>OX453270.1:7911584-8635000 GCA_949709985.1 Luffia ferchaultella | reverse complement strand
GCCTCTCCCAAGGCTCGCCACCACACACGGTCCTCCGCCTTCCGCATCCAATTACCCCCAGTATGGTGCTTCAGGTCATCAGTCCACCTTGCCGGAGGGCGTCCAACGCTTCGCTTCCCAATACGTGGCCTCCACTCGAGAACCCGTCTACCCCATCGGTTGTCGGTTCTACGGCAAATGTGACCGGCCCATTGCCACTTCAGCTTGCTAGTCACTTCGGCTATGTCGACAACTTTAGTTCTTTGACGGATTTCAGTATTCCTGATTTTGTCCATCAAGGAAATGCCGAGCATAGCCCGCTCCATAGCGCGCTGAGCGACTTTAAATTTGTGGACCAGTCCTGCCGTGAGAGTCCATGTTTAGGCACCGTTACACATCGGACACATCGATCCGCTAGTTCACAATCATACTAATTACGGGAAAAAGGTGCTGGTAAATAATTAGGACCATCGATCGTACACAAATCACAAAGTTACCATAAAATTGACAAAAAAAACTTTATTAATATTATCGTAATATACTGTATTAATATATTGTAATATATACTGTCCCTAATCTTTTAGGATTTATTCAAATGAGAACCATACGGTATCAAAAATATGAAATCATAAAAAACAGTTAATTAATCGAACAAGCAAGTTCTCTTTGATTTTAGTTAAATATTAGACTAGCCATCACTGCCCGAAATTTCGTTCGCATGGTTTTCATGATTTCTACAGTTTCTACAATTTCGAAAGGTCACGAAAAAACCCTAAATATGTCCGAAATGAAAAAAGACAGACATAAAAGTAACCTACGTCACTCCCTACAACCTCCATTTAATTTCTTTAAAAAAATCTGGACTCCCGTACAACACCCCCTATTTCCTCTCATTAAAAGGTGAATATTCTTCTCCTATACAAACTGTCATTCTCTTTTGGCCCCCATTAAATGTGAAAATTGTAAAACCCTTAATTTCCCCCTCTCAAATGTGATGTCCCTAAACCGTGAAACATGTTTTTACTACAGTATAGCAATTTTTGTCTAGATCGTTCAAGCCGTTCTTGAGTTATAAAAAGACACACCTACCTACAGACAGACAGAAATCGATGCAGCAGATAGACAAACAAAATTTGAAAAATGGTGCAATTGAAGTCAGTTGGTTATAAAATGGATTTTGACTTCAAAATTTGGTAAAAAATTGTATGTACAGACAGAGACTATGTTTGACTAGTTCATTACATTAAGCTATTTATGAACATCTTGTTCTAATAGGTAATTATACCTATAAGCGTTGCAGTGGTCAAATTTGTACGTACCCTTTTTTTGCATAGAGTTGCAATTTGACAGCAGTGTTTGGTTCTTTTTTGTTATATTTTTTGGTTTTTTGGTAATACAAACAGTATTAAATTAGACACTACCTTCTATAGTTACAAGCCGTGCTATTGAAATTTGGTAACGTTGCGTGTAGTTGGAGCCTTAGTATCATTCAGGCTATTATGAGATATTCATTAAAAATAATAAGTCAGTGTTAAAAACTACTTGTGGCATCGTGTTTATTCGCAATTAGCAAGGTAAGTAGATATTTTCACCATAATCGTTTTTCGTTTCACGTCACAATCTTGTTACGTTTGGGTGGAAATTACAATAATTTTTTATCATTTTTCGAGTAAGTTCAAGGATATGGAGTCTGGAGTATTCCGGGGAACTATACTTATACTTGTCATGGTCACTTTAACCACATGCTAGCCACCAGCATTAATATAGGTAGCCTGTGTTAACTGCACAAAATCATAACATAACACTAACCAAAATGCTGAGATAAAATAAACATTAATTCTGTTTTATTTTTTATTCGATTCATAAAATTCACTTATAACACTCGAACGAAGTCGCGGGCAGGAGCTGGTATATAATAGATACTCTTATTTCTATTTTCTACTAAGTACTATCTATAATTTCAACCCATATTTTCAATTATTAAATCATGACATCTTGTCAGTTGACGAAGTAAATCGTAATCGATGGTAAATCTACGAGGTTTATATGTGACAGATAATGCGACGTTGCCAAATCTAATAGCATCTCATGGCATGGCTTCAGACCTCAGAATAATTACCATAAGTCATAAAAGGAATGTAAATTTTACATATGTTTAACTTGTTCTTACATGTAGAATAAAACATTAGAAAGAAAAAGATAGCTGATACAAAATCATTGCTGCTTTTGTTCAGAACGTAGCCCCCAAATTCATTTCAAGTTATTTAAACGATGGAGGTAAATTCAAAGAATTTAAAACAAACGTCTTACTAGTCAGACTAATCTCACTGAGAAAGGGGCACAAGCAGATTGTAGCAAACCGCATATATACTTACATCTTTTTCACTCACACTGAAATTCACCGTATGGAAAACGTGAAAAATTAAACAAATATATGTAAATACATGAATACCTTCTATGACTTTAGGTAATTGTTCTGAGCTCCAGGCTACAGTACAGAAGATTTAAGACAGTCTGAGGGCCAAGTGTGAGTTTTTTACTATTAACTGTGTCGCATGCGTTTTTCATAATTTGTATGGAAACTCGTACAGCACATCTAGCGGTCGTTTTAGGTAACTACGAGTTTCCATACAAATTATAAAAAACGCAAACTACATAGTTAATAGTAAAAAACTCACACTTGGCCCTCTGTTATTAGTAAAAAACTCGCACTTGGCCCTCTGTTCCTATTTCAAATAATCCAAAGCCTTTCAACACCCGACCATTTTCGTTTGAGCTGTACGACGAACGTGCTCCCCTAGTGTAGGTATTTTTGCGAGTAGTTCCTTCCGAATATGGTTGCGTTTTA
The DNA here is from genome assembly GCA_949709985.1 of Luffia ferchaultella. Lineage (NCBI taxonomy): Eukaryota > Metazoa > Arthropoda > Insecta > Lepidoptera > Psychidae > Luffia > Luffia ferchaultella. Next base: position 8,632,173 of record OX453270.1, on the reverse strand, counting down.
TTGCGTCATTTTACGTCACTACCTTACAATTTATCAAGTACGTTTTTATTTTATTTATTTATTTCATTACTAATTACAGTTTACAGTTTAACAACCAACGCACTATAATGTTACAATGTAATAATATAAAGGTGTTAGGTACATACGGTGGAGGTTGTTAAAGTCAAATTTGTGACGTCACAGCTAAAAACCTATGAAAAACTAAACAAAAATGATTGTGTTCTTTATCCGATACCATTTTATATTTCAGAAACGTATAAACCATTCCAATCGAAAATGGATCGAGCGCTCAGTCTTGAAGTTGCAGCATTATCGAAAAGCAGGAATTTGCAATTTATGCGACACACTGAAAAATCTAGTCTACAAAAGACGTTTTCCGGAAAAACTATTTTTATCACCGGCGGTACTGGATTTCTGGGCAAACAATTGATTGAAAAATTATTAAGGTAAATTGCTGCTTATAGTGCTACTAGCTGCAGTCCGTGGCTTCGCCTGTACGGACTGTAGTATTTACACTATTCAGCTCTTCGTTCCTTACCTTGTCCCCATGACCATATACCATACCATCAGCCCATTAATGCCCCACTGTAGGGGCTTAGGCCCACATAGGGATGAGGGGCCTTAGAGCCTAATCCACCACCCTGCTCCAATGCGGGTTGGTGGATTTGAACGACTGCTTAACGTGTCTCCGAGGCACAGTCAGTGACGGTTATGTACATAAGTTAGAAAAAACTCATTGGTACATGCCTTGGGTTACGAAGCGGGCCCGCTACTTACCCTGCTATCACGACCCTTTGTTTACGCATTTGTATTTTATTTATTTTTATTTATAATTTGTATTCTTATATAGTGTAGTATCATGATTATATAGTGTTAAAGAAAGATAGACAGACAAAAAGTAACCCTTGAACCCAGGCCATCCCTAACAACCTCCTTAACATAACTGCGAAATTGCCTTAAAATCGGTTCAGCCGTTTTGGAGATTAGCGCGAACAAACAGGCAGACATGTACCTACTACAATTATATATATATAGTCCATAACCTTCCTTACAAATTAGGATAACAAATGCAAAAAAAATTTTTTAAAATCCGACTGGTAGTTCCAAAGATTAGTGCGTTCAAACAAAAAGAAAAAATCGGTTGACCTTGCCGGCCATCCCTGAAACTTGCCGTTATTTTCGAGTTTAATGCGCTCGAAAAGTAGAAAGCTATTTAGCTCTTCGAATTCAAAATATCGATTTTCGTGGTTTTTGAGCTCTTCGAGCGCATAATATTCATTTATCGAGCTTTCAAAGCCCAAAAACGTATTTTTTATACATTTAGACTTCTTCAACTTCAAACACCTGGGATATATCAAAGAAAATGTTATTTTGGAAATATTTGAACTGCGATATCTTTTGAACACTTCGTTTGATTTTAATGCAGTTTACGACATTCTATGCAATTTTGTAAGCACAAAACTTTTGTATAAAACCAACGATTGATCTTAATATTTCAAAGTCATATTTAAAAAAAAACACGATTTCGGAAATTTGTGAACTGCGATGCCTTTTGAACGCGTCGTTCGATTTTGATATTTTTGGTGGCACTCGACGCACTTTTTTACGTACAGAAAACGTATATAAGGTTTTAAGTAGATCGGTTGGAAAATCTCAGTTATTTAAAAAAAATGTTAATTTTTTTTTTGAGGTTTATTTTTTGAATATTTTTGATACAGCTCGACCGATTGACTTCAAAATCTAATCAAATCCAAGTCTCGATAAACCCTTTCAAACGCCATATCGCGGGTCTTAATCGGTCTATCCGTTCTCAAGATATCGTACGACAAAAAAAAGTTACACACACACACACACACACACACACACACACACACACACACACACACACACACACACACACACACACACACACACGTCCAGCCGAAAATAGTCAGAATGGCTTCCCAGGACCTCAAAACGTGGAGATCTGATGAAAACTCGATTTTCGAAAATGGGACTCAAATCAATAATTTCCGTTGCTGACCTGCTAAAGAAGCAAGAAATTTTGTTTTTAATAAATCGCCGACATTGTGAAATGACCGGAAAATCTTTTTCTCATCTATGGAAATTCAACATCTATGTCAAAATCTTTCTTCTTCTAAATTCATATACCTACATCCTTAGATTAATAAAATGCTTATTTTGATTGTTCATTATAGGATCCCGTGGGATACAAATGAAGATTCAAATGATTCAAAGTTGTAACAACTAATGGTCTAATATACCCTTAATAACATGCTTCCACAGGTCTTGCAGTGACGTCGAGAAAATTTATATATTAGTGAGATACAAGAAAGGGAAAGATGTCAAGGAACGTAAAAAAGAACTGATTTCTGATACTGTAAGTGTTCAACATTTTGTAGCTTGTATCCAGAATCTACACAAAGGAGAGATCATCTGAATTTTAATACCCTATCCTCAAAATTTTAATGGGATTTCTCTTTTATGTGATACTAGCGGCCGCCTACGGCTTTCCCCCTCCATCACCTGCCGTTCAAGGCAATTGATTTGCTCGGCGTTTTTTTACGCAACTCACAGAGTTTACACCCCCTTCGACTTCGCTGGACCCCTCTGGTTCCTGTCTAATTTTCCAATTTTCGTATGGCTCGAGCTTCCCGCTCGCCCCAAAGCGCCCGTTTACGCTGTGAAAGCCCCGTGGCTGACAGTAAGAAGTTAGGGAGAGGAGTTTAGGGGGTTTCAGCCCCCCACTACCCACAAATCATCGCGCTGCGGGTGTTGTCTGGGAAAAATTCTCCTCTTCCGAAAAAAAAGCCCACGGCTTTCATAGACTACACGTTTCTGTTAAAGATATTACTTACTCACGTTCCAGTTAGTTTGTGCGTACTTTTTACTGGAACCAGTTTTTGTACTCGTATCTTTTCACTGGAATGAAATATTTCACTGCAGTAAACTATCTTCATACCAAGTTTCTTCAAAATCCGTCCAGTACAGACAGACAGAATTTAAAAAAAATTGATATCTAAGTTGATAGCCTTTTACAATATTTCAGGTTTACGACGAACTGAGAAAACATAATCCGAAGTTTGGTGATAAAATCTTCACTATCAAGGGTGACACCGCCGAATTAGGGCTAGCACTTAACGAGAAAGATAAGGAGATATTAATGAACGAGGTAAGAGTCAGCATTTCTGTATTAAGGTGAGACGTAGCCTGTTAGTACGGCTATTTAATAATTGATGGAAGCACCATACAAAGAAATGATTTTTATTTTTCCTGATCACATTTCTCCGTTTCAGTTGATGAAACATAACATGCGACTATAAAAATTATTTCTTTTTAATGTTTTTAACTGAAATTATTGATCGTTTTAACAGTTTCGAAACGTTTGTACAAAAACCTAAAATTTGTGGGAACTAAGGTATTTCGACTGATTTATATAATGGTTCTTTCAATAGTTTGAAATTGTTTGTCGAAAAACCTTATTTTCTCCGTCTATTATTATAGCCGCAATGATAGGCAGCGTCCTCAACTTAAGGTACCCCCAAACCCACCGAAAACCGTACATTTGTGTAAAATAAGATTTTTCGACAGAGCTTCGTAACTATTGAAAGAATCATATAAATCGGTCGATTTTTTTGAAATTATTCACAAGTTTTAATTTGTTGTACAAACGCTTCGAAACTGTAGAAATAATCAATACTGTCACTTAAAAATTTTAAAGAGAACTTTTTTTAATAGTCACATGTTATGTTTCATCAACTGAAACGTAGAAATGCGATCAGGAAAAAATAATTTTTTTTTATATGGTGGCTCCATCTATTATTAAATAGCCGTACTAACAGGAAATGTTCCCTCTTAAGGGGGGCACTGCCTGTTAGTATAGCTATTTAATAATAGGTTTATACCATAGATATAGTTTATACACATAATGTTTCTTACAATAGCTTCTAATCGTTTCTCCAAAAAACATTATTTTCTATATTTATTATTAAATAGCCGTACAAACATGCAGCGCACCACCATAAGGTAGTTCCAAACCCACCAAAAACCTATAATTTGTAGAAAATAAAGTTTATAACAAACGATTCCAAAAACAAAAATTCAGAAAGAAAATTAATTTATCCAAAAAAACAATTGACGCCACAACTTTGGCTGTAACTAAAAAGTGTTTTTTTTTAAAATTACTTTGTAAAAAAGAGCATTATAAGGTATTAACTTAGAAAATTATTGATGCCTACTCAAATATTCACAATAAATTAATCAGTAATTTTTTGAGTTGAAATTTTCACAGAGTTGCCGCTATAACAACAAATAATATAAACAAAATAAAGTTAAGGATTAGAGAGAGACCCCATACATAGAGAGAGAGAAACATGTTTTTTTCCATGTTTTTGGTAATTGGTGGTTGTGAGATCACTGTCTGCTTATACTTGAAATTTTCACGAAGTATGTAGTACTATGTGTCGTGATAGCCCAAAGCGCAACGAACCAGTCTCAAATTTATAAGGCCATAGGGCCATGGTTCGAATCCGGGCGTGTACCAATGAGTTTTTCTGACTTAAGTACATAACTTTCACTGACTCCGTGCCTCGGAGAGCACATTAAGCAGTCGGTCCCGGACGCTGCCAATAGATGGTGGTCGTTACAATCCCCAACCCGCAGTGGAGCAGCGTGGTAGATTTAAGCTCCAAGCCCCCCTCAACCCCGGGGAGGCCTAAGCCCCTGCAGTGGGGTAAAAATGGGCTGATGAAGAACTTGGATTTTCAACACCTATGTTTGGTAAAATCGTGTGAGGTTTTGCTGTTTTGTAATACGTATTATTTTATCACATTTTCAGGTAGATATAATATTCCACGTGGCCGCTACTGTTCGATTCGACGAACCGCTTAAAAAAGCCATTATAACCAACGCCAGGGGAACGAGAGAGGTCAGTGATTGACTGTTATTAAATAGAATTTCTAGATATAAAATACAAGACGTGTTCTTTTCTTTAAAAACAGAGCTAAGACTCTGTTTATTTACAGTTCTACAGCACTCACATGCATGGATTTAGGGTACAGTTCTTATCAAACTTTATGGCGGATCCGAACATAGGCACAAGTCGCGTCGCAGTAAGCAGTTTTAGGTGTAGCGGGACGCAGTGGACCGAGGGGTATATGACTGTACCTGTGCAAACACGCTTATAGCGTTGTATTCCGATCCGCCATAACGTTTGAGGCGAACTATACCTATTTATAATTTTATTAACTTAAATTCTGAGTTCCGACCTAATACCATATCAGCCCACTATGCTCTATTTCAAAGGCATAGACCTCCCGTCGGGATGAGGGTGCTTTGGAGCTTAATCCACTCCGTTGCTCCAGTGCGGGTTGGTGGATTTCAATACCATCGGAGACCGGCGGCTTAACATGCTCTCCGAGGTACGGAGTCAGTGATAGTTATGTACTTAAGTCCGAAAAAATAAAAAATCCGAATAAAGATTATTTTCGCGTTATCCACTTTATTGTCACTTCCCCACGAGATGGCGCAGCAGTATTTCGTCTTTTTACTGTTCAACCGTGCGCCATTAAAATTGGTATATCCCCAGGTCCTGCTATTACAACATATACAAACATACAGGCGCAGCCGTGGGCGGTCGCTAGTTCTTATACAAAGAAATATGAATAATTTATTCTCGAAGTTAACGTTCCTGCACTTTTCCAACTTTTCATATTTTAAAACGGACAAGTATAAACTAAATATACTTCAATATCGTGATGGCCATGTGGTAGCCAGCCCGCTACTTGTTGAGAAGGCCGTGGTTCGAATCCCAGGGCATGTACCAATGAGTTTTTCTAACTTATATACATAACTATCATTGAGTCTGTGCCTCGGAGAGCACGTTAAGCCGTTAGTTCCTTGCTACCAACAGATGGCAGTCGTTACAATCCACCGATCCGCATTGGGGCAGCGTGATGGATTAAACTCCAAGCCCCTTCATCCCGCGGGAAGGCCTTAGCCTCTGCAGTGGGGTAAATGGACTGATGGCCGGTAATATAAGTCACGGGACCCTCAAAATGCAAGTCTTACACGAACTTGAATGGTCTTTTATTGATGTCCTAATTTAAGAGGATTGTGTAGTGAAAAATTTCCATATAAACGGCATTACGGTTGCACCCCATTAAACCTTAAACGATTGGCGTTAAAAAATATCAGCAAAAACTAGGTTTTAAATTTTTTGGTATTTTTTTCTTAAGATGTATCAAAATATTTAAAAAAATTAAAAATGTATAAACCTAATTTTTGCTTATATGAATGTCATATAATTTTATCGCCAATCGGTCAAGGTTTATTAGGGTGTAACCGTTAATTCCGTTTGTATGGAAATTTGCCACCAGTTTTGTTTTTGTTTTAGGTGCTGAATATAGCGGTAAATTGTAGGAAACTGAGCGCCTTTGTTTACACCTCCACTGCTTACAGCCATTGCCCAAGGTCTGAGATCAAGGAAGAGTTTTATCCGAGCCCTGTGCCATCGGAGCTGATTATACGATTGGTGGAAACCACTGATGAAGAAGTCATAATGAGGATTACGAGTGGGTAAGGTTGCTCTACTGCCACTTTGTGTTGGGCTGAAGGAGACAGTGGAGGCTTTGAGGGTTATTGACTGACCGATTGGCTTAGTGGTTAGAGACTCTAACTGCGGAGCCAAAGGTCGCGGGTTCGATTTCCGCACGGGACAAATATTTGTGTTCATGAACATGTATATTTGTTTCATTTCTGCGTGTAAAAGTATCTATAATATGTATATATTACAAAGAATATTTAAGTATGTATATAAGTTGTCTAGTATCCCATAATACAAGCATTTCCATTTCCTTCCATCAGTCATTTTTATACCCCACCACAGGGGCTTAAGCCTCCCCTCGAGATGAAGGGGCTTGGAACTTAAATTCACCATGCTGCTCCAATGCACGTTGGCGGATTGTAACGACTGCCATCTTGTTGATGGCACCCGAGACCGACGCGCGACGGTTTAACTTGCTCTCCGAAGCACGGAGTCGCAGTGATAGTTAGTACTTAAGTCAGAAAAAACTCATTGGTACACGTCCGGATCTGAACCACGGCCGCACGGCCTTCTGAACTTTGAACAGGTTCGCTGCGCTCAAGCTATCACGAGATAATCCCAGATGCTAGATATTTCTATCTAGATTACATCCCCACATAATTTATTATACCCCGATTAATACTACAAACGCGAAAGTAACTCTGTCTGTTATGCTTTCACGCCTAAACTGCTGAATCGATTTTGATGAAAGGTACAGAGATAGACTAGATCTTGGAAATAGACATAAGCTACTTTTTGTCTCCCTGTTTGTCCGTCCGGGCTGATCTCCGAAATGGCTAAACCGATTTTGATGAAATTTTGCAGATATAGTAATAATTATATATATATTATAATAATACTTGAGACATCCCACACATCCGCCGCCATCTAGTCCCAAAGTAAGCAAGTATTATGCTTGTATTATGGGTACTATGCGAATTATTCTTTATTTACCGTAAAAAAGACAAAGCATTGCAGTAACACTTACAATAAATCATTATTAGGTACCGTATCTCTCACACTAGGGGAAAGGGGAATCCCTTAGTCACTTCTAGTGGTACTAAAATATTTTTTTTACAATACACTTTAACTAATATACATTAAAGAAAAACATAGCAAAAGAAAAATGGTATGGATTAACAACAATTGATTTGATCTGCGTGCTCTGTGTGGTGTGTGGATGTTTGTGTTTATGTGTTGTGTGGGTGTGTGTGGGCGGGGGCGGGGGGTCTAGGGGTGCATGATGAGGATGTGAGAAGGATGCAAGCGCCTGCAAGATGGGAATAGAGAAAGAGTTGAGTGCTATTTGAATGTTGTACAATATCCTCTGTTTGTGTGTAGGCTTAACAAATATATTGATACTTTTACACCCAGATACAGAACATGTGGACATGTTCATGCACATGAATATTTGATCCAAGCGGGAATCGAACTCGCCACCCCTTAATGTTTTTTTTTTAGTTCCATACTTAGCTGATCCTTATACTATGGATACTAGACAACTTGTATAATACTTAATATTTTTTTTTTACTTAATACGTATGTATTCTATAGATATTACCTACTATATCTACCAAGACGCGTTCATGCACACAAATATTTGTTTCGGACGGGAATCGAACCAGGTCAGTTCTCGGCTTATCAATTGCCACTTTTAATTAAAATTAATCCACTACGTAATCTTATTATAAAATCCTGGATGTCTCAATTCACTTATATATTCCCTAAAACTGATCTTCATTTCGAAACTACTTCACTCTGAACTGTCTTTGCTTGTACAATTCGTCTTATATATCTGAGGGTTCAAACGTTCTGGTTCTTTACGTTATTAAAATTAAATTATTTTAATTTATAGGATATAATATATAGATAGAAGTGGTATGCACGTACTAATAATTGTTTTACGTAAAAAAAAAATATTTTGTGATAATCTTATCGAGGAACAGCAGTCAACAGCATCCCTAAGGCATTACCTATATTATTTTAATAAATTATGTACCATACCATACCATCAGCCCATTGATGTCCCACTACAGGGGCTTAGGCCTTCCTTCGGGACGAGGGGCCTTGGAGATTATTCCAGACGCTGCTCCAATGCGGGTTGGTGGATTTTAACCGGGACCGACGCAACGGCTTAACATGCTCTCCGAGGCGCAGTCAGTGATCGTTATATACATAAATTATAAAAAAAACTCATCGGTACGTGCCCTGGGATTCGAACTACGGCCTTCTAAACAAGAAGCGGCCTCGCTACAGCTCGGCTATCACGGCATTATTAAATGAAATTATGTAATTAAACCTTTATGTTATGAGTCGCAGCGAACCTGTTTCAAATTTATAAGGCCAAGTGGTCAGGTTTCGAATCCGGGGATATACCAGTGAGTTTTTTCTGACTTAAGTACATTAACTGTCACTGACTCCGTGCCTCGGAAAGCACGTTAAGCTGTCAGTCCCGGTTGCTGTCAATAGATGGCGGTCGTCACAATCCGCCAACCCGCGTTGGAGCAGCGTGGTGGATTTAAGCTTCGAACCATCCATCTTGAGGGGAGGCCTAAGTCCCTGCAGTGGGGTATAAAAAGAGCTGATGGAATGGAATGGAATACCTTTTATTTAAGTTTCACCAATTTAATTTTCAGGTTAGTCGGCAACTGGCCCAATACATACACATATAGTAAAGCTATAGCAGAAGACGTCGTCCATCGATACGCGACACAAAAGAAGGTGCCGATCGCAGTAGTCAGGCCTGCTATTGGTAAATATTGCGTAACTTCTTTTTAAATTTTTAAAAATTTTTAAAAACTTCTTTTTTTCTCTAAATGAATCAAAATAGCAACGAACATTTATAAATTAGTTTCAAGTGTTAAAGAACAAATTAATTTTAGTTGAAAACAATTTTCATCTTTGATATACCACGATGACGAATCAAGGAGTAAAGCTGACCAATGGAAGAAAATGACAAATTAATGAAATAGCCAAACCAGGGAAACTGTCGAACCAGTTAAAGAAACTGACCGGTTAGAGAAACCGACCAGTTAAAGGAACTGATCAGTCAATCCTCTACTTGCCATTTTCACGAACATTCCTTTTTACAATATAAATAAATAAATTACGTATACATGACAACAACGTCTAGGCCCCAAACTAAACATTAGCTTGTGTTTTGGGTACCAAGCGAAGACGACACATACATATAACAGCCAAGACCCGGTACTAGTATCAATATTGATCATATAAATACTGACCCGACCTGGGATTCGAACCCGGGACCTCCAGCTTCGTAGGCAGAGTCGCTACCCACTAGGCTAAGCGGTCGTCATATAAAAACGTATAGACGTTTTGATTTTATTTCAATACTCTTAACTTTTGTTTGTAGTCGCGGCTACATGTCGGGAACCAACGCCCGGATGGATTGACATCAGCAATGTTTACGGACCTAGCGGGGTAAGTTTTGGTTATAGGTTTGATAATACCATCCAAACGCTACCCTAATGTCACACAGCCTATCAGATGTAAGATTCCCGTATAAAATAAAGTGAATGCTTGAATTTAACGATAAAAATGCCTGATTTTTTGAAAAATTGCCTGCACATCACATAAATTGTGTACTCAGAAAAAAAAGTAAGTTCTTAAGTATTAAAGGAAAAACGAAAGATTTGTAGGTAACCAGTTGTTACTTATTTATAATAAAATATTTAATTGCGCTAATATTTAATATTTAAATAAAATATTTAAAATATAAGAATGAGCCATTCCGCCTCAGACAACGTGGCAACGCAATGCACATAAAAAAAATCACGGATGTAAAATGCGTCGATTTTTGTAATGCTGAGTCAGGGTAATGTCGGCCGAATGCCTAACCAGTAGCAAAATGCCTACCAAATCCGCCGAACGCCTACCATATGGGCTAATATACCCTATATACACCCCAATATACCATATACCCTAATATGCCATATACCCTAATCCGATGAATACATTTTGTTGTTGACTGTACCAAGAAATAATAATATATAGACGATATGCGTAGTGTGGGAGGGGTTGATAGCGACGAGAGAAATAGAGCGTCACAGTTATCGACGATTATTTTTCCATATTAAAATTAATACTTTACCGGATCCCTAACAAGCGTTGTTGCCAATCGAACACTGATCGAACACTGATCAACACTGGCAGCCGCCGCGTCAACTACGCTCAGTGCTTCCAGATCGCGAAAGTAAAATTACGGTGTTTCCATCTAAAAAATACGGTATTTTCTAAAAAAAAACAGTAGATTTGAATTTTAATTACAGTAAAATTATAATAAAAACTTCAGTGCTGTTTTATTAAATTGTTTATCAATGTCTATAGCAAAATAATTTCATGTTTTTCATTTTTTGCCGTCATTCTAGGAATTTTCTTTTTTGTTAAAAGTAATAAAATTTTCCGAATTTCTGCCAATGCCTTGCTGTGGAAATACGTTGGTTGTTGGACTAGAATTTGTTAGAAGACCCACACTGCATAAATTGTCGAGATAACCCTGCTTACGTTTTGTTAAAGAAACAGGTATTTTTCGTGTGTCGAATGTGTAAAAGAGATAAAAGATACTAAGTTTTCATAGTATCTTCCATATCTGTCACACATAAGACATATGAATTGTACCTATTTCTTTCACAAAACGTAGGCAGCCCTATTTCAACAAAAAAATTATTCGGAATGTGATATCTTCCGTGATATCTGGCTTGAATGATTGGTTGATCTAAGTGACGAAAAGAAAGATATATCGTATTGTCCCTTTGTAAGACAGAGACAACTCATTTTGTTAGTTGCGCATAATATGCGTGCCATACAAGCTGCCGTAAGATCTATACGAGGTATTTTTACCATTACCTTATACGATAGATCAGTCAAAATTACAGTAGATCTAACGTAATTACTTTGAACCTGGAAGCACTGATTACACTTAAGTGTAGTTCCGATAATGCAGCTTAAGCGTTTTGTGTGTTCTAGTGTCTACCTTAGACATATAAGTTACAAACAAACATACAAAAAGGTAGCTGTTACAAACAGGCGTATAGACTGAGTTATAATGACAATCATAATAACCTATTCTTATGGGCTAGCGGTCCAGACATTTAAGATGCACAAAACCATCGATTTAAGTTTATACTTCATTACGAAAAAAATCATAAACTGTTATCACACTTTTATTAACCGACGAAAAAAAAAAACGAAAAAGGTTGTCAATTCGACCCGTATATATATATTTTTTTAATATAATGCCAAGCATAACTTTTTGCAGAGTAGTCCGATTTGGATAATTTTTTTGTATTGGTAAAGATATATCCCGAAGTTGGTCCCATATAGATTTGAAAAAAAAAACTAATAATAACTTTTTGCAGAGTAGTCCGATTTTGATAATTCTTTTTTTATTGGTAAGGGTATATCCCGAAGTTGGTCCCATATAGATTTGAAAAAAAAAACTAATAATAACTTTTTGCAGAGTAGTCCGATTTTGATAATTCTTTTTTTATTGGTAAGGGTATATCCCGAAGTTGGTCCCATATAGATTTGAAAAAAAAACTAATAATAATAACTTTTTGCAGAGTAGTCCCATTTTTTTTGAAACCGCTGTTTATCGCACTTGACTTCTCCAAGAAACTAACAGCGCCACGCCAGCGTCTTTATGTAGGCGTCAAAATCCCCAGCCCGCAGCATCACAAAATGTATGTCATCGAATATTCGATTTTTGAAATTAAAATTACAATTAATCTTGGGAATAATCACGCCGGCGGCGCCGCCGCGGCGCTTAGCTTTAAGTGCATCGCCGCCGCATCAAAAATATGATTTCGAGCGGCGCAATTTCTTTTGAGTAATACCGTCTCAAAAATATAACTTCATTTTTAATTTATTTTGATCTCGAACTCCTAGTTATTTCTGTATTCAGTCGATGTGTTTGTGAAGCCGCGTGATCATTCGAGTGTTTTCTACGTGTTTCTACGCATAGACGTCACGATGTCATACTATTAAGCATACACCCTGTTAAAATATTGATACTTATTTCCAGGTTATTTTAGGATCTGGTTTAGGGCTGATGCATTCATTCTTGGCTGAGCCTCGTTACCAACTGGATTTGGTGCCTGTTGATTTAGTAAATAACCTCACCATAGCAGCCGCATATGACATAATTAGGAACAAGGACCAATATCCTAAAGTATACAATTATACGTCGACAAACAGAAACAAACTGACTTGGGGTAAGTTGGTGTTTTGACATATTGGAATACAGCGTTTGAAATGTCAGATAAAGAGGTTATAATACCATATAAGTTTAATAAAGCGGTCATTGGCTTATAAAAAGATTTGTTTGGATGAGATAATTCCGGAGTAGGTATTACTAATTTATTGACAACCGAACGTACTCATCACATCATAGGCTACTTGTCTATTTAAAAAAAAATATTTTATATGAAAATATTTTTAAAATATATAATAACAGTGAAAGATTTAATAAAAAAATCCAATTTGTTTAAAATGCCTTCATTTAAAATGTGTTAGACAGAAAGGGCAATACCGCACGGGGTATCTATGTGTGACGTCAGGCCATTTAAAATAATGTTAATTTTCGCTTCGCAAGAAAGAGACAGAGATAAAATTTGAAAAGCTTATAATTTCCATATTTTTCAACCGAATATTATTTTGTCGGTGAATGAATTTCGATCAATATGATTATTGAATTAGTCCTAGTAATCGTAGTAGTCGTAAGTCGTAGTAATTAGTAGTCAAATTCCCTATTCTGCTGAAGATATTGTATTTATTTTTTATAATAACTATCGATAACGAGCAACAATATTTATATTTTAAAACATTAAGAAATATTAAATTGATGGGTGTGAAATATCAATATATGTATTTATTATAAATGATATTTAAGTATGTATATCAGTTGTCTGGTACCCATAATACAAGCTTTGCTTAGTTTGGGACTAGATGGCGCTGTGTAGAATGTCCCAGGTATTATTAATATTATTCATGCTTTAATTTGGTAGCTTTAATATTTCAAATAAAAATTATATGTTGTATGTTTGGAAATTATTAAAGATTCTTTGATAATATTTATGAATTATATATATTCTCCTAATCATTAATTAGTTTTCTACAAATTTCTGTACTAACTACAATTTCTGTAAATTCAGCAGTAAAAGGCCTTTACTGCTGAATTTACAGAAATTGTAGTTAAACTACTTAAATTACTAGTATTTCGGTAAACCAATTCAGCTGTCCCCTGGACATAGGCCTCCTCTAAGAATTTCCATTTTTCTCTTTCTCTTGTTTTCTGGGTCCACATTGGTCCTCCTATTGTTATAATATCATCTTCCCATCTTTTGTTTTGTCTGTCTCCTATTCTACAGCATATTTATATTAATCTACGTAAAATATTTATATATTAATTAGTTCATAATTTAACATGTATACGAAATAGTTATAAATAGCTACATAGTAATCCACCTGGTCCACAATGGTTCGAATCCGGGCGTGTACCAATGAGTTTTTCTGACTTAAGTACACAATATCACTGACACCGTGCTTCGGAGGGCACGTTAAGCAGTCGGTCCCGGACGCTGTCAATAGATGGCGGTCGTTACAGTTCCCAACCCGCAGTGGAGCAGCGTGGTGGACTTAAGCTCCATGGCCCCCTCCTCACCTTGGGGGAGGCCTAAGCCCCTGCAGTGGGGTAAAAATGGGCTGATGATAAATCCACCTAAAAACTTATTACATTTTTTTTTAAATTGTCCCAAATTTTTGTGAAAACTATAAACTAGTAAAATAATCGCACAGTTCGTTTTTTTTAAGATTCTTTTTCCCCAAATTTCAAATAGTAAATTTCATATTTTAATTAATACAATTTTTTTAAATGTATACCAACATTATTTTTAATATAATTAATTTTATTTATTTTTACCTTTGTGTTTTATAATTTGTAATAATAATGGTAATCGTAATTTTCTCTGATTATACAACGGCAACTTGCTATTCATTTTACCATCATCATCCACGAAATACGTAGAACTAATATGTAGAACTACGCAAATTCAGGTTTTTTTTTTCATACAGAAAATGTTTTTTTAATTCTACAACGGCAACACTGCCCGCTCTGTTATTGGTGCTCGGATAGCTCAGATCCAAAACGTCAAATCTCAACAGCAAAGTTAACAGTCTAGTAGAAGAAGATGGGTAGTAATGTATATGTATGTATGTTCTTATTTTTTAGCTAGTACATTCTCCTTTTTTTTCACGACAGGTGATTGCCGACAAGTATCAGAAATGAACTGCAGACAGTTAATGTCTCCGAAGACCATTTGGTACTGCTTTATGTTTCTACAGCCTAGCAGATTTGTTCACTCTATCATGATATTTCTGTGGCATATGATACCGGCTTATACTTTGGATTTCGGTACAATTTTGCTGGGAAAGGAACCCATGTAAGTTTCTATTGTTGTAACATAAGCGACGACTGTGCTATGTACTGTACTAAAAATGTAGGTACTATGGTGTATATATGTCGCAGGATGATTTGATAAGTCGAATTTTCGCAAAAAACCCTAGGGATATTGCAAAAACACGGATAATTAGACAAAGGTAAGAACATTTCTAAATCTTACGGGAAAAAGATAGGGTTTTTGCAAAAACGCGAGTCGCTCTAGTAACACTGAATATTCTTAAATCTGATTGGCTAGATTTTTGCTTACTGACCAAATCTTATTCTGATTGGTTCCTAGTTTTACCTTGTGAGCTTTGAAGTATTATATCATAGAGTTATGAGGGGTTAGAAATAACCACATCGATTTATAGGAACTTTACTTTTTATTGCACATTTTAGTTACCTAATCTACAAACATTGGACCCTTTAGTAGGTAGATATCTATTTTATAGTAAGATTACAACACAAACTTTACAAACGTATTACAACACAAATGATTGACGTTTAATAAAACGTCAACCAATCAGAGGAGGTCTCGGTTTTGGCTCTCCGATCGGCCAATCAGCGTTCTTATTTCATAATAGCTAACGTTCCGTTTCGCAGCATGACTAGAACGACTCGTGTTTTTGCAAATATCTTTTTCCAGTAACATTGAGAAATGTTTTCACCTTTGTCTAATTATCCGTGTTTTTGCAATATCCCTAGGGTTTTCGCGAAAATTCGAATTATCAAATCATCCTACGGCATATACACACGGAATCGTGATCCTACACGAGGAACCGTACTATATATTATGTCATACGCTCTCTCGGCGTGAGTGAAGTTTTAAGTTTCGTTATACGTACAAGCCAGTTTAAAGTAAGCTATGGTAGAACAGACTACAATGAAAGTCGAAACTTACGAAGGGAAAAGATAGTCAGTAATAATAATATCTGTGACATCTCACTGTCTTCTAGTCCCAAACTAAACTGAGACCCATACTATAGGTACTAGCTAACTGATATACAAACTTAAATATACTTTATAGTACAAAAACATATAGATATTTTTTTACACCCAGAAACGGAAAAAATTTACATGTTCATGCACACAAATATTTGGTCTGGGCGAGAATCGAATCCGCGACCCTTAGTTCCACAGTTAGGGTCTCTAACAACTCTGCTAATCGGTCAGTAATGAATTCAACAATAAAATATGTTGCCTGTGCACCCTAATACATGTTTGAGTGTCATAGACCGTCAGCCGAGAATATTTTTTTGATGTATTAATTTGCGCCTAAACATAATACGGTAGATCTTAAAACCCTTATAACATGAAAGGTGCCTGTCACAACTTTCCCGGATATATCAATCTGATGAACAACACAATACCACCGTTCGAAAGATCTGGAACTCATATTAGTTGTCTAGTACTCTATCATCATCATCATTAGCCTGTGTCCATATCCTGCAGTGGCTCTCCACTGGCCTCCATTACCCCCGGTACGGTGATTTAGTACCCTATAATACAAGCATAACTTGCTTACTTTGGGCCTAGATGGCGCTGTGTGCAATGTCCCAGGTATTATTATTTTATTTTTATTTCCAGGTTCCGAAAAATGTACACCAAAATGCATAAATTCATCGACGTATTGGCGTATTTCAATTTGAACGAATGGAAATTACACGATTCAAATACTCAAGAGTTATACGAAAATCTGTCAGATAGCGACAAGGATATATTTAATTTCGATATAAAAATATTTAACTGGTCCGAATTCATACAGTTGTGGTGTTTGGGCGTCAGAAAATATATAATCAAAGATGGCCTCAAAAACACTGATTTGGGTGTGAAAAAGCAATTCGTGTTTCGTATAGGACATTATCTTATTGTATTATTGTATGTTTACATTTTTTGGAATTTGTTTTCTGTACTGTATTGGATTTTGAAAACGGTAGTTTTTGAATTGAATAAAATTTTGTAAATTTGATTTTTTTTTATTTTTAAATACAATATAAATCGGTTATAAAGACATTCCTAGGGACCGTTAAAGTTCGTCGTTATAACGGATAGCCGTTATAAGCAATAATAAATTTGTCATAGGTACTAAAAAAAAATAATTAGTGTCGTGATAGCCTAAGCCGCAACGAACCTGTCTCAAACTTATAAGGCCATAGAGCCATGGTTCGAATCCGGGCGTGTAGGTACCAATGAGTTTTTCTGACTTAAGTACATAACCATCACTGACTCCGTGCCTCCGAGAGCACGTTAAGCAGTCGGTCCCGGGCGCTGTCAATAGATGGCGGTCGTTAGAATCCCCAACCCGCAGTGGAGCAGCATGGTGGATTTAAGCTCCGAACTCTCTCATCTTGAGAAGAAGCCTAAGCCCCTGCAGTGAGGTATAAAAAGGGCTGATAAAATGGAATGGAATGGATTAATTAAATTATTAATTAATCAATTATTATATTATGTTATATATAACATACGTTATTAATTAATATAATAATAAATAATATATGAACTTCCTTTTCAAAATTATAAAAATATACAAGATTTTTGTAGGTTTATAGTCAAATTATAATGTAAAATGTGTTTAACATAGATTGCATCAATAAATGTTTTAATAAATGTCTTATCATGTACTCTATGAGATTTGTAATTAAAATATTGCGATATTATACCAAGATCTCACGAAATAGAAACAAAAAAGGTGTATATAAATTGCTGAAATCCATCCACTGGATGGATTTTTCAGGTGTATTGATGAAATTATCTTTACGTAGATCTTAAGGTCTTTCTATCCTCTTCAATCTTTGCCCGTCCAGATCTCTGGCAGCATAGATCAGAACCCTGTATTTTTTATTTACATAGTTTCGTGAAGAGGGAGCTTTTCGCTTGAGTAACGTTTGGTTGCGGACGGTTTTGCCAAATGCACTACCTAATAGCTTCCACCAGGTACACAAGGTTTTTTTTTTAACTTCGAGAGCCCTCTGGTATTCTACAGGGTTTTTGTCTGCCCATCACTTTCATATGTTCCACGCGTTCATTCCTTGTCCTCTCTTATACTTTTTTATTTCCTATTTTCCCAATTTGGAAAAATAGGGAAAACACAAACAAATAGGGAGTACACAAGATTGGAATAAAAGAGCTTCGCCGAGATAGAGATAAAGAAAAAGATAGAGATAGAGACAGGGACAGACATAAAGACAAGGACAGAGACAGAGGTAGAGGTATAAGCAGAGATAGAGACCAAGAGTTTATCTGTTTAAACGCCGGCGGAAGCGAGGAAGACTTATAAAATAAAATATTAACAAGGTGAATCGTGAACGCTTTTAGAACCAGCCCCAGAACCAGAACGAAAGTTCAATAGTGGTATAGTTCCAATCAAACTTTATGGCGGATCGGAATACGCTATAAGCGTGCTTGCGCAGGTTCAGTCATATGCGTCTCGCTACACCTAAAACTGGTTACTGCGACGCGACTTGCGCCTATGTTCACATCCGCCATAAACTTTGATTGGAACTGTAACACGTACATTATTTAAGATAATATGTGTTATTACGCTTGTATTTCTAGTGACATATCACAAAGACTATCACAGCTATGGCACGAGGTTGGTGTCAACAGGTAGACTACAAGTACCTAGAGTTTCTAACTACATAGGAGATAGAACGCTAAAGAAACGTTTACCGTATTTCTTCAATAGTCTGCCTGAGGGCATCCGCTTCGAGCCTGATAGTGTTAAGTTTAAAAAGAAATTAAAAAAATATTTATTAAGTACACTCCCTTAAGTTAACTTAAATTTTGTATACACATTATGACACATTATATGTAATTCTTCCTGCAGTCAAACTGTTGAAACAGTTTTGCAGGGTATTGTAGTAGGTACGTTATTGTATTATATGCTTAATAAATAAATAAATAAATAAATGTGGATAGTCACGGATGGAACTCAGTATATTATATAACTGCGTAGTAAATGACTCAAGTATCGTATAGTTTAGTTTAGTTAACTGATCTCACATCGATGGTCAAGGCTTATTTATGTTCCGCATTAAAACAATGTTAATTAACTCCGCTATGATGAAATGCGTTGATGTTATGCATTAACTCGTGAATTTAATTTAATTTTCGGTTTTAGGGATCCTCCACCAAAGGATGCAACGGAATCTATTATCCTAGTTTTTATCTTTGTAATTTATTATTTTTTTTTCGATTTTAACAGCAGTTTGTTTTAATCACAATACAAATCACGAACTATATAAAAGTTTGAAAAAAAGAATAAGTGACAAAAAATTACACTTTAGACATGTTTTTCTCGGTAACCGTTAGTTTGCGCCATCTGCTCCCTTCAAATCCTTTGTTTAGTTCGGTGAGCTCTACACGCTCTATAAGTTGAGACTACGTTCAGTCGAACTTTATCATGTGTGTTTTAAACCTCCGGCCAGTTTGATGTCGGTTACTAAGTATCAGCTTCTAAATACAAATATTTTTTTTTCTATTAAAAAAATTATGCACGATGTTACCGGGTGCGTAGCATCGATACAGATGTCGATATGACGCGATTGCATGTATTGAAAAGGAAAATTTGGACATTTAATTAAATAAATAATAAGTTTTTTATCCGAATGAACGGAAAATGCGTGTTCTGCTAATCAACTTTTATATGTATTAATTTGGCAGAAGCGAAAAGCAACACCGTATATATAGGATGAGATTTTAATCACCAGCCAAAATGTTTCTAGATGTTAGGTATCACCAATAGACCTCATTACGTAAATAAAAATATAGGTCAAATATTCATAATCAATAATTATATCCTAAATATTTTTTAACAAAATTTGGCTACCTTCTACTTACATACTAAACAGCAGGGCATGGGACATGTGGGCGGGGCAAGTTGACGTGCACTGGCGCCCTCGTGAACGGTGACTAGTATATTGGTAGTTTTGGGAAAGGTTTACGTAGTCTTAACTGAATATTTTTCTATTGAACGATACTAAAAAGGAACAAGACGGCCAACGGATTTTTATTAAAGGTCATTAGTAAAATTTGGCTCGTTATCAAAACCTCTATGCATATGTATATTGTATAGGTATCCATATAGTAATGTCATATCATCATCATCAGCCCATTTTTACCCCACTGCAGGGGCTTAGGCCTCCCCCAGGGTGCGGAGGGGGGCTTGGAGCTTAAGTCCACCACGCTGCTTCACTGCTGGTTGGGAACTGTAACGACCGCCATCTATTGACAGCGTCCGGGACCGACTGCTTAACGTGCCCTCCGAAGCACGATGTCAGTGATATTGTGTACATAAGTCAGAAAAACTCATTGGTACACGCCCGGATTCGAACCATGGCCCTATGGGGCCTTATAAATTTGAGACAGCGGGGCTATCACGACAAAACGACAAAAATATAACTGTCTAAATGCAATATTTATGTCTATAATTATTTATAATAAAAAAAATTATCATGTATTTCAAATTGGCGATCATCGTTGTAGTAAAAAACACTTGTGAGTTGGATAAATACTGATTTATTCAAAGTACTCACATATATAAATATACTACATCTTTTCCTTTACAATGTAACAAATTTGTTTTTATTTCTAATAATACCAGCACTAATATTAACTTATAAAATCAACATATCTATTTTGGTTTTTAATCAGTAGGCATAAATTTGTATACCCACATTACGTCCTTATCATTCCTCTTATTTGCAATATTTTTTTTAAGACACTTATTTAAATAACACAGCAGACTTTTATTTTCTTTAGGTATTAAGCATAAATTTAAACGCACATTACCTCCTTATCTTTCTTCTTATTATTTGCAATATTCTTCTTTTTTTTAAAAAATACACTTATTTAAATAACACAGCAAACCTTTATTTTCTTTAGGTATTAATTTTAAAACTTATTTTAGTACAATATACAATAAAAAAAAAAATGTAATTTGACATTTTGTGGCGGCGACCATCTTGGATTTGAAAGTTCTCAAAGTGTATATATAGTATTTTACTAGTCAAGTCCTTTCATTTGATACCCATATTGATGGAGTAGCGAAAAAATATGAAATTCGCCATTTTGTGGCGGCGACCATCTTTGACTGATTTTTATCAAACATAGCTATGAACACTCCCGACTAATTCACCTTTCATATGGAAAATCCGCATCCAAATCGGTTCATCCGCTTGGGAGCTACGATGCCACGGACAGATACACACACACGTCAGAACTTATAAAACACCTCTTTTTCCGTCGGGGGTTAAAAATTAAACAACCTGAGGCTACACTGATCAAAACATGAAGATAAAAATACATAAACTCACAATTTATTAATATACGGAATCCTGTGTAACAAATACTCATCGGATGATTGAACATTTTGTTACGATTTTCGGAAAAATTTAGTATTTATTTAAATATTTTGTAGAAACACGCTATTGTGTGGAAATAATGGTTTAGTTACACGAAACTAAAATGCAATCAGGTTGTGAAAAACAATGGATGCGACATTTTGTGCTCAACCTGTTGTTTTTTATGTATATAGTGGGGGTCCGATTTGAAGATTATGAGCAAAATATGCAGTAATGGCAAAATGATATCACCTCGATAGAAAAAAGGCTATAAAAACGCGAACGTATTCTTGGTTGATGATGATGAAAAAGTTGTTTTGAAAACGTATCCACTGCAGCTCCCCCTGGCGACCTATAACCATCAACTAACCTAAAAATCGGCTCTGAGGTGTTAACTATGTAACGCAAAAACCCGCACCATCATCTTAGCTATTTTAGAGAAATCTATAAAACATATTTTTAGGTAGTGTCTATAAAATAAAAAAAACTTTACAAAAAAAATAAGGCGGCAAATAGTTAAAGAAGTCGGTGCCAACTCAGATACTTTAAATGGGTTTAAAATTTAAATGGGATACTTGTCGAAGAATCTTCTCTGAGATGAAATCCATGTAATGCATAAAACCCAACATAAACGAGCTAACCGTTTTAGACAAAAAAATCAGAAGTAGCGTCCTCTTGTGGTCCATAACCATAAAACCTGTCTAGAAACATGTTGTATAATGATATCCATACAATTCGAAAAATCGCAATATAATGGATTGAGCCGTTTTAGAGAAACACATCTATCTATTGCACCACCCCCCCGGTGCCCTGTAACCTGTAACTTCTGTGACATTTATATTGCAAAGCTATGATTTTAAAAATCTACCTATCTGTTAGAAAATGATAGAATAATTAAACTCATGGCAATGCGAAAATACCTTGCAGGATATTACTATTTAAATAAACAAACATTTTGAACAAATCTTTAATGAATCCGCTTATAATATTTACAAATTAAGTTCGCTACGTTTCGGAAATGCCACAACGTTTGTAATTACTTTTATAACAAGACACATACGTAGTTACGCAGAAACAAAAAATAATGATAATTTTTTTGATGTTTTCAACATCTGTTTAAAAGAAATTGCTTACTTACCACCACAGACCAGTCAACCTATAGACCACGCTTTTTAATAAACGTCAGTATGAAAACGAAATCGCCAAAAAGTGGCGGGGTGCGGGGAGAGGTCGGTTAGTTTTCATTGGCTCGTTCAAAATTGACAATTTAATGGCTTCCGACGTGCTTACAACTGACGGCTCACTAGAGACGTAGTTATGTAGTGTCACTACTTAGCCTTGGCGAATGCTACTCCCTGTGAAAGCGTGGTCTATAAGGTTGACTTGTCTGTGCTTACCACATACGACATTAGTGCAATTACTGAAACTTGGCTTGGTTTGAAATTGAAATGAAATTTTTATTTAACAATTGTAGTTAAACACAGCACAAAGTAAATACTTAAACTAAAACCAACACTATAAAGTTATACTGTGTTATTTACAGTGCTTATAAACAGTTGGCCCCACACTAGGCATAATTTGCCTTTCCTGTGCTCATAAGTTCAGGTTTGACCTAACAGGTTAATACAGATTAAGCCTTAAGCAGTCGGTCCCGGTTGCTGTCAATAGATGGCGGTCGTTACAATCCTCAACCCGCAGTGGAGCAGCGTGGTGGATTTAAGCTCCAAACCCTCTCATCTTGAGGGGAGGCCTAAGCCCCTGCAGTTGTGTATAAAAAGGGCTGATGTAAACTGTTTACTGAGAATATGTACTGTTAAATAATTAAAGTTTTTACGATTACAACATCTAAGTCCACTATTTGACGACCGCTTAGCCTAGTGGGTAGCGACCCTGCCTACGAAGCTAGAGATCCCGGGTTCGAATCCCAGGTCGGGTCAGTATTTATATGATGAATATGGATACTGGTACCGGGTCTTGGTTGTTATGTGTATGTGGTGTCTTCGCTTGGTATAGTTCCAATCAAACTTTATGGCGGATCGGAATACAACGCTTCATGCATGCTTGCGCAGGTTCAGTCATAGGCCCCTCGCTCCATGCGTCCCGCTACACCTAAAACTGGTTACTGCGACGCGACTTGTGCCTATGTTCACATCCGCCATAAAGTTTGATTGGAACTATACCCAAAACACAAGCTAATGCTTAGTTTGGGGCCTAGACGTTGTTGTGACGTATACGTTATTATTATTATTATTATTACTGTGTTTTTGCACAAAAAGATGACTGGGTGATGGTGCCTTTTTTCAAAACGTAGTATTTTTTTGTTTATTGCACATAGTTCTGCACGATTTTTGGTATTGTACTTTTTCATCAATAAAAAGGGTAAGATGTTTATCACATTTAAGATAGATGGATTCATAATTTGCTTATTTTTGTAAGTTCTTCACTAGAGATTGATAACCGCAATCTCTAGGCGTAATCAAAGATTGACTGCTGTCCTCTTCACAAATCACACATTTTTCCTACTTAACCTGAACAGAAGGCCTGGTGAGTGTGGAGTCCATTAGCTTCAGCAGGCACGACGAGGCAGTCATCGTTATTTAGGCAGCCAATACCTACTTGATAGTTTAAAGTAGGTTGAAGCTGAAATTTCCAATACCTTTGGTTGAAGTTATTATTGTTATTTACTTACGTAAATAAAAATGGGCATAATACGAGTAAGATAGTATTCTACATATATAGATAGATACCTATTAGCTTTCCGCCTGCGACCCTTTTTTCTGGGATAAAAGTCGCTTATGCCACTCTTCAGTTTATAAACTATATCCGTTGAAAAAATTATAGCGGTCCCGGAACAACTGTGTAGTCCACGCGAGTGGAGCCGCGGGCGGAAAGCTAGTATTTATATAAATTATAGCTTATGTGTCATTCTGATGTATATGCGATATCATTGTAAAGTTTCATTAAAATACATTCAGTAGTTTTTGCCTGAAAGAGTAACAAACATCCATACATATAAACTTTCGCGTTTATAATATGTACAGGGTAAGTCAGAATGTTATGCAGGTTTTCAAAAATTTATTATGTGAAATATAATGAACGTATATTATTGTGAGATACACTGTGTGAAAGGTAAACTCTCAAAGTTTAGTTTAGTGTAGTTTTAAAAAAAAACACATCACAGGTGTTCTATGTGAGCGCCTTTTGTTACACGACAGACATCAAGCCGATATTCAATCTCCTGCCAAACTTTCTGCAGCATATCGCGGTCGATATCAGCAATGGCTTCTGTGATGCGAGCACGCAGTTCATCCAGTGTTGTTGGAAGTGGTGGTACGTAAACACGATCCTTTACAAAACCCCACATGAAGAAATCACACGGGGTTAGATCGGGTGAACGAGGGACTAGTCGACGGACGGCCAGTTGATTTTCGTTTACAGATGCAGCCTGCATCCCTAAATTGTGTGTACCGCTTACGAATGGACCTCCCATCTGGCGGGTCTCTCTGATATTTGGTACGAAAATGTCGTTGAACAGTAATCACGGAGTTGTTAACATGGTAATCAAGCACACAGAACGACTTGCTCGCCAGTCAGCGCCATTTTCTTTAACTGCTCTCCTGCTGACATCTTGCGGGCGAACGCGGAATCAGTTTCTGTAAACTAAACTTTGAGAATTTACCTTTCACACAGTGTATCTCACAATATTATATGTTCATTATATTTCACATAATAAATTTTTGAAAACCAGCATAACATTCTGACTTACCCTGTATTAGTAAGGAATAGAATTCTCGAAACATTTTACCGATAGACGACCGCTTGGCCTAGTGGGTGGCGACCCTGCTTAAGAAGCTGGATGTCCCGGGTCCGAATCTCAGGTAGGGTCAGTATTAATATGATGAATATTAATATTGGTACCGGGTCTTGGTTGTTATATGTGTGTGGTGTCTTTGCAAAAATATTTATATATGTATATATTATAAAGAATATTTAGGTATGTATATCAGTTGTCTAGTAACCCATAACACAAGCATAATACTTGCTTACTTTCGGACTAGATGACGCTGTGTGGGAAGTCCCATGTATTATTATTATTCTTTATTCTTTAATTTTACCCTTTTGACTTGTATTCATTGAAAATAATAAGTCTGTGTTAAAAAATTTGTTGCATCGTGTTTATTCGTAATTAGTAAGGTAAGTTGATATTTTCACCATAATCGTTTGACGTTTCACGTCACAATCTTAAAACGTTTGGGTAGACAGTAAGTTTTTATAATTTTTCGAGTAGGTTCGAGGATATGGAGTCTGGTGGATCCCGGGGAACTATACTATTCCTGTCATGGTCACTTTAACCGCATACTAGTCACCAGCAGGTCCGGCGAGATTGATTACGTAGAACCCAGGGAGAGGGAAACTGCAAGAGAGCGGTACATCCCCGTAGAACATTATAAAATAAAACTAGCTTGTAAGATATACGTAGCCTGTGATAAATCCACAAAACCATAATAACAGTAACCGAAATGAGATATAATAAACATTCATTCAATTCTATTCTATGCATAAAATCCACTTACAATACGCGAACGAAGTCGCAGGCAGGTGCTGGTATCATACTATATGTACTCTTATTTCTATTTTCTACGAAATACTATCTATTTTTTCATGTTTTGTTATTTAAATTCCATATTTTCAATTATTAATTCATGACATCTTGTCAGCTGACGAAGTAAATCGGACTACATGCGGCAGACAATGCGACGTTGCCAAATCTTCTAATTTCTAGTCCTAGTTACTATATTTTTTCCGTATTTTTAAATTTTGCTGTTTAGTTAATTTTTTTTAATTTTGTTTTTTTTTCTCATTTTTTTTCATTTTGTGGTTCCAAATAAACAGTTTTTATGATAATTATTTTCGAAAATAGTGGGATGAAAATATTAAACGTCTAAGCAGCCGGGGAACGAACGAAATTGGTGATTATTTGGAGAAAACCAAAATGAAGTATCTACAAAATTAATTGTGTAATTACTTTCCACAAATCAACGAAAATTCAAGAAAATTATATTCGCCTTATCCATTATAAAGTAAATTCTTAACTCTCAAATTCACATTCGAACAATTGGTATAAAAGCAAATATGTTAGAGTAAACAAGTTTTACACACAATTTTGTAATCTAGGTAAGACTTATTTAAGTATTTAATAGGCTGTATTTAAAAATGCAGCTCATCTCAAGTTATACTAAAAAAAAATATCTTACAACAACAAGACAATTAACAAGAAATTTCTATATTATACCAAAACTTTTAAAATTCTTAATGAAAATGTCGTCATGAAAAACAATGGACGATTTTGAGTTTCATTATTCCTTTTTTAAAACGGATATTAAAATAAAAATCTCTATGAAAAATCTAGAAGGTCAAGTCTACTCTAAGGCAGTTTTTATTTTTGTAAATTTTATCTACTGATTTCGTGTTGATGAACTACTACTGAACTACTAATTTTTATCTTCAGAAATAATTTCAGGTCTTTCTGTTTTTACTTTAAGAGGCCCTTTAAGTGAAACCGTCGTCGTCAAGGCCTTCGAGCACGATTGGAGGCAGCGACCGTGTACAAAGGTTAATACGGTAATTTTCGAAATTTTATTACAAACAAATTTGCAAACAAAAATAAAATATAAAAATAGCATTTGGAAGAAAACAGCTCAAATTTTAATCGCGTATATTCAACATGGAACTTTTTTTTTACAGTACTAATTAAATAAATTTTAAAACAATTTTTTTGTACATTTACAAATATATTAAATGCTTCGTACATATGAATTTTCTGTGATTGGTATTCGCTACCAGTTCGCTAAAAAAAACCCTGAAAAATCTGATGTTTCGTGCTAACCCAAAAATGTATGTTTGAATTTAACATATAAGTATACATGACAACAACGTCTAGGCCCCAAACTAAGCATTTTGTGTATTGGGTACCAAGCGAAGACACCACATACTACATACGTATAACAACCAAGACCCGGTACCGGTATCAATATTCATCATATAAATACTGAAGCGCCCTAGGATTCGATCCCGTGACCTCCAGCTTCGTAGACAGGGTCGCTACCCACTAGGCCAAGCGGTCGTCAAAATCGTTGTAAACTAATATTTATAATTATAAGTTTACTAGCTAAAAAAATATAAGATTTATAAAACTAAAGTCTACAAATATATCGATTCCGAATATTTTTCAGGCCGCTGACAAATTATATCAATCGAAAATGGAGGAAGCTCTGCAACTAGAAGTAGCAGCATTATCAAGAACTAGAAATTTACAGTTATTGCAAAGTGCTGGAACAACTGATATTCAACGGGCGTTTTCAGGAAAAACTATTTTTATCACTGGCGGAACTGGATTTCTGGGCAAACAGTTAATTGAAAAATTATTGAGGTAAATGATTATACCTACTAGCTACAGTTCCAGTCAACCTTTATGGCGGATGTGAACATAGGCACAAGTCGCGTCGCAATAACCACTTTTATATATAGGTGTAACGGGACGCAGTGGGGCGAGGGGCATATGACTGAACCTGCGCAAGCATGCTTAAAGCGTTGTATTCCGATCCGCCATAAAGTTTGATTGGAACTATAACATAATAAGTGTGTATGTAATGAATATAAAAAGTGTTATATATGTGTGGCTATCCTGACATTAAAATAAGGAATGAAAAAATTTTCTTTTTGCAACCCGTCGTCCTAACAGGAATGTGTTGTGACTTTCCATACAAACAGCGTTAAAGGTTGCACCCTAATAAACCTTTACCGACTAGCACAAAAAAAATATGCGATATTTAGGTTGACAAAAACTAGGTTTATACGTTTTTATTTATTTTTTTAATATTTTATTACGTTATAGGAAAAAAACTTAAACGTGTGTTTTTTTTGTTTTATTTTTCACAACATGTTGTGGAAATGCAAGTAGTTTCATGTTGAACATGTTGTTCAAGTACATTAACTATCACGGAGCACTTAAGCAGTCGATCCCGATTGCTGTCAATAGATAGCGGTCGTTACAATCCGCCAACCCGCATTGGAGCAGCGTGGTGGATTTAAGGTCCAAGTCCCCTCATCTTGAGGCCTAAGCCCCTGCAGTGGGGTATAAAAAGGGCTGATGGGTAGAATGGAATGGACCTGCGCCGACTACAACGAAGATTCTGTGACGAGCGTGCGACTCCATCATCAGCTCAATTCTCAGAGATAGTATAATTTTGCACCGCCACTGACTTTTGATCCAAATACTTAATTAACAAAGCTAAATCATCATCATCATCATCATCATCATCAGCCCATTTTTACCCCACTGCAGGGGCTTAGGCCTCCCCCAGGGTGAGGAGGGGGGCTTGGAGCTTAAGTCCACCACGCTGCTCCACTGCGGGTTGGGAACTGTAACGACCGCCATCGATTGACAGCGTCCGAGATCGACTGCTTAACGTGCCCTCCGAAGCACGGTGTCAGTGATATTGTGTACTTAAGTCAGAAAAACTCATTAATACACGCCCGGATTCGAACCATGGCCCGATGGGGCCAAATTTGAGGCAGGCTCGTTGCGCTCTGGGCTATCACGAAAGCTAAATGATAGCTTGTAAAAACATCTAGAATTATGCTTAAATCAAGTTTTGAATGAAGTGGTTTTGCAGGTCTTGCTGTGACATCAAGAAAATTTACATTTTAGTGAGAAACAAGAAGGGGAAAGATGTCAATGAACGTACAAAAGACATGATTTCTGAAGTTGTAAGTGTATTTATTTTACAAAATTTCTAGTGTCCGAGTAATACTATACGAGTACTGTTTATTATATATGTAGCCAACTGGTTATATCAGCCAGCCAGACGGCTATCCCGTTCATTAAATGCCGGCATCCAATTAAATGGCTAAATAATAATAATAAATAATAACACACACAATCACAACAACGTCTAGGTCCGAAACTAAGCATTAGTTTGTGTTTTGGGTACCAAGCGAAGACACCACATACATATAACAACCAAGACCCGGTGCCAGTATTAATATTCATCATTTAAATACTGACCCGACCTGGAATTCGCACCCTGGACCTCCAACTTCGTAGGCAGGGTCGCTACCCACTAGGCTAAGCGGTCGTCATATTTAAAGGACAACTAGTCAGTAAAGGACAACTAGCCAAGTCGTTGAAGGCATTGCTTAGCGAAAAAGTTGAACGTCGTTTAGGCATTTATTTAAATTGATTAGAGATTAAATTAGCAATGATTGATTAGGGTGACCACGAGTTCATAAATAATGATAACTATTTAGGTACTGTTACTATACTAATAATGACAGGTCAGTACTGATTATTATACACTTTCTCCTAAAAGTCTCAACGTTTTCTGATTCCGTGTATCAGGATAAATTTCCAACATCCTGGAGGAAGTCCTAAGCCCCTGCAGTGGGGTATAATGAGCTGATGGAATGGAATATCTACAAAACATAATTTAAACAAGAAAAAAAACACTATAAGAGATCTACTGGAGGGAAATGAAGAAAGGGAAGTAGTGGAGTGGGTACGGAGCATAGACAAATTAAGAAAGGAAAAACAACGTGAGAATAGAAAATGAGTAACAGGAGAACAAGGGGAGAGAAAATTAATATGAAGAAGAGGTATTTGAGCTAACACCAAGATCTTGGCCACCAATTAGGTTGTTTTAGTAAATAAATAAATACTTATAAAAGCATCAAGTATTCTGGTATTTTCTTATTAGAAACATAAGTAGTTCAAACCTAAATTCTATGTTATTTAAATAAATGTTGTCTACGAATTTGCATGTGTTTTAGGTTTATGACGAGTTAAGAAAATTCAATCCGCATTTTGGTGACAAATTATGCGCCATCGAGGGTGACACCAGCGAGCTGGACCTTGCAATCAATGAAAAAGACAAGGAAATCTTAAAGAACGAGGTTTGATACTTACTAAGCATTCATTCCTTTTTTTACAGAAATATACACATACCATCCTTTAATGTATTGAACAACATTATTGTTAGGTGCTTTGGAGTTACAGAGTAAATTAAGTACATACAACTTATTATGTATGAGGCGAAACTACTAATTAACCCTCTTTGTTTTCGCATAATTCTTAGGGAGTATTAAAATAATTTATTTAAATAGATATATAGGCCCTGCACCGAGAGTGTATCCATGAGTTATTCTGACTTAGTACATAAATATCAAATAATAACTAAATCATTTGTCCACGATTTGGGTGTCGCGCTGTGTCTGTTGACAGGGGATCCTTTGAGCAAGGAGTACTTTGTTCAGAGGATCACAGTGTCGCAATACAGCGCGGCAACGCGGCAAGCATCCTTGGTACCCTGAACTCATCGTCGCTTTAAAATTTTGTCATTTATCATAATTTACTAAATAACTAACTAAACTAAAACTAAAAAACTAAAAATAACTAAACTAAACCTTCAAAACTTTTGTTTTCTTCAAGTAAAAACTAAAATTTCAAAACTAAATAATAAATCTGTATGTTTGTAGATTCCACTTTGCAGCGTGGTAGATTAAGCTTCAAGCCCTTCACTCTGAGGGAAGGCCTAAGCCTTTGCGGTGGGGCAAAATGGGCTGGTGGAATTGAATGGAATAGGCCCCACAAAGGCACTTAAATTCGTCAATAAAATTAAAATCGAATAAGAGGTCATGACGCTTTGGAAAATGACACGATAGTAAAGCAGTACCAAGCAACTCGACTGTCATGTCTTTAAAAATACAAAATTCACTAATTAGGTACAGTTCCAATCAAACTTTATGGCGGATGTGCACATAGGCACAAGTCGCGTCGCAGTAACCAGCTTTAGGTGTAGCGGGATGCAGTGGAACGAGGGGTATATGACTGTACCTGCGCAAGCACGCTTATAGCGTTGTATTCCGATCCGCCATAAAGTTTGAGGCGAAATCGAAATATACTTATACTATTGTTGTACAATTACCTACAAATGATAGCTGTGTGAGCTAAGTGGAATCCACAACCATGCAGATTTCTCAGTTAGACAATCATAAGTTGTGTTTTACCACTAACTTATAAACATGGTCAATGGTCAGGAATTTTGTTATCTTTATACTGTTTTAGTTTATCGTGAAACTAACGTTTGACACCAATTGTTAGTCTTCAAATAGCAAGTGTCCTTAGGCATGTATGTGGGAGGACATTTCAGACCTGTTCGTCGCAAAAACTAGAATCTGAAATCTTCAAATAGCATTCACACCAATACATAATTGGTCTAATTTCCAGATGGTTATGTTTCATAAATTAAATTTTCAATGTTAATACATTAAATTTTAAAAAATTTAAAAATTTTATGTTACATTGGAAAAGGCGAAGATTACTTTATGCGTCCAATACCCATAATTCAGCGGACGCAGGAACGGCAGTGCGCTGGTAGCGAGAGGCAGTAAGGTAAGTGAATAAGTTCGAGCCATCGTGGGAAATGTTTTATAATCTTCATATGACTGACCGGTTGGCCGAGTGGTTAGAGACCCTAACTGCGGACCCGAGGGTCGTGGATTCGATTGCCGCCCGGGACAAATATTTGTGTGCATGACCATGTCTATTTGTTTTGTGTCTGGGTGTAAAAGTATCTACATATGTATATTATAAAAAAATAATATTTAAGTATTATATCAGTTGTTTAGTACCCCATAATACAAGTATAATATTTGCTTACTTTGTGACTAGATGGCGCTGTGTGGAATGTCCAAAATATTATTATATCATTATTATATGTATTTTCAGATAGATATAATATTCCACGCAGCTGCTACTGTGCGTTTCGACGAACCTCTTAGGAAAGCCATTTTAACGAACGTCAGGGGCACAAGAGAGGTAAGTGAAATGCTCAACTGTAAGTCATTGCTTTGAATTCTTTAAGTATTAAAAACTTGCAATGTTTAATTTGCAAAACATACCTATATTTTAATATAACAATAGTGAATTTTCAATTCCCAAAATGTAAACAAACAATTCTACCTAAAGTTAAATTGTATAAAGTTAAGAAAAGGTTTTATTTAACATCCGCTATAGTATATTAGCTTTTTCCAATCCTTGGTAATCATTGTGACTGTGTGATGCTGTGAGATGCATGACTGTAAGATTTCTTGTTAGGCGTGGAGCATATAATTAAAATTTTAATAAATGTGTTTCTCATCACAATGCATCCAAGACCCAAACAAGTTTTAAATGAAATTGTTTTGGATATACACGTAGAATAGCTGTAGCTTGGCTCTTGGGATGTCAAAATTTGTTAAGGCAAAAGTGTCACGAGATTAGTTTTTCATCAATATATTACATTCTTAAAATAACATAATTATTACGTAGAAAAAAAAATGCTACGTAAACAACAGTTTTATCAGATGTTCCTGTAGTAATGTGATATAATGTAGTGATATAGATTTGTTAAATAATCGCTTTAGTACAATAAAAGAGTTATGTATTAAACCTTAAGTGACATTTAGTCACTGTGTTTACAAATTATTTAGACCCATGAAAATTGTACCTTTTAATTACAATAGGAAACCAATAGTCAGTTAGTTTAAGCATTTGTTTTCCTAATTTTTTTGTACTGTTTATATCCAGCAATTCTGAAGCATACGTCTAACTTTTCTCTTTTGAATTCTACTGAACCATAATTCGGTCCGTTTGTGAGGCGACGCGACGTTTTTAAATAAATTCTTAACATAAACTCGGTCGGCCTCGCAAATAATTGCCTTTTGCAATTTTCAGGTGTTGGATCTAGCAGTGAATTGTAAGAAATTGTGCGCTTTCATATACGTCTCCACTGCATACAGTCATTGTTCAAAATATGAGATCAAGGAAGAATTTTATCCAAGTCCTGTAGGATGGGATCTAATTATACGAATGGTGGAAACCACTGATGAAGAAATCATTAATAATATAACAGCTGGGTAAGACTTGTCTAGTTTGCCGGGACTTTGCATGAAAGCTGAAGAGAGTGAATCATCATCATCATTAGCCCGTGTCCCTCCACTCAGAATATAGGCTTCTCCCAAGGCTCGCCACCACACACGGTCCTCCGCCTTTCGCATCCAATTACCCCCGGTGTGGTAATTTGGGTCATCAGTCCACCTGGCCGGGGGGCGTCCAACATTTCGCTTCCCGGTACGTGGCCTCCACTCGAGAACTCGTCTACCCCATCGGTTGTCGGTTCTACGGCAAAAGTTACCAACCCATTGCCACTTCAGCTTACTGCTCGCTTAGATTATGATGACAAATTTGGTTCTTTGACGGATTTCAATGTTCCTAACTTTATTCACCAAAGAAATAATGAACATAGCTCGCTCCATGGCACGCTGAACGACTTTAAATTTGTGGAGCAATACTGCCGTGAGAGTCCATGTTTTTGCACCGTATGCCATTGTAGACAGGACGCATTGGTTGAAGACCTTGGTCTTCGGACATTGTGGTAGTGGCGAAGAAAGTGAAATGACTTTATTAAATTATGATTGGCTAAGCAAGACCCTGGACACTCTACTGGAACGATTTAGATCTCCAACAAAGCGACGCTGATGTCTGTCGCGTACGTCGGCGACGCGACGTACAGAACTTCATACGAATCGCGTTGCTGGTCAGCGGAGCTCTGTGTGGGTGTATTTGATATCATAAGGCCTGTAACAGAGCGACGGTGATGTCTGTCGCGTACGTCGGGACACGTAGAGAACTTCATACGAAACGCTCTGCTGTTCGTCAGAGGATTTCTGTGTGGGTGTTTTGTATCATAAGGCCTCCAACAGAGCCACGCTGATGTCAGTTGCGTACGTCAACGACGTACAGAACTTCATGCGAAATGCGCTGCTGTTCGTCAGCGGAGCTCTGTGTTGGTGTTTTGTTATCATAAGGCCTCCAACAGAGCCACGCTGATGTCAGTCGCGTACGTCGGCGACGTACAGAATTTCATGCGAAATGCGCTGCTGTTCGTCGGCGAAGCTCTGTGTGGGTGTTTTGATATCATAAAGCCTCCAACAGAACCAAGCTGATGTCATTAGCGTACGTCGGCGACGTACAGAACTTCATGCGAAATGCGCCGCTGATCGCTTTTAAGTATTTGTATTTAATATCATAAGGCATCTAACAGATCGAGGCTAATGTCGGTCGGGTAGGTATGTCGGGACGTAGAGAACTTCATACGATACGTGCTGTTGATCGTCAACAGAGCTCTGTGTGGTTATTTATATTAGGTATAAGAAGCGCTGACGTACGCGACCGTAATCAGCGTTGCTCTGTTGGAGGCCTTAAACTTTACCAAATTATTCTGTGTTTGAACTTCCGCAAGCCTAAATCAAAGTACTTGGAGCGCGCGCCCCGAGTAAGTAAGTCATCTTTGGTACTAACGCCGGTTTACTAATATTTGGCGCGAGACACACGTGTTCACATGTTGAAATCGCATAGCTACGAACAAATATCTTTATTATTAAAACTAAATCGATCGACTGAGACTAAAATTGTTAGAATCGGAGAACCGCAAGTAGTGGTTAAGGGTGTTCCTTAGTTGGAAATCGGATATGCGTCAGTGTTAAATTTCGTACTAATTTGGTTTGTTCGATCGAAATGTCGAAATGTTATATTTCGAAGTTTTAAGCTTATTCAGAGTAATTATTTTTGCGAAAAAAATTTATTTTCAGAATTTTTATCCTAAATATGTGTGTTTACTTTATTCCGTTAGGTTCATTTCCAATGTCGTAAGAAGTTCGTGCGAAAGCAGGAGATCCGATGATTTTTGTTTTTGGTAACTTTGTGCTTTTTTTGGTAACTTTTATTTTTTTTAATGTGTTCGGGGATAACTTCGTCGTTTATGAACCGACATGGATGATTTTTTTTTATTTGAAAGTTGTTGCTTCTTCTGTGTTCCCATATCAGTTTGGTCTGGTTCTGACAATGGTATCCACAAGAAAACCACATAAGTCTTAAATTTGCATTATAACCGACTTCATTTAGTTCTTCAGATGTTTGCGTCTGGAAATCATCACTTCAGGCTGCTATGGAAAGCTACAGTACTCCTTAATGTTTAGGAGCTAGGGATAATGCACTGCGATTTGTCGACAGTTTTCTCTAAACGGCGCTGTCTCATTTGAGTAGCGTGTTTAGAAGTCCCATTTATCATCATCATCATCATCAGCCCATTTTTACCTCACTGCAGGGGCTTAGGCCTCCCTCAGAGTGAGGAGGGGGGCTTGGAGCTTAAGTCCACCACGCTGCTCCACTGCGGGTTGGGAACTGTAACGACCGCCATCTATTGACAGCGTCCGGGACCGACTGCTTAACGTGCCCTCCGAAGCACGGTGTCAGTGATATTGTGTACTTATACTTAAGTCAGAAAAACTCATTGGTACACGCCCGGATTCGAACCATGGCCCTATGGGGCCTTATAAATTTAAGACAGGTTCGTTGTGCTCTGGGCTATCACGACACGGATCGGAATATAACGCTATAAGGGTTCTTGCGCAGGTTCAGTCATATGCCCCTCGCTCCACTGCGTCCCGCTACACCTAAAACTGGTTACTGCGACGCGACTTGTGCCTATGTTCACATCCGCCATATAGCTTGATTGGAACTGTAATAACAATTACAACAATGATATATTTATAACTATAACAAATATAGAACACAATTTAAAGTGAATGATTAGGCACCGATTTCATTGTCTATAGTGAAAATTTTATTTTTAACTCTTTCGTTAATATTTTTGAAGTCGGTTTTTATTTTTTCTTAAATTCATAATGAAAAGCAGAATGTTCACCTCGGGCGAAGACCTATTTACGCACTCAAACTATTGGCGCCCATTCATAATCTTTAGAATCAATTTTCTGAGCATTATTTCCTGGTATTTTTCATTACATTTGCATCATCACTATGGCGTAAAAGACATTTCTAAGCAAGCGTTGTTATTTTATAATCTACCTTTTATAAATTGCAGGTTAATTGGAAACTGGCCAAATACATATGCATTTAGTAAAGCCATTGCAGAAGATCTCGTCAAACAATACGCAACACAATATAAAATACCTATCGCAGTCACTAGGCCGGCTATTGGTGAGTATTATTTTGGTTTAAACCGGTGTCACTGAATTCCGTTTGCTTTACTTACATACGTATATAAGTAATCAAGTGTCGGGTTTTACCACGGAATAAAATAAGTTAAGCAGGGTCCGCTCACGGCAAGACTGATCCACAAATTTAAAGTCGCTTAGCGTGCTATGAAGCCGGCTATGCTCGGTGTTCCTTTGATGAATAAAATCAGAAACACTGAAATCCGTCAAAAAACTAAAGTTGTCGACATAGCCGAAGCGATCGGTAAGCTGAAGTGGCAATGGGCCGGTCACATTTGCCGTAGAACTGATAACCGATGGGGTAGACGAGTTCTCGAATGGAGGCCACGTACCGTTAAAGCGATGCGTTGGCCGCCCTCCGGCCAGGTGGTCCTGAAGTACTATACCGGTGGTAATTGGATGCGAAAGGCGGAGGACCGTGTGTGGTGGCGAGCCTAGGGAGAGGTCTATATCCTGCAGTGGAGAGACACGGGCTGATGATGATGATGATGAAGCAGGGCCC
Source organism: Luffia ferchaultella (assembly GCA_949709985.1). Lineage (NCBI taxonomy): Eukaryota > Metazoa > Arthropoda > Insecta > Lepidoptera > Psychidae > Luffia > Luffia ferchaultella. The sequence goes on along the minus strand of OX453270.1, from coordinate 8,595,175 downwards.
AATATTTTTATATACTTACATATTCATATAAACAAAAGAATGAGAATGTTTAAATATAAAGACACAAACGTTATCTTTATCATTTTTATGATTTCAAGATTTCGGATGTTAGTACCTACCATAAGAAAGGTGTTCATCATCAATCGACCAATGGATGACCCCCATAATAAAAAAAAACTAGGAATACGTAAAGAATTAATATGCGTCAGCGAAAATTATGGTTCCTGTAACGTAATTATGACGACCCCCTTTTTTTTAATCGGTTTCCTCGTATTTATGATGACGATCATCGGTTGCTCTACTGATAGTGAAACCATCATAATAAAATCTGAATTCACTATTGTAGTTTGCTCAGTTTAACAGCTTATGTATGTACTCCCATGTGTTCATTACATACAGTTTCTTAATTAGGGAGGTTATACAATTGTTAAATAAAATCCAACCTCACTGCCTAGATGTCAATTGCATTCAAATCATATATATCTTAACTAAACTATAATGAACAACAAGCAAGAATTTATTAAATAGAATAGCATCTATGTTGTTTGCATATTATACCTATATAATATATATTTTAAATAAATATGTGACAAAATAATAATACCTGAGACATCCCACACAGCGGTATCTAGTCAAAAGTAAGTATTATGCTAGTATTATCGGGTACAAGGCAACTGGTGAACATACTTAAAACTTTTTTTATAAAATATACATATATAGACACTTTTACACCCAAACATGGAACAAATAGACATGTTCATGCACACAAGTATTTTTTCGGACGGGAATCAAACTCACAACCCTTGGCTCCGCAGTTAGGGTATGTAACCACTCGACCGATCGGTGAGTTGTCTCATTTACAGATCGGTTATTTGCATGAAGATTGATCGCACAGTTTCATCATACTCATACGTGATGAGTGTATGTACTTTTTTCAAACCTCTAATTTTTGATCTAGCGACTTACGCATATCCTTTCTTTTATTTTTAGTTGTGCCAACATATCTGGAACCAATGCCCGGATGGATCGATATTACCAATGTCTTTGGACCCTCCGGAGTAAGTTTTGGGTTCGTCAATGGCCCACGATTCTAGACTCTATCGTCCTCGTTTTTAAGAACCAATTTTATCCACTGAACTATATACTAGTAGAACAGACGGCACGAACAAAATCTATGCGCGCGGCAGTATCACCTTGTTGCTACCAATTTTTCTACCAAGTATAATATACTGTATTATACATGTCTCATACATGTTATGCTCGGTTCGTTTCCACTAGAATACACAACACCGCAAGTTTTATACAAGTATTTAATAGAAATTATACATGTTGTGACATTACTTGTAGTTAAAACAAGTATGGCGGCAACGGTAGAAAATAATGTAGGTATATACAAAAATTAGTTTTGGATGGTTTTAGTTTTGTTTTGTTTAATTGTCGACGATAAGTTATGCCACTATCTTTTTTCTTCGCAGTTTATTGATTTTAATACGTTTTTAAGACTCACGACGGTATTATTGAATTGGTGTTTAATCACGTTTTAGGCACGCGGTCGCGATGAGCATAGGCGAGTGACTGAATGAGTTGTTGCCGATCAGCAACAACGCTTGACGAAAACATTTGGTTCGCGGCGTCGATTCTACTAGTATATAGTTCAGTGCTTTTATCCGAGTTTTCGTTAACATAGTATCTGCAACTGAGGTAAATTAAATTAATGATTAGTAATTATTATTATTGTAATAATTGTTTATTACCCATAACATATCTTACAGAATAAAAAATTTACATAACAATCAAAGAATTAAATACTAATATGGGTGATGAGAGCAAGCTCAGCATTATGACGGTAGCAGCATGCTGCTGCCGACGCTGGTTTTCAGTTTGCCCTTCCCGAACTGATAATACCATGAAATAAATTTAGCATGAGGTCGTGCTCAATACACATAACAGATTATATAATACAGCTATGATAAAATACACAAAACAAAAAAGAAAAGATAGGATTAGGATTAAGAGGAAAGATAGGAAATAACAAATAGCAAAAAAAACCCAGTTAATGTCGAATTTATAGTAATCAAATCGCAGACAGACCGAGACCCAGGTGAAACCGGCGCGAGGCCCAGGATTCTACACAGTTTTTTGCGAGTCTAACAGATATATCTTGCATAAACGTTTCAATGTAAATATCGAATTAGCATCCCTTACCGGCGTAGGCATGTTGTTCCAGCACCTCGACGCCGCGTAACGAAAGCTACCCCTGAAAACGGAAAGTCTTACAAGAGGAACCACCGTCAACTCATTTCTGATACCAGCCGTTCTTGCTCGTGCTTGTTGGGCCCATTCTATTTTCTGTGCCATATATAGAGGACACCCATTTTTATGCAGTTCAAAAGATTACTAACTCAGAAATTACAAGTGACCACCGCATTGACTTTGGCGTCATTCCCACAGGCATAATTTGCCGTTCCTCAATATTATTATGTACGTGCATATACAGTTCGCGAGGCGCAGATAATCCAACCGTTCAGCCATTTTGGACACCCCCAGATATTTACATCCAGTATAGCACAGTCTGTGTTCAAGGTGTTAAGAAAATGGTTACAAAATAGTCAACTTTCCTTTAATGTTAATAAAAATTAGTTTTTATAATTTTGTTCATACAAATGTAACTTAACCTTCCTCCTGTAACGGAATTTCGAACCATTTGTAACTGATGTTTTACCTATAAATAGTTACACCAACTAGATGCTCAGGTACCTAGCAAGCCACCAGTTGTAAGTCATTTGCATCACCTGGGGACCACTTAGAGACTCTTCAAATCATTAGGGCGTATTGTTTTGTTCGCGAGCGCGGTCCAGGTTCGATATCTTCATTGGGCAATATTTATGGAACTTCTAATTAAAAGGCAAGTGTTCATGGAATAAATGAGTATAATGTTTTAAATTCTCACCTATTATAGTATTTTTTATTTATTTATTTATTTAACAAAATATACTTATATAATAAATCCATCAGCCCTTTTCATACCCCAGTGCAGGGGTTTAGGCCTCCCCTCTAGATGAGGGGGCTTGGAGCTTAAATCCACCACGCTACTCCAATGCGGGTTGGCGGATTGTAACGACCGCTATATATTGACAGCAATCGGGACCGACTGCTTAACATGCTCCTCGAGGCACAGAATATATAATAAATAATGTAATATAATTATAGCGGTCGCCTTAAATGCTCACTTAATATTTTAAACTTTGCCACAAAGGCAGGATGTGTATAATTTATATCTTAAATTATTGGTGTTTATTAACTATTAGACATGTGTTGCCTGTATAAAAAAAAAAACCTCGAGAAATATATAGGAATATTTCTGGTCTTCAATAATACAATAGTAGTAATAGAGCATACTATTAGGAGCTCAGCAATTATCTTTGAAGTTCCGTGACTATGACAACAGACAGATCGGCGCGGATATGATAACCAGATGTCATGTGGGTTCATACTTTTTTCAGCTGGTACTAGGATGTGGTTTAGGTATGATGCATTGTCTTTTGATTGACCCTCGTTGTCAAATGGATCTGGTGCCCGTTGATTATGTAAACAACTTTATAATAGCAGCTGCATATGACACTATTACAAACAAAGACCAAGGACCTAAAGTATACAATTACACATCGACAAATAGGAACAGAGCGACTTGGGGTAAGTTGATTGCAAATAACTATGTGCGTGACTCGTTGCCATCCTTTCTTCTTAGGGTGGTCAGTAGCTGGGAGTACGGGGTGTATCGAATGAAAGTCCTTATTCAATTCAACGCCACCTCGCCGTCCTTTCCCTTCGCTTCCTGAATTTGCTTTCTATGTGGACTGTATAGGTGTGCCTCGTGTGCCCGTTCGCTGCTGTCGAGAGAATACCCGCGCGTGTGACGCTCGTGAAATTTATACTTTCTCCGACCACAGACGAACGAGGGGCGAAGGACGGTGACGACAATTTATTTTCCTACCTTCTATTACAAAAAATCTTCCCCGGCGGGTTTCTAACTACCCTATATTTGCCGGGGTGCTATTTATCATGCCGTTATCGGGCCCTATGTCTAACTATTTATATATTTACAATTAATATGTATTTTTCTATTATAATTATTAACTATTCTATTATCTATCTATCTATATGGCCGCGCGTGCTGCGAAGCGGTTGTCGCGTACAAACTATGAAGTCAGAAAATGCCTTTTTTTCTCTTGTAAGTCGATAAAGATATCTGAAAAGATCATTCATGCATTCGGAATAAGTTAATGTTTTCAATACGTCTCACAATATTGAATGTGGTCAATTTACCAGGACAAAATTAAGCAATTATCGTATTTGATTTGTTGTTTGTTGATTTTGTGATAAGCACTGTAATGATAAAATGCACTAATAAAGAATCATCCATCTATTTATAGTCACAATTTTTAAGGTAGCGCTTTCCAATGTAGCCTGCTGAAAAGTTACAATATATTTAATCAGGCTTATGGGGGAAGGGTGTAGGAACCCCATGCAGTAAATATTTTTTAAGGAAATGAAAAAAAAAACACAAGTTACAATACAACTTTTTCAAAAAATTAAATTAACTTAAAAGTTTGGGGTTCAACTAAAATAAAACTTTAAAAAAAATCTGAACACAAAGCACTCTAATCTATCGCAGAAAAACATGTTTTTATTATTATCAATTTAAAAATTAATATTCATGATTAACAAGTGGTAAATTATGGTGGATAAATACTAAATTTTCGGCGTTCATAGGCGACAGGCGATTTCGTTTGTTTTCGTAAACCAGACCTGCCTCAGAAAACAGCTTTTCCCTATAAAAGGGTTACGGGTGCGATCAATCCTGTCTTCAAATAGTAGTCGATGTCGTTTGCTAATGCGTTTTTCTGGGGGTCACAACACTTATTCTTTTCACGGTTAATGTCAAAATATTGCCAAATAGGCGATCTTATCTTTACTGATAACATGTTTCTGTCCTTTAATTGTTTTATTACGTACCTATTTTTACAATAATATCAAATAACGCACGGCCAGCATCATTAAGTCAAGCACGATCACTCCTGATTAGTCCCGATATCATGACACCGCTCTAAATGATGCGATCCTGTTGCCTGCAGTTATACGACGTTAAACATGTCACAACTTGAAAAAGCAAGTTAGAGACATTGATACTTTTGTATAGTCGGATAACCGGCCGCCGGATATCCGGTCATCCGGCCTCACAGCTCGCCGAATATCCGGTATCCGGTTTCCGGCCAAACAACTATCCGTTTCATCTCTAATTACGACCTGTCAGGAACGCAAACTCTCGACGCCCGATGTTTAGTTTATGTCATTATTTGTGTTTAACTTTTTTTCGTGACAGGTGATCTGCAAGAAATGCTCGAAACGAAGTGCAAAAGTCTCAGATCTCCGAGGCAAGTTTGGTACTCCTTTGCTTATCAAGTACCAAATAAATTTCTTTACACTATATTGACATTATTATGGCATACCATTCCGGCTTATGTTTTCGATTTTGGGACCATTTTATTGGGAAAGAAACCTATGTAAGTATTTTTTTTTGTAGTTCAATCCAAATAAACACTATTTCGCATTTATTTTATTAGTAAGGTCGTAAATTTGTGTTTGTGTTTGTGAAACTTTGGTATAGTTCCAATCAAGCTTTATTGCGGATGTGAACATAGGCACAAGTCGCGTCGCAGTAACCAGTTTTAGGTGTAGCGGGACGCAGTGGAGCGAGGGATAGACTGTACTTACGCAAGAACGCTTAAAGCGCTGTATTCCAATCCGCCTTTAAGTTTGAGGAACTATATCAAGCTCGCGCTAAGTACAGAAAGCTTTAGCAGCAGGTCTAAAATGTACGCCGCGAAAAAATGTCGACGTCATTTGACAACCGCTTGGCCTAGTGGGTAGCGACCCTGCTTATGAAGCTGGGGGTCCCGGGTTCGAATCCCAAATCAGGTCAGTATTTATATGAAGAATATTGATACTGGTACTGAATCTTGGTTCTTATATGGTTGTGTCTTCGCTAGGCACCCAGAACACAAGGTAATGCATAGTTTGGGGCCTAGACGTTGTTGTGTTGTATATGTTATTATTATTATTATATTAAAACGAGATATCTCTATATACCTACCGGTGCTAAGTTACAAGACTTATCTCGTCCCGCTCTGTCACAATTGGAACAATTACTCTTCTACGGTAGTTTTGTCTACAAACTCTAACATTGGGAACTCCATTTTTTATCGAAATTTGACATTTTTAAGCTGTATATTTCTCGTCGGCAATTTTTGTTGACGACAACGATTATTGTCGGTTGTCGTCTGTTGTTGGTTTATGAAGAAATATAAGCACGAAAAATTCAACGTAAACGGATTAGAGACATTGTGACCCAGTTAGCCCTCAATACAATTTGAACTGAGCGAAAATATGAAAAAAAAAGACATTAAAAAAATTCACAAAAAGGGTTTTATAACATTGGTATTGTCATTTGACAGCACGAAATCGCGGGTCTTTCGTGAATAAAAGTGACGTTGCCAGTTTTTAAATCTTAAGCGAAGGTGCAATTTCGGCAGTGACTTCTGTTTACGGATACAAAACGCGTAATACCATAAAAGTACGAATTAACTGGAAGCCCTCTTCCACCAAACCGCATTGAAGCAGCATGGTAGATTAAGCTCCAAGTCGCCTCATCCCTAAGGGAGGCTCAAACCCCTACAGTTGGGCATTAATGGGCTGATGGTGGCTGATAGTATGATATGGTATGAGCAGCCTGGACGTGCATAGCTAATAGACGCATATATATTTAGGCGAGAAATTACACTATTCATACTGAGCACAGTAGTTATAGAAGTAATCGAAATTTCTATATCTAGAATGTTCATACAAATTTTAAAGTTATGGTTCTATACAAATTTAGTTCTAACTGAATTTCTAACGGTGTAGTTTAATAAATTCATATTTCCAGGTTCCGTAAATTATACACCAAAATTCATAAATTGATGGACGTACTGTCATATTTCACTTTAGGGGAATGGAAACTACACGAATCAAATGTTCAAGATTTATTCAAAAGTTTATCAGATAAAGACAAGGAGATATTCAATTTTGACATTGCCACATGTAACTGGGCGGAATTTTCACAGTTCTGGATTTTAGGCATTAGAAAATACATAATCAAAGACGGCCTCAAGAACACGGAGTTGGGTATTAAAAAGAACTTTTATTTTCGTATAGGACATTATGCTGTTATGTTATTGTACATATACGTTTTTTGGAACTTAATTTCTTTTTCCTATTGGATTTTCAAAACTGTAATCTTTTGGTTAAATAAAATAGTATAAAATGTTTGAATTTTTTTTTATCTATGTCCGTATATATATGAGACTATGAGACTAGACTAAGACGACCGCTTAGCCTAGTAGGTAGCGACCCTGCCTACGAAGCTGGGTGTCCCGGGTTCTAATCCCAGGTCGGGTCAGTATTTATATGATGAATAATGATACTGATACCGGGTCTTGTTTGTTATATGTATGTGGTGTCTTCGCTTGGTACCCAAAACACTAGCTAATGCTTAGTTTGGGGCGTAGACGTTGGCAAGATGTATACGTTATTATATATTGACGACCGCTTAGCCTAGTGGGTAGCGACCCTGCCTGCGAAGCTGGAGGTCCCGGGTTCGAATCCCAGGTCGGGTCAGTATTTATATGATGAATATTAATACTGGCACCGGGTCTTGGTTGTTATGTATGTGGTGTCTTCGCTTGGTACCCAAAATACAAGCTAATGCTTAGTTTGGGACCTAGACGTTGTTGTGATTGTGTGTGTTATTATTATTATTATATGAAATGAAACGTAATCTCTTAATGGATATGCCACTAAAACTGCGACCAGAGGCGGGCGCGGTGCTGCAGCGTGATTGCGACGGCGACCACAAAGAGCTGTCAATGTTACAGTTCCAACCAAACTTTATGGCGGATGTGAACATAAGGGTAAGTCGCGTCGCAGTAACCAGTTTTAGGTGTAGCGGGACGCAGTGGAGCGAGGGACATATGACTGTACCTGCGCATAATAGCAAGTCGCCAAATTGGCGACTTGGCGTTTGGCCCGGAATAGCAAGAGCCCAAAAAGGGACGATATCTAATACGTTTTTTGGGTGATTGCGCTTCGAGCATTTTGAAATGCCAATGTCATTGTAGATGTTACAGAATGGTTTTAATAGAAGGTATGATAAAATACTAGCCATATTAAAGAAAAAAAAATGTATAAAATTGAATAGTTATTTCAGGAGGACTGTCGACATTTTTTTTAATTGCTTTTTTATTGCTTTTTTTTTCTTGTAACAAAATTGTGTGAATACTTTCTATTGCTTCCTGTTTTATGTTTTTATATGTAAAAACATAGCTAATACTACAAATATAACAATTCCGACAGTAAAATTGTTTATAGTTTTTTTTTTTTTTGCGAATTTCGCCTATTTTTCGCCTACTTTTTTTTTTTTAATAAACAGCGGCGTATTTGTTTCTAGGCCAAACGATGTGAAATATAGATAACTTTTAGCAAATTTAATCTAGTTTTTAGCAATATATAACACTTAGTAACGTTTCATACATTAAAATTCAGAAAATAGGTTAAGAAGCACGCGCGCCCCCCCTTTGGGGCCCCACACGAAAATCGCTTGCTATTTCGCGGAAGTTCGTGGTTTCGCCTTATATTCCGATCCGCCATAAAGTTTGAGGCGAACTGTACGCTACGTGATCGAGCAAAACTTAATGTCCATTACAAATACGAGGCGAATTCGAGTTACAGCGACATAACACCTCCACTCACACCCGCCGAAACCTAAAAACTACTGCGACGCAGCACGTCGCTAGGTTCAAATCGTCAAAAAAATTTTTACCAACGACACAGCGAAACAACGGCAGTACAGTGCGCGCAGCGAGAGTTGAGGCGAAATCAACACAGCGCCGAATACGCGCCATTTAAAAAATCCGTGCTCTCTAATGTGTCGCCCATAGTCCTAGCGATCGAAATGGAACATATTCGGCACTACTTCGGCACCGCTTTAAGAGTCAGAGTAAGGCCACAGAGACGGTTTATGCGTTGTTAAGAGGTTGAGTATTTTTGTGCGTGTTTGTTACCTCAGTGGTGTTTGTGTGTATTATGGTCTTTTACCATTTTCTTTATAAACTATTGGACCAATTTCGATACGGTTTTTTGTATTACATAGATATCACCTCAGAGCAAGTTTTTAGACAAATTTCGTGACTAAACACCTCCAGGGGATGCTGTTTTAGAAAAAACACATTTATTGTAATAAATGTGTTTTTTTCTAAAACGGCTGGCATTTTGATGAGGTTGTCGTGTATTACATCGGATCTGTGTCACTTCAGACCAGGTTCTTGGATATGTTTTACAGTTTTAGCCACCAGGGGCGCAACAGGTGGTGTATTTTTTGGAAACATCTGGGGGGTGATTCTCGGACCGCTTGACTTGCAGTCTCATGAGACAATTTCCGTTTACATTGAAAAATGTCACATAACAATTTTACATATTCTCAGTGTCAAGTACTATACGCGCCACCTATCTAAAAGGCCGCTTGAAGTTGGCTATGCGCGAAGTCGCGCATACACTCGCACATAATAATTAAATAAAATTAATATAATATTTAATTATTTTGAACTTCAGAAATTGTAGAACTTAATAAGCATATATCGTCTGCAGTTTTTTTTAGATATTTATTATTTCTGACTTTGTATCGATAATATTAATATATGATTATTTTTAATACACCTATAGATACTTATTAAATCTACCATTTATTATATTTACACAAATACCCTAAAAATTAGGTGCAAGCTAGTATGGGACGTGACCGGTGTTCTTTAAATTCTATATTTTTATTGCTTTTTGATTTTTATCCTCGTCGCCGTTCTGTTGTATTTATCATTAATTAAATAAATCAATTAAAATATTTTGTATTGGTTTTATTTCACTATTCGTAATTCTGACAATGCCATATATATAGTTTTTTACAATGGCCTGTATTTAATGTGTATCTAACACAATGTAATAAAACAATTAACAATAATACTAAATAACGATAATAATAAATTCACAAAAACAACGGTAACGACCTGTAGCTGTACTCTGGTAAATTAACGCAGAACCGAGTTAGCGCCGAATACGCGCTATTTCGTGATAGCCCAGAGCACAACGAACCTGTCTTAAATTTATAAGGCCCCACAGGGCCATGGTTTGAATCCGGGCGTGTACCAATGAGTTTTTCTGACTTAAGTACACAATATCACTGACACCGTGCTTCGGAGGGCACGTTAAGCAGTCGGTCCCGGACGCTGTCAATAGGTGGCGGTCGTTACAGTTCCCAACCCGCAGTGAAACAGCGTGGTGGACTTAAGCTCCAAGCCCCCCTCCTCACCCTGAGGGAGGCCTAAGCCCCTGCAGTGGGGTAAAAATGGACTGATGATGATGGTGATGATGACGCGCTATTTCAAAAATTCGTACTCTGGCCCGTACTCCTAGCGACCGGATTTTTGAAACAGAACGTATTCGGCGCTACTTCGGTGTCCTGAAAAATCAGAGTAGGGCTACTGCCACTACTCTTGCGGCAGACACGTCTCGCCGCGCCAACTGCCCTCACCGCCCCTTGCCAACATTTTTGGTGTTTGCGCAAGTATCTGATACTAACTTGAGAGCCTTTTAGTTTGGTGGCGCGTATAGTACTTGACAATTGTCAAACGAACGTCGTGTGACATGCATCACATGGTCCGAAGCTCACACAACAATTGTCCCAAATATCGTTTGACAAGTTGTTGTTTGGCAATTCTCTCATGCTGAAATTGTCAAATGAAACGAGAATCGGACTGACTTTGATCCGGATTTTATGTTACAAAGTTCCTACGTGAAAATTTTATAATATAATGAACCTAATCTAACCTGATAGATGATGGTGGTTACAATTTTCAACTAACTCAAGACTTGGATATACCACGGGCAAGTGAAAAATGTCCTGTTGTACAATCAGTTGTACATGGTAGGTCCACAGGTAAAAAAAATCCCCGTGGACGAACTGGTAATACAACCTTGGTAGTACCACTGGCAAGTCATTAACGGATCGATGTGATTTTTTGACACTGAAATAGTTTATGATATGGAAAGTAACACAGTTTTTTATAAAAAAAAAACACGATTGCTGTAGGATATCTATTCTTCATGCTAACTAACGGCAGAACGGATTTTGATGAAATGTAGGACAAAGGTGTTTTGGTTTAAGGCATATTGTGTGTGAGCATATTCACTAAAGAAGGACCAGCACAACAAGCTCATTCAATATCTTCTTCAGTTATCTGAAAGCAATCAGAGAACCATTTTCGATCTCCACTAAATCTCTGCAGATAACCCAACCCATAAAATCATTGATCCTCCACCAAATGGCCACCTTTTCTTCAAAAGACGCTTGTTAACACCCTACTAGTAGTAGTCTATATCACAGGGGCACCACGAATAACTGTGTGTCGTGAAGCGTGACAGTCAAGTGAGTCGGGGCACCATAGTTCAATTCGCTAAGCCCAGGGTCGGCGCTAGGGTTGCCAACAGAATTAGAAGAAATATACAGTATTTATTTTCAAAATTGTTCTAAATACACTTTTTCCGATTTTTGGCGTTAGGTACTTATAAATTTAGTATTATTTTTGAACACTACGTACAAATCTCTATTTCTACTGTCCCGCCACTTTCTTTCATCACGGAAAGCACTTTTTTAGTAAATGCGGTAGCTGGAATAGACAGCAAATATGACACAATTTTACTAATGTTAATAAATTCATCTGCAGTATTTTTACTAAAAGATGTCTCCACTTTTCACACGTATACATTTCAAGAAAGACATTAGGTTCAATTAAAAAAAAAAAAAAAAGACAAAAATCCGAATAGGGGTTATTTATAGGAACATACAGACCACAAGTCACAGAACGCAAAGTTCACAAGTTACTTCGCAATTTACAATCGTTACGATCAGGAGTGTCGTGATAGCCCAAATCGCAACGAACCTGTCTCAAATTTATAAGGCCCCATAGGGCCATGGTTCGAATCCGGGCGTGTACCAATGAGTTTTTCTGACTTAAGTACATAACTATCACTGACTCCGTCCCTCGGAGAGCACGTTAAGCAGTAGGTCCCGGACGCTGTCAATAGGCAGCGGTCGTTACAATCTCCAACCCCCCAGTGGAGCAGCGTGGTGGATTTAAGCTCCAAGCCCCCCTCCTCACCCTGGGAGAGGCCTAAGCCCCTGCAGTGTGGTAAAAATGGGCTGATGAAGTGAAGTGAAGTGAACCGGTGGTGGTGGGCATACACTACACTACTAGCGTGGTGTATGAGCGTATGAGCGGTCGCCCTGTCGATATCGTGCTGTTCTTCTAGTGGGGAGCGGGACGGGCGCGTTTCGATACTTCTATGCTATAGTAATCTGTGCTTATATGCGGTTATCGCTAGAAATACGTTAAGAAAAATATTGTGAATCTGTACTACAGTGCGTAAAATTTTTACAACTTAATTATTGTAAAGAATGTATACGTGTACATACATTTATTTTGTTCAATATAAATCTTTTTAAATTTTTCCTATGCTTCTCGAACTTTTTTAATACCTTCCTTTCTTCTTTGTTCAGTATTTTATTTATTTACCCATTTTTTAAAGCAACAAACAACGTAATTGCGCCTTAAAAATCACATTGACACAGAAATAGATCACAGCGTGTTTATAGTAAAATGAAAAATTCTATCCTGTATTATTCCTCCGTAATATCCATATATCCGGGAACATCCAGACGACCGCTTAGCCTAGTGGGTAGCGACCCTGCCTACGAAGGTGGAGGTTCCCGGGTTCGAATCCCAGGTCGGGTCAGTATTTATATGATGAATATTGATACTGGTACTGGGTCTTGGTTGTTATATGTATGCGGCGTCTTCGCTTGGTACCTACTCAAAACACAAGCTAATGCTTAGTTTGGTGCTTAGACGTTGTTGTCATGTATACGTTATACTTCGGACAAGGCTTCAGCCATTATTTATACGTGCGATCTACATACAGAGTGGAGACGAGAATACGACAATGAATGGAGTCATTGGCCAAACTACATCATATGAGTATTTTGAAACTTTCAAAGAAATCCAACGATAGAAATTGAAAAAAAAAACATTTTTTTAAACAAACTAGCACAAAAACAGAAAAAAAAGAATACCATTTATAAATGTTAGTTTATTGCTCTATGAAAGCGGCAACAGCGCGACGTCAAATGATGGAATGAAGTAAAAATAATTACCCGAACAGTCACAGTAGGTATCTTAATTATATAAAAAAATTACTAAAAACACAACCATAAACTCGTGCGCTTACGTCACGGTTTAGCAAAAACAATGATGTGCATTGGCGACACAGGAGACACACTTGACTGACCTACCGACTTACTTTTGTTCTGTTTGTTCGCTCGCATTTCGATTACTCCCTTTCTCACATTTTTAAATGACACGCATTATGTGTCTTACGGCTTAAGCATAAGGTATTAATTGGATTGATTGGTATCTGGAAATAAAATCTAAGAACCTTGGCAACAGTGTTTACACCGATACGGGATTTTCGACCTGTTGGTGTTAGCTTAGTTGTAGATACTGAGATATACAGGATGAGATTTTAGTAAACAGCCAAAATTTTTCTAGATGTTAGGTATCACCAGTAGACCTCATTACGTAAATAAAAATATAGGTCAAAGGCGTTCCATTTTTTTTTTATTCTTTTCAAAGTAGCAATGCTAACTCCTAAAACAAAACAGGGCAATATTATTTAAGATATATAAATTATACAGGATAAGATTTTAGTATCCAGCCAAAAATTTTCTAGATGTTAGGTATCCCCAATAGACCTCATTACGTAAATAAAAATATTGGTCAAAGGCGTTCCATTTTTTTTTTATTCTTTTCAAAGTAGCAATGCTAACTCCTAAAACAAAACAGGGCAATATTATTTAAGATATATAAATTATACAGGATAAGATTTTAGTATCCAGCCAAAAAATTTCTAGATGTTAGGTATCACCAATAGCCCTAATTACGTAAATAAAAATGTAGGTCAAATATTCATAATCAATAATTATATCCCAAATATTTTTTAACAAAATATGTCTACCTTCTACTTACATACGAAAGGGCGAGGCATGAGGCATGTGACCGGGGCGCGAGCACGTGCACTGGCGCCCTCGTGAATGGTGACTAGCATATTGTTAGTTTTTGGGAAAGGTTTACGTAGTCTTAACTGAATATTTTCCTATTGAACGATACTAAAAAGGAACAAGACGGCCAACGGAATTTCATCAAATTTTTTTTTTTTAAATTTGGCTGGTCATTAAAACCTCAATCTGTATATAGCACGTAGAAATTATTAAAAATGAAAAATTGTGCCCTGCTACTACACGATTGGTTTGTTTGATAGATCTTTTACATGCAGACTATATTATATTGTTACTGTGAAATACAGATAAATTAATTACATGACAGTTATGCTGTAAAATAATAAAAAGACTGTCGATACTTATGATTGTTATGTTTATTAGATAAGAAATTATATAATAAATAAAAAAGAACTGTACAATGTGTTATAAACATAATGTTAGTGTTGCAATAAATTAATTAAATTAAATTATTATTATTACGAGATTGTTATTATTTATTCTTAATTTTATTTATTGTCGAATTGTTTTGCCATGTTGTATACGACTTTGGTAAATATTACGGCATTTTCGTCTGTCTATCTGTCTGAGCACGCATCAAGCAAAAACTACTGGACAGATTTTAATGAAATTTGGTGTGAAGATAATTTAGCAGGTATCTGGGTCCAGATATTATTATAGAATACTTTTCATTGAGGTACAACGTCTCATTCCTGCGAGAAAATTGAAAAATTGGTTTTCATGAAACTTTCATCATTTAATACCATGAAATTATTATTTGGCTTAATGGTTAGAATTTAAGAAAGTCGCGTATACGAATTTATGGAAACTTAATCATTTAGGGGTTAAAAAGGGAATGAAAGTTTGTACAGGGATTGGTATTTTATTTAACCTTTTGCTTGGAAGTTAGGGAAAGCGTATTTAAAAATTTATAGAAGTTTAACTTTCAGGGGGTAAAATATTTAAAATTGTTATTTAAACTTTTAGTTCGAAAATAAAAATATATGTTACAGTGTTTTTGTAAAATCAAACCTCAATAAATACTAACGTACGTGTACCTAATCCACGCGAGCGAAGCCGCAGATGACCACCTTCTAATATAAGAAACAAAATTTTTTTTTTTTGAAATTTGTGATCGTCACGTATAAAGTCACAATTATTATTTATATTATACGAAACCCTCATATTGGTTACTCATCATATATTGAACAAGTTATTCCGATTTTCGCAATAAAATACTGTTATAAATATCTATTGTATGGTAATAATAGTTAAGTTACATGGAACGAAAATGAAGGTATGGAAAAATGGATGTGACATTTTGTGCACACTATTGCTTTGTTACTGTTGTGTATTGTGATTAAGCTCCAAGCCTCTGCACCTTGGGGGGAGGCCTAAGCCCTTGCAGTGTGGGGCATAAATGGGCTGCTGGAAAGGTAGGGAATTGTTTTTTACTTGTAATTACATGAACAGGAATAGAACATATAATATAGATAATGGGGTATTGAGTATCCTAGTCGTGGTTATGGAAGTGTTTAAATAAATTACGTATATTCGATTATAAATTATTGTATTACTTTCTTACAAGATTTGTTATGGAATTAATACTAGAATCTTAATACGTGCGTACGTGTGTCGTGCTTCACGATGTAGCAGTGACTGGACCATAGATTAGACTGGACTGACTGACTCGTCGGGGCTCGATGGACTCGCCGTTGTGTTCTCGCTGACGGTGCATTAACGTCAATCAAAGAGGCTCAAAGTAGGTTAGCAGAGTCAGCTGGCATCATGCTGGCATCTGGCATCAAGTGTTTCAAAAATTATCTCTTCAATATGCTCGTTAATTTTGTCTTTTACTTATTTTGGTAGTTTGTTGTATTAAATATATTAGGGGAGGTACTTTCTGACTTCTCAATCTTTCTCACACCCGGTCACCCGGGTCGAATCGATAAAAGAGAGTAGGACATCGTAAGTCACCTAGACTAGACGATTTTTTTAAATTTAATTTGTTAAAAACACTGCACTAATTTTCAACATTTTGAATTTCAAAATATACTGAGCTTATGAGATCAAAATCATTCTACTGACATCTTGTATTCTAAAATTGATAAAGCTATACGAGTATAAGTTATAAGAAGAAGCAAGGAAACATGCAATAGGTAAATACACCCGAAAAATATTATATCTTTTTTTCGAAAATAGTCGCGTATTAAATATCTAAGTGGCCGGAGAACAAACGAAATTGGTCGTAATTATAGAATACCAAATATGAGTATTCACTAAGAGAGTTTTCATAAATCACTTTAAGCTTTAGACGACCGCTTAGCCTAGTGGGTAACGACCCTGTCTACGCAGCTGGAGGTCTCGGGTTCGAATCCCAGGTCGGGTCAGTATTCATATGATGAATATTGATCGAATATCGTTATATGTATGTGGTGTCTTCGCTTGGTACCCGAAACACAAGCTAATGCTTAGTTTGGGGCCTAAACGTTGTTGTAATGTACGTCATTATTATTATTAACTTCCAATAACCAAATCCGATCATGTAAAAGTGCATTTGAAATAGACAAAAATTGATTCTGTAATTCAATGCTCCATTCGATAAATAAAAAAAATAAAAAAATGAGAATAGCCTCATCTATACTAATATTATAATCCATTATAAAATAAATACTTGACTTTTAAATTCACATTCGAGAAACTGGTATAAAAGCGAACATGTTACGTGTTATATACCATAAACCTTTTTTGTGTTTCATAATTCCTTTTTTAAGACAGGTAGGTATTAAATTATTATATTATATTAAATAAAAACTATGAATTTCGAATGTATATGGCATTTTTTTTTATTGTTCATTTTACGTATGAATTTCATTAGTTTTTCCTTGATTAATTGCATATCTTAGAACTATCGATAAGTTTATTAATTTTCATTAAGTAATTTCAAGTATTACTCATTTTTAACCTTGCAATGTTATTTGTACGTTACGACATTTTTCTCGCTTTTATGTACATGTAATGTCTATGTCTATTTTAAATGTAGTAAATTTATTCTGTATTTGAACTGGCAGAATCGCCAGACACAAAATATACGAATTATAACCCTAAAAAAGTCGGTAAGTAATAACAAAACCGAATATATTTCAGTCCGCAGTCAAATTGTTAAAATCAAAAATGGAGGAAGCTCTGCAATTAGAAGTGGCAGCATTATCAAGAACTAGAAATTTACAGTTATTGCAAAGTGCTGGAACAACTGATATTCAACGGGCGTTTTCAGGAAAAACTATTTTTATCACTGGCGGGACTGGATTTCTTGGCAAACAGTTAATTGAAAAATTATTGAGGTAAATGTTTATACCCACTAACTAATATAATAAGTGTGTGTGCATGTGTTCAACCCCTCTCCCTCCATGTCTGCCGTTTCTTATTTATTCATCCATGTTTTATTTTATTTTATTTATAATAATGATAACTTATACATCACAACAACGTCTAGGCTCCATGCCACACCCAAACTAAGCATTAGCTTATGTTTTGGGTACCAAGCGAAGATACCACATACATATAACAACAAGACCCGGTATATACCAGTATCAATATTCATCATATAAATACTGACCCGACCTGGGATTCGAACCCGAGACCTCAAGCTTCGTAGACAGGGTCGCTACCCACTAGGTTAAACGGTCGTCGTTTGACAACAAAAACCACAGCTTCTTAAGAAACTAAATTAAACCTTATTATGATATATGGTAAAAACGGTATCGAAGTTCCTCATGCCCATCCATCTGTCGGTCTATTCGATGGAGGATGGGCGGCTCGTATCTCCGTCGTGTTGAAATTATAAAAACTTTTTTATTTAGGTATGGCTAAGGGGTTGATAGAGGGTTGCTAACTAAGGGTTGATAGAGGTTATTAGGGCAAGGACTAAAATACGACAGGGTGCATCTATGTGAGCTGAGGTGGTACGTTCGTAACTTTTTTGATCCCCCAATCTCACATATTGTAGGATGCGCTTGGCCATGAGGTAGTTTGTAATCACAGACAAGTCAACCTTATAGACCACGCTTTGACAGGGAGTAGCATTCGCCAAGGCTATGTAGTGACACTACATAACTACGTCACTAGTGAGCCGTCAGTTGGAAGCACGTCGGAAGCCATTAAATTGTCAATTTTGAACGAGCCAATGAAAACTAGCCGACCTCTCCCCGCACCCCGCCACTTTTTGGCGATTTCGTTTTCGTACTGAGGTTTATTAAAGCGTGGTCTAAGGGTTGACTGGTCTGTGTTTGTAATATAATATAACACAAGTATCCACTTCTGGATTTATTCACTGATATTGATGGAATTATTTGTTTTATTTTATTTGAAATACCAACACCATTTATATCTTGAATAAATACAAACAATATAATAGTATGTTCTTCTTATTACTTGACATATTTGTCAATTCTCTTAGTTTATTTTCTAATCTACATTAAACTAAATTCAAATTTTCGAGACCCTTGTTCAACTGGGCATATTTTAAGTTAAATCTTACTCGCGCCTAACAAGTCCTTAATCCGGGTTCGACTTAAGAGTGTTCTACCTTCTAGACAAGTTGGCCTTCAGGCTCCATCTTTAGACCCTGATCACCATCTGTTAGCTAAGTACTGGTCAAAAGCAATCTAACGAGTTCAAACTCGATGTAACCGCGTTGACTATAACGTAGATCCTGTTACCAGAAAACGGATTATGCGACTCCATCATTGCTTCAATTCTCAGAGATACCATAATTTTGGATTGCTACTGAGTTTGTATACAGGTTGAGGTTTCAATGACCAGCTACATTTTAATTTAATGATCTTTGGTAGAAAACCGACAGCAGTCTTGTTTCCTTTTAGTATCGTTTTATAAAAAAATATTGAGATATGACTACACAAACATTTCCCTAAAAACCAATAACTCTAGTCACCATTCATGCCCGCCGCCCCATTCCTTTTCAAGGCCTCGGGCGCGTACGTTTACTATAGCGTTAAGAAGGCAACCAAACGTTATAAAATAACACTGTAGATAAAATAATTTATTATGAAAATGTAACCCATATTCTTTATTTACACAATGAGGTCTATTGGTGATACCTAACATCTAGAACAATTTTGGCCGGTTACTAAAATCTCACCTTGTATGTGTACTGATTTTCAGTGAACTCCGATACAGGGAACTGGTTCAAAAGTTACTAGCAAAATATAACCTAAAAATACTACCTTTGTATGAATTGCTTTCGCAGGTCTTGCTGTGACATCAAGAAAATTTACATATTGGTGAGGAGTAAGAAGGGGAAAGATGTCAATCAACGTACAAAAGAACTGATTTCTGAAGTTGTGAGTGTATTAAATAAGATTTTATAGTGCATGAACAGTATAATTAAACGATTGTTATTCAACCTATTCGCTACTCATTAACCATATTTGGTAAGATTGAAGGTTTATTTAACAGAAACAATTGATTGATAATGATTGATGACTAGTTAAAAAGTTAATAGATAATAATATATAATAATATCTGGGACATCCCACATAGCGCCATCTAGTCTCAAAGTTAGCAAGTATTATGCTTGTATTATACATGTACACGACAACCGATATACATACATAAACATTCTGTATAATATATGCGCATATAGATATTTTATACCCTACACACGGAACTAATAGACATGTCCACGTACACAAATATTTGCACCGGGCGGCAATCGAACCCGCGACGTTACGTTCCGCAATTAGAGACGCTAATACTCGGCCATCGTTCAGTTAGTCGGTAAACACATGAGTCGCATGACCGCAAGAGATCTACATCGTCATCAGCCCATTTTACCCCACTGCAGGGGCTTAGGCCTCCCCCAGGATGAGGAGGGGGTTTGGAGCTTAAATCCACCACGCTACTCCACTGCGGGTTGGGGATTGTAACGACCGCCATCTATTGACAGCGTCCGGGACCGACTGCTTAACGTGCTCTCCGAGGCACGGAGTCAGTGATAGTTAATGTACTTAAGTCAGAAAAACTCATTGGTACACGCCCGGATTCGAACCATGGCCTTATGGCCTTATAAATTTGAAACAGGTTCGTTGCGCTCTGGGCTATCACGACTACATCTACAAGTGTAGAGAAGTACTAGAGATCTACAAGTAAAACAAAAAAATTTTCAGGACTCATACAGTACCTTTTACAGTACTCATAACTGTTGGGAAGTTTTTTTTTATAATTCCGTAGGCAAATGGCAAAGAGCAGAACTCTAATGATGTCATCCTAACCACCTGTCTGTCTGTCCAACTCTCTGCTACAGCCATTTCATTCGAAGACTACATTGGCACTATATATATAGATGAAATGTGAACTGTAGAAGTGAAATCACGAAAAATGTTTTTTTTTTTGGGTACGTCACCATACATGTAACTGAAGTACGAAAAGAAATTCTAGCACGCATTTAACTTGTGTTATATCTGCAGACAGGTTTTTTAAATTAAACGAAACAGTCGACCTTAGTGCCTGTTGTCGCAAACTCGGCAACAAATCAGTTGGCACGGGAGAAGGGAACGACTCTGGCTCGTGAAGGGTAAAACAGTACGCAGCGAATGATAGACTGCTTTGCTACTTCTCGTTGGCCTTTGGCAGTTTGGGTTGGCGCGGGTATAGTTCCAATCAAACTTTATGACGGATCGGAATACAACGCTATATGCGTGCTTGCGCAGGTTCAGTCATATGCCCCTCGCTCCACTGCGTCCCGCTACACCTAAAACTGGTTACTGTGACGCCACTTATGCCTATGTTCACATCCGCCATAAGGTTTGATTGGAACTGTAACTTTGACAAGCCACCGAAGCGTTTTCAGAGCGACGACGCGCAGTGCCGCGAGTTAAACGGGACGATGTTCAAAAATCATTACTCATGAATGAAGCACCGCGAAAGTGAAATAATTAAATATGTTATAACAAAATTAAACAATTACAAACTTTTGGCTTATCTATAACTTTTTGAACAGCCACTATACAATTTCAATCAAATCTATTTATTAGAGATTTGGAACTTCTTTCTTAAACTTGCTTCAAAGTTTGGTAATAGAATATTTTTAAGTAAACATGAGTTGACAAATCTGAAGACACGCAAAGTTTGAAATAAGAAGATAAAACATAAATAAATAAATAAATAAATACGTAGAAAAATAGATAAAAAGATAAATAGATAAACAGAAAAATAGACAAATAGACAAATAGATTAATAGATAAATAAATAAATAAATAATTTTAACAGTATTCAGAAGTACACACCTTGGTGTAGGTATAACCTCCATAAAATCTTTGTCTAAAGTGTGCGATAGTCTTATAAAAATAACCATTTGTATTCTAGACAAAAAAGGCAACTGATATTCTGATATAAAAGCGGTGCAGCTCTAAAAAAAACTGAGGCATACCTGCAGGTTATAAATCCCTACCAAGAAGTATTGACTCATTACTTATGTAAGAATAAGATCTCTAAGCTCATCAAAACGAAACTAGATTTTTTATTGATGTCTATGGGGCAAGGCACTGTGCGACGCCACGTTTCATCTATCTGATATTTCACAGGGTTTGTAAACCTGAACTTTTTATCTTCTGCGAAACGGGTTATATTTAACAACTAAATACTATAAGTAAAGTTTATGCGAATTTACAGCTCATTCAACATAAATTAAAAGCAAAAATATCTTAAGTAAGCTAGTTTTTTTTTCATTTTTAAAGTGTAGGCAAATCGATGCATTTATTTATACTTGGTGTACACCACAGAAAATACATGCCGCCCTGAACATTTTAAAAACAAATAATTAATAAACAGAAATAGAAAATTACACATCTGTTATCTGGATCAGGCGCCATTATACTACACAGCAGCTATTTAACAACGGATTTTTGGGTAGGAAGATAAAAAGTCAATATTGACTATAAAATTGATTATTGTTGTTGTGATTGCATTATTATTATGTTTACATTGAAATTGCTTAAAAATTATTAAGAAAATAGCCCTCTTATATTGCTGTGCTCTCACGGGGCGTCACATAGTGTATAAGATGATTTTGTCAGACCACCTAAAGATTGACATGTGACAATGCAATAAATAAATAAAACACTTCATTGTAAAACTCTCAACATTTCCTGGTTCCTTGTACCAGGGTAAATCTTCAACGATTCCCAGATGTCGTTACCAGAATGTCTTACATTGAGATATGCACTCCTTAAGCTAAAAAGTGTGTCCCCTTTTTACAGGTTTTTTAAATTAAACGAAACAGTCGACCTTAGTGCCTGTTGTCGCAAACTCGGCAACAAATCAGTTGGCACGGGAGAAGGGAACGACTCTGGCTCGTGAAGGGTAAAACAGTACGCAGCGAATGATAGACTGCTTTGCTACTTCTCGTTGGCCTTTGGCAGTTTGGGTTGGCGCGGGTATAGTTCCAATCAAACTTTATGACGGATCGGAATACAACGCTATATGCGTGCTTGCGCAGGTTCAGTCATATGCCCCTCGCTCCACTGCGTCCCGCTACACCTAAAACTGGTTACTGTGACGCCACTTATGCCTATGTTCACATCCGCCATAAGGTTTGATTGGAACTGTAACTTTGACAAGCCACCGAAGCGTTTTCAGAGCGACGACGCGCAGTGCCGCGAGTTAAACGGGACGATGTTCAAAAATCATTACTCATGAATGAAGCACCGCGAAAGTGAAATAATTAAATATGTTATAACAAAATTAAACAATTACAAACTTTTGGCTTATCTATAACTTTTTGAACAGCCACTATACAATTTCAATCAAATCTATTTATTAGAGATTTGGAACTTCTTTCTTAAACTTGCTTCAAAGTTTGGTAATAGAATATTTTTAAGTAAACATGAGTTGACAAATCTGAAGACACGCAAAGTTTGAAATAAGAAGATAAAACATAAATAAATAAATAAATAAATACGTAGAAAAATAGATAAAAAGATAAATAGATAAACAGAAAAATAGACAAATAGACAAATAGATTAATAGATAAATAAATAAATAAATAATTTTAACAGTATTCAGAAGTACACACCTTGGTGTAGGTATAACCTCCATAAAATCTTTGTCTAAAGTGTGCGATAGTCTTATAAAAATAACCATTTGTATTCTAGACAAAAAAGGCAACTGATATTCTGATATAAAAGCGGTGCAGCTCTAAAAAAAACTGAGGCATACCTGCAGGTTATAAATCCCTACCAAGAAGTATTGACTCATTACTTATGTAAGAATAAGATCTCTAAGCTCATCAAAACGAAACTAGATTTTTTATTGATGTCTATGGGGCAAGGCACTGTGCGACGCCACGTTTCATCTATCTGATATTTCACAGGGTTTGTAAACCTGAACTTTTTATCTTCTGCGAAACGGGTTATATTTAACAACTAAATACTATAAGTAAAGTTTATGCGAATTTACAGCTCATTCAACATAAATTAAAAGCAAAAATATCTTAAGTAAGCTAGTTTTTTTTTCATTTTTAAAGTGTAGGCAAATCGATGCATTTATTTATACTTGGTGTACACCACAGAAAATACATGCCGCCCTGAACATTTTAAAAACAAATAATTAATAAACAGAAATAGAAAATTACACATCTGTTATCTGGATCAGGCGCCATTATACTACACAGCAGCTATTTAACAACGGATTTTTGGGTAGGAAGATAAAAAGTCAATATTGACTATAAAATTGATTATTGTTGTTGTGATTGCATTATTATTATGTTTACATTGAAATTGCTTAAAAATTATTAAGAAAATAGCCCTCTTATATTGCTGTGCTCTCACGGGGCGTCACATAGTGTATAAGATGATTTTGTCAGACCACCTAAAGATTGACATGTGACAATGCAATAAATAAATAAAACACTTCATTGTAAAACTCTCAACATTTCCTGGTTCCTTGTACCAGGGTAAATCTTCAACGATTCCCAGATGTCGTTACCAGAATGTCTTACATTGAGATATGCACTCCTTAAGCTAAAAAGTGTGTCCCCTTTTTACAGGTTTTTTAAATTAAACGAAACAGTCGACCTTAGTGCCTGTTGTCGCAAACTCGGCAACAAATCAGTTGGCACGGGAGAAGGGAACGACTCTGGCTCGTGAAGGGTAAAACAGTACGCAGCGAATGATAGACTGCTTTGCTACTTCTCGTTGGCCTTTGGCAGTTTGGGTTGGCGCGGGTATAGTTCCAATCAAACTTTATGACGGATCGGAATACAACGCTATATGCGTGCTTGCGCAGGTTCAGTCATATGCCCCTCGCTCCACTGCGTCCCGCTACACCTAAAACTGGTTACTGTGACGCCACTTATGCCTATGTTCACATCCGCCATAAGGTTTGATTGGAACTGTAACTTTGACAAGCCACCGAAGCGTTTTCAGAGCGACGACGCGCAGTGCCGCGAGTTAAACGGGACGATGTTCAAAAATCATTACTCATGAATGAAGCACCGCGAAAGTGAAATAATTAAATATGTTATAACAAAATTAAACAATTACAAACTTTTGGCTTATCTATAACTTTTTGAACAGCCACTATACAATTTCAATCAAATCTATTTATTAGAGATTTGGAACTTCTTTCTTAAACTTGCTTCAAAGTTTGGTAATAGAATATTTTTAAGTAAACATGAGTTGACAAATCTGAAGACACGCAAAGTTTGAAATAAGAAGATAAAACATAAATAAATAAATAAATAATTTTAACAGTATTCAGAAGTACACACCTTGGTGTAGGTATAACCTCCATAAAATCTTTGTCTAAAGTGTGCGATAGTCTTATAAAAATAACCATTTGTATTCTAGACAAAAAAGGCAACTGATATTCTGATATAAAAGCGGTGCAGCTCTAAAAAAAACTGAGGCATACCTGCAGGTTATAAATCCCTACCAAGAAGTATTGACTCATTACTTATGTAAGAATAAGATCTCTAAGCTCATCAAAACGAAACTAGATTTTTTATTGATGTCTATGGGGCAAGGCACTGTGCGACGCCACGTTTCATCTATCTGATATTTCACAGGGTTTGTAAACCTGAACTTTTTATCTTCTGCGAAACGGGTTATATTTAACAACTAAATACTATAAGTAAAGTTTATGCGAATTTACAGCTCATTCAACATAAATTAAAAGCAAAAATATCTTAAGTAAGCTAGTTTTTTTTTCATTTTTAAAGTGTAGGCAAATCGATGCATTTATTTATACTTGGTGTACACCACAGAAAATACATGCCGCCCTGAACATTTTAAAAACAAATAATTAATAAACAGAAATAGAAAATTACACATCTGTTATCTGGATCAGGCGCCATTATACTACACAGCAGCTATTTAACAACGGATTTTTGGGTAGGAAGATAAAAAGTCAATATTGACTATAAAATTGATTATTGTTGTTGTGATTGCATTATTATTATGTTTACATTGAAATTGCTTAAAAATTATTAAGAAAATAGCCCTCTTATATTGCTGTGCTCTCACGGGGCGTCACATAGTGTATAAGATGATTTTGTCAGACCACCTAAAGATTGACATGTGACAATGCAATAAATAAATAAAACACTTCATTGTAAAACTCTCAACATTTCCTGGTTCCTTGTACCAGGGTAAATCTTCAACGATTCCCAGATGTCGTTACCAGAATGTCTTACATTGAGATATGCACTCCTTAAGCTAAAAAGTGTGTCCCCTTTTTACAGGTTTTTTAAATTAAACGAAACAGTCGACCTTAGTGCCTGTTGTCGCAAACTCGGCAACAAATCAGTTGGCACGGGAGAAGGGAACGACTCTGGCTCGTGAAGGGTAAAACAGTACGCAGCGAATGATAGACTGCTTTGCTACTTCTCGTTGGCCTTTGGCAGTTTGGGTTGGCGCGGGTATAGTTCCAATCAAACTTTATGACGGATCGGAATACAACGCTATATGCGTGCTTGCGCAGGTTCAGTCATATGCCCCTCGCTCCACTGCGTCCCGCTACACCTAAAACTGGTTACTGTGACGCCACTTATGCCTATGTTCACATCCGCCATAAGGTTTGATTGGAACTGTAACTTTGACAAGCCACCGAAGCGTTTTCAGAGCGACGACGCGCAGTGCCGCGAGTTAAACGGGACGATGTTCAAAAATCATTACTCATGAATGAAGCACCGCGAAAGTGAAATAATTAAATATGTTATAACAAAATTAAACAATTACAAACTTTTGGCTTATCTATAACTTTTTGAACAGCCACTATACAATTTCAATCAAATCTATTTATTAGAGATTTGGAACTTCTTTCTTAAACTTGCTTCAAAGTTTGGTAATAGAATATTTTTAAGTAAACATGAGTTGACAAATCTGAAGACACGCAAAGTTTGAAATAAGAAGATAAAACATAAATAAATAAATAAATAATTTTAACAGTATTCAGAAGTACACACCTTGGTGTAGGTATAACCTCCATAAAATCTTTGTCTAAAGTGTGCGATAGTCTTATAAAAATAACCATTTGTATTCTAGACAAAAAAGGCAACTGATATTCTGATATAAAAGCGGTGCAGCTCTAAAAAAAACTGAGGCATACCTGCAGGTTATAAATCCCTACCAAGAAGTATTGACTCATTACTTATGTAAGAATAAGATCTCTAAGCTCATCAAAACGAAACTAGATTTTTTATTGATGTCTATGGGGCAAGGCACTGTGCGACGCCACGTTTCATCTATCTGATATTTCACAGGGTTTGTAAACCTGAACTTTTTATCTTCTGCGAAACGGGTTATATTTAACAACTAAATACTATAAGTAAAGTTTATGCGAATTTACAGCTCATTCAACATAAATTAAAAGCAAAAATATCTTAAGTAAGCTAGTTTTTTTTTCATTTTTAAAGTGTAGGCAAATCGATGCATTTATTTATACTTGGTGTACACCACAGAAAATACATGCCGCCCTGAACATTTTAAAAACAAATAATTAATAAACAGAAATAGAAAATTACACATCTGTTATCTGGATCAGGCGCCATTATACTACACAGCAGCTATTTAACAACGGATTTTTGGGTAGGAAGATAAAAAGTCAATATTGACTATAAAATTGATTATTGTTGTTGTGATTGCATTATTATTATGTTTACATTGAAATTGCTTAAAAATTATTAAGAAAATAGCCCTCTTATATTGCTGTGCTCTCACGGGGCGTCACATAGTGTATAAGATGATTTTGTCAGACCACCTAAAGATTGACATGTGACAATGCAATAAATAAATAAATAAATAAATAAAACACTTCATTGTAAAACTCTCAACATTTCCTGGTTCCTTGTACCAGGGTAAATCTTCAACGATTCCCAGATGTCGTTACCAGAATGTCTTACATTGAGATATGCACTCCTTAAGCTAAAAAGTGTGTCCCCTTTTTTTAACTTTTCACTGTGAAGTGGAAAATAGTCAAAAAATTAAGTTAGTGCAAGTAAAAAAAAACAGTTTCAACACGAAACACAAAAATTGGTTTTAATGTCTATTGAATAATTTTTGCAACATTTGTTTTGAAATTATTTATAGTCTACCTGCCAAGCAACCTTTTGTTCGTACAACCTACACCTGCAAAACAAAATTTTAAAAAAAATGTATTAACATAACATTAGAGAATTAAAGATTTATAATAATGATAATATTTGTGACATCCCACACAGCGCCGTCTAGTCCCAAAGTAAGCAAGTATTATGCTTGTATTCAGGGGTACTAGACTACTGATAAAATACTTCAATATTGTTTTTTTTAATATAATATATAATAATATAATAACAATAATAATCTTTATTGCCAATCACAGTTACAGTTATATCTAAAAACTAATTCAAGGAACATACAATAAACCTAATGTTACAGTGAAAGGCTACTGGCACCTAAACTAGGACAGTCTGTATTATAGGTACCAGCACCCCTCTCCCGATCTCCGGATTAAACATGGTTACAGTTTTTAGGACAATCATAAATTTAAAAATGAAAATGATACAATCACAAAAATCAAAAGTATACAATAAAAGTATACACAGTATAATGCAAATGTAAGTAAAATGATACAAAAATCAACATATGTATATGTGAGGGGAACACATATGTAAGGGATTGAAGTGTAGGGAAAGTGTATAAGCCTGTGTGAACAAGTTTGGGCATGTGTGTTTATGTACCCATGAAGCACGGAAGTGTTTGAGCGTACAATACGAGTTGCATATATATACACACATATACACATACACACACACATATACATATTATTTACATACATTTATTTATTTATGATATGAGATATACGCTGTTATTTGGTTTTAGTTGTTGTTTCTAGAACGGTTAATTATCAAAACCAGTAACCAAACAAACAAGGCAGACAACAAGTTTTCCGGGCTTGGTAGTACACTCGTAAGAAACATGATGCAAGACTGCAACATACGTAGTTAGCGTTCGTACCTAAATTCTGTAGTATTTAAATAAATTTTATCTAAGATTATTCATACGTTTTAGGTTTACGATGAGTTAAGAAAATGCAATCCGCATTTTAGTGACAAGCTGTGCGCAATCGAAGGCGACACCAGTGAACTGGAGCTTGCAATGAATGAAAAAGACAAGGAAATCGTGAAAAACGAGGTTTGATACTTAATTTCTTTGTTTTCTTTACAGAATATGTAGATACTATGTCGTGATAGCCCAGAGCGCAAGGAACCTGTCTCAAATTTATAAGGCCCCATAAGGCCATGGTTCGAATCCGGGCGTGTACCAATGAGTTTTTCTGACTTAAGTACACAATATCACTGACACCGTGCTTCGGAGGGCACGTTAAGCAGTCGGTCCCGGACGCTGTCAATAGATGGCGGTCGTTACAGTTCCCAACCCGCAGTGGAGCAGCGTGGTGGACTTAAGCTCCAAGCCCCCCTCCTCACCCTGGGGGAGGCCTAAGCCCCTGCAGTGGGGTAAAAATGGGCTGATGATGATGATGATGATGTAGATACTATCCTTTCAGAACATAATTCTTGTTAGGTACCTACTTTAGTGTACAACTATGAGCCGGTAGGTACTACTAATTTTTGCTTTTTCTCTATCGCGTCAATCGTGGGAAGTATTCAAATAATTTATTTAAATAGATACGCCCTGTGAGGGCACTTACATACGTCAATAAAATAAAAACATAGTGAAGTTTATGACGCTTCGGAAAATGACATTGCAGAAAAGAAGCGCCAAACAATTCAACATTAAATTTTTGACAGTCACAAGTTGTGTTTTACCACAAACTTAAACATGGCCAGTAGGTATATCGTTAGGAATTTTTATATAATATGCTTTTAGTATGTTTATCCGAAACCATTGTTAGATAGACATCAATATAGTAAGTCTTCAAATGGCAATTACTGTACGGACTACTTCAAGACTGATTTTCAGACCGATTTGTCTCAAAGACTCGAAGCTGAATTACAAATAAAAATTGGTTGCCATTTGGAAAATCCTCAAATGGTATTTGATTTAAACGTGTAGGAGGCCATTTTAAGACCGATTTCAATCAAAAACTCGAAAATGAAAATAAATTTAAAAATGGCTGCCATTTTAAAAATCTTCAAATGGCGTTTGATTGAAGGCTGTGGGAGATTTGTCTCAAAAACTAGATAACCAGGACCAAATAAAAATAACTGCTGTTTTGAAACTCTTTTAAAAGCATTTGTATCTATCCATATGAGATGTAAGTTCTAGAAGGCTAAGCAAATTAAAACGAAAAAAAAAACGAAGACTCCTTCTGGCAAGGGGCACTGGTGGCCCTTCGTGGGAAACGGTTTTATGGTATTGATATGTATTTTCAGATAGATATAATATTCCACGCAGCTGCTACTGTGCGTTTCGATGAACCTCTTAAGAAGGCCATTTTGACCAACGTCAGGGGCACAAGAGAGGTAAGTGAAACGCTCGATTGTAAGTTTATGTTGAATGGCTGTCATTTTGACTGACCGGCCGAGTGGTTAGAGACCCTAACTGTGGAGCCGACGGTCGCGGGTTCGATTCCCGCCCGGGACAAATATTTGTGTGCGTGAACATGTCTGTTTGTTGTGTGCCTGGATGTAAAAGTATATACATATAACTGTATGTATACATAAATAAAAAAAAAGAATATTTAAGTATGTATATCAGTTGTCTAGTACACCATAATACAAGTATAATACTTGCTTACTTTGGGACTAGATAGCGCTGTGCGCGGTGTCGCAGATATTATTATATTATATTAGCTTTCCGCCCGCGGCTTCGCTCGCGTGGACTACACAATTGTACCGGGACATTTAAAGGAACGCGACGCTCCAGAACATTGTAACACTTTCTAGAATATTCTGAAACTTAACTTCCCAAGAAATCTCTTTACTTAATTTCATAAAAATCCATTTAGCCATTTTAGTATGAAGAATAGCTATCCCACAAGTCGGTCCCAAAATCCGTCAGCCGTTTTGGAGATTAACCGGAACAGACAGACAGACTAACAGACACTACGATTTTTATATGTATATAAAAAGGATTGCATATCACTCCTGATAACGCCCTCTTTATGTTTGCAAAATTTAAGTAAAATCGGATCAGCCGTTTCGATGATTAGCCCTAACAAACAGATAGACAACCACACAGTCAAAAACCAACTTATGTTACTTCTGATAACCTCTTTTTTATGTCTGCGAAGATTCACAGAAATGGTTTAATTTTGGAGATTAGCCTGGACAAAAAGGCAGACAGACAACCACACGAACAAAAAGTTACCTAAATTACTCCTGACAACCTATTTTGACAATCTTTAAAAGTTTAGCTCGAACATACGTATAGACAGACAAACAAAAAGTAGCGTAAGTCATTCCTCACACCTCTTTTCACGTCTGCGAAGTTTCATTAAAATTGGTTTAAATATTTTAGAGTTCAGCTCGAACAGACAGAGAGATGGCTAGAAAGACAAACAGAAAGTATTGTATGTCACTTCTGACAATTTCTAATCACATCTGTAAAGTTTCACTGAAATCAGTTCATCCCTTTCAGAGATCTGTTTGGAAGACAGACGAACAAAGTATTGTATGTCACTCCTAACAATCTTTTAATCACATCTTTTAATGTTTCATTGAAATAAGTTCAGCCCTTTCGGAGATCCGTTCGAACAAACAGACGGACGGACAGACAGACAGATAAACAATAAGTGTTGTATGTCACTCCTTGAACTCTTTTTATCATATCTGTGAAGTTTCGTTGAAATCGGTTCAGCCGTTTCGGAGAACAGGTCGATCATACAGACAGACAGGCAGATACTTTAATTTTAATTATTAACCCCAAACGCAAAGAGAGGGGCGTTATAATTTTGGCGTGTGTGTGCATCTGTGTATCTGTCCGTGGCATCGAGCTCTCAAACGGATGAACGGATTTGGATGCAGATTTTTTCATATGAAAAGCGAATTAGTCGGGAGTGTTCTTAGCTATGTTTGATGAAAATCAATGCAAGATGGTCAGCGCCACAAAATGGCAGATATTATATTTTTTCACTACTCCATCATTATAGGTATCAAATGAAAGAACTTGACTAGTAGAATACTAATACACTATAACAAATTTCAAATCCAAGATGGCCGCCAGCACAAAATGGCGAATTACATTTTTTTCACTACTCCATCAATATGGGTATCAAATGAAAGGATTTGACTAGTAGAATATTATACACTATGACAAATTTCAAATTCAAGATGGCCGCCACCACAAAATGGCAAATTACATTATTTTTTACATTACTCCATCAATATGGGTATCAAATGAAAGGACTTGGCTAGTGGAATACTAATACACTATGACAAATTTCAAATCCAAGATGGTCGGCGCCACAAAATGGCGAATTACATTATTTTTTTCTCTACTCCATCATTATATAGGTATCAAATGAAAGGACTTGACTAGTAGAATAGTATACACTATGAAAATTTCAAATTCAAGATGGCCGCCACCACAAAATGGCGAATCACATTATTTTTTCGCTACTCCATCAATATGGGTATCAAATGAAAGGACTTGACTAGTAGAATACTAATACACTATGACAAATTTCAAATCCAAGATGGCCACCACCACAAAATGGCGAATTACATTTTTTTCACAAATCCCTCAATATGGGTATCAAACGAAAGGGCTTGACTAGTAGAATAAAGTATATTGAAAGGGAATGAGGAATATTACGAAATGAAAACTAAAAACTTAAAAATTATATTTTTGTCCGATCATGTATGAATTAGCTTAATTAAATGACTAAGTTTAGAAATTTTGAAATAAAAATTTAATTAAAAATTAAAAAACCCCCGACAAAAAAAAACTAACCTTTAAAAAGTGTTAAATCATACAAGTTTGTTCATTGTCAAATGATTTTTGAAGGCGTCTGGGACCGCTAATTATTAGGTAAGTATTTTAAGTTTATTTAGCGGTCCCAGACGCCGGTCTTGTCGGGGGTTTTTTTAATTTATATAGATTATAAACGGTGGTCAGACTCGCAATTAATTGGTTTTTACAATTTTCAGGTGTTGGATCTAGCAGTGAATTGTAAGAAATTGTGCGCTTTTATTTACGTCTCCACTGCATACAGTCATTGTTCAAAATATGAGATCAAGGAAGAATTTTATCCAAGTCCTGTAGAGTGGGAACTAATCATACAAATGGTGGAAACCACTAATGAAGAAACCATTAATAATATAACAGCTGGGTAAGACCTGTCTAATTTACGCCAGTTTACATGAAGGCTGAAGAAAGTGAATGAGTTTTTTGAATTATGATTGGTTAAGTAAATACGCAGGTAATGTCGTGATAGCCAAAGCGCAGCGAACATATTTCTGATTAAGCCGTGGTTTGAATCTGAGCGTGTACCAATGACTTTTTCTGACTTAAAATATATAACTATCACTAACTCCTTGCCTCGAAGAGCACGTTGAGTGGTCGGTCCGGGTTAAAACCCACCGACTCGCACTGGAGGAGTGTGGTGGATTAATTTCCAATTCCCCTCACCCTGAGGGGTGGCCTAAGTCCCTGCAGCGAGGTATAATGGGCTGGTGGGAGTGGAAGGTAAAATACTACTGGCATGACATAACACGCTACTGGAATGATTTTGGTATTCCCAAATCATTTTGTGTTTAGAGTTACACCAGAAATTTAGTGAAAGATGCTTTGAATATTATATTAATTCTTTGTATTTCACGTGAATGGCGGGCGCTGATTTTATTGGCTGTTTCACAACTAATAATTGTCTTTTTTTGAGTTTGCAAATGGACCTGCTCTAAAAAAATCCATTATTACTTTCATTTTATAATTAGATTTTGCTTTTGCAATACATTTATTTCATTTATACACATATACGAAATCTAGATTTAATTTTATATTCTGTGTATAGCTTTTATTTATTTATTTATTCGTTTATTTCTCACAACTAAAAAACAGAAATACTACATAATAGTACAGGTAATTGTTGGAGTCTGGAGCCTAAACTAGGTCGAACCTGTTCATAAAGGTCTCCAGACCCCGTGACTTATTAGATTGAACTATTATGAACTTAAAATGTTTAACGAATAAAAGTTAAAAAGAAAGAGTTAAGGAGTATTTGGGAGTGTATGTATGTGAATTAGTGTCATTGAGAGTTTGCGTTTGTGTCGTGATAGCCCAGAGCGCAACGAACCTCTCTCAAATTTATAAGGCCCCATATGGCCATGGTTCGAATCCGGGCGTGTACCAATGAGTTTTTCTGACTTAAGTACACAATATCACTGACACCGTGCTTCGGAGGGCACGTTAAGCAGTCGGTCCCGGACGCTGTCAATCTATGGCGGTCGTTACAGTTTTTTTACAGCCCATTTTTACCCCAATGCAGGGGCTTAGGCCTCCCCCTGGGTGAGGACGGGGGCTTGAAGCTTAAGTTCACCACGCTGCTCCACTGCGGATTGGCGGATTTTGACGACCGCCATCTATTGACAGCAACGGGAACCGACTGCTTAACGTGCACTCCGAAACACGGAGTCAGTGATCATTGGTACACGCCCGGATTCGAACCACGGCCACATGGCCTTATAGCTTTGAAACAGGATCGCTGCGTTCGGGTTATCACGATATACTTTATCAAATTGCCGTAAATGTTAAAGGCCTACTTAAAACATAATTTTGAAAGAATCTAGTCAAAGTAAGTGAAACATCATGTCAGAGGGGTCAAAAGAAAAGGCATGTATAGATATGAAAATTATTTTTAAATTGTTCAAAGAATATACACAAAAAATTGGAATTAATTCTTAAACATTAGCCTCCGATCTTTTTTATGAAATAAGCATCATCACTATAGTGTAAAAGAAATTGTAATGCAAATATTACTATTTTTAATCAAACTTTTATGAATTGCAGGTTAATTGGAAACTGGCCAAATACATATGCATTTAGTAAAGCCATTGCAGAAGATGTCGTCAAACAATACGCAACACAAATTAAGATACCTATCGCAGTCACTAGGCCGGCTATTGGTGAGTATTCTTTTAGTATAAACCGGTACGGATTTGTATAACTTACGGAGATCCATTCCACGATTTCCTTTAAAGGAACGTTCTAAGTGGTACTCTGATCACTTGGGCAACCAATATTTAAATTATTTTAGATCATTGAAAGGGAAAAAAGTTACCCTGCACCCTAATACCTCGATCCAACTTTCTCGAAAATTATTAGCGAGTTTTTATCTGAGGTTCGGTTAGTCTGTAGTCAAAATTTTGACCACTGAACTCAGTTTGCGTCAGTTATAGTTCCATTCAAACTTTATGGCGGATCGGAATACAACGCTATATGCATGCTTGCGCAGGTTCAGCCATATGCCCCTCGCTCCACTACGTCCCGCTGCACCTAAAACTGGTAACTGCGACGCGACTTGTGGCTATGTTCACATCCGCCATAAAGGTTGATTGGAACTGTACATAGTATGGATCAAGTGTCGTTTTTTGTTATGGTATAAAACAAGTTAAGCAAGGTCCAAATAAAAATAGGCTGGACTGAATTTAGGATGCTAACCTCCCTTAGCAATAGTAGGTAAGTGATATATTTTATAGTATATGAACAATCTTTTACCTGGGGAAGAACGAGGGAACCACAGGATAGGTCGGGATTTTATACTAGCACAAATACAATTCCCCTATGATTTCAACTTTTCTGAGTTGTATGTACTCCTATGTAGGTATCTGAAATGCAATTCAACCTCACTGCCTAGATGTTAATGGCGTTCAAATCTATATCCCTATATCTAAACTACACAGTGACGCGAAAGAGTAGGTCATATCTGAAAATGGGAGATATGTAGGAACATACTGAACCTTTTTTTCAGCATTTTTATTCAGGCTGAGGTTTTAATGACCAGCCAAATTTTAATAAAAATAAAACATCCAACCGTTTAGTAGCAGGGCACAGTTTTTAATTTTTAATATTTTCTACGTGCTATATACAGGATGAGGCTTTAATATAATGACCTTTGATAAAAATCCGTTGGCCGTCTTGTTCCTTTTTCGTGTCGTTCAATAAGAAAATATTCAGTTAAGACTACGTAAACCTTTCCCAAAACTACCAATAAACTAGTCACCGTTCACGAGGGCGCCAGTGCACGTACACGTGCCCCATCCACATGCCCCATGCCCCGCACTTTCGCTCTATGCAAGTAGAAGGTAGCCAAGTTTTGTTAAAAAATATTTAGGATATAATTATTGATTATGAATCATCATCATCAGCCCATTTTACTCCACTGCAGGGGCTTAGGCCTCCCCCGGGGTGAGGAGGGTTTTGGAGCTTAAATCCACCACGCTACTCCACTGCGGGTTGGGGATTGTAACGACCGCCATCTATCGACAGCGTCGATTGTCATCGTATTGATTATGAATATTTGACCTATATTTTTATTTACATAATGAGGTCTATTGGTGACACCTAACATTTAGAAAAATTTTGGCTGGTGCCTAAAATCTTATCCTGCATACAGAACCAGCTCGCAGCCGTTTACTCTAACTGGCACGATCGATTAATATTTATTATCTGAATATTCACTCATTGTAAAGTGAATCACTACGTTGTTGATGCGAATTATAAAGAATTTTAGCGTGCGCGCAGCCGCGGCAATCGGGTATTGGTCGTTGCCCGCACCGCGCCGGGACGGTGTTCCATATAGAAAGATTTAAACAAATTATCATTCTGGAACGCCTAAACACCTTGCGTTTATTCATTATACACGGCATTTCTCTGCGTTACACATCACAGAGAAATGCCGTGTATAATGAATAAACCCAAATTTTTAGCAAAATAGCATCACAGCAATATAGTCTAGGAGGTCACGACCAATTTGGGAACGATCTCCAAATATGTCGGTCTGCCTGCGCAGAGTGGTTGCGTTAGCTTTATATGGCGCTTAAAAAACTGGTTATCGTGACCAAAAAAAAAAAACGATAAGCAAAGTGGCTGAATTTAATACAGAATTAAGTACTAGTTGCATGTTAATGAAAATCATAAACTGACCAAATATTCGGTTGCGTTATTCAGTAATCCTCGCTCAAAGTTACTTCTTATAACCTAAAAAAAAAAAAAACGATGAGGTATCTACAGGCCGACATATTTTGCATCAGAAGGTTACCCTATATCATGTCAACCCAGAGTAGGCCACTCTGGAGATGGTGACCAAATTTGTCGTGACCTCCCCCGGAATAATATTATGCCTCGCAAAATACTGTCATTTGCATGAAGATTGCTCATATAGTTTCATCGTTCTCTTATGAGTGTTTGTACCTACTCTTTTCAAACCTCTTACATTTGATCTTGTTACTTTAGCACATTCTTTCTTTTATTTTTAGTTGTGCCTACATATCGGGAACCGATGCCCGGATGGATGGATATTAGCAATGTCTTTGGACCCACCGGAGTAAGTTTTGGGTTTGACAATCGCCCACAATTCTAGACTTGTCCTCGTTTTAAAGGACGGTTTTCATCCAAGGTTTCGTTAACATAGTCCGGTTGACGTGAAAATCGTCTTTGGAGTAGATTTAATGCTGGGAACACTTTAGAATTTTAATGTAACGTTTTCAGAGAAACGAACGTTGAATAACTCAGAAATTATAAGTGACTACTGCATTAACTTTAGTATCATTAGACTAAAGCCAGACTGTGCGGTACTGGTTGTAAATACCTGCGTTGAAAACTCAAGTGTATACTGCGGCGGTAACCTAATAATTTGAAGAACGGCACTTTAAGCCAGTTGGAATGTCAAAATCAATGCGATGGCAGTTACAGTTTTCCAGTTATTCAACAATAATGTGAATCCCTTGAAAACGTTACATCAACGTTCCGAAATACCCCACCCCTAGTTTTTTTTTAATATGTTAGAATTTCGGACAAAAATCAGTAGGACTAAAAGAACTTTCTTCTCCGTTTAGTCATACTAGTAGAACTGAACGGTAAAACTATGTGGACTACTTCGTAATTTCGGTAGTATGTTAACGAAAACTCGGTTAAAAGTCCCCTCGGAGTGTCATAAAACGAGAACGAATCTAGAATGGTCTTAGAAACTTAAGAAGTCTCACATGTGCCTCAATGCTTTTTCCCTTTGTTTGTCCCTAATTTCTCGCCAGCGCCATATGCTGAGCACCTTTCTGTCATTGCTGAAGATGATTCTGTCATTGACGCTGAAGATGATTTTCAAAATTGTTTTTTATTATTCGTTTTGTTGAAATATCATGGGATATATTACATGTACAAAAAAACCATAGAGAAACATATAGGCATATTTTTGGTCTTAAACTTGATCCCATCTTTTGGAAGCGGTTCTCGCTTCTACTCGTACTATTAGGAATTCAGTAGGTAATTATCTTTGAAGTTCTGTGGCTATGTCAAACAAATAGATTGACGCAGATATAATAACTTTGACTGACCGGTTGGCCGAGTGGTTAGAGACCGTAACTGCGGAGCCAAGTGTCACAGGTTCGATTACCGCCCGGAACAAATATTTATGTGCATGAACATGTCTATTTGTACCGTATCTCGGTGTAAAAGTATCTATATATGCATATATTATAAAAAAATTTAAGTATGTATATCAGTTGTATAGTACCCCATAACACTAGCATAATACTTGCTTACTTTGGGACTAGATGGCGCTGTGTGGGATGTCGCAGATATTATTATTATTTATAACTAACCAGACGTCCTGTACTTTTTTCAGGTATTTCTAGGAGTTGGTTTAGGTCTGATGCATTGTCTTTTGGTTGACCCTCGTTGTCAAGTAGATTTGGTGCCCGTTGATTATGTAAACAACTTTATAATAGCAGCTGCATATGACACTATTACAAACAAAGACCAAGAGCCTAAAGTATACAATTACACATCGACAAATAGAAACATATTGACTTGGGGTAAGTTGGTGACAAATGACTAGGTATGTTGTCAGAAAATGCCTTTTGTAAAGGTAAGCTGATGAAGAAGTCAAGAAAAGTTATTTCTGCTTTCGGGATAAGTTGATATTTTCAATACGTCTTATGGTTATACGATACCGCGGATTTCTATACAAAATTTATTTGACCAGAAATAATAAATTCAATGTTATTATATTAATTTTATTATTGTTAAAAATTAAAAAAAATTGTTGTTAAAGGAGTTGTTCAGATGTGGTCCTCTATCTGACTGACCGTTTGACCGAGTGGTTAGACACCATTTATTTGTTCTGTCTCTGGATGTAAAATATCTATGTATGTATATGTTATAAAGAACATTTAAGTATGTATATTAGTTGTCTTCTACCCACAATACAAGCTTTGCTTAGGTTGGAACTAGGTGACGTTGTGTGGAATGTCCCAGGTATTACTATTATTGTTATCTTTGGCAGGTACAATATTACATCAATAGAAAACTTATTTATTGGGTTATTCAAGGAGAAATTTTAACAACCATCCAAATTTGAATCAAATGATCTTCGGTATAAAACCGATGGCCGTCTTGTTTCCATTTAGTATCGTTCAATATTAAAATATTAAGATATGACTACACAAACCTTTCTCGAAAGAACCAATAAGTGTAGCCACCATTCACGGCCGCCGCATGCTCCACCCTGTCTCAATCTCAAGGTCTCAGGCGCTTCGTCACAAAGTATACAATCATAAGTTTTTTTTTATAATTTATTTATTTATTTATTTATTTCAATACAAAATTTTGTTACATTATTTAACACATGCAGATTCTATGTCTACGGATAGGTAAGAAATTATAAAATAATTATAAAAAGAGATTAGATTAGAGATTTAAAATTATAAAAAAGAATTATAAAATAACACTGTGGATAAAATAATTTATTACCTATGAAAATGTAACCTATATTTTTTATTTACGTAAGGAGGTCAATTGGTGATACTCAACATCTAGCAAATTGCGAAAGTCAATTTTATACAATAAAAATAGACAAAATTTAATTACCTACGTATAATATATAATAAATAGGAAAATATACAGGTGGCATATTGTTACAAAATTGTACATCACAAAAGTGACCATCCCCATGCGGGATGATCACTTTTGCCTATGGTAACGATTTTACCGTGCTGTCTTATATTTCTCAATGCTGATAATATTTTGACACTTGTAAGTAAATCAAAAGCATATCCAAAACCTTTAGATTACTTCCCTTTGACCTAGAATCACGATATTTGGTAAGAAGCAAGGTCTGCGAGACCTTAAGCATAAGTAAAGGAAACAATCCGAAATACTGTTAATTTATAGTTATTTTATATAAAAAATTCTTTTTTGTGATTATTATAGTATTTTTAAGCATGCCTTTTTATCCCATGTGGCAATTTATAGCAATAAATTAATAACCTATTTCCATTTCATTCCATCAGCCCTTTTTGTACACCACTGCCGGGGCTTAGGCCTCCATTCAAGATGAGGGGCTTGGAGTTTTAATCCAACACGCTATTCCAATGCCGGTTGGCGAATTGTAACGACCGCCGTCTATACGATCTATAATCTGTACGATATACTTATTATATAAAACTGAATAGTTTGTTTGTTTACTTGAACGCACTAATTTCCAGAACTACCAATCGGATTTGTTTTTGGTTTTCTTGTATTTGTTAGTTTAATTGTTGAGGAAGGTTATAGGCTATTATATAATATAAAATCGTAATGTCTGTCTGTTTGTCTGTTCCAGCGTACCTCCATAAAGGCTGAATAAATTTTAACGAAACTTTGTATATGATGAGTAAAACTACAACATGTAGAACTTTTGGGTTTATTTTTAGAATAAACAGTCAAATTATAACATTTTATAACCTTTCATATCAAAATTTGTTAGAGCCAAAATGTTGCCATGCAAGACAAACAAGAAAATGTTCCCAGCTATAAATAATTTTATGTTCATGTATTATAAAATAATGTAATTTTGGTCTAACTTTTTTTGTGACAGGTGACGTGCGGAAAATTTTGGAAACGAAGTGCAAAAGTCTCAGATCTCCGAGGCAGGTTTGGTACTCCTTTGCTTATCAAGAACCAAATAGACTTCTTTACACTATATTGACATTATTATGGCATACCATTCCGGCTTATATTTTAGATTTTGGCGCCATTTTGTTGGGAAAGAAACCTATGTAAGTACATCAACCTATTGGAGCTTAACGAAAACAAATTAACCAAAAGCTTTCCGCACGTAGCTTCGCCAGTGTTGAGTACACTTTTGTATGGGACCGCTAAACAGATTGACGTGAAGAAGTAATTTAGGAAAATATACCGCAGATCTATTCCACAGAAACCGTGCATTTTTCCGGGATAAAAAATAGGTAGCTTAAGTCACTATCCACCAAAAAGTCATGTCGATCAGTTGCTCCATTGCTGCGTAAAAGAAGAACAAACCAATAAATACATTTTCGCATTTATTTGTAACCCCCGACGCAAAAAGAAGGGTGTTATAAATTTGACCTGTGTGTGTATCTGTGTATCTGTCCGTGGCATCTTAGCTCCCAAACGGATGAACCGATTTGGATGCGGATTTTGTTATATGAAAGGTGAATCAGTCGGGAGTGTTCTTAGCTATGTCTGATAAAAATCAGTCCAAGATGGCGCCGCCAAAAAATGGTGGATACCATATTTTTTCACTACTCTATCAATATGGGTATCAAATGAAAGGGTAGTAGTAGAATACTATACACTATGACAAATTTCAAATCCAAGATGGTCGCCACCACAAAATGGCGAATTATATTTTTTTCACTACTCCATCAATATGGGTATCAAATGAAAGGACTTGATAAGCAGAATACTATACACTTTGACAAATTTCAAATCCAAGATGGCCGCCACCACAAAATGGCGAATTATATTTTTTTCACTACTCCATCAATATGGGTATCAAATGAAAGGACTTGATTATAGTCCGGTCGTGGGACATTAAATTTCATAAAGAAGTTATCACAATTCTAAAATTGTTCGTTTTTGCTGAGTGGATAGATAAAGTGCATGGTGAGCTACTGTCAAAAAGTTAGAAGGTTTAGGGCTGTGCTAAGGGAATGGCTTAGGTTTTTCTTAATATTTCGTGCAACAAGGTGTATATAGAATTAAAGTTTGAAATTTTAATCCTACTACTAATATAAACGCGAAAGTTTGTATGTATAGATGTATGTGTGGATGTTTGTTGCTCTTTCACGCAAAAACTACCAAATGGATTTTAATGAAACTTTAAAATAATATAGCTTATATACCATAATAACACATAGGCTATAATTTATAAAGATATTAGCTTTCTGCCAGTGGCTTTGCTCGCGTGGACTAAACAGTTGTACACTGATTTCGAAAATTCTTTCACCTATAGAAAGCTACTTTATCAGCGAGTAACATGGGCGAAAAGAAGAAGGGGTGGTGGAGGGAATGGCTAGGAGAACGTTTCTGTAGTCCACCCGTACGGAGCCGGGTACGACCGCTAGTTGGTTCATAATTAAAACTATCTTAACCTCATGTTGTAAATTTTTTAAAATAAAAACATATGTGATACTTCGAATATATAAAAATTAATAAGACAAAATCTTTCAACAAAATTTTAAAACTTCTGAAATAATATATTGAGACTTTCGGTAGTTACTCAAATCTGTTGGATTAAGTTTAGAAAGTCAAGTGGTATGCTTCTACTACAATGTCATTTTTCTTTCGTAAGATAGACAATAATGACTATGAAATTGATAATTTCGCCGGGCGCAGGCTGGTGTGAAAAAATACCATGCTGATAGAAGAATTAGTATAGGTATATCAAGCCAGAACACTAGACACTCAAGAGACCATACTAAAGGTTGCTGAAACTCATAAGAATAATTCTAGCGAACGAGTCAGTTGATATATTATTTGCCTTATGTACAGTACAGTCACGCGAAGAAGTGCCTTGAAATTATAAGATAAAAGATTAAGTATCTACTTTTTTACGTCGTGTTGTAAATTTTTTAGAAACATAACACACGTGTCACTACGAAAATCTAAAAATTACTCTTTTGTCATTCAACAAAATTTCTAAAATTACATTTTAAGACTTTCGGTGGTTACTCAAATCTGTTAGGTAAAGTTTCGAAAGTCAAGTAGTGTGCTTATATTATAATTTCATTTTTTTCCCATAACATATGAAATAATATACAAATAATAAAATAAATAATAACGAATAAAAGTTGATATAAGTCGCTCTTATATGGCCTTATCAAAGCACTTGATTATCACACGAAAAATTAAAAACATATAGATTGTGGGTTTTGTTTAAATTACGGATAAATTTGATTAGTGTGGCTGCGAGCGAGACAGAGTATGTAGGGACTTATCGTGTCATTGTGCCTACATTACGGCACACGCGTGGCGCCGTAATTCTTATTTTTTATGATTCGGTACGATTCGTGGTCTGACAAAAAATCTATTTGAAGTTCTAGTATAGAGGCAATGGTATTTCTAAATAAAACAACATATACGCACTTTAATAAATCATCATCATCATCAGCCCATTTTACCCCACTGCAGGGGCTTAGGCCTCCCCCACGGTGAGGAGGGGGCTATGAGCTTAAATCCACCACGCTACACCACTGCGGGTTGGGGATTGTAACGACCGCCATCTATTGACAGCGTCCGGGACGGACTGCTTAACGTGCTCTCCGGGGCACGGAGTCAGTGATAGTTAATGTACTTTAGTCAGGAAAACTCATTGGTACACGCCCGGATTCGAACCATGGCCCTATGGCCTTATAAATTTGAGACAGGTTCGTTGCGCTCTGGGCTATCACGACACTGAAATCAATATCAGTCTATATATTTTTATGAATTACTTAATGTTTAATTTATTCTGTTTATTCGTGCAACCCAGCACGTACAAAAAAATGATATAAACATGCTGTAGCACCTATCATTGATAACCAACCGTAGATACATAAAACAATTATTTTTCATGTTAAAGAGCTATGAGGTATTCTGTAGTTATGGCTTCTTATGACACAGTATACTTAAAACTAAAATAGATAAATTACACTAGTGAGCAAATCATAATCATAAGCAAATATAAAAATACCACTGTAAAAAAGCAACTAGGCCTTTGTGTTTATTACTGTATAAGAATGTTCATTATTTTTGAAAACACTCATATAGAAAACATACACCCTTTTTAATTTTATAATACAAAGGAATAATAATAATAACCAAACCATAGTCAATGCTGTCAAATTTATTTACTCTATGGTCAATTAAGACTTTGAACCGCAACTTTTCGCTTGTAGGAAAAATACAGTCAT
This sequence comes from Luffia ferchaultella, assembly GCA_949709985.1. Taxonomy (NCBI): domain Eukaryota; kingdom Metazoa; phylum Arthropoda; class Insecta; order Lepidoptera; family Psychidae; genus Luffia; species Luffia ferchaultella. The sequence continues at coordinate 8,551,049 of OX453270.1, read as the reverse complement.
CTGCAAAAGTGCTAAAAGTACTTATTAAGATAAAATTATTTATTTTGCATCCCGTTTGTACAATCAGGCATTGCTTTGCAAGGTGTACCTTACAAATGAGTAACACCAATATATCGCTACAAATAATTAATTATGGATATTACACAATAATATTTTATTTATGTTAAAAGTTAGCTACATTGGGCATAATATTAAACTTAGAAATACGAATAATATAATAATAAGACAAGCCCGAGCGCTATTCAACTGAACCATTACAACGTCGTAAATCGCAAACGCGGGGGAAGGAAGTACGGGAAGGTTCAACACGAACAGTGACAGTAAGTCACAGAAAGGGGAAATATAGCGTTAGCGTTATTGACATCGTTTTAGATCATTTTTACTTATTTTATATTAGTATTATACCGAACCTCTAACAAGCGCTGTTGCCGAACGCGGCACATCAACTAAACTCAAATTAAGTGTAGTACCGGTAAGACAGCGTAAGCGTAGTGCGTGCTCTAGTGTCTACCTTATGTTATTCCTACTTCTATGATATTAAAATATACAATGGACACCAGTGAGCAATTATAATTTATAACTAACCACTGAAATGTTTTACCTACACACTGGGGCACAATAATTTATTAAGTCAAATGTACCAAATAATGCGAGTTTAAAACTTCTTAAAAATACACTACACAATATTGTCACAGAGGATCACCTAGATAATAATATATGAAAAATCATTATTTTCCTACTTTTAAAAAATAGGTATTTACAAAAATACACTGTATTATTTATGGGCATGATACCTGCAACAAATATTTATTACTATGAAGTAATATTCAATAATATTAGCCAAAACATAACTATAATAAACTTTCAAATAATCAGTAATATTTGTTACGACTGAAAAATTAGGTATAGATATCAGCAAAATGCGGAGTGTTCATTATTAAAGTTATGACCGATGTAATTATATTACCGACCGATTAACTTTACAACGCAAATAATTTATTATAGGTTTCGTTTGTACAAACATCAGATTGTAGTTGTTAAAATCCACCAACCCGCAGTGGAGCAACGTAGTAGATTAAGTTCTTAGCACCCTCATCCTGAGGGGAAGGTTAAGGAGATCCCTACATCGGGGTTTGATAGGCTGATATGGATGGATATTGAAATCAGTATGGGGATTAAATTTTACGAATTCTTTTGACGTTTACTAAGCGTTTTGTTTGATGGTGAACGTGATGACACGTTTTTCTCAACTGTACATCCAGCTTCATCACTTGTAGCATAATCGTGATTCAGATTACTTAACTGAATTTCTGTTTCTACGTCATAATCACCTTCGCTTTATAATGTCACTTTGATACTGCCACACGTTTTGTCAAAGCAATGTACACACAGCGATGAACATTTTAGTCCTGCTTTAACACAAGTACAAGTACCTTTGCAAGTGTACTTGCATTTACAAGAAATCATTTTAAGTACATCATCAGATGCCGGTTTTTCAAGAGTTTTAATCGGAACCAAATTCGACTCTTGCAATTCCCATCCCCAGTCAATTGGATTTAAATCATTATTCAACCATTTTTGGACCTGATAATACACGCGAAGGGAATGTTGCCTCGCAGCAGAAGCCGTTGGTGGGAGAGATGCAAGGTCAACAGAACTTTTAGTTATTAATTGTGTAAACTTTTCATCTTTTCTCGTTTGACTTGCGGCTAACAGAGTCTGGAGTCCTTTCTTTTTCACAGTAACAATATCAGAAGTCAGATGAAGGTCACAAATTGCACATTTATCACTCATCGTAACGAACTTTGAGACTTAAAACACAAACAACGACGACGCCAAGGAAAGAAAATTGCATAAATGCAACTAGATCGCTTCGTTAATTTGTAGATAAGTATTAGGCATAGAGCAAATAAATTTGACAGCGGCGTTTGGTTTTAATAAAGTCACAAATGTCACTTCACAGTATCGAAACTGTCAAACGCAATTTTCAACTGTAGACCCCGCGCGACTGAAACTTTAACTGAAACTCACCATCTTGCAAAGCGGGTACACTAGCTAACTAGAGTATGAGTGGTTAGCGTTAAGAGGAGAAGAGGGCTTTTAGTCAATTCGTACTTATATGGTATTAGACTTGTAAGCTATTTAGCTCACCTCACCCAACCATTTAGCGGCAAATGATTATTGGTAATATATGTTTACTTAATTAAACTAAGAGTAGGACACAACCAGCATGCCGAAATGAATACCCGCTAGAGCGCTGCGGTTAGTAAGCTGATTTGTTGAAATAGCAGCTGCCAGCTATCTTAGTAGTGTTTGAAGACTTCAAGATTACAAGAATAACTTTTTCATATTTTTAAAAAACTTTTAGTTGAACAAGCATATATTAAGCGCCGGCGCGACACTTGGAGGAGCGCGCAATGTCCACACACTAACCCGCACCCCGCATCATTCGTGTGTTCGTGAAATTTAAACAAAATCCACAAACTGTATGTTTCAAATTTTTCGTGTGATAATCAAGTGCTTTGTAAGTGCCACATAACAGGGAATCAACTATTATTCATTATTGTGAATCTTACGAAAGAAAAATGGAATTGTAGTAGAAGCATACTACTTGACTTTCTAATCTTAACCAAACAGATTTGTGTAACAACCGAACGTTTTAAAATGTAATTTTAGAAATTTTGTTGAATGACAAAAGAGTAATTTTTAGATTTTTGTAGTGACACGTGTGTTATCTTTCTAAAAAATTTACAACACGACGTAAGAAAGTAGGTACTTAATCTTTTATCTTATAATTTCAAGGCACTCTTGCGCGTAACTGTACTGTACATAAGGCAAATAATATATCAACTGACTCGTTGGCTAGAATTATTTTATGAGTATCAGCAGCCTTTAGTATGGTCTCTTGAGTGTCTAGTTTTCTGTCTTGATATACACCAATTCTTTTATTAGCATGGTATTTTTGCACACCAGCCTGCGCCCGGCGAACTTATCAATTTTATATTCATTATTGTGTATCTTACGAAAGAAAAATGAAATTGTAGTAGAAGCATGCCACTTGATTTTCTGAATTTAATCCAACAGATTTGAGTAACTAGGTACCGAAAGTCTCAAAATATAACATCAGATGTCATAAATTTTTTTTGAAAATTTTTAATTTTCGTAGTACCCCTTATGTTATCTTTTTAAAAATTTTACAACGTGAGGTTAAGATAGTTTTAATTATGAACCCATAAAAATTTCAAATTTAAATCTTATATACAGGGTGTTACACGAAATATTAAGAAATACCTAGCCATGCCCTTAGCACAGCCCTACAACTTCTAACTTTTTGACAATAGCTCACAATACACTTTATCTATCCACTCACCAAAAACGAACAACTTTAGAATTGTCAAAACTTTTTTATGAAATATAATGTCCCACGACCAGACTTATTTTCTGAAATTTCCGTAGTATTCCTTATGTTATCTTTCTAAAAATTTTACAATATGAGGATAAGGTAGTTCTAAATAAGAACCAATTAAAATTTCAAATTTTTATTCTATATACAGCGTGTTACACGAAATATTAAGAAATACCTAGTTACACCCTTAGCACAGCCCTAAAACTTCTAACTTTTTGACATTAGCTCACAATGCACTTTATCTATCCATTCATAAAAAACGAACAGCTTTAGAAGTATCAAAACTGTTTTATGACATTTAATGTTCCACAACCAGACCGTTATTTTTTTCAAATTTTCGTAGTATTCCTTATGTTATCTTTCTAAAAATTTTACAATATGAGGATAAGATAGTTCTAAATAAGAACCAATCAAAATTTCAAATTTTTATTCTATATACAGCGTGTTACACGAAATATTAAGAAATACCTAGCCATGCCCTTAGCACAGCCCTAAAACTTCTAACTTTTTGACAATAGCTCACAATGCACTTTATCTATCCACTCACCAAAAACGAAGATCCTTGGAATTATGGTAAGTAATTTTTTTCTGGCTACGCGACTATTAGTAGAATACTATACACTATGACAAATTTCAAATCCAAGATGGCCGCCACCACAAAATGGCGAATTATATTTTTTTCACTACTCCATCAATATGGGTATCAAATGAAAGGATTTGATTAGTAGAACACTATACACTGACAAATTTCAAATCCAAGATGGCCGCCACTACAAAATGGCGAATCACATATTTTTTTTACTACTCCATCAATATGGATATCAAATGAAAGGAATTATGACATAATGACAAATTTCAAATCCAAGATGGCCGCCAACACAAAATAGCGAATTACAATTTTTTCACAAATCCTTCGATATGGGTAGCAAATGAAAGGGCTTGACTAGTAGAATAATGTACTTTATATAGAAAGGGAATAAGGAATATTACCTAACGAACTCTAAAAACTCGAAAATTATTTTTTTGTCTGATCATGTATGAATTAGTTTAACTAAATAACTAAGTTTAAAATTTTGAAATAAAAATTAACCCATGTCCAATTATCAATCAAATTCTAATTTATCAAATCAAAGTTTAAAAATATTGAAATAAAAATTAAATTTAAAAAATTCCGACCCAAAAAAAAAACTAACCTTTAAAAAGTGTGTAATACAAATTTGTTCATTGTCGAACGATTTTTGATCCCTAAAGGTGTCTGGGACTGCTAATTATCAGGTATTTTAAGTTTACTTAGCGGTCCCAGAGGCCTATAAGGATTAAAAATCATTAGACAATGAACAAACGTGTATTATTTCACACTTTTTAAAAGTTAGTTTTTTTGTGTCGGGTTTTTTTTAATTTTAAATTTAATTTTTATATCAAAATTTTTTAACTTTGATTTGATTTTTGATGTGATAAATGTGAATTTGATTGATAATTGGACGTAGGGTTGATAGGTAGTGTCAAATAGCTGAAATGAGTGGTAGAAAAGGCTAAAGGCTTTTGCTAGGTCTTTGTGTTTCATGTAATATTCATAGGGCTGCGATATTTCGGCTTTCGGTTTGGGCCGAAAGAAAATATTGGGTTTCGGCCGGACACTAGTCGAAACAAACACTTTTCTACTAATACGCGAGCCTCGGTGGATATTATTTATTTTCCTTATGGTGGGATTTAATCAATTAACCTTTCCAGGTTCCGCAAACTGTACACCAAGATGCATAAATTGATGGACGTACTATCATATTTCAATTTGAGGGAATGGAAACTACACGAATCAAATGTTCAAGATTTATTCAAAAGTTTATCAGATAAAGACAAGGAGATATTCAATTTTGACATTTCCGCATGTAACTGGCCGGAATTTATACAATTATGGTCTTTAGGGATTAGAAAATACATAGTCAAAGACGGCCTCAAAAACACAGAATTGGGTATTAAAAAAAACTTTTATTTTGGTATAGGTCATTACGCCGTAGTTTTATTGTACGTATACGTTTTTTGGAATTTAATTTCTTTTTCCTATTGGACTTTCAAAACGATAATTTTCTGGTTGAATAAAATTGTATAAAATATTTGTATTTTTTTTTATTGGCTACGTCCATATACCATAAGGATACGATCTTTCCAAAAACATTTCTAATCTACTCCTTTTTTAGAACAATTTTTCCAAAAGAAACTATAGTAATTGAATCTAATCACGAGACGTTAACATGTCGTTTATAGGTAAGTATAGTTCGCCTCAAACTTTATGGTGGATCGGAATACAACGCTGTAAGCGTGCTTGCGCTGACGCAGTCATATACTCCTATGCGTTACGCTACATCTAAAACTGGTTATCTACTGCGACGCGACTTGTGCCTATGTTCACATCCGCCATAAAGTTTGATTGAAACTGTAATTACCTTGCAATATGTTTCCTAGCAAAATCAGAATGAGCGCGCAGGACTGTCGCTACTATAAAATATTTTTTTAATTTTTTTCGTTTAATTTCAATATAATATTTTATCAATAAGTATAACGTGCCTAACAAAGAGAGGAGGATAAGAAGCGGTGACGACCGCTTAGCCTAGTGGGCAGCGACCCTGCCTACGAAGCTGGAGGTCCCGGGTTCGAATCCCAGGTCGGGTCAGTATTTATATGATGAATATTAATACTGGCACCGAGTCTTGGTTGTAACATGTATGTGGTGTCTTCGCTTGGTACCCAAAATACAAGCTAATGCTTAGTTTGGGACCTAGACGTTGTTGTGATTGTATGTGTTATTATTATTATTATTATTTGCTAAATGACGCATCATTGTATTCATCATGTGCATAGATCATAGGTCTCCTAACAGAAATAACAGGTAAAACTGCGACCAGAGGCGAGCGCGGCGGGCACGGGGCGATTGCGACGGTGAACACGAATAGCTGCGATTATCAGGCTACGTAAGATCATTGGGCTACGTACAGATCGTGCAAAACTTTATGTTCACTATGAACACGAGGCGAATTCGACTTACCGGCGGTATAACACTCCCGCTCACACCCCTTGACGCTATACGACGCTATGTTCAAATCGGCCATAAAGTTTTGCTCTATTTGTTCAGGTCACGTCAAACTTCTTGTTCGTTCTGAAGTTGGTGCGGTGGGAGTTTGCAAAAGTGCGAGGTTTATTCGTGGCCCAATTTATTTATATCTATACCAATTACCAACGGAACGGAGACGGTATTTACATCGTGTTAGGCTGAACGTAGTCCGAACTTAAAGAATGTGTACATCTTAACGAACTAAACAATACATTTTATGTAAGCAGGTGGCGCAAACAAACGGTTACTGAGAAAAAAATACGGCACTCACAAACTAAATGGCTTGTTCACCCTATTATTAAGATATCTAATACTATTATGAAACAGCTGGTCTACCGTCAACCGCAAATTTAAAAATAATTACATAACAAAAACATTCTACAACATTTTAATGCATAGGATAGTTGATCATTGGCCTTATCAGCTGTTTCAAGAGTAGTTTTCCTCCAATTTTGCATTTCGCGAGACAGTCTCGAGTTACCTATTGAGTTTGCAAGTAAACCTGATTAAATAAAAATGTATAACTTTCATATTGTCATTTTGTATATTTGTATGTATTTGTTTTATTGTTTGCTAGAAAAAAAATTAGATAAAAAATAAGATTAAAAAAATGATACTTTCAACATGTTTTCTCGCTTACCGTTAGCTTTCAACATCTGCTCACTTCAAACAATACAAACATTTTTAAATTTCGACTAACATCATGCGGTGTACATTATGATACAGTGGACATTTTGACACAGTGATAATTTTGAGACAGTAGTCATTTTGATACAGTGAACATTTGATACTGTGGTGATTTTGATACATTGGATATTTTGATACAGTGGACATTTGAAACTGTGGTCATTTTGATGCATTGGACATTTTGATACAGTGGACATTTTGATACAGTGGACATTTTGATACAGTGGACATTTTGATACAGTGGATATTTTGATACAGTAAACATTTTGACACAGAAGTCATTTTGATACAATGGACATTTTGATACAGTGGACATTTGATACTGTGGTCATTTTGATACATTAGACATTTTGATACAGTAGACATTTGATCCTGTGGTCATTTTGATACATTGGACATTTTGATACAGTGGACATTTTGATACAGTGGACATTTGATACTGTGGTCATTTTGATACAGTGAACATTTGATACTGTGGTGATTTTGATACAGTGGACATTTTGATAAAGTGGCATTTTGATACAGTGATCATTTTGATACAATGCAACAGGGGTCATTTTGATACAATGGACATTTTTATATAGGGGACATTTTGAACCTATATATATTACATATATAAATATTATAGTCTTTCGTTTTAACGCGACTGTACTTAAATAACAAATATACTGTAGGTATGCTTTAGATTGGGCGCATCGCATCGTGGGAATGAGTTACATCGAAAAAATTATTTTTTTTTCGATGTAACTCGTTATACTGTAACTAAATGGAACTCATAGAAATATCTGTCTATGTAATCAATCAGCACTTGACAAAACAACTGAAAATTGGATTGCCGCTCTCTCGCCTTTTTATATATTTTTTTCTGTTGCATTTTACACAGCCAGTATTTTTTATCATTGATGATAGTAAATATTTACGTCAAATCTATGTAAATTAAATGTTAATTTAGTTAAAAGTAAATTATAAATATAAAGTCAAACAAAATTGTTGATAATATTTTTTAATTACAATTTTACGCCGCGATTTCACTGAGTTGTTGTGTAAAAAGTTGGGACATGGCGTGCATAGTTTTATTTTCTATTTTTTGACAGCAGGGAAAATCGTTTCCCAGGGACGACTTAAGTCCCTCTGATCAGGTAACTTCAAGCGTACTTTTCGAGTATGGGTAGCGAAAAAATATTTTTTTCATTACTATGTTAGGTAAATCTTCACTTCCTATTATGCTTTTTAGGAATTTAGTATTTGGGAGTTACTAAATATAATTTTTACCTATGAAGAATAGGTAAAAATGTTGAATAAAAAATATTGTCAATATGAATATAAACTGTTCTTGGGAGTGCATTAATCGGTTTATACCTACAATATTTATACAAAATGATCATTCAATATATTTGTTATAAGAATGTATATAATTCAAATATCATTAATACGAAATCAGAACATCGAGATATGTTTTATTTCTGTTATTTTAGACGGAATATCAAGTTGAATTGTCAGTAGTGAAGTTCAGTAGTTACTTGATGTCTGTCTCATTCAGGACACACACGCCGTAGATTCTTGGAGACATAAAATTCTTGGAGTCAGAATAAAACCTGGCATAATCTAATAGAATATGTAAAACCATGTAAAAAATTAAACAATATAACGCTATCGCACCATATCGTGCGTTTAAGTTTGTTTTTTATAATGTATCAAAATATTTAAAAGATTAAAAATGTATAAACCTAGGTTTTGTTGATCTGAATACCATATAATATTTTTGTGCACATCGTTTAAGGTTTAATGGGAAGCAACTGTTAACTCCGTTTGTATGGAAATTTGCCACTACAAACAGTTATTACCTTTCGTTACCTTAGTTAGTACCTGTTATTGGCTATCTGATTTTTAAATCTATTGTAACTCTAAAATGTAATAGCTGTTGGTTTTCCTAACAAATAAATAAAAAAAATAAAAAAAACTTTATGGCGGATCCGAAAGAATCCGCCATAAAGAAAGAAGCCGCGTCCTAATAATCAATTTTAGGTGTAGCGAGACGCAGTCGATTGAGGGGTATACGACTGTATCTCAATAAAGTTTGACGCGATCTGTAAGAGTCAGCTGTCCATAAAAGATATACATATGCCATTGCGGACTTTTCTTTAGACCTATTTATGAAAGAGGAACGATTCCTGCCAAGATTTTCGATGAAAGCTCTCAGTTGAGTTGATTTTTTCCGACATGTCCAAGAATTGTCGTCATACTTGTCACGTGTCATACATAAACATACAAATTGTAACGTACGGAACTCTTATAAAAATTAGTCTTTAAATATAGGACCTAATCTAAAAATACTTTTGTAAAAATCTATTGTATGGTAATTATAGTTAAGTTACACGGAACTAAAATGAAACTGTAAGCAAATGGATGTGACATTTTGTGCACACTGTTGTTTTGTACTTTTAATAATAATAGTAATAATACCTGGGACATCCCACACAGAGTCATCTAGTCTCAAAGTAAACAAGTATTATGCTTGTATCATGGGGTACTAGACAATTGATGTACATACTTAAATATTCTGTATAATAAATTCACATACACTCTTACACCCACATACGGAACAAATAGATATGTTCATGAACACAAATATTTGTCCCGGGCGGAAATCGAACCCGCTACCCTTGGCTCCGCAATTAGGGTCTCTAACCACTCGGTCGATTGGTCAATCGATTACTTTTAATTTGGTGAACAGGAATAGACAAGGGGCCAGTACTGGATGCGGTGCTCGAAGGGCAAGAATGAGGGGGAGAAATAATAATCAGAGAGTAAAATCCTGAATACTACAAAGAGATATAAAATATTTGGGCCATTTTACTTTTGACAGCAAAATCTTGTTTGGTTCTCATAGAAAATCAAAACATCCAATTACATGGAAAATTAACTGAAAATCATACATAAACCAACCTGGTTTATCCTTGCAAGACATAATTTACAAAAAATAAAATTAGAAACAAAATTTCAACTTTACCTTTAGATTTTTTTTGCCCTCTAAAGTAATAACCCAATTGAACCTACGACAATATAAAAACTTCTTTGCAAGATATAACTACTTAAGTAAAAAAAAAAATACACTTTAGGCAAATCCAAATTGGATACGTTTGTATTAGAAGTTAAAAATTAGCTTTGGTATGCATGTCTTCATAAACAAATATAATATTTATGAATAATTTTAATAAAATTTCACCTGAGTCAAGAATTTAATATACGTCAATGCTATTATACGAGAACCTTGTTAAGACACACAAAATGTGTTAAATGGAAACGTATAAAACGTAATGAATTGAGAAAACCCAAAACTTCATTGCGAGTGACTTACAAGATGTAAATAAGAGGTACCTAGGTAAAAATAATAATTTCCGAACAGAGAATACCAAATGTTTCTGCTCAGTTTGGGAATTAAATATTTTAAATATGTATTTTTTAAATAAACTTTATGTCTAAAAATTGCTAGTTTTCTCTAGTTAATAATTTTTTGAAAAGTACGTAAACAATTATAGACAAACCGATAATTAAAATTACACAAGATTTAAATTCCGATTTTAAGAACCAAATTCATTCATTTATTTATTTTATTCGATTACTACTAGATGACTATTAGGTATTTAAAGTGCCCTGTAAACCCATAGTGCTTTGTTTAGGCACTGTACATTCTTAAATACTGGCCCCGAATATTCCCGTATACAAATATTCAGCAAATTCGGTAATTTTTGAATTTTTTATCGCCACCTGCCATTTTGAATTTCAAAATATATTGAGCTTATTAGATGAAAAACAGTCTAATGACAAATTCCACTCTTAAATTGATAAAGCCGTCTGAGCTATAAGAGGAATAAGAAAACAAATGATAAATATACCCAAAAAACTTTACCCTTCTTCCAAAATAGTCGGGCAAAAGGGATAAATACCTAAGCAGCCAAGGTACGAACGATATTAGTGGTAATCTAAAGAATACCAAAAAGAAGTTCAGGAGTTTTCATAAACTATTTTAAAAGTCCGTTAATCATGTAATAGTGCATTTGAAATAGATAAAAATGAATTCTGTTCAACAGATTAAAAAATATTCAACAAAATGATAACCTCATCCATTATAAAATAAATTCGTAACTCTTAAATTCGCATTCGAGAAATCGGTGTAAAACCTGATATATAAGCGAACATGTTACGACTAGATAAGTTTTAGAGAAAAGTTTGAAATCAAAGTAAGAGGTACTTCAGTGTTAAGTGGGCAGTCTTCAAAAATGCAGTAAATCTCATATTTTACTAAAGAATGTATAACAAAAGTTGACAATAAATTCTACATTACGTATACCGCAACATTCGAAATTCTGAATTATAAATAAATACATCCATAAACAATTTTGTGTTTCATAATTTTTTTTAGTTGGATAGTAAAATAAAAATCCAGAAGTTGGAGTTACCCTCGTACGGTAAGTATTTATTTCTATTGTTTTATGTATGATTTATTAGCATTTATGTCAATGGGTATTAGCTAATAAATAAGTTGGAGGTCCCGGATTCCCAGGTCGGGTCAGTATTTGTATGGTGAATATCAATACTTGTTCCGGGTCTTGGTTGTTATATGTATGTGGTGTCTTCGCTTGGTACCCAAAAACACAAGCTAATGCTTAGTTTGGGGCCTAGACGTTGTTGTTCCGTATACGTTATTATTATTATTATTAATTTCCGTTAGAAATTAGTTCTGATCCAAATTGTACGAATTATAAAACTAGTCGATAAGTATATCAATTCCGATTATTATTCAGCCCGCAGACAAATTGTACCAATCAAAAATGGAAGAAGCTCTGCAACTAGAAGTAGCAGCATTATCAAGAACTAGAAATTTACAGTTATTGCAAAGTGCTGGTACAACTGATATTCAACGGGCGTTTTCAGGAAAAACTATTTTCATCACTGGCGCAACTGGATTTCTGGGCAAACAGTTAATTGAAAAATTATTAAGGTAAATAATTATGCTTACTAGGTAATATAATAAGTGTGTGCGTGTGTTGCTCCCTCTTGCTCCGTGCCTCTCGTTTTTCTATGCCTTTTTAGGTTTCCATAGCTAGATGGTAAAAAACGATACCCATAGTAATAACTATATGTTATCGGATGATTAATATATTTTATTCATCCGTTTAGCGGACGACTGGCACCTTCCTAATTTGTAAGACAGTATTTTTAATAGATTTTTGAATTTTGTGGACTACTTATTTAATATGAGTTTTAAAAATAAATTATATGACAAATAAAAAAAAAATAGAATTACCTCATGCCCGCTCATCTGTCCGTTTGTTCGTATGAGGGCGGGCGGTTCGTGTATCCGTCATGTTCAAATAATAAAAACTATATTAATTAGTTGTGGCTATTCGTACATTGAACTAAGGCATGAAAATTTTTCTTTCGCGCAAACCTTCGAAAATAACGGTTCATAAGTAACTTTTTTTATTAAGTTAAATATTTCGTGTGTTATGAGCTTCTAAAGAACAAAGTTCTGTATTGACCCAAAAATAAAGTTACGCGAACATTTTAATAAAGTACCTTTGATTTCGATTTTGTGACTTTCTATGCAGCGGAATTTCATACACTATAAAGAAATAGTGATATTACATATAAGTAGATTAACCATCTCTGTATATTTTTTGTTTAACCTATTAACTTGTTATCAATCATTATCAATCAATCGTCTCTGTCAATTAACCTATTCGCTGCTCATTAACCATAATTGGTCAGATTGAAGGTCACGACCCATTTAATTAACAGAGAAAATTGATTGATGACTAGTCAAAAAGTTAAATGGCTCGTGACTTTCAATTGGGTTAATGTGTAGTACATGGGTTAAACAAAACAATACCCGTAGCAACAGGTAAAGATGTTTACGTAGAAGAAATACCTTGCATATTAAAATATGAAGTCATAAACGCTATAAAACCACAAAACAGTGGTAAAGCATCCGGAGACGATAAAATCTCAAACGAACTACTAAAATAACCTCTAACTGCAACATTCAAATATGTGACGCATCTCTTCAATAAAATAATGGCTACTGAACAAATACCAATTCAATGGACGAACTCTACTATTGTCCTATTACATAGAAAAATAAAATAAAATAATAACAGACTCTATACAGACAACTACAGAATCTATACAAAGTGTTTCCTAAAATAATACTCGGGCGAATATCGAAACACCTAGAAGAAAACCAACCAAGAGAACAAGCGCGATTTCGCCCCGATTATGGTACCATCGATCACACTCACGTTGTGAAACAAATCATTGAAAAACATAATGAATACGGGCAAATATAGTTTAAGGCATCAGGCGATTATAATAAGGCTTTTGATTCTCAGAGTCATAACTACATCTGAAAAACGCCAGAGCAAAAGATTACCAAAATTTGTTCAGTTATTGAAAAAATTATAATATTATGTCATTACTTGACTTTTGTCAATTTTCTTCGTCCTTTAAAGTAAATTCAGGTTGTCGACTCTTCGAAATCTTCGTTTAACTGGCCAGCATCTTACCGCGTATTTTAGGTTGGAACTTACTCAAGCCTATGAGGTCCTTATTACGGTTTTGATTTTAAGGTATTCTTCCTTCTAGCCAAGTAGACCTTCAAGCTCAATTGAGTCTGAAAGTCAACTGATCATCATCAGTTTTCGAAGTACAAGTCACTAGCAATGTGACGGGTTCGAAGTCGATAGATCTGCGCTGACGACAACGAAGATTCTGTCACCAGCTTGTTACTCCTCCGTCACTAGCTAGCGTCAGTTCTTAGAGATACCATAACTTTGCATTACCACCATATTGCTACTGAATTTGTATACGTGTACTGGATTTCAGTGAATTTCGACACCGGTACGGTTCCAATAAAACCTTGTAGCTGATGTGAACATAGGAACAAGTCGCGTCGCAGTATCCAGTTTTAGGTGTAACGGGACGCAGTGGAGCGAGGGGTATATAACTGTGCCTGCGCAAGCACGCTTAAAGCGTTGTATTCCGATCCGCCATAAAGTTTGAGGCGAACTATAACTGGTTTAAAAGTTACTAGCAAAATTTGATCCAAAAATGCTATTCAGTGAAATTAAATAATTAGCTTGTAAAAACATCTCTAAACATTCTTGAATCCAGTTTTAAATGAATTGGTTTTGCAGGTCTTGCTGTGACATCAAGAAAATTTACATGTTAGTGAGGAACAAGAAGGGGAAAGATGTCAATGAACGTGCAAAAGAACTGATTTCTGAAGTTGTAAGTGCATTTCTTACCTAATTTCCATATTATTTAAATACATTCTGTCTAAGATTTTTCATATGTTTTAGGTTTATGACGAGTTAAGGAAATGCAATCCGCATTTTGGTGACAAATTATGCGCCATCGAAGGTGACACCAGCGAGCTGGAGCTTGCAATGAATGAAAAAGACAAGGAAATCTTAAAGAATGAGGTTTGATACCTACAAAGCATCCCTTCGTTTTCTTTACAGAAATGTGTGGATACTAACGACCCTTTCATGTATCAAACAAAATTCTTGTTAGGTACCTTGGAGTACAACTCAAATTTATATGAGGTGGAATTATTAATGAATGCTTTTTGTCATTCGCTTCATACTGGTCGAGAGTAATTAAATACATACGCCCTGTAAATGGTACTTTCGTTCGTTAATGAAATAAAACGTAGTAAAGTTTATGACGCTCTAGTCCCTAGGCATGTCGTACCGATTTTCAGACCGATTTGTCGCAAAAATTCAGATATAATTCAAAATAAAAAATGGCTGCAATTTTGGAAATCTTAAAATGGCGTTTGACGTAGGCAAGTGGGAGGTTTGAATTTTATCTCAAAAACTAAAAGACCAGGTCAAAATAAATATAACCACTAATTCCAAAGTCTTTAAAGCGCATTTGTGCCTATGCATATGAGGTCTAATTTCTAGACGGTTATGCAAATTAAAA
Organism: Luffia ferchaultella; assembly: GCA_949709985.1. Taxonomy (NCBI): domain Eukaryota; kingdom Metazoa; phylum Arthropoda; class Insecta; order Lepidoptera; family Psychidae; genus Luffia; species Luffia ferchaultella. The sequence continues at coordinate 8,535,861 of OX453270.1, read as the reverse complement.
TTTTAACGTTAATAAAATACGTATTCCTAATTAATGTTATTAAACGTAAGAAGAAACATTGGCTTACTTCGCGCATAAAAATCTCTATTAAAAATAAACGTTTGTTAAAAATTTTTTTTTCACAAACCGAAAATCAAATTTTAAAAGCATACTACAAACTTTATGAAAAATTATTAAAAAAAAACAGTTATAATATCTAAAAAATTAAATAACATAAACAGAATGAAAAAAATCAAGTAACATAACTAAAGCAATGTGGAAAATAATAAACGAGAATACTAATAGAAGCAAAAATTCACTAAGGAAAAATATAACACTGAAAGTAAACAATGAAATTATATCGGAACCCAACCTAATAGCAAACACTTTTGATAACTTTTTCGTGTCCGTGGGTACTTCGTCCAATACATGCCAGAAACCCAGAGGCAGACCAGTAATCTCTCAGGCAAGTAATACAATGTTTCTGGGCCCAGTTACGCCATCTGAGGTTGGTAAAATTATAAATAAATTAAAAAATAAGACTAGTGCCGGCTTTTACGAACTTCCACCAGTACTTATAAAGCATTGTAGAGACGAGCTCATAGATCCATTGTTCTTTCTAATTAACCAATCCTTTTCAGGAGCCACTTTTCCAGAGTTATAAAAATTAACAATAATAAAACCGATACCCAAAAAGAAAAACACCGACGACCTAAACCAATTTCGCCTTATTGCACTTCTGTCAACTTTGTCAAAAATATTTGAAACCGCAATGGCAGACCGACTGCAATCCTTTTGTGAAAACTTTAATATTTATGACGACAAACAGCATGGTTTTCGGAAAGAGAAATCTACCACAACCGCATTGTTTGCCTATACAAACGAAATATTGAACATGATTAATAAAAAAATGTACGCCGTGGGTTTGATGTTGGATATGAGCAAGGCTTATGATAGGGTTGACCATGAAATACTTTTGGATAAACTGTACGGTATCGGAGTAAGAGGGCAACCCTATAAATGGTTCACATCATATCTATCGAACCGTAAACAATTAGTTGAAATTGACAATCTAGACAAAGAATCAAATTATATTAATAGGACAAGGTCGCAAACAATACACATCCCTCACTCTATTCCACAAGGCAGTGTGCTCGAATGTATACTTTTCTTGCTTTATATTAATGATTTACCGAAGACCCTGACCGAAAGCTGTATCTTATATGCGGATGACATCTCAGTTGTGATACCATATTGCAATGAACAACAGCTTAACCAACGCCTAACAACTTCACTGAATTCAATAAAGGATTGGCTAACGGACCTTAACTTACAATTAAACATTTCCAAAACAAAATTAATACAGTTTAAACCAAGACAAAAATGTTCTTTAAACTTAAATTGGACCTATGCCTCGCGAAAAATAGATGATGTCTCAACGTTTACATTGCTAGGGATAGTTTTGGATTCTGAGGTGAGTTGGAAAACTCATGTTGAAAAGGTTACCAGCAAACTCTCGCGTTTCACATATGCCTTATATGAATTAAAAAAACCACAAACCTTAAAACTGCGACCAGTGCATATAATGCGTATGCACGCATGGTTGAGTTACGGAATTATTATGTGGGGCAATAGCATAGATACGCAACAGCTATTTATTCTACAAAAGAGGTGTATCAGAATTTTAGTGAACATTACAGAAATGGAAACTTGTAGGCCGCACTTTGCAAAATTAAATATACTTACTTTGACTTCTTTATATATTCTGCAAATGAGTAAATTTGTTAAGCAGCATCCAGATCTTTATACTAAAGGTATAGACAATTACTCGCAAACGCGAAACTTACGTCGTCAAGCCCGATTAATTGCACCTTTCACTAAATTAAAAATAGTTAGCTCCGGAACATACCACATATCAGTAAAAATCTATAACAAATTGCCAGAAGAAATAAGGTGTATTGAGACATTGCATTTATTCAACAAAAAACTAAAAGAATTCCTTAAAATGAAATGCTTTTATACTCTGCAGGAGTTTCTCGAATATAAATGAATATTGGAAAGAAATTTTTGTTTTTAAATTAAGAAGTACAGTGAGCACGTCTTGTCATTTTTGCATTTTATGGAAATATGTTGATAATTTAAAGTTAATAATTTTGTTGGTATCTACAAAAGTGCCGAAGATACACATTTTTAAAGGAAATCATGCCGTGACGTCGCTGGGTTGCATTACTATGGGCTATCGCTAATAATTTCTAGGTGGCAACACCGATTGATGTCACGAGTGAGTCACGAAAACATTAAGGTTTGATTTGTTAATTCTCTGGTAATAATCGGTATTTTTCCGAAATTGTAAAATATAGTGGGCATTCAGTTGTTGTACTCTGCCGTGTGAAATAGCGTATGACAGGTACATAGTTTTGTTTGTGGACTCGCTCATTGCATAAATATAGTATAAGTATTGTATAAAATTTTTACAAAATTTGCAGTGCCCTTACAGGGTCTTCTTGCTTTATATTAATGATTTACCGAAGACCCTGACCGAAAGCTGTATCTTATATGCGGATGACATCTCAGTTGTGATACCATATTGCAATGAACAACAGCTTAACCAACGCCTAACAACTTCACTGAATTCAATAAAGGATTGGCTAACGGACCTTAACTTACAATTAAACATTTCCAAAACAAAATTAATACAGTTTAAACCAAGACAAAAATGTTCTTTAAACTTAAATTGGACCTAAGCCTCGCGAAAAATAGATGATGTCTCAACGTTTACATTGCTAGGGATAGTTTTGGATTCTGAGGTGAGTTGGAAAACTCATGTTGAAAAGGTTACCAGCAAACTCTCGCGTTTCACATATGCCTTATATGAATTAAAAAAACCACAAACCTTAAAACTGCGACCAGTGCATATTATGCGTATGCACGCATGGTTGAGTTACGGAATTATTATGTGGGGCAATAGCATAGATACGCAACAGCTATTTATTCTACAAAAGAGGTGTATCAGAATTTTAGTGAACATTACAGAAATGGAAACTTGTAGGCCGCACTTTGCAAAATTAAATATACTTACTTTGACTTCTTTATATATTCTGCAAATGAGTAAATTTGTTAAGCAGCATCCAGATCTTTATACTAAAGGTATAGACAATTACTCGCAAACGCGAAACTTACGTCGTCAAGCCCGATTAATTGCACCTTTCACTAAATTAAAAATAGTTAGCTCCGGAACATACCACATATCAGTAAAAATCTATAACAAATTGCCAGAAGAAATAAGGTGTATTGAGACATTGCATTTATTCAACAAAAAACTAAAAGAATTCCTTAAAATGAAATGCTTTTATACTCTGCAGGAGTTTCTCGAATATAAATGAATATTGGAAAGAAATTTTTGTTTTTAAATTAAGAAGTACAGTGAGCACGTCTTGTCATTTTTGCATTTTATGGAAATATGTTGATAATTTAAAGTTAATAATTTTGTTGGTATCTACAAAAGTGCCGAAGATACACATTTTTAAAGGAAATCATGCCGTGACGTCGCTGGGTTGCATTACTATGGGCTATCGCTAATAATTTCTAGGTGGCAACACCGATTGATGTCACGAGTGAGTCACGAAAACATTAAGGTTTGATTTGTTAATTCTCTGGTAATAATCGGTATTTTTCCGAAATTGTAAAATATAGTGGGCATTCAGTTGTTGTACTCTGCCGTGTGAAATAGCGTATGACAGGTACATAGTTTTGTTTGTGGACTCGCTCATTGCATAAATATAGTATAAGTATTGTATAAAATTTTTACAAAATTTGCAGTGCCCTTACAGGGTCTTCTTGCTTTATATTAATGATTTACCGAAGACCCTGACCGAAAGCTGTATCTTATATGCGGATGACATCTCAGTTGTGATACCATATTGCAATGAACAACAGCTTAACCAACGCCTAACAACTTCACTGAATTCAATAAAGGATTGGCTAACGGACCTTAACTTACAATTAAACATTTCCAAAACAAAATTAATACAGTTTAAACCAAGACAAAAATGTTCTTTAAACTTAAATTGGACCTAAGCCTCGCGAAAAATAGATGATGTCTCAACGTTTACATTGCTAGGGATAGTTTTGGATTCTGAGGTGAGTTGGAAAACTCATGTTGAAAAGGTTACCAGCAAACTCTCGCGTTTCACATATGCCTTATATGAATTAAAAAAACCACAAACCTTAAAACTGCGACCAGTGCATATTATGCGTATGCACGCATGGTTGAGTTACGGAATTATTATGTGGGGCAATAGCATAGATACGCAACAGCTATTTATTCTACAAAAGAGGTGTATCAGAATTTTAGTGAACATTACAGAAATGGAAACTTGTAGGCCGCACTTTGCAAAATTAAATATACTTACTTTGACTTCTTTATATATTCTGCAAATGAGTAAATTTGTTAAGCAGCATCCAGATCTTTATACTAAAGGTATAGACAATTACTCGCAAACGCGAAACTTACGTCGTCAAGCCCGATTAATTGCACCTTTCACTAAATTAAAAATAGTTAGCTCCGGAACATACCACATATCAGTAAAAATCTATAACAAATTGCCAGAAGAAATAAGGTGTATTGAGACATTGCATTTATTCAACAAAAAACTAAAAGAATTCCTTAAAATGAAATGCTTTTATACTCTGCAGGAGTTTCTCGAATATAAATGAATATTGGAAAGAAATTTTTGTTTTTAAATTAAGAAGTACAGTGAGCACGTCTTGTCATTTTTGCATTTTATGGAAATATGTTGATAATTTAAAGTTAATAATTTTGTTGGTATCTACAAAAGTGCCGAAGATACACATTTTTAAAGGAAATCATGCCGTGACGTCGCTGGGTTGCATTACTATGGGCTATCGCTAATAATTTCTAGGTGGCAACACCGATTGATGTCACGAGTGAGTCACGAAAACATTAAGGTTTGATTTGTTAATTCTCTGGTAATAATCGGTATTTTTCCGAAATTGTAAAATATAGTGGGCATTCAGTTGTTGTACTCTGCCGTGTGAAATAGCGTATGACAGGTACATAGTTTTGTTTGTGGACTCGCTCATTGCATAAATATAGTATAAGTATTGTATAAAATTTTTACAAAATTTGCAGTGCCCTTACAGGGTCATGTGTGCATTGTGTATTAAGTCTTATAATACGCATTGTATCACATGATGCAATAAAGAATTATGAATTATGAATTATTATTATTAGAAAAAACGAAAACTACTTCATGTGTTCAATGATAATATAATAATATCTGGGACATCCTACACAACGCCCTCTGGTCCCAAAGTAAGCAAGTATTATGCTTGTATTATGGGGTACTAGACAACTGATATACATACTTAAATATTCTTTTTTTAATTATACATATATAGACACTTTTACACCCAGACACGAAACAAATAGACATGTTCATGCACACAAATATTTGTCCAGGGCGGGAATCGAACCCGTGACTTTCGGCTCCGCAGTTAGGGTCTCTAACCACTCGGTCAATATACATATATCAGCGGATGCACGTGCGGTAGTGCGCTGGTAGCGAGGAGGGGCGCTAGTGGGCCCTCGTGGGAAAAGGTTTTATGGTCTTGATATGTATTTTCAGATAGATATAATATTCCACGCAGCTGCTACTGTGCGTTTCGACGAACCTCTTAAGAAGGCCATTTTGACCAACGTCAGGGGCACAAGAGAGGTAAGTAAGTGAAACGCTGTACTGTAAATTTATTTTTAGTTACTAAATGTTTTGCAATGTTGAATTCGCCAAACATAAATACTACAAGGTAAAATTTTAGCAATCATCCAAATAATTTAATTATCCTTGGTAAAAAACCGATAGCTGTCTTGTTTCCTTTTAGTACCCTTCAATAGAAAGCTGTTGAGATATGACTACACAAACCTTTCCCGAAAAAACCAATAACTTTAGTCACCATTCACGGCCATTGCATGCTCCGCCTTATTTCGGTCTTAAGGTCACGGGCGCGTCGTGAAAAAGAAGACAACCAAACGTTATAAAATAACACTGTAGATAAAATAATTTATTGTGAAAATGTAACCTATATTATTATTTACGTAATGAAGTCTATTGGTGATACCTAACATCTAGAATTTTTGGATGGTTTTAAAATTTCATCCTGTTTATTGTATACACAAATGGCAAAACATATTCTAACCTTACGACGGTGACTTTTCAATTCCCGAAAGGCTGAAATAACATAAAGTTGTAAACAAAATTAAAAGACGGTTGTATTTAACATCTATTACACCCAGTGTTCATCTGAACGTATTCCAAACGAAAAAAACACGTATGAAGTCTCAATTTTTTATCATTCATCTAATTTAGTTTTTCATAGCTACCCATAAAACACTGACACAGAATTACAATATAAAATGTTATGTTATCATTTTTAAATTGGCATTCATATCAAAATTTAAATCTCGGCATAGTAATAATATATAGGGGACTCTTGTGGGAAACATGTTTGACTAATTAACTTATTCAAGAAGGAAAGGTTATTATGTTCAGAGTTGCGCCTCGTCCCCAGTAAAACGTTGTAGTAAAACGAATGTAATTACTGATAAAATTAAATTTCAATAATTTGCTATTAATACGGTCTTTATGACATCGAAACTTAGATCGTAATGTTGTATTTTACGGACTAGGCCCTTCTACTTTACACCAATCACAAACGAGCCTTTTGTTTGTAACGTATGCGTAAACCGCAAAAACCAGCTCGCTCCCGCCATTATTACATTTGAAGTACCTAATTTTAAACGCAAATGTATTGAAAAACGTCGTATGATTCTGGTATTCAGTAACCTGGCTATTATAGTCATCGGTTTTGCTATTTGATTGAGTTGAAATGTTTAACGCGTTATTGTTTGGGCCAATCAGAAAACAATTTGTGTGATACAAAGTTGTCTTGAATTTAGTTCCCTGGACAATGACTGAAGAAATTCGAAAAAATCCTGTTTTTTCTGTAAACCGTCGACAGTACGAAATGACCTGAATGAATGAATGTATTATTTAGACTTAGGTATAAGGAGTCATTATTTTTATCGATATCTTTACAGTAGGGTGACCAAGCCTTTGGATTGTCCGTGTTGTGTGTTGTGATGATTCTCTACTCATTAACCATATTTGGTCAGATTGAAGGTCACGATCCATTTAATTAACAGAGACAATTGATTGATAATGATAGAAGACTAGTTAAAAGGTTAAGGTTGTGGAATTCTGCTGTGTTTACCCTATTAGGTGATCGGCTGGAAAGGTTTCCAGTCCTTGGTAATCATGAAGCATGACTGTTAGATTGCTTGTTAGCCGTGGGGCACATAAATATATTATTAAAATTTTAATAAATAACTTTATATCGGGTATAGGATATGTAGCTTGGCTCTTGGGATGTCAAAACATTTTACCGCGAAACTGTTACGAGACTAGGCAAATATCCTGCAGAAATGTTTTTCATGGTACAATTATGTAGGTAATATTAAGATCGGTCATTGTATTGATAAATTCTCAAAATAATTTATACCTATTACCTACATAGAAGTATGTATAACCAATAATAGACAGATTAAAGCTTTCGTCTTTCTCTATTGAATTCTCTTGGACCTTAGTTTGGTCAATTTCTGAGGTGACGTTTTAAACTAAAGTCCTAACATAAACTATGCTTTGATTCTCATTTAATTACTTATGTAATTTTTTAGGTTTTGGATCTAGCAGTGAATTGTAAGAAATTGTGCGCTTTCATATACGTCTCCACTGCATACAGTCATTGTCCAAAATCTGAGATCAAGGAAGAATTTTATCCAAGTCCTGTAGGATGGGATCTAATAATACGAATGGTGGAAACCACTGATGAAGAAATCATTAATAATATAACAGCTGGGTAAGACTTGTCTAATTTACTCCACTTTGTATAAAGGCTGAAGAGAGTGAATGACTATATTGAATCATTATGATTGGTTAGGTGAGATGCTACTGGCATGATTCGGGCTTTCGCAAATCATTCTGTGTCTAGACTTACGCCAGCATTTTTAGTGAATGATATCCATATTTTAGATGACATAAACTCCAAGAAGCTAAAATTGTTTTGATGTTTGGATTGATTTCTCGGTAACAGTTATTTATAACCGCTGGTAACGTGTGAACACCAGAGTGTACATAGCTATTAATAACGAGTACAAAATTAAAAAATACCAGTATGTAATCAAAGGTTTTAATGTAAAGTAATCTTGATAGAAAGTTTTAATTTTGAAATTTTAGCTGCAATAATTAATATATCTAAACACTGTTGTAACTGTCATTGTAACTTAATAACAAATAAAATAAACCATAGCCTACAATTTCTATAATCTTATTTTATGTGAAATTTGCCTTTTGTACGTATGTATGTGTTAGGCTTTTTTTAGAAAACACAGACAATACACACGTGTAGTCCACGCGAGCGTAGTCACGAAGCCTGCTTGCTAATGCTAGTTTCTTTGTAAAATTGTCGTATACAAACTTTACGGACGGATAGACTGTCATTCCACTCAGCGCTATCAAGTCCCAAAGTAAGCAAGTAATATGCTTGTATTATGGGGTACTTGACAACTGATACACACACTTAAATTTGATTTTTTTTAATAACATATAAGTATTTATATAGATACTTTTACACCCAACACGGAACAAATAGACATGTTCATACACACAAATATTTGTCCCGGGCGGGAATCGAGCCCGCGATCCTCGGCTCCGCAGTTAGGATGGATCGTGTACGGACTCAGTGCCCGCTCAAATCGAGCGTCCGGCGCGGCGGTGTGGGGCGTGCGGCGTTCATGACAAACGCATGTTTGTAAATGAACGTGGTCTAAGTGGCCGGTCGGCGGAGCGGTGAGGACAGCGTGCATGTTTGCGTTCTGCGGAGCGTCGGCGTGCGCGTTCAAACCTGTTTGAGTTTTGCAGCGACGTGTGCAGCGTTTATAATGTCGTTCGAAGACATAGTTTCAGAAATTCAAAAATAACCTGAAATGTGGTTGTCATAGCATAAATTATACAAAAATTGAAAAAGGTTGACACTGACATCCTTGTATATTCGTGGAATCCGTTTACGTTCAATCTTAATGTTTTATAAAGCGTCGCGAATTCTCCCAACACTTTTCTCTTTTCAATAATGTCACTTCGACCTTCCCGTTATTAAAATTTCGTCCATAATACATGTCAATAATATCGTACAACGCCATCGACGCCATGTAAACGCGAACGCTGGGCGTTTACTGAGGCCACTTGGTGAGCGCTCGTACGCCACATAAACGCCACGCCGCACGCCCCGCAGAACGCTCTTTCACTGAGGTCGTAGACTAAGCGTTGATGACTGACTGACAGAGCATCTGCCTCCCTCCATCCACGCACATACCTACGGCGCGGTACAACGGTTTCGGTCAAACTATAGTAACTCTCGAACCTCATAAGAAACCCATGAGGTGGAAAGAGACGGGTTACTGCTGTCGTATCGTTCGACAGAGCTCCAGTGCAGTCCAGTGGCTGTGAATATCGACTTAAATAGTCTGACCGTCGTAAGTTAAGCCTGAGGTAAAACGAAAACTTGTTAATTAGAAACATTCAATAAATTACCTGTCAGCAATAAAATTTTGTCATTTTAATTAATCCATACATTAATACATAGACGTACCTAACCAAAATGCCGCATCGTTAATACGTGCGTGAGACAAGTGGTCAGCTGTAGCTTGTAGCGTGTATGTCTCGTCAGTTCGATGTTTTCGATTGTCTTTGAATATAGCACAAATTGATTTTTTTCTATTTCCTATAATTGTCTGGTGGCGATTTTTATTGGTTGTTGTACAACTTGCATTTGTCCCGGTTTGCGATTTAAGATTTACGAAAGAGTTTCGTGGTATCTATTGAGGTTGCAAGTGGACCTGCTCTAATAAAAATCCATTATTACTTTCATTTAAAATTCTATATAACTATACTAATGTCTCCTCGTCAATTTTATTTTCTAGTTGATCGACATTTTTATCCACCACTATAGGTACTTTGTATATAAGTATTCGTTCATACTGTATGCTCAACTAAGAAGTATGTATAATATAATTTTCTAAATTGTCGTAAATGTTAAAGGCCTACCTAAAAAATTTAAAAGAATTTTACCACACCAAGTGAAACATTTTGTCAGAGGGGTCAAAAGAAAAGACATGTATATTATAGAAGTGAAAATTATTTTTAAAATGTTCAAAGAATATATACCAAAAATTGGAATTTATTCTTGGAAACATTCTCCCCGATCTTTTTTATTAAATAAGCATCATCACCATAGTTTAAAAGATATTTTAATGCAAACATTATTATTTTTAATCAACCTTTTATGAATTGCAGGTTAATTGGAAACTGGCCAAACACATATGCATTTAGTAAAGCCATTGCAGAAGATCTCGTCAAACAATATGCAACACAAATTAAGATACCTATCGCAGTCACTAGGCCAGCTGTTGGTAAGTATTCTTTTAGTTTAAACCGATACGGATTTGTATTACTTATGGAGATCCATTCCACAATTCCCTTTAAAGAAACGTTGTAGTTGGCGCTCTGATCACTTGGGCAACCTGTATTTAAATTGTTTTAGATCAATGAAAGAGAAAAAAGTTACCTTGTACCCTAATACCTCGATCCAACTTTCTCGAAAATTATTAGCGAGTTTTTATCTGTGGTTCGGTTAGTCTGTACAGAATTTTGACCACTGAACTCAGTTTGCGTCAGTTATGGTTCCATTCAAACTTTGTGGCGGATCGGAATACAACGCTATATGCATATTGTGTATACGCTATATAAGTGTTGCTTTTTGCCATGGGATAAAACAAGTTAAGCAGGGTCCAAATGAAAAATAGGCTGGACTCAATTTAGGATGCTAACCTCCCTTAGCAATAGTAGGTAAGTGATATATTTTATAGTATATGAAGCATATACTTTAAAATGGGGAAGAACGAGGGAATCACAGGATAGGTCGGGATCTAATACTAGTACAAATACAATTCTCCTATGATTTCAACATTTCTGAGTTGTATGTACTTCTATGTAGGTATCTGGAATGCAATTCAACCTCACTGCTTAGATGTAAATGGCGTTCAAATCTATATCCCTATATCTAAACTACACGGTAACGCGAAAGAATTAGTCATATCCGAAAACGGGAGATTGTAGGAATATACAAAACCTTTTTTCATCATTTATATACAGGTTGAGGTTTTAATGACGAGCCAAATTTTAATATAATGGGCCATTGATAAAAATCCGTTATCCGTATTATTCCTTTTTAGTATTCGTTCAATAGGAAAATATTCAGTTAAGACTATGTAAACCTTTCCCAAAACTACCAATATGCTAATCACCATTCACGAGGGTGCCAGTGCACGTGCACGCACCCCGCTCACATGCCACATGCCCCACCCTTTCGTTTGTAAGTAGAAGGTAGTCAAACTTTGTTAAAAAATATTTAGGTTATAATTATTGATTACGAATATTTGACCTATATTTTTATTTACGTAATGAGGTCTATTGGTAATACCTAACATTTAGAAAATTTTTGGCTGGTGCCTAAAATCTCAGCCTGTATACAGAACTAGCTCGCAGCCGTTTACTCTGAGTGGCACGATCGATTAATATTTTATTATCTGAATATTCACTCATTATGAAATGAATCACTACGTTGTTGATGCGAATTCTAAAGAATTACAGCGTGCGCGCAGTCGTGTCGTATCACGATTCACGAGCCGTCTAGCTGTGGCCGAATGAGCCAAAGCGGACCGAGTGGCAATCGGGTATTGGTCGCCGCCCGCACAGCGCCAGGACGGTGTTCGGGAAGAAAGCTTTAAACAAATCATCGTTCTGGAACGCCTAAACACACCGTGTATCACAGAGAAATGCCGTGTATAATGAATAAACACAAGGTTTTTTAAGCAAAATAGTATCACAGCAATATAGTCTAGGAGGTCACTAACAATTTGGTAATAATCTCTAAAGTGACCTACTCTGGATTGACATGATAAAGGGCACTACACATGTAGGTCTGCCTGCGCAGAGTGGTTGCGTTAGGTTTATATGACGCTTGAAAAAGTGATTATCGTGACAAAAAAAAAACGATAAGCAAAGTGGCTGAATTTAATACAGAATTAAGTACTAGTTGCATGTTAATGAAAAACATAAACTGACCAAATATTCGGTTGCGTTATTCAGTAATCTTCGTTCAAAGTTACTTCTTATAACCTAAAAAAAAAAAAACTTTATTATGTTGACCCAGAGTAGGCCACTTTGGAGATGGTGACCAAATTTGTCGTGACATCCAGGAATAATATTTTGCCTCGCAAAATACTATGTCATTTGCATGAAGATTGCTCATACAGTTTCATCGTTCTTCTAAGATGAGTATTTGTACTTTTTTCAAACCTCTTTTGATATTGTTGTCTGTGTTGTTACTTTAGCACATTCTTTTTTTTATTTTTAGTTGTGCCTACATGTCGGGAACCGATGCCCGGATGGATGGATATTAGCAATGTCTTTGGACCCACCGGAGTATGTTTTGGTTTGACAATCGCCCACAATTCTAGACTTGTCCTCGTTTTATAGAACCCCAAGGCGGTTTTCATCATCGAACTGATATTACTAGCGTATAGAAACGACACCGCGTATCAAATGTTTGCGCCAAGCGCCGATCGGCGACAACTCATTTAGTCACTCGCCTATTCTCATCGCGACCGCGTGCTAAAAACGTGATGAAACAACAATTCAAAAATGCCGTCGTGGGTGTTAAAAACATGTAAAAATCAATCAACTGCGAAGGATAAAGATAGTGACATAACTTATTGTCGATAATTAATCAAAACAATACTAAAACCATCCAAAACTATTTTTTGTACCTACATTATTTTCTACCGTTGCCGCCATACTTGTTTTAACTACGAGTAATGTCACGACACGTATAATATCTACTAAAGACTTGTATAATACTTGGGATTCTGTGTATTCTACTAGAAACGAACCAAGCCTAACATGTATGAGACATGTTGTATAATACAGTGTATTATACTTGGTAGTAGAAACAAGGTAATAGTGCCGCGCGCACAGATTTTGTTCGCGCTGTCACTTCAACTAGTATATAATTCAGTGGTTTTCATCCGAGTTTTCATTAACATAGTCCCGTTGACGTGAAAATCGTCTTTGGAGTAGATTCAGTGCTCAGGGCACTTCAGAATGTTAATGTAACGTTTTCAGAGAAACAACCGTTGAATAACTCAGAAATTATAAGTGACCACTGCATTAACTTTAGCATCATTAGACTAAAGCCAGACTGTGCGGTACTGGTTGTTAATATCTGCGTTGCAAACTCAAGTGTATACTGCAGCGGTTACGTAATAATTTGAAGAACGGCACTTTAAGCCAGTTGGAATGTCAAAATCAATGCGATGGCAGTTACAGTTTTCCAGTTATTCAACAATAATGTGAATCCCTTGAAAACGTTACATCAACGTTCCGAAATACCCCACCCCTAGTTTTTTTTTAATATGTTAGAATTTCGGACAAAAATCAGTAGGACTAAAAGAACTTTCTTCTCCGTTTAGTCATACTAGTAGAACTGAACGGTAAAACTATGTGGACTACTTCGTAATTTCGGTAGTATGTTAACGAAAACTCGGTTAAAAGTCCCCTCGGAGTGTCATAAAACGAGAACGAATCTAGAATGGTCTTAGAAACTTAAGAAGTCTCACATGTGCCTCAATGCTTTTTCACTTTGTTTGATTGTTTATCCCTAATTTCTTACCAGCTCTACGTGCTGAGCACCTTTCCGCCATTAACGCTGAAGATAATTTTCAAAATTATGGCTTATTATTGGTTTTATTGAAATATTATTGGGTATATACCCGTACAAAAAAAATCCACAGATCTTGCAGTCCCCGCAACCATCGGTTTCATTGAAAATGAACCTACCCAAACCCGATTTTCACAGATTATTTTATTTTATTGCCACGAAAACGTGGCACTATTCTTTTCAACTCTTTAAACTCAGAAATAAATCAACGAAAAAATTCTCTGCTACCCGTGCGAAGCCGGGGCGGGTCGCTAGTTCAACATATTTGAAACATTTAGGTTTTAAACTGCAGCTTCTGATATCCTTAAACGCTCTGAACTCTATAATTGCGCATTCGAACGAATACAGGCCGAAAGGCGATGGCCGTAATGTAAACAAGTTCCCGAACGTCCATAAAATCTAACATGTGATGTCAAATTTCTTGTTCGATTTCCAACCAATTTCTAAAATTTTGGTCTCAAACTGTAGCTACCGACACCTTCTAACCTTTGGTGTAACACTTTGAAGCGATCCGAGGAATACCCTCTGAAATATAGTAACTTATATCCACAAACGCATGTGATCGACCAAACAATCTCATCTTTCGGAAATAATTTCTCTTACAATTACCAACCGATTTCCAAAAACTTGGTCTCAAAATGTAGCTACGTTAATAGCCGAGATAACATTTTTTTTCATTTTCGATATCGGTTCCCGTTTTGGAAATATTTTGGATTTAGTAAAAAAAAATTCCGAAAAAATCCCGATTTTTTTTACATTTTCCAATTTTTTTCAAAAACTACTTAACATTTACAAAATTTTGATGTCATACAATGCACAACTAAATTCTTAATCTTCTTAAACCTTAAAATCTTAGCTAGACCCCATACCCTCGGAGTTATGGTTAAAAATGTGTCTCCCGTGAAATAGATATAATAGTCATTTTCAATGACAAAACAACAAGAAACATATAGGAATATTTTTGGTCTTTCACATGATCTCACATTTAAGAAGCGGTTCTCGCTCCTACTCGTCCTATTAGGACTTCAGTAGGTAATTATCTTTGAAGTTCTGTGGCTATGTCGAACAAATAGATTGACGCAGATATAATAACTTTGACTGACCGGTTGGCTGAGTGGTTAGAGACCGTAACTGCGGAGCCAAGTGGGGTCGATTACCGCCCGAAACAAATATTTATGTGCATGAACATGTCTATTTGTTTCGTGTCTCGGTGTAAAAGTGTCTATATATGCATATATTATAAAAAAATTTAAGTATGTATATCAGTTGTGTAGTACCCCATAATACTTGCTTACTTTGGGACTAGATGGCGCTGTGTGGGATGTCGCAGATATTATTATTATTAATAACTAACCAGATGTCCTGTACTTTTTTCAGGTATTTCTAGGAGTGGGTTTAGGTCTGATGCATTGTCTTTTGGTTGACCCTCGTTGTCAAATGGATCTGGTGCCCGTTGATTATGTAAACAACTTTATAATAGCAGCTGCATATGACACTATTACAAACAAAGACCAAGAGCCTAAAGTATACAATTACACATCGACAAATAGAAACAGATTTACTTGGGGTAAGTTGGTGACAAATGATTATGATGTCAGAAAATGCCTTTTGTAAAGGTAAGCTGATAAAGAAGTCAGGGAAAGTTATTTATGCTTTCGGGATAAATTGATTTTTCAATAAGTCTTATAGTTACACGATACCGAGAATTTCTATACAAAATTTTCTTGATCAGAAATAATAAATTCAATGTTGTTATATTAATTTTACTATTGTTAAAAAAAATGTTGTTAAAGGAGTTGTTCAGATGTGGCCCTCTATCTCAATGACCGTGTGACCGAGTGGTTAGACACCATTCATTTGTTCTGTGTCTGGATGTAAAATATCTATATATGTATATATTATAAAGAACATTTAAGTATGTATATCAGTTGTCTTCTACCCATAATACAAGCTTTGCTTAGGTTGGAACTAGATGACTTGTGTGGAATGTCCCAGGTATTACTATTATTGTTATCTTCGGCAGCTATAATATTACATCAATAGAAAACTTATTTATTGGGTTATTCAAGGTGAAATTTTAACAACCATCCAAATTTTAATCAAATGATCTTCGGTATAAAACCGATGGCCGTCTTGTCTCCATTTGGTATTAAAATATTAAGATATGACTACACAAACCTTTCCCGAAAGAACCAATAAGTGTAGCCACCATTCACGGCCGCCGCATGCTCCGCCCTGTCTCGATCTCAAGGTCTCGGGCGCGTAGTCACAAAGTATACAATCAAACATTATATAATAACACTGTGGATAAAATAATTTATTACCTATGGAAATGTAACCTATATTTTTTATTTACGTAAGGAGGTCAATTGGTGATACTCAACATCTAGCAAATTGCGAAAGTCAATTTTATACAATAAAAATAGACAAAATTTAATTACCTGCGTATAATATATAATAAATAGGAAAATATACAGGTGGCATATTGTTATAAAATTGTACAAGGAAAGTGATCATCCCCATGCGGGATGATCACTTTTGCCTACGGTAACGATTTTACCGTACTGTCTTATATTTCTCAATGCTATTATTTTGACACTTGTAAGTAAATCAAAAGCATATCCAAAACCTTTAGATTACTTCCCTTTGACCTAGAATCACGATATTTGGCAAGAAGCAAGGTCTGCGAGACCTTAAGCATAAGTAAAGGAAACAATCCGAAATACTGTTAATTTATAGTTATTTTATATAAAAAATTCTTTTTTGTGATTATTATAGTATTTTTAAGCATGCCTTTTTATCCCATGTGGCAATTAATAGCAATAAATTAATAATCTATTTCCATTTCATTCCATCAGCCCTTTTTGTACACCACTGCCGGGGCTTAGGCCTCCATTCAAGATGAGGGGCTTGAAGTTTTAATCCAACACGCTATTCCAATGCGGGTTGGCGAATTGTAACGACCGCCATCCATACGATCTATGATCTGAACGATATGCTTATTATATAAAACTGAATAGTTTGTTTGTTTACTTGAACGCACTAATTTCCAGAACTACCAATCGGATTTGTTTTTGGTTTTCTTGTATTTGTTAGTTTAATTGTTGAGGAAGGTTATAGGCTATTATATAATATAAAATCGTAATGTCTGTCTGTTTGTCTGTTCCAGCGTACCTCCATAAAGGCTGAATAAATTTTAACGAAACTTTGTATATGATGAGTAAAACTACAACATGTAGAACTTTTGGGTTTATTTTTAGAATAAACAGTCAAATTATAACATTTTATAACCTTTCATATCAAAATTTGTTAGAGCCAAAATGTTGCCATGCAAGACAAACAAGAAAATGTTCCCAGCTATAAATAATTTTATGTTCATGTATTATAAAATAATGTAATTTTGGTCTAACTTTTTTTGTGACAGGTGACGTGCGGAAAATTTTGGAAACGAAGTGCAAAAGTCTCAGATCTCCGAGGCAGGTTTGGTACTCCTTTGCTTATCAAGAACCAAATAGACTTCTTTACACTATATTGACATTATTATGGCATACCATTCCGGCTTATATTTTAGATTTTGGCGCCATTTTGTTGGGAAAGAAACCTATGTAAGTACATCAACCTATTGGAGCTTAATGAAAACAAATAAATCAAAAGCTTTCCGCGCGTAGCTTCGCCCGTGTTGACTAGACTTTTGTATGGGACCGCTAAACAGATTAACGCAAAGAAGTAATTTAGGAGAATGAATACGCCGCAGGTCTATTCCACAGATACCGTGCATTTTTCCGAGAAAAAAATTAGGTAGCTTAAGTCACTATCCAACAAAAAGTCATGTCGATCAGTTGCTTCATTGCTGCGTAAAAGAAGAACAAACCAATAAATACATTTTCACATTTATTTATTATATTATTATAAAGAGGGGTGTTATAAGTTTGAAGTGTGTGTGTATCTGTGTATCTGTCCGTGGCATCGTAGCTCCCAAACGGATGAACCGATTTAGATGTGGATTTTGTTATATGAAACGTGAATTAGTCGGGAGTGTTCTTAGCTATGTCTGATAAAAATCAGTCCAAGATGGCGCCGCCAAAAAATGGTGGATATCATATTTTTTCACTGCTCCATCAATATGGGTATCAAATGAAAGGGCTTGACTAGTAGAATACTATACACTATGACAAATTTCAAATCCAAGATGGCCGCCACTATAAAATGGCGAATCACATATTTTTTTCACTACTCCATCAATATGGGTATCAAATGAAAGAAATTATGACATTATGACAAATTTCAAATCAAGATGGCCGCCAACACAAAATAGCGAATTACAATTTTTTCACAAATCCTTCGATATGGGTAGCAAATGAAAGGGCTTGACTAGTAGAATAATGTACTTTATATAGAAAGGGAATAAGGAATATTACCTAACGAAAATTAAAAACTTTAAAATAATTTTTTGTCTGATCATGTATGAATTAGTTTAACTAAATAACTAAGTTTAAAATTTTGAAATAAAAATTAACCCTTCGTCCAATTATCAATCAAATTAAAATTTATGAAATCAAAAATCAAATCAAAGTTTAAAAATTTTGAAATAAAAATCAAATTTAAAAAAACCCCGACACAGAAAAAGCTAACCTACAAAAAGTGTGAAATAATACAAATTTGTTTATAGTCTAACCATTTTTGATCTTTAAAGGTGTCTTGGAACGCTAATTATTAGGTATTTTAAGTTTACTTAGCGGTCCCAGAGGCCTTTAATGATCAAAAATCATTTGACAATGAAAAAACTTGTATTATTTCACACTTTTTAAAGGTTAGTTTTTCTTTGTGTCGGGGTTTTTTTAATTTTAAATGTAATTTTTATTTCAAAATTATTAAGTTTTGATTTGATAAATGTGAATTTGATTGATAATTGGAGTAGGGTTGATAGGTAGTGTCAAATAGCTTAAATGAGTGGTAGAAAAATTTTGCTAGGTCCTTGTGCTTCATGCGATTTCTCCATTCATACGACTTCGATATTTCGGTTTTCGGTTTCAGTTTTCAGTTTGAATTTCATTTTCAGAAAGAAAATGAAATTCAAAAGTTTCAATTTCGTTTTCGGCCGAAAGAAAATATTGGGTTTCGGTCGGACACTAGTCGAAACAAACACTTTTCTACTACGCGAGCCTCGGTGGATATTATTTATTTTCCTTATGGTGGGATTTAATAAATTAACCTTTCCAGGATCCGCAAACTATACACCAAGATGCATAAATTGATGGACGTACTATCAAGTTTCAGTTTGAGGGAATGGAAACTACACGAATCAAATGTTCAAAATTTATTCAAAAGTTTATCAGATAGAGACAAGGAGTTATTCAATTTTGACATTGCCGCATGTAACTGGCCGGAATTTATACAATTATGGTCTTTAGGGATTAGAAAATACATAGTCAAAGACGGCCTCAAAAACACAGAATTGGGTATTAAAAAAAACTTTTATTTTCGTATCGGACATTATGCCGTTGTTTTATTGTACGTATTCGTTTTTTGGAATTTAATTTCTTTTTCCTATTGGACTTTCAAAACTATAATTTTCTGGTTGAATAAAATAGTATAAAATTTTTGTATTTTTTTTATTTGCTACGTCCATGTACCATAAGGATATGATCATGCGTCTTTCTAAAAACATTTATAATCTACTCCTTTTTTAGAGCAAATTTTGCCAAAAGAAACAATAGTAATTGAATCTAATCACGAGACGTTTACATGTCGTTTATAGGTAAGTATAGTTCGCCTCAAACTTTATGGTGGATCGGAGCACAACGCTGTAAGCGTGCTTGCGCAGACGCAGTCATATACGTTCCGCTTACACGCGTATGCGTTCCGCTACACCTAAAACTGGTTACTGCGACGCGACTTGTGCCTATGTTCACATCTGCCATAAAGTTTGATTGAAACTGTAATTACCTTGCCATATGTTTCCTTGCAAAGTCAGAATGAGCGCGCAGGACTGTCGCTACTATAAAATATTTTTTTAATTTTTTTCGTTTCATTTCGATATAATATTTTATCAATACGTATAACGTGCCTAACAAAGAGAGGAGGATAAGAAGCGGTGACGACCGCTTAGCCTAGTGGGCAGCGACCCTGCCTACGAAGCTGGAGGTCCCGGGTTCGAATCCCAGGTCGGGTCAGTATTTATATGATGAATGTTAATACTGGCACCGGGTCTTGGTTGTTACATGTATGTGGTGTCTTCGCTTGGTACCCAAAATACAAGCTAATGCTTAGTTTGGGACCTAGACGTTGTTGTGATTGTATGTGTTATTATTATTTGCTAAATGACGCATCATTGTATTCATCATGTGCATAGATCATAGGTCTCCTAACAGAAATAACAGGTAAAACTGCGACCAGAGGCGAGCGCGGTGGGCGCGGGGTGATTGCGACGGCGAACACGAATAGCTGCGAATGTCAGGCTACGTAAGATCATTGGGCTACGTACAGATCGTGCAAAACTTTATGTTCACTATAAACACGAGGCGAATTCGAGTTTACGGCGGTATAACACCCCCGCTCACACCCGTTGACGCTATACGACGCTATGTTCAAATCGGCCATAAAGTTTTGCTCTATTTGTACAGGTCACGTCAAACTTCTTGTTCGTTCTGAAGTTGGTGCGGTGGGAGTTTGCAAAAGTGCGAGGTTTATTCGTGGCCCAATTTATTTATATCTATACCAACGGAACGGAGACGGTATTTACATCGTGTTCGGCTGAACGTAGTCCGAACTTAAAGAATATGTACATCTTAACGAATTAAACAATACATTTTATGTAAGCAGGTGGCGCAAACAAACGGTTACTGAGAAAAAAATACATCACTCACAAACTAAATGGCTTGTTCACCCTATTATTAAGATATCTAATACTATTATGAAACAGCTGGTCTACCGTCAACAGCATATTTAAAAATAATTACATAACAAAAACATTCCACAACATTTAAATGCATAGGATAGTCGATCATTGGCCTTATCAGCTGTTTCAAGAGAAGTTTTCCCCCAATTTTGCATTTCGCGAGACAGTCTCGAGTTACCTATTGAGTTTGCAAGTAAACCTGATTAAATAAAAATGTATAACTTTCATATTGTCATTTTGTATATTTGTATGTATTTGTTTTATTGTTTGCTAGAAAAAAAATTAGATAAAAAATAAGATTAAAAAAATGATACTTTCAACATGTTTTCTCGTTTACCGTTAGCTTTCAACATCTGCTCACTTCGAACAATACAAACATTTTTAAATTTCGACTAACATGATGCGGTGTACATTATGATACAGTGGACATTTTGACACAGTAGTCATTTTGACACAGTATTCATTTTGATACAGTGAACATTTTGATACAATGGACATTTTGATACAGTGGCATTTTGATACAATGAACATTTTCATACAGTGATCATTTTGATACAATGCAACAGGGGTGATTTTGATACAATGGACATTTTGATACAGTGGCATTTTGATACAGTGATCATTTTGATACAATGCAACAGGGGTCATTTTGATACAATGGACATTTTTATATAGTGGACATTTTGAACCTATATATAATATATATATAAATATTATAGTCTTTCGTTTTAACGCGACTGTACTTAAATAACAAATATACTGTAGGTATGCTTTAGATTGGGCGCATCGCATCGTGGGAATGAGTTACATCGAAAAAATAATATTTTTTTCGATGTAACTCGTTATACTGTAACTAAATGTAACTCATAGAAATATCTGTCTATGTAATCAATCAGCACTTGACAAAACAACTGAAAATCGGATTGCCGCTCTCTCGCCTTTTTATATTTTTTTTTCTGTTGCATTTTACACAGCCAGTATTTTTTATCATTGATGATAGTAAATATTTACGTCAAATCTATGTAAATTAAATGTTAATTTAGTTAAAAGTAAATTATAAAATATATAAAGTCAAACAAAATTGTTGATAATATTTTTTAATTACAATTTTACGCCGCGATTTCACTGAGTTGTTGTGTAAAAAGTTGGGACATGGCGTGCATAGTTTTATTTTCTATTTTTTGACAGCAGGGAAAATCGTTTCCCAGGGACGACTTTAGTCCCTCTGATCAGGTAACTTCAAGCGTACTTTTCGAGTATGGGTAACGAAAAAATATTTTTTTCATTACTATGTTAGGTAAATCTTCACTTCCTATTATGCTTTTTAGGAATTTAGTATTTGGGAGTTACTAAATATAATTTTTACCTATGAAGAATGGGTAAAAATGTTGAATAAAAAATACTGTCAATATGAATATAAACTGTTCATGGGAGTGCATTAATCAGATTATACCTACAATATTTATACAAAATGATCATTCAATATATTTGTTATAAGAATGTATATAATTCATATATCATTAATACGAAATTATAATATCGAAATATATTTTATTTCTGTTATTTTAGTTAGTTGTTGACGGAATATCAAGTTGAATTGTCAGTTGTAAAGTTCAGTAGTAACATGATGTCTATCTATCTCATTCAGGACACACGTCGTAGATTCTTGGAGACACAACATTCTTGGAGTCAGAATAAAACCTGGCATAATCCAATAGAATATATAAAACCATGTAAAGAATTAAATAACATAACGCTATCGCACTATATCGTGCGTTTAAGTTTTTTTTTTTTTATAATGCATCAAAACATTTACAAGATTTAAAATGTATAAACCTAGGTTTTGTTGATCTGAATACCATATAATATTTTTGTGCACATCGTTTAAGGTTTAATGGGAAGCAACTGTTAACTCCGTTTGTATGGAAATTTGCCACTACAAACAGTTATTACCTTTCGTTACCTTAGTTAGTACCTGTTATTGGCTATCTGATATTTAAATCTATTGTTACTCTAAAATATTATAGCTGTTGGTTTTCCTAACAAATAAATAAAAAAAAAAAAAAAAAAACTTTATGGCGGATCCGAAAAAATCCGCCATAAAGAAAGAAAGCCATAAAGAAAGAAGCCGCGTCCTAATAATCAATTTTAGGTGTAGCGAGACGCAGTCGATTGAGGGGTATATGACTGTATCTCCATAAAGTTTGACGCGATCTGTAAGAGTCAGCTGTCCATAAAAGATATACATATACCATTGCGGACTTTTCTTTAGACCTATTTATGAAAGAGGAACGATTCCTGCCAAGATTTTCGATGAAAGCTCTCAGTTGAGTTGATTTTTTCCGACATGTCCATTACGTGTCACACATAAACTCACAAATTGTAACATACGGAACTTGCATAATTAATAGTCATTAAATATTGGACAAGAAGTTCGGATTTATGCAAAAAATACTTTTGTAAATATCTATTGTATGGTAATTATAGTTAAGTTACACGGAACTAAAATGAAACTGTAAGCAAATGGATGTGACATTTTGTGCACACTGTTGTTTTGTACTTTTAATAATAATAGTAATAATACCTGGGATATCCCACACAGAGTCATCTAGTCTCAAAGTAAACAAGTATTATGCTTGTATTATGGGGTACTAGACAATTGATGTACATACTTAAATATTCTGTATAATAAATTCACATACACTCTTACACCCACATACGGAACAAATGGATATGTTCATGAACACAAATATTTGTCCCGGGCGGAAACCGAACCCGCTACCCTTGGCTCCGCAATTAGGGTCTCTAACCACTCGGCCAATCGGTCAATCGATTACTTTTAATTAGGTGAACAGGAATAGACAAGGGGCCAGTACTGGATGCGGTGCTCGAAAGGCAAGAATGAGGGGAAGAAATAATAATCAGAGAGTAAAATCCTGAATACTACAAAGAGATATAAAATATTTGGGTCATTTTACTTTTGACAGCAAAATCTTGTTTGGCTCTCATATAAAATAAAATCAAAACATCAAATTACATGGAAAATTAACTGAAAATCATACATAAAAAACCAACCTGGTTTATCCTTGCAAGATATAATTTACAAAAAATAAAAGTAGAAACAAAATTAAAACTATAACTTTAGAATATTTTTGCCCTTAAAGTAATGACCCATTTAACCTACGATAATATAAAAAAAATCTTTGCAGGATATTACTACTTAAGTAAAAAAAGAAATACACTTTAGGCAAATCCAAATTAGATCCGGTTGTATTAGAAGTTAAAAATTAGCTTTGGTTTGCATGTCTTCATAAACAAATATATTATTTATGAATAATTTTAATAAAATTTCACCTGAGTCAAGAATTTAATGTACGGCAATAAGAGGACCTTGTTAAGAACACAAAATGTTTTAAATGGAAACGTATAAAACGTAATGAATTGAGAAAACCCAAAACTTCATTGCGAGTGACTTACAAGATGTAAATAAGAGGTACCTAGGTAAAAATAATAATATCCGAACAGAGAATACCAAATGTTTCAGCTCAGTTTTGGAATTAAATATTTTATATATGTATTTTTTAAATAAACTTTATGTTTAAAAATTGCTAGTTTTCTCTAGTTAATACTTAATAATTTACTTTTTGAAAAGTACGAGAAAAATTACTCGATAATTAAAATTACACAAGATTTAAATTTCGATTTTAGGAACCAAATTCATTTATTTATTTATTTTGTTCGACTACTACTAAGTCACAATTCGGTATTTACACTGCCTGTAAACCCATAGTGCTTTCTTTAGGCACTGTACATTCTTAAATACTAACCCCGAATATTCCCGTATACAAATATTCAGCAAATTCGGTAATTTTTGAATTTTTTATCGCCATCTGCCATTTTAAATTTCAAAATATATTGAGCTTATAAAATGAAAAACAGTCCAATGACTAGTTCCACTCTTAAATTGATAAAGCTGTCTGAGCTATAAGAGGAGTAAGAAAACAAATGATAAATATACCCAAAAAACTTTACCCTTCTTCTCGAATAGTAGGGCAAAAAGATTAAATACCTAGGCGGCAAGGGTACGAACGAAATTAGTGGTAATCTAAAGAATACCAAAAAGAAGTTAAGGAGTTGTCATAAACTATTTTAAAAGTCCATTAATCATGTAATAGTGCATTTGAAATAGATAAAAATTATTTCTGTCATTAAATGCTCTGTTCAATAGATTAAAAAATATTCAACAAAATAATAACCTCATCCATTATAAAATGAATTCGTAACTCTTAAACTCGCATTGGAGAAATCGGTGTAAAATCTGATATATAAGCAAAAATGTTACGACTGGACAAGTTTTACAGAAAAGTTTGAAATCCAAGTAAGAGGTATTTCAGTGTTCAGTGGGCAGTCTTAAAAATACAGTAAATGTCATATTTTACTAAAGAATATATATACTAAAGAACAGTTAACAATAAATTCTACATTACGTATACCGCAACTTTCAAAATTTTGAATTATAAATAAATACATTCATAAACAATTTCGTGTTTCATATTTTTTTTAATTGAATAGTAAAATAAAAATCCAGAAGTTCGAGTTACCCTCGTACGGTAAGTATTTATTTATTTATATTGTTTTATGTATGATTTAAGGTGTTAGCATTTATGTCAATGGGTATTAGCTAATAAATAAGTTGGAGGTCCCGGGTTCCCAGGTCGGGTCAGTGTTTATACGATGAATATCAATACTGGTACCAGGTCTTGGTTGTTATATGTATGTGGTCTCTTCGCTTGGTACCCAAAACACAAGCTAATGCTTAGTTTGTGGCCAAGCGTTGTTGTTATGTATACGTTATTATTCAATTCAATTCAATTCAATTCAAATCGTTTATTGCCACAAAAAAAAACTTATTATATACATATTTCGTTACACTACTTAATTTAGTTTTAATGACAAACGGGATCGGCTCAGCATGTTGATGGACTGCCTCAAACAGGCATACCCATCGCTGATATTCTGCCGATCCCGAACACAAATAAGTTTATCTACACTTATTTATTTTTATTTTTTTTTAGCTTACTACCCTCTCAATCTTTATTTCCAATTTTTTTCTTTCTTAAGTTTAGTTAAGTTTAGTTAAGTTAAGTTAAGTTAGGACCTCTCTCTATCGTTTAATTTTTCTCTGACTACTTTTCTTTCCTTTTCTTCCAAACATTTTTCCAATAACCTTTTTCCTCTATATTTAATTTTGTCTTCGAATCTTGTAACTCTCTTTCCTGCCCTCACTCGCATTCTGTTTCTTCCTGTTTCTCTGTAAACTATATAGTCTGGCGTCCATCTATCTAGTCCCAAAGTCCACTTAATATATTTCAATTGCACTCTCTATATTTCCTTCCATTCCTTAAAACCCTATATTTCTACTCCGTACATCATCACTCCTGCTACCAAATAGTCAAAGAGCATCATCCTCCTCTCAAAATCATCTTTAAAACTCCTTTCCCCGATTCCCCATACCTGTTTTACTACTCTATTTGCTTTCCTACATTGTTCTTTAACGTGTGCGTCCATTCTTCCGTTTCTCTTTATCACAAATCCTAAATACTTGAACTCTTCCACTTCTTCTATCTTCTCCTTTCCCCATTTCCATACGTTCTTTTCTTTTTTCTTTCCTCCCTTCTTAAATACCATTATCTTTGACTTCTCTGCGTTAAGCTCTAATTTTTTCCTTTCTGTGTATTTCTTCATCCTTTTCAACATTTCTTCCATTGCTTCTTCACTCTCAGCCAGCATCACTACATCGTCTGCGTAAGCTAGCGTTCTTATTCTTTCGTTCCCTATTTTTACTCCTCCTACTAAACCTTTCTTCATCTCCTTTTCCATATCTGCTATGAGTAAAGCAAACAGTGTTGGGCTTAAAGGACATCTTTGTCTAACCACTGCCTTTGTCCAAAACCAGTCAGACACTTCTGCATTTGCTTGCACTGCGCATTTACATCTTTCATATATTTCCTTAATCCTTTCAATCAGTCCTTTTCTTATCCCCCCTTCCTTCATTGCTTTCCATAATTCTTTTCTATTTACTTTGTCAAAAGCTGCTTTAAAATCCATAAAAAAACCTATTGTTTTACCCCCTTCTTCTAATGTTTTTCTTATATTATGATACAGTAAATTAATTAATTAATTTATGATACAGTAAATTAATTAATTATCCATTGTCCCCCTTCCTTTTCTGAAGCCCACTTGTGATTCTGGTAATATGTTTTTGTCTTCCACCTCTTTTGTTAGTCTCTCCGCCAGCACTGCTGCATACAGTTTATATGCTGTATTCAGCAGTGTAACCCCTCTATAATTCTGTACTTGCTCCAAATTCCCTTTTTTCAAAATTGGCGCTATTATCCCTTCTCTCCACTCCTCTGGGAATCCTTCACCTCTCCATACTTTCTTTATCAGTTCTTTTAACTTCTCTCTGATCACTCCTTGACTATACTTCCATGTTTCGCTTTTTATTCCGTCCGCCCCCGCCGCTTTTTCTTTTTTCATTTTCTCTATCTGCACTTCAATCTCCTTGTCACTTAATTCTTCTTTCTCTAGTTCATTTTTGTCTCTTATTTCTCCCCTGCATTCTTTTTCGTCTTCCGATCCATCTAGTAGATTCATGAAATGTTTTTTCCACTCGTTCCTTTCTATTCCTTCACTTATTTTCCTGTTTTTCTTTCTATCCCTTTTAAGAAATTTCCACACCTCCGCTTCCGATTTCAAATTTTGAACTTCTTCCGCTAGCTGTTCTACTTTAATCCTTTCCTTTTCTTTACACATTTTTCTGAACTCTGTATACGTTATTATTATTATTATTAATTTCCGTATTTAGAAATAAGTTCTGATCCAAATTGTACGAATTATAAGTATATCAATTCCGAATATTATTCAGCCCGCAGACAAATTGTACCAATCAAAAATGGAAGAAGCTCTGCAACTAGAAGTAGCAGCATTATCAAGAACTAGAAATTTACAGATATTGCAAAGTGCTGGAACAACTGATATTCAACGGGCCTTTTCAGAAAAAACTATTTTCATCACTGGCGCAACTGGATTTCTGGGCAAACAGTTAATTGAAAAATTATTAAGGTAAATAATTATGCTTACTAGGTAATATAATAAGTGTGTGTGCGTGTGTTGCCCCCTCTTGCTCCGTGCCTTTCGTTTTTTTATGCCTTTTTAGGTTTCCATAGCTAGATGGTAAAAAACGATACCCGCAGTAATAACTATATGTTATCGGATGTGTAATATATATTATTCATCCGTTTAGCGGACGACTGGCACCTTCCTAATTTGTAAGACAGTATTTTTAATAGATTTTTGAATTTTGTGGACTACTTATAAAATATGGGTTTTAAAAATAAATTATAAGACAAATAAAAAAAATAGAATAACCTCATGCCCGCCCATCTGTCCGTTTGTTCGTATGAGGGCGGGCGGTTCGTATATCCCTCATGTTCAAATAATAAAAACTATATTAATTAGTTGTGGCTATTCGTACATTGAACTAAGGCATGAAAATTCGCGCAAACCTTCGAAAATAACGGTTCATAAGTAACTTTTTTTATTAAGTTAAATATTTCGTGTGTTATGAGCTTCTAAAGAACAAAGTTCTGTATTGACCCAAAAATAAAGTTACGCGAACATTTTAATAAAACACCTTTGATTTCGACCTTGTGACTTTCTATGCAGCGGAGTTTCATTCACTATAAAAAATAGTGAAATTGCGATAAAGTGGATTAACCATCTATGTATATTTTTTTAACCTATTAACTTGTTATCAATCATTATCAATCAATTGTCTTTGTCAATTAACCTATTCGCTGCTCATGAACCATATTTGGTCAGATCTAAGGTCACGACCCATTTAATTAACAGAGACAATTGATTGATAATGACTGATGAGTAGCTAAAAGATTAAATGGCTCGTGGCTTTCAATCTGACCCAATTGGGTTAACGTGTAGTACTTGGGTTAAACAAAACAATACCAGTAGCAACAGGTGAAGATGTTTACGTAGAAGAAATACCTTGCATATTAAAATATGAAGTCATAAACGCTATAAAACCACAAAACAGTGGTATAGCATCCAGAGACGATAAAGTCTGAAACGAACTACTAAAATAACCTGTAACCGCAACATTCAAATATGTGACGCATCTATTCAATGAAATAATGGCTAATGAACAAATACCAATTCAAGGGACGAAATCTACTATTGTCTTATTACATAGAAAAATAAAATAAAATAATAACAGACTCTATACAGACAACTACAGAATCTATACAAAGTGTTTCCAAAAATAATACTCGGGCGAATAACGAAACACCTAGAAGAAAACCAACCAAGAGAACAAGCGTGATTTCGCCCCGATTATGGTACCATCGATCACACTCACGATGTGAAACAAATAATTGAAAAACATAATGAATACGGGCAAATATAATTAAAGGCATCAGGCGATTATAATAAGGCTTTTGATCCTCAGAGTCATAACTACATCTGAAAAACGCTAGAAAATCAAGGCGTAGAAAGCAAAAGATTACCAAAATTTGTTCAGTTATTGAAAAAATTATAATACTATGTCATTACTTGACTTTTGTCAATTTTCTTCGTACATTAAAGTAAATTTAGGTTGTCGACTCTTCAAAATCTTCGTTTAACTGGCCAGCATCTTACCGTATATTTTAGGTTGACTCAAGCCTATGAGGTCCTTATTACGGTTTTGATTTTAAGGTATTCTTCCTTCTAGCCAAGTAGACCTTCAGGCTCAATTGAGTCTGAAAGTCAACTGATCATCATCAGATTACAAAGTACAAGTCACTAGCAATGTGACGGGTTCGAAGTCGATAGATCTGCACTGACGACAACGAAGATTCTGTCACCAGCTTGTGACTCCTCCGTCACTAGCTCAGTTCTTAGGGATACCATAACTTTGCATTACCACCATATTGCTACTGAATTTGTATACGTGTACTGGATGTCAGTGAATTTCGACACCGGTACGGCTCCAATCAAACCTTGTGGCTGATGTGAACATAAGAACAAGTCGCGTCGTAGGATCCAGTTTTAGGTGTAACGGGACGCAGTGGAGCGAGAGGTATATGACTGTGTCTGCGCCAGCACGCTTATAGCGTTGTATTCCGATCCGCCATAAAGTTTGAGGCGAACTATAACTGGTTTAAAAGTTACTAGCAAAATTTGATCCAAAAATGCTATTCAGTGAAATTAAATAATTAGCTTGTAAAAACATCTCTAAACATTCTTGAATCCAGTTTTAAATGAATTGGTTTTGCAGATCTTGCTGTGACATCAAGAAAATTTACATGTTAGTGAGGAACAAGAAGGGGAAAGATGTCAATGAACGTACAAAAGAACTGATTTCTGAAGTTGTAAGTGCATTTCTTACCTAATTTCCATACTATTTAAATACATTCTGTCTAAGATTTTTCATATGTTTTAGGTTTATGACGAGTTAAGGAAATGCAATCCGCATTTTGGTGATAAATTATGCGCAATCGAAGGTGACACCAGCGAGCTGGAGCTTGCAATGAATGAAAAAGACAAGGAAATCTTAAAGAATGAGGTTTGATACTTACAAAGCACCCCTTTGTTTTCTTTACAGAAATGTGTGGATACTAACGACCTTTTCATGTATCAATCAAAATTCTTGTTAGGTACCTTGGAGTACAACTCAAATTTATATGAGGTGGAATTATTAATGAATGCTTTTTGACATTCGCTTCATACTGGTCGAGAGTACTTATTGAAGTCATATATTTAAATACAAACGCCCTATAAATGGTGCTTTCGTTCGTTAATGAAATAAAACGTAGTAAAGTTTAGGGACTAGTCCCTAGGCATGTTGTACCGATTTTCAGACCGATTTGTCTCAAAAACTCGGAGATAATTCAAAATAAAAAATGGCTGCAATTTTGAAAATCTTAAAATGGCGTTTGACCTAGGCAAGTGGGAGGTTTGAATTTTATCTCAAAAACGAAAAGATCAGGTCAAAATTAATATAACCATTAATTCCAAAGTCTTTAAAGCGCATTTGTGCCTATGCATATGAGGACTAATTTCTAGACGGTTATGCAAATTAAAATTTTAACGTAAATAAAATACTTATTCCTAATTAATATTATTATTATTAGAAAAAACTAAAACTACTTCATGTGTTCAATAATAATATAATAATATCTGGGACATTCTACACAACGCCATCTGGTTCCAAAGAAAGCAACTATTATGCTTGTATTATGGGGTACTAGGCAACTGATATACATACTTAAATATCCTTTTTTTTAATTATACATATATCTGGGGGCACGGCCGTGCTCCCACCAAGTCGAGTGAAAAAGCGTCACGGCCGTACCATCCTTTTCTCGAAGCAATTCAGACCATTTTCGACCCCCTGTAACTTCGTTGTGGATAAAACTAGAAGACTGAAATTTTCAGTAACCATGCAGGCATATTATATAAGCATATTTTCAAATTTCATTCAATTGGAACCAGTATTTTTAAGAAATTATAACGTGTCAAATTTCTTCATTTTGTCACTCACTCACTCACCGATCATCCAAATTCTAAGGCACTTCTAGCAGACCTAGAAGCTTCAAATTTGGAATATAAGTAGTGTTTGGTGTATGAATCAAGGAAAAACTAAAAAATCTAGAAAAGACCGCAAAAAAAATTAAGCCCATACAGCCAAGTCTTCAGTTAAATTTTTCAATATTGGCTTTATTCGTAATGATGTTTTATTACGGCAGTTATTATTATATTGCGTGCGAAGCCGCGGGTTTAAGCTAGTCCCATATAAATATAGGCGCATGGTAGTGCCCCTGCCAAATCGAGCAAAAAATGGGTATTCCCGTCATGAAAACACGTGTATTAAATTATTTATTAATGCAAAAAACGTACCTACGTGCGTATTCGTACTTATTACGAGTGCGTAAGGTTGTATAATATATCTTAGAAAAACTATATACATATAGATATACATATATACAATAAGTAGAAGGTACCGAAAAGGAAAAAAATAGAACTGTCTACAAAATACAAAAAGAAATGAGATCCCATCAATAACAATACTTGTCAAAAAAACCAAGTCTCGCAACTCAGTTGTTCTGCGGTAAAAAGTTGTGAGATCCATGTAATACCAAGTCGGTTATTAATTTATTCGGTTATAAATATATTGAGACTTGGCCATCGCACTAAATAATTGAATTTACATGTGTTTTCAGGCGATTGAATTTACACGTGTTTTCAGGCGATGGCCAAGTCTCAATATATTTATAACCGAATAAATTAATAACCGACTTGGTATTACATGGATCTCACAACTTTTTACCGCAGAATAACTGAGTTGCGAGACTTGGTTTTTTTGACAAGTATTGTTTTTGATGGGTAGACATTTTTACATCCAGACACGAAACAAATAGACATGTTCATGCACACAAATATTTGTCCAGGGCGGGAATCGAACCCGTGACTTTCAGCTCCGCAGTTAGGGTCTCTAACCACTCGGCCAACCGGTCAGTCAAGATACATATATCAGCGGATGCACGTGCGGTAGTGCGCTGGTAGCGAGGGGCGCTAGTGGGCCCTCGTGCGAAAAGGTTTTATGGTCTTGATATGTATTTTCAGATAGATATAATATTCCACGCAGCTGCTACTGTGCGTTTCGATGAACCTCTTAAGAAGGCCATTTTGACCAACGTCAGGGGCACAAGAGAGGTAAGTGAAACGCTCCACTGTAAATTTATGTTTAGTTACTAAAATGTTTTGCAATGTTGAATTCCCCAAACATAAATACTACAAGGTGAAATTTTAGCAACCATCCAAATAATATAATTATCTTTAAAACCGATAGCTGTCTTGTTTCCTTTTAGTATCATTCAATAGAAAACTATTGAGATATGACTACACAAACCTTTCCCAAAAAAACCAATAACTTTAGTCACCATTCACGGCCACTGCACGCTCCGCTCTATTTCGGTCTTAAGGTCACGGGCGCGTCGTGAAAAAGAAGGCAACCAAACGTTATAAAATAACACTGTAAATAAAATAATTTATTGTGAAAATGTAACCTATATTATTATTTACGTAATGAAGTCTATTGGTGATACCTAACATCTAAAATTTTTGGATGGTTTTAAAATTTCATCCTGTATATTGTATACACAAATGGCAAAACATATTCTAACCTTACGACGGTGACTTTTCAATTCCCGAAAGGCTGAAATAACATAAAGTTGTAAACAAAATTAAAAGACGGTTTTATTTAACATCTATTACACCCAGTGTTCATCTGAACGTATTCCAAACTAATAGAGCGTGTGTAAAGCTTATTGAACTAAACAAAAATTTCAAGTAAGCAGAAGGCGCAAACTAACCGTTACCGAAAAAAAAACAAGTTTGAAGTCTCAATTTTTTATCATTCATCTTATTTAGTTTTTCATAGCAACCAATAAAACACTAAAACAGAATTACAATTTAAAATGTTATGTTATCATTTTTGAATTGGCATTCATATCAAAATTTAAATCTCGGCATAGTATTAATATATAGGGGACTCTTGTGCGAAACATGGGGTATTGGTATATTTCTGGTATCCTATGAAAGTGGACATCTGTCTGACTAAATAACTTATGCAAGAAGAAAAGGTTATTAAGTTCAGAGTTACGCTTCGTCCCCAGTAGAACGTTTTAGTAAAAAGAATGTAATTGCAGATCAAATTAAATTTCAATAATTTGCTATTAATACGGACTTTATCGTAATGTTGTATTTTACGGACTAGGCTTTTCTACTTTACACCAATCACAAACGAGCCTTTTGTTTGTAACGCATGCGTAAACCGCAAAAAGCAACCCGCTCCCGCCATTATTACTTTTGAAGTACCTAATTTTAATCATAAATGTATTGAAAAACGTCGTATGATTCTTGTATTCAGTAACCTGGCTATTATAGTCATCGGTTTTGCTATTTGATTGAGTTGACATGTATAACGTGTTATTGTTTGGGCCAATCACAAAACAATTTGTGTGATACAAAGTTGTCTTGAATTTAGTTTCCTGGACAATGACTGAAGAAGTCCGAAATTAATGCTTTTTTTTATGTAAACTGTAGACAGTATGAAATGACCTGAATGAATGAATGTATTATTTAGACTTAGGTATAAGAAGTCATTACTTTTATCGATATCTTTACAGTAGGGTGACCAAGCCTTTGGATTGTCCGTGTTGTGATTTTTTTCTCGGTAATGTTAGTTTGCGACACCTGCTTACTTTAAACTTTTTGTTTATTTCGTTAAACTGTACGCGTTTTTGAATATTAACCTATTCGCTTCTCATTAACCATATTTGGTCAGATTGAAGGTCACGATCCATTTAATTAACAGAGACAATTGTTTGATAATGATTGAAGACTAGTTAAAAGGTTAAGGTTGTGGAATTCTGTTGTGTTTGCCCTATTAGGTGATCGGCTGGAAAGGTTTCCAGTCCTTGGTAATCATGAAGCATGACTGTTAGATTGTTGTTAGCCGTGGGGCGCATAAATATATTATTAATATTATAATAAATTACTTTATATCGGGTATAGGATATGTAGCTTGGCTCTTGGGATGTCAAAACTTTTTACCGCGAAACTGTTACGAGATTAGGCAAATTTCCTGCAGGAATGTTTTTTATGGTACAATTATGTAGGTAATATTAAGATCGGCCATTGTATTGATAAATTCTCAAAATAATTAATACCTATTACCTACATAGAAGTATGTATAACCAGTAATAGACAGATTAAAGCTTTCGTCTTATGTAATGAATTCTCTTGGACCTTAGTTTGGTAAATTTCTGAGGTGACGTTTTTAACTAAAGTATTAACATAAACTATGCTCTGATTCTCATTTAATTACTTTTGTAATTTTTTAGGTTTTGGATCTAGCAGTGAATTGTAAGAAATTGTGCGCTTTCATATACGTCTCCACTGCATACAGTCATTGTCCAAAGTCTGAGATCAAGGAAGAATTTTATCCTAGTCCTGTAGGATGGGATCTAATTATACGAATGGTGGAAACCGTTGATGAAGAAATCATTAATAATATAACAGCTGGGTAAGACCTGTCTAATTTACCCCACTTTTTATGAAGGCTGAAGCGAGTGATTAATAATAATAATAATAATAACGTATACATGACAACAACGTCTAGGCCCCAAACTAACAAACTAAGCATTAGCTTGTGTTTTGGGTACCAAGCGAAGACACTATATTGACTAAATGACTATATTGAATCAGTATGATTGGTTAGGTGAGATGCTACTGGCATGATTCGGGCTTTCGCAAATCATTCTGTGTCTAGACTTACGCCAGCATTTTTAGTGAATGATATCCATATTTTAGATAACATAAACTCCAAGAAACTAAAATTTGTTTTGATATTTGGATTGATTTCTCGGTAACAGTTATTTACAACTATTGGAAACGTGTGAACATTCCAATGGTAGTAAATAACTGTTACCGAGAAATTTCGATCGAACAAACCGAATTAGTACGAAATGTAACTCCGACGCATATCCGACTTCCAACTAAGGGCACCCTTAATCTCTACTTCCGGTTGTCCAAATCGAAAAATTTTAGTCTCAATCGATTCCCCGTCTAATTACCCCAAGCTGTTTTTTTATTTTTTTCTTATTCGGACCTAGTTCTGAGATATCGGGCTCCCAAAATGAAAATCAGGGGAAAAAATTGCGATTTTTTCGTTTTTTGCCGATAATTTTATTGTTTTTGAACTTTTTCCGAATTGTATTCCGTAGTGTATTGCATTTCCGAATGTACCATCTTGTAGAGCTCGCCGAGTTGCGTCTTTTGACACCACGTTCATCCCGATATATCGAAAACTCTTTGTGCCATCTGCCTGTCTCACAAAACTCCCAAATGACCCCCTATACTCCAATAAATGAAAGTCATTTCCAATGACAATATCTGCCCGAGTACCGCCAATAACTATGCCGTTGCAAATACCTATATGTAGCAACGCAAAATCATAACTAATTTAATACACGAAGTCAGACTTGTGTTAATCTATTTTTTTATATGAAACTAGCGACCCGCCCCGGTTTCGCACGGGTAGCAGAGCATATAAACCGTAATGTTTTTTTTCTTTCGTGACCCTACGATCAGCTTGTTGCGTCGAACGTGTGGATTAGATTTAATTATATTCAAATGTAACGTAATTTCATTCTACTTGGAGTATTTTTAATGTATTTTAATTCCAATTCTGTAAATATTTGAAAAAGTAACGAATATACATAAAAACAAACTAAAATATTTATTTATATACAACATTGATAACTTCTGCCTAACCACACATGTCGCATGGGTATAGGGACGACGACGACGCCCGACGCGGCACCGCGTTATTTCTATGAGCTGTATCCGGCCTCTTGTCGCGCGATAGTTTTAATTCGTGATAATTCCTAAAATATTAATTTAAATTGTATGGTATAAAGGGCAATCATAATGTGCATGAAAAGCTGCAGGTAAATAACGTATTTAATTTGATGAGGATTAACACTGTATCCGTATAAATTGCTTTCCAATCACCTCATCATATGACACTATTTTTTCAAACATAAAAATAGGTATAGTAAGCTATCGATAAAAGATAGACATATGCCATCGCGGAATTTTCTTTAATCCTATAAAAGAATACATTTTTTTGTTTTTCCGATTTTATTGGTTGTTTTACAACTAGCAATTGTCCCAGTTTGCGATTTACGATTTACGAGAGAGTTTCGTGGTATCTATTGAGGTTGTAATTGGACCTGCTCTAATAAAAATCCATTATTACTTTCATTTTATAATTCTATATAACTATACTAATGTCTCCTCTTCAATTTTATTTTCTAGTTGATCGACATTTTTATCCACCACTATACTTTTTGTATAAGTATTCGTTCATACTGTATGCTCCACTAAGAAGTATGTATAATATACTTTACTAAATTGTCGTAAATGTTAAAGGCATACCTAAAAAAATTTAAAAGAATTTTATCACACCAAGTGAAACATTATGTCAGAGGGGTCAAAAAAAAGACATGTATATTATAGAAGTGAAAATTATTTTTAAAATGTTTAAAGAACATATACAAAAATTGGAATTTATTCTTGGAAACATTGCCCCCCGATCTTTTTTATTAAATAAGCATCATCACTATAGTTTAAAAGATATTTTAATGCAAACATCATTATTTTTAACCAATCTTTTATGAATTGTAGGTTAATTGGAAGTTGGCCAAATACATATACATTTAGTAAAGCCATTGCAGAAGATCTCGTCAAACAATATGCAACACAAATTAAGATACCTATCGCAGTCACTAGGCCAGCTATTGGTAAGTATTCTTTTAGTTTAAACCGGTACGGATTTTTTAATTTATGGAGATCCATTCCACGATTTCCTTTAAACAAACGTTCTAAGTGGTGCTCTGATCACTTGGGCAACCTGTATTTAAATTATTTTAGATTGTTAAAAGAAAAAAAAATTAACCAGTACCTATACCTTTGTCCAACTTTTTCTATCAGTGGTTTGGTTAGTTTGTAGCATAAAATTTAGACCACTGAACTCGGGTAAAACAAGTAAAGCAGCGTCCAAATAAAAAATAGGCCAGACTGAATTTAGGGTGCCAACTTGTCTTAACAACGGTAGGTAATTGGTATATTTTAGAGTATATGAACAATATTGCGCCTGGGAAAGATTGAGCGAATCACAAGTCGGGAAGGGATTTCATACTTATACAAAATAATAAGAATGTTTAAAAATTAGGACACAAATGTTATCTATCATTTTTATACGATTTCGTATAACATTTGTGTTTGTACATATCTATCAGAAAAGTAAAGTGACTATAGAGGTACCTGCGATATGCAAGACAATTCAAACCCAATGTATTTATAAATAAAGTTGTTTTTACAGTATTTTCTTTTTAATTTATGACATTTTCTTATTAAAATTATTTCATTGGATAACTTCAGTTAAACCTGCGCTTCCGATGTTAACCGATTCCTAATACTTTTCTGATACATGTGTACTCATAGGTAAGTATCTTAACATATTGTTTTCAAGTTAGGGAACCTATACAATTATTAAATGAAACTCAACATTGCTGTCTAGATGTCAAAAAGGCAAGGTTTTTTTTAACAGAATAGTATTACAGCAATATTTTGCCTTGCTAAATACTATTTCATTTACATGAAGATCGCTGATACAGTTTCATCGTCCAATTATAAAATGAGTGTTTGTACCTACTCTTTTCAAACCTCTTACTTCTGATATTGTTACTTTAGCACTTTCTTTCTTTTAATTTTAGTTGTGCCTACATATCGGGAACCGATGCCCGGATGGATGGATATTAGCAATGTCTTTGGAGCCACCGGAGTAAGTTTTAATTTTGTCTATTACCCACAATCCTAGACTTGTCTTTTTCGTTAAGAGCTTACTAGTCAGCTTAACTCCATAGAAACCCAATTCCACGCTTACTAAGTAAATATTTGTTGTAGTCATAAATTTTAAATAAGCACCGTTTATCTCGTTCATTATGCGTGTAACAGTCCTAAGTTTTTACAGAAACCTATTTTATCTAACAGAATTGGTCTCAGAAACTGTCGATTTTATGCTTCAAGCTCATTTAAAGAAAGCTTACAATAATTTTATAATTTCGGGCCATTGCTCAGATAATTTAACGAATATTAAAACTAAATTTATTTCAAGTTGTTATTCTCTTTTCAAAATATTGGACCTCGTGAAAGCCGTTTCGTTTGATTTGGCGGTAGAAATGTTCAGTCCCGTTATGTCTAACGCAACTTACCTATTATACTCGTAGTTCGCCTCAAACTTCATGGCGGATCGGAATGCAACGCAATAGGCGTGTTTGCGCAGATACAGTCATATATCCCTCGCTCCACTGCGTTCCGCTACACCTAAAACTGGTTACTGCGACGCGACTTGTGCCTATGTTCGGAACCGGCGTAAAGTTTGAATAGAACTGTACCAAACGATGACGTTAGATGAAACAGCATGCGTTCATGCTGCATTTAGTCCTGGCTGTGAATGATTGTGTCAATGTCAATACTATATCCGCAGATATTTACAACCAGTACACACTTGTACCTACCATGTACAGTTACAATCAACCTTTATGGCGGATGTGAACATAGGCACAAGTCGCGTCGCAGTAATCAGTAACCAGTGTAGCGGGACGCAGTGGAGCGAGAGGCATATTACTAAACTTGCGCAAGCATGCATAAAGCGTTGTTTTCCGATCCGCCATAAAGTTTGATTGGAACTATACCGATACACAATACACAGTCTGGCTTCAATCTAGTAAGAAAATGGTTACGAGATAGCCGCATTAGCGCTGAAGATGATCATGAAAATGATAGCTAAACATTGGTTATGATGAACTTTAAGGGACATATTATTGCTATTTATTATTTCATATCAAGTAGCAAGACTCATTTGTTAGTAAAACACCTACATTACAATCTAAATGTTAGTAACATAATATAAGTTGAAGTCTAAATTTAAACAAACTGCAAATCACAAATCAACATCAAATTGTAAAAATTAACTAAGTCACACAGAAGATGTCAATACTATATCTACCTGCTATGCGAGAAAGAGCACAAGTCACAATTTTCACGAAATTTTGTACTTAAGTGATGCTATTCTTTTCATGGATCCAAAACGACCAATTCACACTATATGAAGGCGGCAACAACGATCAATAAAAGAACATACCTTTTTGATACCATCCCCAGGATAGTGTTGAGACTGCCTCGCATGGTGCATGTACAAAAAAAAACTTTTGAGAAACATATAAGAATATTTTTGTTTTTAACTCAATCCCACATTTTGGAAGCGGTTCTCGCTCCTACACATATAATTTAAAATTCGGCAATTGCCTTTTTTTGAAGTTCTGTGACCATAAGAAATAAACAGATCGACGCAGATATACCTACCAAATCAAATCAAATCAAAATAATTTTATTCAAAGTATGAATACAAAAATTCTCTTTTTGAACGTCAAAATACAAAATAAATAATCACAATGAAACAAAACATACAATCGGAAAATTCACACCACTTCAAAACAAATTAGGTAAGTATCTAATAATAAATATAGTGATTGTTCAAATCAACAAAGCAGTTAATAATCATACTAATGTCAATAACAAACGTAATAAGCAAACAACTATAATATAGTAACTACGAAAATACCGTACTGCCATCAAGAAAGTCAACCACTCTGTAATAGGCTTTGGACATAACTGTGCTTTTGACAACTTTCTTAAATTTAACTTCTGAGAGGCTAACCATCGCGTCTGAGATCTTGTTATAAATCCTTGTACAGAGACCCAAAAATGATTTATTTACTCTGCTTAACCTAAGTTGTGGTAGTGTCAGTTTATTTTTAATTCGAGTATTGTAGTCATGCTTTTCGAGGTTCTTTGCATAGTTCGAAATATTCCTACGTACGTACATTATAATATAATAAATATATTGGGACTCAACAGTTAAAATATTATTGCCCGTTTTTGTAAGATGAATATCCTATCAATATCTGCAGCAGAACCCCACAATAATAGACCATATGATAAAAGGCTGTGAAAGTAGCTGAAATAGACTAATCTAGAAGTAGCTACATCCATGACTCTTCTGATTTTCCTAATGGCGTATATGGCCGAACTCAATTTCGCCGATAAGGTTTCCAAGTGAGCTCCCCACTGAAGCTTCGAATCCAATATTATGCCCAAAAACTTACTTTTTTCAACAAATTGAAGCCGGTCAGAATTTAGTTTGATGTTATGATTACTGTGTGCAACATTAGGTAATTTGAAATTTATTAGATTTGTTTTCTTAGAATTAAGTGCTAAATTATTTGCTGTAAACCAGTTATGTACTTTGGCCAAAGCTTCGTTAATTATTTGGTCAGTTTCCAAGCAACCACGCTTGACATTAAAGATAAAAGAAGTGTCTCAGCGAAAAGGATAATATTTGCAAACTTTTGTACCATGTAAGGCAAGTCATCAACGTAGATTAAAAATAGAAACGGTTCTAAAATTGACCCTTGAGGTACACCCATTACTATATGTGAGCCATTAGATTTGACACCATCAATCTGTACAATTTGATTCCTATTTTGTAAGTACGACTTTAACAATTCTAGTGCTTTAGATTTTACGCCATAATGTTCCAATTTACCAATCAAAACTTCATGTTTCACACAATCCAATGCTTTGGATAGGTCACAGAACACACCTATTGCATTCTGCGACCCCTCTCATGCATCATAAATATACTTCATCAAACAAATACCAGCACCAATTGCAGAGCGGCCCTTAACGAAACCATACTGGTGTTCATGCAAGAGATTATTGCAAGTGAAGTGACTTACAAGTTGTTGAAGCATCAACTTCTCGAATATTTTGCTTAAAACAGGCAAAACTGAAATTGGTCTAAAATTGCTGGGATCATTTCTACTTCCAGACTTGAAAAGAGAAATAACTTTACTGTTTTTCATTAAGTCTGGAAAGACACCTTGCTCGATACATATGTTAAAAATTAAAGCCAGTATGGGTGCCAGAATATCAATGACATAATTTATAAATTTAACGGACATGCCCCAAAAATCCTCTGTATTTTTCAAATTTAAAGATTTGAATGTTTTTACAATGCAATCTGAGGTGATCGAATGAAATCCAAAATGCGTACTGCACATTTTGGTATTCTCCCTTAATAAATTCAAGGCCTCACTAGAAGACCACATAAGATTCCTTGTGGTTAACATAGGAATCTCTGAAAAGAATATCGAGAATATATTGGCAATCTCCAGGGAAGATTTAGTTATGCCTTTGGTCGTAGCCAATTCGGGTTCACTTTCGTGGTTCCTCGTTCTACCGATTTCTTTACTAATGATTAACCATATAGTTTTGATTTTGTTATTAGAATTTTTTATTTTATTTTTTATACATAGGGATTTTGCAGTATAACAAGTTTGTTTAAATATTTTCGAACAATTCGCTACTAGAATTTTAGCATCAGTTGTTTGTAAAAATTTGTAATTTTCATACAACTGATATAACCTATCTCTACTAATTCGCAAAACAGGGGTAGCCCAGTCACTAAATGTAAATTTTATCTTAATTGGAACATTCTGTTACGGATGGATCCGACCTGATGGCAAGTCAGGGTTCCACTATGGGATTAAAGGACCCCTGCCCTGGTAGCGTACTCGCGGGGGTGGTGGGGGGCGATAGCTCCACCTCTCGACTGGCGCTGGCCGGCGTCCGCTTCATTCACCCCGGCAGCCACCACTCACACCTTCTTGACCCCGATGGTGGCAGGGAAAGGGTTAAGGCGGCAGCGAAGGGGTTAATAAAACACCGGTTTACTCGGAAAGAAAACGGGTGCTTGGCTCGCCTACCCCAAACGCGACCCTAACACGGTACCGTCTTCGTCCGTAGGTCCTGGTGCCGCTTTTCCTCTTTGCTGGGTCCTCTTCTCAGGATCCGGCCGCCTCCTCAGGAGGTGGTTTCAATGCTCAGGTCCTCTTCTCTGGTCCCTGGGTTCCAGTCCTTCTACCTTTTCCTTCTTCTTCTTCTTTTCCGCCGCCGCCGAGGAGATTTGTATCATCATCGGGTCATCTACATCCCCTGGAGAGGGAGCAGGTGCGGGTGTAGGGTCGCCCCTGTACCCGGACATCATCTCGCCGAGGACACGGCCCCAGCGGTCAATGGGTAGTCCGCCTAATCTCGTCGGGCAGGCGGCACGTCGTCCCGCGATGCGCTGGGCGACGTCAACAGTTCACGTGGGAGCGGGCGTCCGGTCGGCGACCGCTCGCGATGCGGAGCAATGTTGTGTAGGTGGGCGAAGGAGCTGTTGTCGGCGCGGTCGAACATGCGAC
The DNA here is from genome assembly GCA_949709985.1 of Luffia ferchaultella. Taxonomy (NCBI): domain Eukaryota; kingdom Metazoa; phylum Arthropoda; class Insecta; order Lepidoptera; family Psychidae; genus Luffia; species Luffia ferchaultella. The sequence goes on along the minus strand of OX453270.1, from coordinate 8,493,075 downwards.
GCGCCAGACGGTGCACGAACTCCTCCACCGACGGGATCCGCAGGTCCCGAGCGATGACGTCATTTCTGACGTACTGCCCAGCTCCCACGATCACACGCAGGGCGACGTTTTGTTGCTGCTGCAGTCTGTGGCGCGACGTTGCCGAACACAGCGCATACCATGCCGGTGCCGCGTACGTCAGCCGCGAGCGGATGTGCGTCTTGTAGACGCCGAGCTTGGCGCGCAGCGGTAAGCGCGACGCTAGTACGGGGCGCAAGAGTGCGCGCGCGGCGCGGGCTTGGCGGATGGCGTGCTCCACCTGCCCGCCCATGCGCAGCGCGCGGTCAATCTCGCACCCGAGGTAGCGCACGCTACGTGCCCACTCGATGTCCTGTCCGCTCAGCGACAGTTTAGGTGGCATGATGCGCTGTTGGCCGGTCAGCAAGGCGGTCGTCTTCCCGACGTTGACGGCCATCCTCCACTTGTCCAGCCACTCCGGCAAGGCGTCGAGTACTCGCTGCATTTTTGCAGCAGCCAAGTTCGCCCGACGAGATGAGGCGAAGAAGGCGCTGTCGTCTGCGAACAGTGCAAGCGTGACGTCATCCTCGCCATCCCCAAGCCGCCCGCTCAGGGTGGGGATGTCGTCCGTGTACACTGCGTACAACAGCGGCGAAAGACAGCTGCCTTGGGGTACTCCGGCTACGATAGGGCGATGCGAAGACACCGCACCCTCGATAGCTACGTGGAAGCTCCGGCCGCTCAGGAACGACGCTATCACCCGCACGAGTGCCGGCGGGGTATTAGTTCCGAGCAGTTTAAAGAGCAGTCCGGGGTGCCATACACGATCGAATGCCTTCTCGATATCGAGGAAGACACCGACAGTGCATCGGCCGCGGTTCTGCTCGGACGCAAGTAGGTGCAGCAATCTGGTGAGCTGGAGCGTCGTGGAGTGATGCGCGCGGAAGCCAAACTGCTCGTCCCTTAAAGGCAAGCAAGGGCGCAGCCTCCGCAGCAGCAATCGCTCGGAGAGATTTGTATGGAAATTGCGATCAGGTCCGTTGAGCGCGGCAATACTGTAAAGTGAGCCGCCCCTTGTCGGGCCCTTCTGCCCGCGTAACCGAGCCGCACACTATTTTCATCGTTTATTTACGATTTGCACATAACGTACAATAATGTATTATACATCAAAAGAAAGGTCTTAATCATACCTATCTATACGTGCATATATCTTCCCTGTAAGTTATCGCATCCCTATGTTATTAAAGGAAACGTGTGAAATTCCGCGCGTGGCGCGTGGTTTTCTCTCATTTAATCCCTTGTAACTAGACAACGCTCTGCATTATGGCTACGCATTCTACATCATTTTATTTGTAATTTGGAGCCCGCCATAGTGATATAAAAACCATAACAACATCTTTCACACGTTTCAAACTATACCGCTTTAAAGGGGTTACTCAAAGAAAATTCATACAAAACGAATCTCAAAAAAATCTGACAAAATCTCACTTTCTCTAAAAATGTGTTGAACACATATAGGTTCCTATAACACGAAATAGACCTAAAAACTCTTAGGAACAGCTAAAAAACTACTTTTATAGACATTTGAAATTTCCAACATAAAATCATAAAAACTCTAAAAACTATTATAATCGATAGATATTTTCTCACATATTAACAAACTGATGTTCATTTTTCATATAACTACACAGATTTCACGTAATTAACGTTCAAAGTTCTCGAGTTTTGGTAACTATGGCGAGAGAGGGGTATGTGCTGGCGAGGAGAGGAGGGGCGACTCGCCCCGCACTTCGGCGCCGCTGTGCGTTGATGGTGGGACGGTACTGCGCACGCGTGAAGTGTTCTTAGTTAATACATAACGCTTTTTTTAAAAACTATTAATTTGAAACGTCGCCAACATCCTCCCCCTCGTGCACAGCACCAACACCTGCTCTGGCGACGATTCGCGGCACTAACACAATTATCCTTGTACACGGCCGTCGTAGCACACCACCAACAGTCTTAACGTCTACTACACGCACTCTCCAGTCCAGTCCCGGGTACACCTTGCAGATGACACCTCAAGGCCAGGTCCCGCGCGGTAATGCAGCATCAGCCACCAGGACGACATCTCCGCAGGCTGTATCTCTTGTGGCGATCTTTTCCCCTTGTCTTCTAGGAAGGAGCGTGGGCAGATACTCCTTCAACCATCTGCTCCAGAAGACGTCCGCCAGTCGCTGTGCCGTCCGCCAAGACGACCGGCCGATGAGCTCGGAGTCGCCGAAGATACCAAGTCGCGGTGCCGCGCAGGATCTGTCAATCAATAAATGATTAGGAGTGATTGACTCCTTCGCACCCGGTTCCGTATCCACATCGCGACGCGATTTGCACACCGATCCGCTTCACGATTCAGGAAAGTGACCATCTTCACTAATTCGGGCTCCTCTGATTCTTCGTGATCGACCACAAAATCGTACCACCGAAATTGTATCACGCCTGGTAAGCGATCGACAATCACATTCACAACTTCAGGTGAGTGCAGGTACTGAAGCTTCTCCAATGCCTTTATCGCGACACTATTGTTCACTTCATTTGAGAACTCGATTATGCCGTTAGGCAGCTCAGTACATCTCCGTAGGGAACGAATCTTCTCTATTTCGTTCATCACCAGCTTGTCCGGGCGTCCAAAACGTCGTTGCAGCGTCTTCATTACTTCGTCCGGAGAAGCTTCAGTATATAATATGCTGCGCGTTGCTTCCCGTGCCATTCCTTTGAGCGCTTTGCGTAATCGGGCCATATTCTGAATGGCCGTAAAGAATGGCGCCGTATCTTCATATACGGCTCTGAACGCGAGCCATTTGTCGCTGTCGCCTTCGTACGGCGGTAGCTCATGTATGTACTTTGGTGGCGACGGTCCCATGTTCCACGTAGTTGGCACCGCAGGCAGCGTTCCATTGACCCTCTCCATTGCTCGCTGAGGTTGTCCATTGCTTGAGGTGGCACGTGTCGATTGTATTGGCGCATCTCGTTCGGGCGTCTGATCCTCGCCCGAGCCGGTCACCCGTGGAGGCCCATTCCCCGTATACTCACCTGGCAGGTACACCGTCTGCTCGTGAGTCCGATTCCCCAATCAGGATGTGGCTCTCCTCTACCTGGACGTTCACTTCAGGGCTGCCTGGGTCTTCTCCATGCTCTAGGACATCCAGTCGCACCTGCAGCATCTCAACCTCGGCTTCCGCTTCCTCGCGCTGCCGCTGCCGTAACCGGAGCTGCGTCTCGGCCGCTGCCAGGCATGCTGCGTCGATCTGCCGCCGGCGCTCCCCGTGCGCAGGCAGCGGCACCAACCTCGTTGCGGAGCTTGCTCCACCTCGCTGGCTGCCGACGCTGTCCAGTCCGGATGCGGCGCTAGCCGTCGTTTACACCGCAGTACTCGACGCGGTCGTCCCCGTAGCTGTTGACCTGGATGCAGTCGTTAACCCGGATGCACTCGTTGACCCGGATGCACTCGTTGACTCGGATGCAGATCCGGATGCAGACCCGGATGCAGACCCGGATGCAGATCCGGATGCAGATCCGGATGCAGATCCGGATGCAGATCCGGATGCAGATCCGGATGCCGCCGAAGTCGCTGCTCGTGATGTCGTGATGTGATGTCCGCCCACCGGCCACGTCGTCCCGTGACACTGCAGCTCCTGGCGGCGAATTCTTCCTGGATTTCGTAACTGGCATGACGTCCTGGTGAAGGTGTGGTGGTGAACAGGGATCCGGCTCGAAGGACCAGCTGTTGCGGATGAATCCGACCTGATACCAGGGCAGGGATCCTTTAATCCCATGGTGAAACCCTGACCTGCCATGAGGTCGGATCCATCCGCAACACATTCTTAACTGGAAAACATACTCTAAATTCATCACTTAGTATTGAGAAAAATATATCGTAAAACCTACTTATATTAAATGAACTATCCCATTTGACTTCAGAAAATTTCTCGGTAAGTATATTTCTATAAGCTAGTATTTTTTATCATTTATTGGTCTCAATTCTATCGTTTTCGGTTTGCAATGAGTGGATCTAGAACATGGCACACCAATAAAGAGACCACTGTGATCAGACCCAAGATAATCAAATGCTGATCTATTGATGACAGTAATCTTGCAAAATACATTATCAATACAAGTCGCAGTAATATCCGTAACACGAGTGGGCTCACAAAAATATGCGACAAGTTAAAAGAAGTAAACAAATTAAGTAGCCGCATCGTTAATGGATCTTTTCTATCTAATATGTCAACATTAAAGTCCCCACCAGCAATTATATGCTTATTAATGTTAAAGCATGTAATAAGAATAGCCTCCATTACATTTTCAAATTGACAAAAATTTTTGTCATATGGTGTCCTATATACAGACAAAACTACAAAATCATCCATTTCAACACAAGCGATTTCTATCAAGCCTTCAACAGAGCGATTGACAATATCTAAGCGCTCTTTACATTTAAATTTGAAGTTCACAATTATAAACGAACCACCACGATTTGCATTTCGACAAAATGCACTGACGACTTTATAATTCCTAAAATTAAACTTTAATTCGGTTTGCTTTAGCTAATGTTCAGTTTTATCATTACGTGCTAAGGCATTATCATGTTCGGTGGCTAGACTATCATAACTTTCTATAATTTTGTTTTGACGGTTGATTTCTGCTTGTGCATCACTGCATAACTGCCGCAGTTGACTGACATTGTTGTCCACGGGTAACGGGTAACGTAATCACAGCAGCGGTAGTAAGCAGATCGCGAACGTAACGCGATTATCTACAATGTAGTTCCCTGTAGATACAAGTCATTAATCTTTAATCCAAACGCGAATACCGTCTTCATCCCGTCGTGGGTAAAAATCGGCCAGAAACAAATAATAATTTAGTCAATTTTTAACAGATTGAAAACTAAGTGCACTGGTCACACTTTTAGGCCTTCAAACCATCAAAGTTTTTTTAAAATAAGATAATTGTAGGGTAGAAATTATTTACTTCGTTTGACAACTAGTCAGTGATTATTCAAATATTATTCACGTAATATATTTTATTTACACTTAGAGGATTTAAAAGTACTTTAGACTTACTTCCAAAATAACATTATGTTAATTATCGAGAAATTCCAGCAACAGCGGCTATAGAAACACAGAAAGCCCCAGTGCCAATAGTCCCTTATATTTTACAGCTTTTGTTAAAGTATCCACTGCATTTGTTATAAAAGTTTACTTGTATAAAAAAAGAACTTTTATAATTTTATTTTAATAAATATTACGGAGCTGAAGTTGACACAAGCTGACAGCTACCTACTTATTTAATAACTAACCAGTAACCAGATCTCCTGTTATAGTGTTGATACTTTTTGCAGATGTTACTAGGATTGGGTTTAGGTCTGATGCATTGTTTTTTGGTTGACCCTCGTTGTCAAGGAGATATGGTGCCTGTTGATTATGTAAACAACTTTATAATAGCAGCTGCATATGACACTATTACAAACAAAGAGCGAGAGCCTAAAGTATACAATTACACATCGACAAATAAAAACAGAGTGACTTGGGGTAAGTTGGTGAGTTGGTAAGTCGGTTGGTGGTGGGCTATGTTGTCAGAAAATGCCTTTTCTAAGGGGAAGCTGATAAAGAAGTCAGAAACGGTTATTTATGCCTTCGGGATAAGTTCATTGATTGTTTTCAATACAGTGCCGGATTTAATATAGATATAGGCTCAGTACAAACAAAAAAATAATAAGTTTTTTCGTCTAACTTATACGAAAACTTATTTTTTTCTTTGAGCGGGAAAAAATAACATTTAAAAATCTGCGAGATCAAGCAGCACGAAATATGAAAAATAATTTAAAAAAAAATAAAATCCGACTTCAAAAACATAAACTAAAAAGTTAAAAACAAAATTTTCACTTTAAAGAAAGGAGCATTAACAGGCGGCATATAGTTAATGAAGTCGGTGCCTACTCACTCAGACACTTTAAATTGTGTTCTATATTCGTTAAAGTTATAAATATATCATTGTTGTAATTGTTATTACCTGGTAAGTACCCATTTAAAGTGTCTGAGTTGGCACCGACTTCATTAACTATGTGCCGCTTGTTATGTTAATGCTCTTTTCTTTAAAGTGAAAATTTTATTTTTAACTTTTTAGCTTATGTTTTTAAGGTCGGTTTTTATTTTATTTTTTTAATTATTTTATTTTTCAATTTTTAGTTGAACTCATCTGTAACTTATTTGTATTTAGTTTAAATGGGGCTTCTAAACGCGCTACTCAAATGAGACAGCACCGCGATTACGCAACATAAATTCAGTGTCAAATTGATGCATCAGCATGCCTAGTAGGTAGTGGTATTCCTATGTAAAACTTCAATCTTAATTATTATTTTTGTGCGAACTGAACATTTTGGCATATTGAACCGTATGAAGTAAGCCCAACAAAAAGTAACTGCTGTAAATCGTTGAGGAATTCCCTCGACTGTTTATGGTTTTCATCATCAGACCTGTAATGGCACTTATAATGCATATGAGTGCAAAGTTCTCTTCAATAGAAATGAATTAAGTCCAAACACCAGGTAATTGCTATAAATCGTTAAGGAGTTCCTTCGACAGTGTATGGTTTCCATCATCAGACTACTTACTTACTTAAACAGATTTTTTGCAATTGTCCCCCTCATCAGCAAAAGTAAGCAAAGTTTTTACCCCTCGCTACTATGCTTACGTAAACATTGGTACGATTCATTGATTCATGAGCAGCAGTCTAGAAATAAGGAATAGGTTTGGAATAGAAGACTGTAAGGCACATTATATTCATTTAAATAAACTTTACTGACACGATATTCAACATAGAGTAAGTTACAAATATTATGATTTTAAGTAGGTAATATTAGGAACAAAACAAACTTCTTCATTCTAAGTTTTCTATGACATTGGATATTTGCTACTTAATGTTGTGTGTCTGCTCACTTTAATCGTTCTAGTTCTAGGTAATTAATTAATGCTGACGTAATCACCATCTAGATCCCCCTCCCCCCATGTCATAAAAAATAAGCAAGCGTCCCGCCACATCTAAAACTGGTTACTGCGACGCGACTTGTGCCTATGTTCACGTCCGCCATAAAAGTTGATTGGAACTGTACTAGTGTATAATAAAATTTTTATGTCGAACTTTTTTTGTGACAGGTGAGCTGCGAGAAATAGTAGAAACGAAGTGCCAAGGTCTCAGATCTCCGAGGCAAGTTTGGTACTCCTTTGGTTCCCAAGAGACAAATAGATTTCTTTACACTATATTGACATTATTATGGCATACCATTCCGGCTTATATTTTAGATTTTGGCGCCATTTTGTTGGGAAAGAAACCAATGTAAGCATTTTTTTTTGTAGTCCAAAATACGACATTATCAACGTCACAGATCAACGTATTGTAGCTTAATGCAAATATAGTAAGGAATATCTTTCTGCACCTGGCTTTGTCTGTGGTGAACGTTTGTACTGGACTATTAAAGAGACTTCTAGAATTCATCTAGATGTATTCCACAGAAACCTTGCATTTTTCCGGGTTAAAAGTAGTTTAAGTCACTATCTAGAAAAATTCATGTCGATAATTTGCTCCATTGCTGAATAAAAGAAGGACAAACCAATAAACACGTTGTCGCATTTATTTTGTTAGTATAGGATCATAAGAATAAAAAACTTTGGTACCGAGCTTGCGGTAAATACTTGTTTCGGCCGTTATGTATGTCATCATCATCATCGTCATCAGCCCATTTTACCCCACTGCAGGGGCTTAGGCCTCCCCCAGGGTGAGGAGGGGGGCTTGGAGCTTAAGTCCTCCACGCTGCTCCACTGCGGGTTGGGAACTGTACCGACCGCCATCTTTGACAGCGTCCGGGGCCGACTGCTTAACGTGCCCTCCGAAGCACGGTGTCAGTGATATTGTGTACTTAAGTCAGAAAAACTCATTGGTACTCGCCCGGATTCGAACCATGGCCCTATGGGGCCTTATAAATTTGAGATAGGTTCTTTGCGCTCAGGGGTATCACGACACTATATGTATGTCATGTGGTGGGATTTAATCAATTAACATTTCCAGGTTCCGCAAACTGTACGCGAAAATGCATAAATTCATGGACGTACTATCATATTTCAATTTGAGGGAATGGAAACAACACGAATCGAATACTCATGATTTATTCGAAAGTTTATCAGATGAAGACAAGGAAATATTCAATTTTGACATTACCACATGTAACTGGCCGGAATTTTTCCAATTATGGTCTTTAGGCGTCAGAAAATACATAGTCAAAGACGGCCTCAAAAACACGGAATTGGGTATTAAAAAAAACTTTTATTTTCGTATAGGACATTATGCCGTTGTTTTATTGTACGTGTACGTTTTTTGGAATTTAATTTCTTTTTCCTATTGGATTTTCAAAACTATAATTTTCTGGTTGAATAAAATTGTATAAAAATTTTGTGTTTTATTTTACTTCGTCCATATACCATACGGATACGATCATGGGTCTTTCCGAAAATATTCATAACCTATTCTTTGACCATTAATGATCATATCAATGCGCATTGATGAGCATCAATGAATTTCTGAGTAAAATGGCACTTAACATACACTTAGAAATTTTTCAAACACAACCCTACTAGTTTAATATTATCTAATCACAAGACACTATGAATACGAGGCGGATTCGAGTTGACGGCGGTATAATAACATCCCTGCTGGCACCAGCTGACACCAGCTGACGCTACACGACGACGCTATTCGATTTACAATACAATACAATAATTACAATAGCTCGTATTCAATGTATATCTAACACAGTGTAACAAAACAATTAACAATATCCATTAACGACAATAATAAATTTACAGAAACAACGGTAACAGAATATGATTAATAATAACAGACACGGCGCGGGTTAAAATTACGAAAGTGAGATAAAGACTGATGTACGTCGATTTACAGTCGTGCCGTCCAGCGTCCAGCTCGAAGGGCTCTCCCTTACTGAGGGATGACTGAGGGATCGATACGCGTACCCTCTACTTGAATCTAACTCCTACGCCAAGCAGGTGGCGCCCTTAAGAACGGGTTTACGCGTGAACGCCCATACAAACGCTCTTAAAAGACAATGGGCGGTTTCGTACCCAGTGGTGTATCAAGTTGTGACATATGTCATTTTAAAGATCTATGAATTGTTTAATTTTTATTTAAATAAACATTATTTCTAGCTTATAAATTTCTTTTGCTTATATTAATTTATTTGCCATATTATATAGCATACTGTGCGGTGCGGCTACCTGTATCTATCGCTCCTACACCGGCCTGCCTGCTAACATACATACTACCAGAGTCACACATTAACTATAACATAATGTTATATGCTGGGCACAACGCGGTGGCGAAAAGACACTTTGTAGATGTATCAGGTTACCACGTTACATGCGCGTAAGATAAAAAACAGTTTACGAGTGAAATGAAAGAACGTGGTAGCAATAATTGATAGACAAGGGAGATAAACAGGATTACGGGACAACTGAAAGAACGAAATAGCAGGAATACGGAGGCAAGAGAGATAAAGACAAAAAGTGATCCTTTTGTTTAACAGTTCTGACTGTTATAGTTGTACTTACCTACGTTAAATCTGTTTGATATTGGGTTACGATACGTACGTCACATCCATCTTTTATTCTTTTGGAATGGAACTGTATATTTTTGACCTCGGCACGTAAAACGGACTAGATTTTTCTTCTTTATATTTTTTTGTAGCTAGTTTAACGGACTTGATTACAGCAGATTGCATTCGTTGTTAAGATAAAACGTGTAATCCATTGTGTTACACGTGAAAGTTCTCTTACGTGAGAGCGACAACGTCATTGACTCAGAAAAGAAGCTTTAGTCTATCTATATAAGCGAAGACTAATCACTAGTTGATATTTTTTAATTTTAAATATTTTGACCTACGCAATATTGCCCTTTAATTATGTTTTTAATAAGAAATCCAAGAACAACATGTCTACACTATATACAGCGTGGAGACGGAGCCAATGCAATACATACAATTTTTTTTCGTCCAGTCTTAGGAGTATGTAGGTGTGCCAGCAGCGGTGGAATGGCTATTGGTAACCACATAATATGCTTAATAATAAAATACTATATTGTACCTACAATAAGTTCTAAAAATTAACAATAACTTTTCATGAGATATAAAATAACTCATAGTTATTTCATTGCACGTGGTTCATCGTTGGTGTCATACTATAAAATAAAGCTGTTGATATGACCTTTAAAATGACATATACCTACCACAACTTGATACAACCTGGGTACGGAGCCCATACAAAGTTGCCCATTCACTTTTACATTAATAACCATTTTAATCTTGGTTTGTTTTGAATTATAATCTCATTTGAATTAGAACTAGGTTTGTATAGAGCCAAGTTCGATATTTCTATAAACATCCTATTTACAGAAATTTGCTAAACCTATTTATATAACTATTACGAAATTTCTATAACTAGGATGTATAGATGTGTTGTTCCAACCCGGCATCAACTGCGCTGGTGCGCAGTTGTCTGTATGCAGGTACGGCCATCAACACTATGACCGCCATACGGACTCAGTGGTGCATAATATAGCACAAAGCATAATTTTAAACGCGTTATTTAAGCCCAACGGATTTAGCATATTATATTGGTTGACTCTTGGTGCTATAAATAGCTCGACGCGATTCCGTAGTCCCACGTTACCAATAGAGCGATGCGATTAGCACAACGAAACACATCCTACAACGAACGAGATTGCGCGCTGACTGATTAGCAAATTTAACAATTTAGCATTAGCATGGCATTAGCGCAGCTGTCGGTCGACAGCATATGACCGCCCGCTGCCCAACGCAACGAACGATTCTCGCGCTATGCATTCCCGCGTGTTATGCTAAAGAATAGCATATTAATAAACATGCTAAAATAATATAGTTTATAGTCTAAAGCATGTTTTTAAAATATAGCAGATTTTTATACCACAGATACGGTCCGCCCGCGCCGGCGGGTTGTAATTTTTTAAGTACAGCACGCTATTAATATACTACGCCGAGGGAGTTCTGCAGGTCATACGCCCGCCAGCGCACCGTAACTTTGCACCATAATCTATCAAAATGTACATTATTGTTATCACAAAATTGATATGAAATTGCAAGATCGTAGCGGACCGTATGGCTTCCTAAAAAAACAATCATCACATCCGCCACAGGCCCGTACCTACCCACTGCCTGTACTTTTTCGCCGCGGCTTGAACGTATAGTTGACGCGCAGCTGTTGGCGGCCCGCATGACTTGCAAAACTTGAAAATTCTATATATGGGTGGCAGTGTGAGTGTTAAAAAAACCTCCGGGATAAATTGTGAAGAAACTTTGAATCTCTAAGAAACAAATCTTCAAATAAAAATAGGATATATAGCCGCCTTACATTATAAATTTAAAAAGAAATCACAACATTTTAATTGAAATATTTTGCTCAAGTATGCATAAAGTATAAAATTAATATCGAATAAAAGCTGATATTTTCTATTGACAAAAAAACAATATGAGTGGGATATTTGTTCTAAGTGAAACTTCATAGGCAGTCCCAGTTTTTCAGTAAAGATCGGTAGTTCGAATTCAAACGGTTTTTTTAATTATCTTTTTAAGGAACGTTACGTTGTTTGTTTTTTTATCAAAAATTTGTGTTAACGAAAGATATTACATACCATATACCATACGGATAAGATCATGCGTCTTTCCGAAAATATTCATAATCTATTCTTTGAGCATTGATGAGCATATCAATAAGCATTGATGAGCATCAATGAGTTTCTGAGTAAAATGACACTTAACATACACTTAGAAATTTTTCAAACACAACCCTACTAGTTTAATATTATCTAATCACAAGACAACGTCTACATGCCGTTTGTAGGTAAGTAATTGCCTCGTAAAAATCAAAATACGCCCACAAGGTTGTCGCTGCGATACAATTATTATTTTATTTTATTTGTCGCATTGTATTCACCATGTGTAGGTCTTCTAATGGAAATAACAGGTAAAACTGCGACCAGCGGGTAAAACTTTATGTCCACTATGAACACGAGGCGGATTCAAGTTGACGGCGGTATAATAACATCCCCGCTCGCACCAGCTGACACCAGCTGACGCTACACGACGACGCTATTCGATTTACACAGGTCACATCAAACACTTTGTTCGTTCTGAAGTTGGTACAGTGCGAGTTTGCGAAGGTGCGAGGTTTATTCATGCCCCAATTCATTAATATACATGGCAACGGAACGGATCCGGGCCGGTCACATTGGCCGTAGAAGCGATAACCGATGGGGTAGACGAGTTGTCCAATGGAGGCCACATACCAGGAAGCGAAGCGTTGGACGCCCCCCGGCCCGGTGGACAGATGACCTGAAGCACTATACCGGGGGTAGTTGGATGGGAAAGTTGGAGTGTGTGTGGTGGCGAGCCTTGGGAGAGGCCTATATCCTGCAGTGGAGAGACACGGGCTGATGATGATGAACGGAACGGAGACGCTATATGTATACATCGTGTTATTGAGTGTAGTCCGAACTTAAAGAACAAACTAAACAAATCATTTTAAGTAAGCAGGTGACGCAAACTAACGATTACTGAGAAAAATATACAGCATTGACAAACTAAATGGCTTGGTCACCCTACTGTTAAGACATCCAATACTATTCTGAAACAGCTAGCTTACTGCCAACAGCCAATTTAAAAATAATTGCGTAACGAAACCATTCCACCACATTTTAATGCAAAGGATAGTCGATCTTTGGCCTTATCAGCTGTTTCACGAGAAGTGTTTCTTCAAATTTTGCGATTCGTGAGACAGTCTCGCGTTATTGAGTTTGTAATCGCAGAGTTAATTTCCTTTAATTTTTTTTTTTGACATATTTGAGAATATTTAGGCACCAAAATCACAAAGTACAATAAACCACAAACAAACAGTACGTTCACGTTACGCTCATCCGGCCTAATGGCAGTCACAATGAATATCAAATGTCAATCATTCAATCTCAAAAAAAAAAATATAATTGATTTATCATCTTAGAAAAAATCAACCGATCCTCTGCTTTCGCACGAACTTCCTACGACATTGGAAATGAACCTAACGGAATAAAGTAAACACAGATATTTTGGATAATATTTATCGAAATAAATTTTTTTCGCAATAAAAATAACACAACTGTATCTGAATAAGCTTAAAACTTCGAAATATAACATTCTATACGACATTTCGATCGAACAAACCGAATTAGTACGAAATGTAACACCGACGCATATCCGACTTCCAACTAAGGGCACTCTTAACCACTACTTCCGGTTGTCCTATTCTAACAATTTTCGTCTCAATCGAACCCCCGTTTAATAACCCCGAGCCGTTTCTTTATTTTTTTTTATGCAGACCTAGTTTTCGAGATATCGGGCTTCCAAAATGAAAATAAGGGAAAAAATTTCGATTTTTTTTTTATTTTTGCCGATATTTTTTTTGTTTTTGAGCTTTTTCCGAATTGTATTTTACCATCTTGTAGAGCTCGCCGAGCTGCGTCTTTTGACACCACGTTCATCCCGATATCTCGAAAACTCTTTGTGCAATCTGCCTGTCTCACAAAACTCTCAAATGACTCCCTATACTCCAACGAAATGAAAGTCATTTCCAATGACAAAACAAGGAATACGTGATTCCTCGTAAATTAGTTATATAATTCATCGTAGTTAATCATAGAATACATTTTAATATAAAATACTATATTAAACAAAAGAAAATTATAATAAAGTTGCTTAAGAATTTGTATCCAGCTCACCCTAATTTAAAAATACGGTCTTCCGTCCATACCCAAAATGTCATCTTGGTGTTGTTTTCATCACGTTACTCACAATACGTTTTAATTTATATTCTTCCCTGCAATGATTTTATCGTACAAAAACATATACAATAATCAGGATTAATTCCAATATTTTTTTCTATATATAGCTTTGATTGTTGAACGTTATAGGAATATTTCGAGGATTGTCCTTTATCATTACAACCGTAATTGTTGGTTTGTATTAATAACATCCGATATTTAAGAATAACTTTATTGATGTATATTTTACGTTAAAAGCATCGTGAGAAATGAGTTAAACCGAAAAAAAAGTTTTTAATCTCAAAAAATTATTACATCCTTCGAGGCACTATTTGGGATGATTTTTTAAAAATTAGATGAATGAGCTTCTGAGATTGACTGGGTGTGGGAAAAACCGTTCGGTTACCCAATTGTTAAAATATTTAAAATAAAATTGAATATCTTGTAGTAGTGTAGTTAGGGTAAATTTAATAATTATAATAAAAAACAAATACAAGTTAAAAGTAAAGAATTTGTAGATCGCCCCATACAAACGCAGTAGGGTGAATACGACGTTATGACGCATTTAAATTTTGAGATTTTCTTTTATCTAGTCACTGAATTATATACTACTAGAAACGACGCCGCGAACCAAATGTTTGCGCCAAGCATTGTAGCCGACCGGCAACAACTCATTCAGTCACTCGCCTATGCTCATTGCGACCGCGTACCAAAAATGTGATTAAACAATTAAAAAATGCCGTCGTGGGTGTTAAAAACGTGTAAAAATCAATCAACTGCGAAGAAAAAAGATAGAGAAATAACTTATCGTCGATAATTTAACAAAACAAAGTTAAAAACATCCAAAACTAATTTTTGTACCTGCATTATTTTCGACGTTTGCCGCCATAGTTGCCGTATACTTGTTTTAACTACAAGTAATGTCACGAGTGTCACGTCTTGTACAGTACCTACTAAATACTTGTATAATACTTGCGAATTCTGTGTACTCTTGTGGGAACGAACCAAGCATTATACATATAAGACAGGTATAATACAGTGTATTATACTTGGTAGAAAAATCAATATGGTAAAAAGAAGGTGATAGTGCCGCACACATATTTTGTTCGTGCTGTCTAATTTACTAGTATTTGGTTCAGTGTATCTACTATATATCTATCTACTCAAAATAGTTACTTTACAGAAGAACCAAAAAAATTTAATTATGATTACACCAATCGAAGCTGATTTTTTTTATATATTCTACGTACAACAAACAATTTCAACAATTACAACAGTACAATTTCATTTATACCCTTTTTCGCTAGAAGAAGGTTTGTGTTGGACTAAAATATCAAAATGTCTATAAACATCTCAGTTATTAACCCGCAAAAAGCGTAATAGGGGTGCAGACCACGTGTGCGTTGGACTTGCGGCGTCCGTAACTAGGACTCTTAAAATAAAAATGAAATTCATACCTTTTTTACAAAAAATTGAGTTTTGATTGTCGACCTTCAACTTAGGAAAAGTGTGACGGTTTGTAATAGCTCGACCCAAAACAATTTGTTACTAACCCAAAATATTACTTAGGTGCATACAGTCAGCATAATATTATTCCCACATCATGAGTTTTATTCCTCGATATTATTTGAAGACCAAGATGATTTGACTATCAAAGGCCTAGCGCTAATTATCGATTTTTAATCGATCAACAGTTTAGTTGTGTATCAAAAGACTACGGCCTTATTGCACTATTGACACGATCGTAGCTCGACAGAAAAATCATAAATCAATCGATGAGCACTTTTGATTAAAAAATCGAACAACTATCGATCACAACTTTATGTTCACGGCCTTATATTGAAGAGCGCAGATCATCGACTAAATAGTCGACGCGCGTCAATTGCCATGATTGTCTGCTGGCACTTGCACAGAAGGATTGTGTTCGGTTTTAGCTATGACGGGGGCCATTACAAACGACACGGAATTATTTATAGAGTCTATAGATATAGGCCTGCTTTGTATTTGAAGAAATTTTCCCTTGAATAATTTTTCTCTTAATATAGGATGAACCCAGTATTTCTTTTTTATTTTCTTCATTTAGAAGTAAAGCGCAAACTAATGCCTTTCTATTGAGCGTTCTGAACGACTGTCGACACTAGACGATCGATCATGTGCGCACCAACATCGACTTAACTGTTTAATCGTGGTGAAATCGCGAATCGCACATAACTCGACTCAATAGTTTTGTCGTGTAACAATCGATAGCGCTAAACCTAAAACTGTTTCTTAAATAATTTTTCATTCAGCTGGTTTTCTTTAATTTTATTTTTTAACTAACACCTTTAACGTAATATATAATTACCTTTTTAATAATAATAATAATAGACATTTATTCACTTTCTTGTACAAAAAGAGACTTAACCTAATACAATTTCAATGTAATGTAATAAAGACACAAAACCATCGTTAGGTTAACGGTGGCAGCTGTGATAGTATTAAACTGGGCTACAGCTGCCTACTTTATTAATATTAATACTTAATTAAAGTCCATCCGTTATATTAGACCTCAGACGGCGGCGTCGGTATCCTTTGAGACGGCAGCCAAGTGCCGGCGGCTTTCTTTGTGAACTTTCGTCGGTATGCGGTGTCCTCGTGTCAAAGGATGTAGGTTAATATAATGAATAAACTATACTCAATGTTTCCTTTGTCGTGGGTTATATAGAAAAATTAAACTGAGGGAAAATCAAACTTGATATTGCGTACAACCTTGATAGGCGTGATTGTCCGAACGCGGCTAACCTGTTCCAAATCTATAAGGCTATGTGGCCGTGGTTCGTATCCGCGCGTGTACCAACGAGTTTTTCTGACTTAAGTACATTAACTATCACTGACTCCGTGCCTCGGAGAGCACGTTAAGCAGTCGGTCCCGGTTGCTGTCAATAGATACCGGTCGTTACAGTCCGCCAACACGCATTGCAGCAGCGTGGTGAATTTAAGCTCCAAACCCCCTCATCTTGACGTGAGGCCTAAGCCCCCACATGGAAAATGGAAGGGAAAAAATCCACCTTAACAGGCGTCCTATTCGCTATATATATAAAATGCATCTATATATGTATTATTAAAAAAAATGTATATCAGTAGCCTATATATAAATATAAATAAACTTGGGAAATCCCACACAGCGCCATCTAGTCCCAAAGTAAGCAAGTATTATGCTTGTATTATGGGTTACTAGATAATCGATATAAATAATTAAATATCCTTTTTTTATATAATAATACAAGGGACATCCCACATAACGCCATCTATTAGTCCCACAGTAAGCAAGTATTATGCTCGTGTTATGGTTTACTAGACAACTGATATACATACTTAAATATTCTTTATAATATATACATATATAAATATTTTACACCCAGACACGGAACGAAATGAACATGTTCATGCACACAAATGTTTGTCCCGTGCGGGAATCGAACTCGAGACCTGTGGCACCGCAGTTAGGGTCTCTAACCACTCTGCCATTCGGTCAGTTAAATATTTATATAATATATGTATGTGTATCTCCTACTTAATTGAAATTGTTTGTCATTCTGTTACGTATTTTCATGTGAAGTAATGAATTGGCATTATATTAACGTTTAAATTAGTATACATTAAACGGTAGATTACGTATCTATTTATCGTCTACTTTGGTCTACTCGAGGTTGACTTGCGTTTATGGTCAAGGTTTTTGCGCATTAAAACAATGACAATTAAGTCTTATTACGTTGACAGTGAATAAAATATAAGCCATGTGAATTAAGTGTTTCGCATCAACCGAACTGCATCGAATTTCCAATTATGGGGCCGTCCATTAATCACGTGAGGCTTGAAAGGGGGGGGGGGTGACAAAAATCACTAAATATCACAAGGGGGGAGGGGGGTGTAGTAAGATATCACGTGTATTTATTTTTTCATTATTTTTTCAAACGCGCGGTTTTTAAATCAAAAAGCGGCGTGTAGTGTACTTCATTCGTTTATTATTATTTTTATGCCAATCAAAAACAACCTGCAACCTTTCTGTCTAGACATTTTTATCATGGTCCTTAATTTCAGAACAAAATAAGATTGTACTTTATACCTGTATTTAAGATAATATTCTAAAATATTCTTAAAAATTAAATTTTTTTTGTAGATACTAAAAATACACGTGATGCTGGGTGGGGGGTGAGGGGTAGTCTTAAACCTCACCATGTATCACCAAGGGGGGGGGGGGGTTAAAAAATGCTTAAAAAACGATCACGTGATTAATGGATGGCCCCTATTGTAGAAGGCTGTTAGATAGCACCACAGACCAGTCAACCTATAGACCACGCTTTAATAAACGTCAGTACGAAAACGAAATCGCCAAAAAGTGGCGGGGTGCGGGGAAAGGTCGGCTAGTTTTCATTGGCTCGTTCAAAATTGACAATTTAATGGCTTCCGACGTGCTTCCAACTGACGGCTCACTAGTGACGTAGTTATGTAGTGTCACTACATAGGCTTGGCGAATGCTACTCCCTGTCAAAGCGTGGTCTATAAGGTTGACTTTTCTGTGGATAGCACCAACGATAGCTTCATCAAATGGCTAGTCAGGTCCCAGGTTGTTCGACTTGTGCAACGTTACCTATACCAAAAGTAGTTTGTTACACTTTTCGGGGGTGAATCGTTTGACAATCGACCGTACCCAAATATATTTTATTTCGAAAGAATAAGACACTGATTTGAAAATTTTTGTTTTTAGATCGCCGTTTATGTCGACATATTTAAAAAATTATAGCGTGACTTCACCGGGTAGAACTATAAGTTTATCCTTGTAGATAAATTTTGATCTGAATGCTTGCACAGTTCGAGATTCAGAGCAGTATCCCAAAGTGTTCCTTGGTTTAGTCGTTTCGGAGTTTACCCGGACATACATCGTGACACAATATTTTTATATATCTAGGTATTCCAATGAAAGCTGGCATATTGTAGTCTACCAACACAGGCAGTTACACGCATTGCGGAAGGAATATAAAATAAAATGTAACGTTTGTTTCTTTTACGCACACCAATCTAAAAGGCTGATTGAACGCGAAGTCCCGCAAGTACAGTCAAACGTGTCAATTAAATAAAACAAAAATATATTTAATTATTGTGAATTTCAGAAATCGTTTAACTTAATAAGTGTATATAGTCAATCTTAACTGCTCATAATAAGTCCAATAAATAGAAATACATTTATCAAAAAATTTAAGATAAATTAACAAATAAAGTACCTAAAACAACTTTTTCTTCGTTTTATATTCTATATTTTCATTGCTTTATGATTTTTATCCTCGTCGCCATTCTGTTGTATTTAATAATAATTAAAAAAATCAATTAAAATATTTTGTATTAGTTTTATTCCACTATTCGTAATTCTGACAATATCATTTACAGGTGAGATTTTAGTAACCAGCCAATAATTTTCTAGATGTTAGGTATGACCAATAGACTTCATTACGTAAATAAAAATATAGGTCAAATATTCATAATCAATAATTATATCCTAAATATTTTTTAACAAAATTTGGCTACCTTCTACTTACATGGAGCGAAAGGGTGAAGCATAGTACATGTGGGCGGGGCGCGTGTACGTGCACTGGCACCCTCGTGAACGGTGACTAGTATATTGATGGTTTGGGAAAGGTTTACGTAGTCTAAACTAAATATTTTCTTATTGAACTACACTAAAAAAGAACAAGAGGGCCAACGGATTTTTATCAAAGGTCATTATATTAAAATTTGGCTGGTCATTAAAATCTCAACCTGTATATAGTTTTTTTTTAAATGGCCTGTATTCAATGTATATCTAACACAATGTAACAAAACAATTAACAATACTCATTGACGACAAAAATAAATATACAAAAACAACGATAACAGAATATAATTAATAATAACAGACGCGGCGCGGGTTAAAATTACGAAAGTGGGATAGAGACTGTTGTACGTCGATTTAAAGTCGTGCCGTTCAGGGTCCAGCTCGAAAGGCTCTCTCTTACTGAGGGATGACTGAGGGATCGATACGTGTACCCTCTACTTGAATTTAACTTCTACGCCGAGCAGGTGGCGCCCTTAAGAACGGGTTGTACGCGTGAACGTCCATACAAACGCTCTTAAATTTACGTTAATACCCATTTTAGTCTGGGTTTGTTTTGAATTATAATCTCATTTGAGTTAGAACTAGGTTTGTATAGAGCCAAGTTCGATATTTCTCTAAACATCCTATTTATAGAGATTTGGTATACCTATTTATATAACTATTACGAAATATCTATAACTAGGATGTGTAGATGTGCTGTCCCAACCCGGCATCAGCTGCGCTGGTGCGCAATTGTCTGTATGCAGGTACGGCCATCAACACTCTGACCGTCATACGGACTCAGTGGTGGATAATACAGCATAAAGCATAATTTTAAACGCGTTATTTAAGCCCAACGGATTTAGCATATTATATTGGTTGACTCTTGGTGCTATTAAATAGCACGACGCGATTCCGCAGTCCCGCCTTACCGATAGAGCGATGCGATCAGCACAACAAAACACGTCCTACAACGAACGAGATTGCGCGCTGACTGATTAGCAAATTTAGCAATTTAGCATTAGTATGGTATTAGCGCAGCTGTCGGTCGACAGCATGTGACCGCTGCCCAACACAACGAACGATTCTCGCGCTAAGCATTCCCGTGTGTTATGCTAAAGAATAGCATATTAATAAACATGCTAAAGTAATATAGTTTATAGTCTAAAGCATGTTTTTAAAATATAGCAGATTTTTACACCACTGATACGGTCCGCCCGCGCCGGCGGGTTGTAATTTTTTAAGTACTTATATACTACGCCGAGGGAGTTCTGCAGGCCATACGCCCGCCGGCGCACCGTAACTTTGCACCATAATCTATCAAAATGTACGTTATTGTTACCACAAAATTGATGTGAAATTGCAATATCGCAGCGGACCGTATGGCTTCCTAAAAAAACAATCATCCAATCCGCCAGCCGCCCATACCTACCTACTGCCCGTACTCTTTCGCCGCGGCTTGAGTGTATAGTTGACGCGCAGATGTTGGCGGCCCGCATGACTTGCTAAACTTGTAAATTCTATATATGGGTGGCAGTGAGAGTGTTAAAAAAACCTCCGGGATACATTGTGAAGGAAACTTTGAATATCTAAAAAACAAATCTTCAAATAAAAATAGGATATATGGCCGCCTTACATTATAAATTTAAAAAAAAATCGCAACATTTTAATTTAAATATTTTGTTCACATAGGTTTGCATGAAGTATAAAATTAATATCGAATAAAAGCTGATATTTTCTACTGACAAAAAAACAATATGAGTGGCGGGATATTCGTTCTAAGTGAAACTCCATAGGTAGTCGCAGTTTTTTAGCAAAGATCGGTAGTTCGAGTACAGTTTTTTAGTTATCTTTTTAAGGAACGTTACGTTGTTTGTTTTTTTAACAAAAATTTGTGTTAACGAAAGATATTACAATTTAGACAACCTTTAGGGACAGCCTTTGCTTTTAAAATCTAGTTTTGAGAAAAAATGGTTGTAAAATAAGACCCCATATTTACTGTTTTTGTCTGTTAATTTCATTGTTGTGCGTCTTGAGGAATAAGCGTTAAGAAATTATTAAAATCTTCTGATATGTTAGTAGGCCATAATCGAGTTTTAGCTCGAGTAGTTTAAGAAATTGTTAGCTTTGAAGTTAACACACTATTTTTTTCAACCTCTTCATTGTGAAAAGTTAATTTTAAATTAAAAAGTTAAATAAAGAGACAAAGGGATTCGGATCTAGACAGCTCCTCTGCTCAATTTGCAATGTTGAGTGCAGTCCTCATGCAACGTCTTTCGTTCGTTCCACCAAAGATAGTAAGACCGATCACACAATGGCATAATATCACAGACTAAAATCTTTTGTTTTAATTTGTGATAATAGTACGTACGACTAAAAGCCCTCTTCTGCGTTTACCGTCTAACCACTCATTTTTTAACTAGCTGGTGCAAGATAGCGAGGTCCAATCCACTAGGTTCTCGCGCGCCGGTCTTCACCCCCGCGATTGCGTTGGACGTTTTCGATGCCGTAAAGTGACATTTATGGCTCTCTATTAAAACCAAACGCTGCCGTCAAATTTGTTTACACTATGCGTATTTAGAAGCACAAAACGTGCTCATAAGCAAACTTAAGCACATTATGAACCTATTTCTTTTTTACGGTCGGTCTGTTTAAGAGTATGGTAGAGAGTACACTCTACCACACACTACAATCGGAACCTGGTCATTTGTAAATTTTCTTTGTTGTGGCGAACTAAACATAAAAAAATCCTCATTTCCTCCATTTTCCCCAAAATTGTACCTACTTGCAAGACTAAAGGTTCAATCCCACACTCTCCTCTGTGCACTATCATAGTACCAAAATTATAAAGTATTGACTGTCCTACTTGTTGTAAGGATATAGGAGAATGGTTAGAAAAAAAATCCGTAACACTTAAAAATATTTCTTTAATATGTCCATATAAATTAAATGAAAAAATATATACATCTAGTATTAATTTAAAAATAACATTCATCAAGTTACCAGCAATATATGAAGATGCAGCTCATGCAATAGTTTCTTGATATAGTTTAAATTTTGTAAATAAAATCGTAATAGTGAAATAGTTGGAATCAAACTTTTTGCTGCTTATTAACAACTAATGTCTATCCGCGACTGTCTTTTGCGTGGTCATAGTTTTTTAGGATAACGTAGCCAAAATGGCAGAACGCAACTCCTGTAATTTCGTCCTGACTTTCTGTCATCTTACCAGGAACTATTGGCACTATGTAGAGAAAATTTGAAGGTAGGTGTAATGTAATCTATGGACCGCTAAACAATGGTACCGTCGTACTCGTATAGGTACATGCTACATGTAAGGGTCGTCAATGACCATGACTTAAGTACATTAACCATCACTGACTCCGTGTCTCGGAGAGCACGTAAAGCAGTCGATCCCGGCATAGATGACGGCCGTTGCAATCCGCCAACCCGCATTGGAGCAGCGTGGTGGATTTTAGCTCCAAGCCCCTTCGTCATGAGGGGAGGCCTAAGCCCCATGCAGTGGGGTATAAAAAGGGCTGCTGGAATGGAAAGGGATGCAAGACGACAAAGAAGAAATTATACGGGTTCCGTTTTTTGCTATTTGACTCCGGAATCCTAAAAGGACTACGACGTAAACGCGTCAAATAAACTATAGGATAATAGGTACATAAACTAGTATACGACTACAATGATCAAGTTACCCTTCAAAATAAACGTATTCACGTAACACACAACCGTGTACCCCCACCCTGCCATGCTCTGATTTTACGCTGAACTATAAAATTGAGTTCAAAGTGAGAAAGAAACAGGTGCGGGGTGATCTACCATGTGTATGTGTGCGTAAGTAGGGAAGACAACACCATAACAACACTAAGAAATCTCGCGGACTTACAATTTCAAGTTGGCCAACTATCGAACAACAGTCGGCCGATAGTTGGACAACTTTTTAATTGTGCCTAATCGGAAGGGAATCTCGGTTATGATACGATCGATGTCCAATTAATTTGTTGGACGATTTAGTTGGATGTGCGGACTATCATTAACTTCCTTAACTATTAGTGTACTCTGCGTATCGTGATAGCCCAGAGCGCAACGAACCTGTCTCAAATTTATAAGGCCATAGGGCCATGGTTCGAATCCGGGCGTGTACCAATGAGTTTTTCTGACATAAGTACATAACTATCACTGACTCCGTGCCTCTGAGAGCACGTTAAGCAGTCGGTCCCGGACGCTGTCAATAGATGGCGGTCGTTACAATCCCCAATCCGCAGTGGAGCAGCGTGGTGGGTTTAAGCTCCAAGTCCCCTCACTCAGGGGGAGACCTAAGCCCAGTGGAGTAAAAATGGGCTGATGTGATGAAGAAGAAGAAGTACTCTGCGATTTAGTTCATCAATTTGAAATCGTAAGTCTCCGGGACGTATTCGTATAATTAATTTGAATTCAGTGTTTCATCTCAACTGTGAGAGATGAGTGAGAAAAACACAAAATAATTTCTTCCGTCGCACCTACAATTGGTACTTTGTTGTATTGTTTGACCGAAACCGCTGTAATGTGCCTTAGGTGTGTGCGCGGCGAGGAGGCAGCACCTGAGCGTTGACGACGGACAGGGGTCGCACGCTAGTAAATTAACGCAGCGCAGAATAATCCGTACAGTATAACGCATGGATCATTGCCGCTGTGAAGTTAGTTACAGATGACGTCGCAGCAGCATATAATAAAAGCGCGGAGGAGATGAGAACGAGGTCGGATAGCTCTACTATCGGACTACAACTACCTACTAATTACCTACCCATTAATTTTAAGCACTTATTGTTAAAAAATTGTTTATAATTTTGTTAAAAAGAGCGTTCCTCGGTTTCTTTCTTATTCTTCTGAGAGGAAACAGCAGTTTTTGAATGCGCCTTCGTGGTAACGATTCTCCACAAAGTAATAAATTCGGTCTTGTGATGTGTTTCAAGATTATGTTACATAACTACTGTAACAATATTCAATGTTGTACCTAGACGTCAACCATTTCATATTTTGGCAACATTAACAACCTTCTGTATCATAAAAAAAAAGAGTCAATCATCGATGACAGTGGTTGACAGAATATCCTTATCAGCTCTGCATATTGGAATATAATTTGTATAGAGAATTGAGTTGTGTCGAAGGAATAAAAAATAAAAGTGTGGATTAGCAAATAAGACGGGTTTCATTTTTAAAGAAAACGACTTGATGGGATAACTACGAAATAAAGATATTTGATTGATTGATTGATCGATCGATCGATTGATTGATTGATACTACTACTAGAACTCACTGCCTGCGCGGCTGTATATATTCGCAGGCAACTCAGAGCGGCAAAGATTCTTGCGTTGTACTGTACTCTCGTCCATAGTCCTAGCGACCGGATTTTTTAAATGGAACGTATTCGAGGCTGTTTTGGTACCGCGTTAAGATTCAGAGTAGGGCCGACAGAGCGGAGCTGTCTCCTTCTTCGCCGCGTACACACCTAAGACGCGGTACAGCGGTTTCGATCAAATTGTACCAGTGTTTGAATAAAATATTCATAAATACATTTGGCAAATAACCCTTGTGTCGTGTCGTGATAGCCCAGAGCACAACAAACCTGTCTTAAATTTATAAGGCCCCACAGGGCCATGGTTCGAATCCGGGCGTGTACCAATGAGTTTTTCTGACTTAAGTACACAATATCACTGACACCGTGCTTCGGAGGGCACGTTAAGCAGTCGGTCCCGGACGCTGTCAATAGATGGCGGTCGTTACAGTTCCCAACCCGCAGTGGAGCAGCGTGGTGGACTTAAGCTCCAAGCCCCCCTCCTCACCCTGGGGGAGGCCTAAGCCCCTGCAGTGGGGTAAAAATGGGCTGATGATGATGATGATGATGAAATAACCCTTAATCCGCCAAAGCAAAAGTCAGTATAATTTCCATCGCCCACATAAACCTCTTGATAGTTAAGTACTTAAATATAATCTTATTAAACTGTATATGATTTAGCAACCAAGTTATTTTGTACTGGAAAGTCTGTACCATAATAACTTAAATTTGGACTATTTCTCATGGCTTCATCTTGTCTTATTTCATTTAGTCTTTGAACATCATGCGTTTTGGAATCGTTTATATCTAATTTAGCTACAATAGGTATTTCTTCTATATTCTTATGCTTGACTATTTGATTTACATTTAAAACTTTTTCTTTTTTTAAATCAGCATCTTTGGAAAATGGATTCAACGTCGATAAGGAATTTTCGTCTACCGTGTTCCCTTTTTTTCTTAGATTTTCATTTGATTCTGATTCACATTCAGAAATGGAATTCAAAGTATTTAGCTTATTTTTTTTCTTTGATAATATCGACTTTTTAATTTTTATGCAACTTTTTTTGTTTTCATTTTCAATACACCGATCTATTGTACTGATACTGAAAATATTATCTTCACTATCATTTTCTAAAGTTTCATTATTAATCTTAGAATTGTTAGAGCTACATTTTTTTGGTAACGAATCCTTTTTAGTAGCATAAAGCTCTTTGGAACGAGGCGTATTAACTACAATTTCTTTAGAACTCGTCATATCAGTTTTTATTGCTGTGTTTAAGATTGCTTTTAAGTCATTACTTGGTTCTTTTGTAGTGCAATCTGTTTCCCTAACAACAGAACTACATGCATTATCAATCACTTCTTTGAAGTCTTCCATTTTTTTCTCTTTAGCTTGAATTACGCCAATCTGAGATTCATTATTTACTGCTGTTATAGGATCCAGTTTAATTTCGTCTGTTACTTCTTTCTCATTTTTTCTTGAATCATCTTCTGTCGCGTCAGCTTCACTATTCAATCCTGTAGAAGATTGTTGTCTATCTTCTTCTGCATTCTTCAATGCTTCTTGCTCCATTCTTAATCTTTCAGATTCTTCTCTCGCTTTCTTCTCAGCTAATTCTTTGCGTCTTTGAGCATTCAACCAAGGTCGGATTCTTTGGAACAATACCCTCGTCCTATGTTGCGGTTTTAACACCCATGATATAGCCATTTCTACGTCAGCGATTCTGAAAATTTAAAAAGTTCAATTGTAATTATAAATACAATTTAAACGGAGATAATTAGACACAACATTTTCTATAGCAATAAAGTTACTAATAGCCTTTGACATGATTTGTCAGTAGTATCTATACGACTGCACTTTTGGCAAATTGGGCTAAACAAAAATTTTCCTAACTGAAATAAAACCTTCTATATTGATTTTTGTTTCAGATAGAAGAATGATCACTTAGCCCAAAATCACATAATTAATACGGTAGACTTAGTTACCTATACATTATATTTTTCAATAACTATTGCCTTTCGTTCTTTACACGGTAGAACGAAACGGGAAAAAACGGATTCGGTTTTTTTTTTCATATACGTATTTATTGAATTCACATTCATACTGAGATAAGAAAAGCATACCTAGCGTACCACATACAAGGCGAAAGGTCGCTTTTATAATTCTTAACGGTACGATATTATCGTGGACGTGCACGATACAACAATAACACGGGGAAGTAAATTGTATGGAAATATTTATTCATTTATTTATTTATTACATAGATACAGCAACAGTTAATAAACTTAAAAATAGGCAAAGATACAAAATATACAAAATACAATAGAGGCGAGTCTGTTGACCTTAATAGCTATCTATATACGGCATTGTAAAATAGTACATAGTAAATAATCAAGTAATAAACACAAAAACGACCAAAATATTTAAAAAGAAAGAAAACATTTATAATTTGGAAAAAGCTCTTTTAAATGAGACGTAACTCTGGTGATGTATATCGAATTCATCGTTCAATGCATTATATTGACTACAAAACCTATGTATTGGACTGTTGTAAGAGACATAGACATATATGAAGACGCTTTTAAATTTCCGTCCACGATATAACGCTACGATTTTTTTGATACTAAGCTTCCCTCTAAAACTGTCGTAGTGCGCACCTACAAGGAATAAAGTATTGTGAGTGAGTCCACGTGCTCGTGCTCCCTCGCAGGGCCCCCGTCTCGCGCATTTCTGTCAACTGTCAATAAGCTATCGCCGTCCGACTTGCTTATTTTACTTGTTTATTTGCAGCGAGTTTATTTTATTAAAATGACGTTTAAATATGTTGTAGTGAGATTAGAGCTCGTAGAAATGCGACCGTGTCTGTGGGACAAGTCCGTAGAGGAATTCAAGAATAAAATTCTAAAACATAATTTATACCTAATATACATATAATATTAAATAAAATACTCCTTCCAAATATTTTACTTTTAGTAGGGGATGCTGCCAAAATCTTATTTGTCTTTTTTTGCTTCTTAAATACAATAAGTATAAGAGCCGGAGGCGACTAGAGACCATGACGTCCAGATTCTTTGAAATCCTTCACGAAATGTATCCACCACGGCCGTAAATTACAAAAACACATCTAACGTTGGACGTGGACCTCCAGTTTAAATCGTAGACATCCACGTCCACGATAACGTGACGTGCAGAATTATAAAAGCGCAAGGGAGTAACAAGAAAGTAGGTAGGTAGATACAGTTATACGCACGGATCTTTACCGCTGTAAAGTTATTTACAGAAAGCGACGCAGTACTATAAAAATAGAGATGAAGGAAAGGACGGATAGTTCACGCTACTCGCTCGCACTTGCGGCGTTTGCCTCCCACACTACTACCACTCGCTGCTTGCACGGCTGTACCTACAGATCGCGCGGCGAGAGTTTGGCTTTGACCGTTATTGCGCAGAAATTTGAAAATTGGGTATCAACGGGCAATTAGCGGGGTGCGGGGCGGGTGTGTAGGCGCACGCGGTGCTCTGATTGGCGCTCCAGTCGTTCCCTGCCTCTCGCATGCCCCGCGCACTCCTGTTGTACAATCACATTCACAAGTGAATTGCTATTTTCGTTAATTGTTTATTGTTGTCGATTGTTATTATTTGTTGAGTTATAGTAAGCATGGGCTACTATTAAACAATATGTAGCTAGCAAAAATGTTAAATAGAATTTACAAGAATGTACCAAACTTATCAAAGAAAAAGTATCCTTAATGGGTGCCCAGGAATGGGAAAAAATATGTAAAAAGGTAAAAGATATAGAAGAAGAGTACGCCAAGAGTGACCATGTAGTTGATTTACTTACCGAGCAATTTATAATTCGCGTCGATGATAGTTCCGAAGACGATGATTCTGATGATGGTTATGAAGATGATGATGATTTTATTAAAAAACAATTATTTAGAATTTTCATCGCTGTCTCTGTAAACTTTAAAAGGAAATAAACATTTTATATAAGTAAAATAACTATCAATAGTTTTAATAAATGAAGAAGTTTATCTATTTCGTATTATTTTCTAGCATTATTACCACAGTACATGAATTTTGACCCACTCAAATATCCAACCTGGTACATAAAAAAGGAAAAGTATTGTGTGCGTGACAGTACCCATGCGCAGTAATCCCCTCCACCCCGAAGGTCAAAGCCAAACTCTCGCCGCGCGATCTGTACCTGCGTATTGAGTCAGTTGGAGGCTATGGTTGGAGGCCACTCAGAGCGGTATAGATCCGTGCGTGTTACTGTACCTATTTTTGCGCCACGACTGCGGATGCGAACGACGGCGTCATCTAAGCCACAGCAGTTTCGCGAATCCGTGGCGGCTTCAGAACAATCTAGAATATCTAGAATACTAGAACTAATGATTCAGTCGCGCGTCGTTTCGCACTTTTCGCTCGTAGCATCGCGCTTAACGCCCGTCGCGTTGCTGTCGCATGATTCCGTCCGTGGCGTGGCCAAAGTTTTTCGGACAAATAAACCTGTCACGATTGTCGTCGCTGTAATCTAAGTCGCTGTCACCGTGTTCGTGGTAGCCGCGTTGGTAAGGTTTACAGTAGGTAGGTATAATACACACAGCAGCGCCATCTAGTCCCAACGCAAGCAAGTATTATACTTTTATTATGAGTTCTAAACAACTACCTATTTAAACGACTTAAATATTCTTCATAATATATGCCAACATATATCACATATACCTATAGATAATTCACACATAGACGCGGAACAAATACCTAGATATATTGCGGACGCGGAAAGCGGACGACCGCTTAGCCTAGTGGGCAGCGACTCTGCCTACGAAGCTGGAGGTCGCGGGTTCGCATCCCAGGTCGGGTCAGTATTTATATGATGAATATTAATACTGGCACCGGGTCTTGGTTGTTATATGTATATGGTGTCTTCGCTTGGTACCCAAATACAAGCTAATGCTTAGTTTGGGACCTAGACGTTGTTGTGATTGTATGTGTTATTATTATTATTATTATATTGATGCACACAAATATATGTCCCGGGCGGGGATCGAACCCGTTACCCTTGGCTCCGCAGTTAGGGTCTTTAACTATTCGACTAATTTATTTATAATTAATAATTTTAACTATTCCGTTTTTGACTGCCATCGATGTTTCTAGTGTTCAGTGCACATAATGATTATCTAAGATGTAATAGAAAGACAATAGATAAATATAGAAATGGGAACGGAAATTTAGTTGAAAACATTGAGAATGAAACTAGAAAGAAGGGGATCGGGAGCATGAGTGGAGGGATTGCAAAACAGGTAGTGCGGGGCAGTACATACAGGCTGAGGTTTTAATGACCAGCCAAATTCAATGATCTTTGGTACAAAACCGATAGCCGTCTTGTTTCCTAGAAAAATATTTAGATATGACTACACAAAACTTTCCCGAAAAAACCAATAACTCTAGTCACCATTCATGCCCGCCGCCCCATTCCGTTTCAAGGCCTCGGGCGCGTACGTTTACTATAGCGTTAAGAAGGCTACCAAACGTTATAAAATAACACTGTAGATAAAATAATTTATTAAGAAAATGTGACCCATTCTTTTTATTTACGCAATGTGGTCTATTGGTGATACCTAACATCTATAAAAATTTTGGCCGGTTACTAAAATCTCACCTTGTATATAGTAGGTATAATTACAAGAATAAGGAACAAAATACCGAACTTCGTATGGTATAGAAGTGAAACTCTAGCACCGAGCTCGAGCTACTATTATTAATAATGCCTAATAATTTCTGGAACATCCCACACATCGCCATCTAGTGCCAAAGTAAGCAAGCGTTATGCTTGTATTATGAGGTACTAGACAACTGGTAAGTAAACATACTTAAATAGTCTTTTTGTAATAAGTATCTAGATATTTTAATAATGCCATTATAATATTAATATACCATAATACTGTGCCATTGCTAAGTACTTATGTTTCGGCGGTATATGGATTTGGGTACGCCTTTTCAATGGAGGCTAGCTGCATTCTAATTTGACAGAATTTAAAGTTACGTTGGCTAAGAAACGTCATCCAGTCGAAATAAGTGCTAGACTAGAACGAGCTTTACTCAACTGAGCTATTACAAGATCGTAAGCCGCAAACGCGGGGGAAGGTATGCGGCGAAGTGTCGGAGGGGTCAACCAACGCGTACAGCGACAGTACGTCACAGGAGGGGGGAATAGAGCTTATGCATGTCGTTTTTATAACATCGGGAGCCCTATTACTAAAGCTCCGCTGTCAGTCTGCCACTG
Source organism: Luffia ferchaultella (assembly GCA_949709985.1). NCBI lineage: Eukaryota > Metazoa > Arthropoda > Insecta > Lepidoptera > Psychidae > Luffia > Luffia ferchaultella. Next base: position 8,461,934 of record OX453270.1, on the reverse strand, counting down.
GGGCTGTATCATTGAACAGTAATAGGTATTCCATTCCACCAGCCCATTATGCCCCACTGCAGGGGCTTAGGCCTCTCTTCAGAGTGAGGGAGCTTGGAGCTTAATCCAGCACGCTGCTCTAGTGCGGGTTGGTGGATTTTAACGACTGCCATCTATTGTTAGCAACCGGGACAGACGACTTAACGTGCTCTCCGAGACACGGAGTCGGTGATAGTTATGTACTTAAGTCAGAAAAACTCATTGGTACACGCCCGGATTCGCATCAGGGCCGCACAGCCTTGTAAACTCGAAATAGGTTCGTTGCGCTCGGCGCTCGGGCTATCACGACATTATGATAGGTATAGACATTTGAAATTTTCACATTGGTATTTGGTCGCCATATCACACAAAAAATGTTTTTTTTTTTTTTAATATTTCTAAGTTTAAATACGCGTGGCATTCTGGCGGCTAGCAAATATATGCTCTATGCTCATGAACGCATTCCACAGGCTACGTACTCCAAAGTTATAGAGTGTAGAGCTTTATTAGTTTTTTTTTTACAAACTTAGAGAATACTACTACATCACGGCCAGTATCATTTTCATTTCACATGGTCGAAAGAGATCACTTTTCAGTGCCTCCGTATGCATACCATGCCATCAGTTCATTAATGCCCCACTACAGGGACTTATGCTTCCCCTCGGCATGAGGGGGCTTGGAGCTTAATCCACCACACTACTCTATTGCAGGTTGGTGAATTTCAACGACTGCCATCTATTGACGGCAACCGGGATCGACGGCTTAACGTGCTCTCCGAGGTGACTATGCCTTGAAGAGCACATTAAGCCGTCTAATAGCCGTAGAAAAAACTCAGTGGTACATGCTACGTCCTTCTAAACAAGAAGCGGGCTCGCTACGCTTGGCTATCACCAAATTCTCCTGATGAGACCTAAATGCTTTTTTAAAGATTTTAATTAGAGATGAACCGGATATCCGGTACCTATCCGGTATCCGGCCTATCCGGCCGCCATAATACTATCCGGCCTATCCGGCCGCCATAATACTATCCGGCCGAATACCGGATAGCTACTAAAATAATAATGAACTATATAAATAACTAATAAAAAAAAACTGAATAAAAGAAACATATTTTTGAGCAATTATTTGCTTTATTTAGTTAGTCTTAATATCACTTAGCTTAAATATAATTAGTTTTAGTTTTAAATTTTTAATCACACAATAGTAAATTAATGTAATACAAAGAAAATGAATGAATTAGTACTCATACTGCACTAAGGGCAAATTATGGGGAGTAAATACTAATAATTTCTCTGCATTGAGAGGTAGCAGGCGGTTGCGTTTCTCTTCATAAATAAGGCGAGCTTCAGAAAAAAGTCTTTCGTTATACACACTGCTGCAAGGTGCAGAAAGGTGGAACCGAATCCACCCGAACGTTCGCGCGCTGCCTACGCAAACGGCTAAGTTTCGCCGGATATTCGGCGGCCGGATATCCGGCTACCCGGCCACATGGTTGGCCGAATATCCGGTATCCGGTATCCGGCCAAACTGGTATCCGTTTCATCTCTAATTTTAATGTAGGCACAGCTACGAGCTTATAAATATACATCGCCATTCCTTTCTTCAGCTTCTAACAATAACTCTCTGTGAACCCGAGCTGTGAATAGAATAGCTTTGAAAAATCATCATCAGCCCGTTTTACCCCACTGCAGGGGCTTAGACCTCCCCCAGGGTGAGGAGGGGGTTTGAAGCTTAAATCCACCACGCTACTCCACTGCAGGGGCTTAGGCCTCCCCCAGGGTGAGCCCTCCTCACCCTGGGGGTGGGCGTGGTGGATTTAAGCTTCAAACTCCCTAGTTTGAAGCTTAAATCCACCACGCTACTCCACTGCAGGTTGGGGATTGTAACGACCGCCATCTATTGACAGCGTCCGAGACCGACTGCTTAACGTGCTCTCCGAGGCACGGAGTCAGTGATAGTTAATGTACTTAAGTCAGAAAAACTCATTGGTACACGCCCGGATTCGAACCATGGCCCTATGGCCTTATAAATTTGAGACAGGTTCGTTGCGCTCTGGGCTATCACGACACTGGCTTTGAAAAATGATGTGACATAAGTGACAGACGGATGGATACGTAGCAATTATTCCTTGTCAGGCAATGGAATCCCGAAAATTATATTCTCCGACAGTTATTTTTGCTAGCTACACTACTACAAACGCCGAAATAATATTTCCGTACGGTCGTAAAACAGGATTGCATGCAGAAAAAACAATAATAAAACTGCATAAAAAAATTGGCAAAAAACTGTCTATTTAATGCATATAATGGTGGTGGTAATCACAAGAAAACAATTTTGCAAAAAAGTATAACATTTTACACACATATACAACCTAAACTACGTTCATTAAAATTAATCCCTTTCGACTTATTTAGTTTATTATACCATTTTAAAATACATATTGCACACCAAGCACCTTCATATAAAGTACAAATCACTTGTCAGTCTGGCAGTAAATAATTTTTACACTTTAAAAATACCTTAAAGGAGTAAATCATATAAACACTAAGTCACGAATCAAGTGAACTCGCTACAAAAAATTACAATTTAGAATCAATTTTTTTACTTTTCTATATATTTGTCTAGTGTCACCTCAATAATGAATCGTCGGACCCGTTTGGCGTCTGTGATAAGTCAGTTGCAGGCTCTTGCAGTTCTTATTTAGGGGAGAAAATTATTTGGAAAAACCATATCGGACCCAGTCAAAAGGCTGTGGCCATCACAGAGTGTAGCAAAACGATAGTAACAGCTTTCGTGGTAATTTTATAAAAAAAACTGCAGCCGAGCTATTACTGTCACGAGACAGTTTGTCTTATAAACGTTGGAACTAGATATCGTTGAAATTCAATTGTAATTTAAGCAAAGGCATATAGATTGACCACCGAAGACCCTACCATACTGTCCCGACCATGGGGCGTGGGGATGTTTAAATTACACCATGCAAAACACAGCTATATCTTTGACTGACCGGTTAGTCTTGTGACTGAAGACCCTAACTGCGGAGCCAAGGGTCGTAGGTTCGATTCCCGCCCGAGACAAATATTTGTGTGGATGAACATGTTTAGTTGTTCCGTGTCGGGGTGTAAAAGTACTACACATTATAAAAAAAAAGAGTGTTTAAGTATTTATATCAGTTAAGCATAATATTTGCTCACTTTGGGACTAGATGGCGCTGTGTGACATGTTCCAGATATTATTATATCTCAGAATATAGTCTGAAAATCAAAGCAATTTGATGAATGAGACAATTATAGAATTTTTTGTATGATTTCCTAAAATTGTTGTACAATGTTCATATTAATTGACATGTCGAATATAGAAAAAAAAAACTAGGTTTGACTGACTGAAAACTAAACAGAAGATCCGAATTAGAAACAACCTCCACATATCTCTATAATGGATTGAAAAGTATTTTATCCGAATTAGCAACAACCTTCACCTATCCATATAATGGATTAAAAAGTATTTTTCATTTCTCATACTCGGAAAGTAGTGTTGTTTTGATCTGATTATTGGGTAGAAAATGCTGCTTCCTTCCCTAGAGTGGGAAAAACTCATATAAATTACTTTCCACCTAAGGGCCGGAATGAACTTTAAAAATAGAACTGCTGTCAGCTGTGAAGAGTTTTATGTAAAAAAAAAACTAATTAAAAAAAATGCTGCGGCCATCTGAGTTTCTAAACAGCCAGTGTGAACTTAGCGCAAACTTCTTTGAGCGGAATAAGCCGCAACAATTTACGCGATGCGTTCCATATTTAAAATTTAAAAAGTCGACATAAATTGGCGGGATATTAATTTGTTGTGTATCTGTGACGGAATTAAAAAGAATAGGTAATAATCTTTTAACTAAATTTACATATAATTTATATAGATTTGACGTAAATATTTACCATCATCAATGATAAAAAATACTGGCTGTGTAGAATGCCACAAAAAAAAAAACATAGATATTTCTATAAAATGAGTTCATCAGATTCATATATGGATTTAACGCTTTTTTTACTTTCCTCATATTCGTAATGAAAAGCAGAGTGCTTACCTCGGGTGAAAGACTTATTTAGGCACTCGAACTATTAGCGCCCTCGCTACGCTTGTGCGCCAAACCATCTCGTGCCTAAATAGATAACTTTCACCCCTTGTGTAACAATCTACTATTACATATTTAGTATTTAAAAAATATATCGCGAGTGGGTTGGCTTAAATTGGCTCTATTTGTTCCGTGTCTGGGTGTAAAATATCTGTATATGTATACATATATTATAAAATATATTTAAGTACGTATATCAGTTATTTGATACTCATAATACAAGCTTTTCTTAGTTTGAGATTAGATGGCGCTGTGGGATGTCCGAGATATTACTATTATTAAAAAATCCTGACCAAACTACGTTAATTTAAAAAAAAAAAAAATTATTAAACATTACATTCATACCAATTGAAAGTATGAAGCCTCTGTAGATGGCGCTAGTCGCAAGGGTACCTTGTTTACAAAATGTAACTTAAATATTTTGTGAATATATTTAATTCTTTCAGTAATTATGTATGCAATACATTATTAATTCAAAAATTAATAATGTATCAGTGACTTAATTAAAAACGAGTTACGTAAGTTGAAAGCATCACTGAAAGAAAAAAATGCTGATTTAACAAAGAGGTATAAGTTCGCCTCAAACTTTATGGCGGATCGGAATACAACGCAATAAGCGTGTGTCCCTCGCTCCACTACGTCCCGCTACATCTAAAACTGATTACTGCGACGCGACTTGTGCCAATGTTCGGATCCACCATAAAGTTTGATTGGACCTGTAAGAGATTGTAATAAATAACGTCTAGTCGATTTTTTTTCAGCAATTTTACATACTATGTCTTTTATATTTTTTTTTGCATTATAGATTAGAAAATTATGACAGCAATTACAACTTCGGTGTTATAGAAGAAGACTGTTTAGATGATGACAAATATCTTACATGTTGATAAAAAATGTTCAGAACATAACCTCTACGAAGCTATTGATTTTCAATTTTCCCTTTTCAAAGCATATCCCAAAGCTCACGGAGTTTATTGTCTGTTGAATAACGACGGACTTTCGATTTTTATATTTATAAAGCTACACACTGCAGCATTATACCAATATTTAGTTTTGTATGCAACTGACAGTGCGATTGAGTACCGTCGCTCATACGCCACCAGGCGAGAGAAAAGGGCAACAACATACCCCACTGTTCGGCGAGTGAAAAGTTACATCATGGTCATGAACACAAACCGGAGTCATTACCTATACAAGTTATTATCAAACTACAGTTTCCTGTTGTTTAATTGTCTGACGCGAATAGAAATTCCGATAAAATCAATTAGTGATCCTATATAAGTCCATACTAATTGATAAAGATTCATTCTAGTTGCTTACTCTTAATTGTTAACATTATTATTTTAATATATCATCATCATCATCATCAGCCCATTTTTACCCCACTGCAGGGGCTTACGCCTCCCCCAAGGTGAGGAGGGGGGCTTTTAATACATAATTGCACCATTTGTAACTGTGTAAATTAATAAAAAATATTTTTTTATTATAACGAGAGTATTGATTAAATTGACTGGCGCGAAAAAATTTTAGTGTGTAGTAGTAGGTTACAGCTTGCCTATGTAATGTTGGGAGATTTTATTTTATATTTACGCATATATAAATCGCCACGGGAAAAATGTGAAATAACGCCATCTATCGTTTATAACCTGTAATAAATGAAATACAGTTGTCTAATTCTTCATCAACACAGAATAAGTAATAACCGGTACCCTCTAACTTGGCACGTGGTAGGATTCTATTATAGAGTTATGGTAGGTTCTTACAATGGTCAATATACAGCATAACAGGTTTTGTGCTCGGTGTTCAAAATTTACATTGTCTATTTAATATAGGATTTTTTCCAAAAAAAAATATAGGTAAAAGATCGCGCGCTGCAGTTTCAATCAACTCATATAAAAAAATTCTAACATACCAAAACAAATCAACAGTACTTGGTGTACACCCTGTAAAATAATTAAGTGCTAATAATTTTAGATACTTTGTACAGTGTTTTATATACAGATTATTTTACAAAGTCTTCTATAAATTAATTTCGATTACTTACGCACCAAGATTTTCGTCATATCATCAAGTAAAAAAGGTTTTCAATTGCATCTCAATCAGTTAATATCTACATGGAACAATTTTTTTTTACATTTCTGACTATAAGCTAACTTGTTGCTACAAGCCAGAAAGGTATATATCACATCACTGATTTTGTTGTAGAACATTGAGGTAAACAATAAATTAAATTTGAGTATCACGAGTAGTGAATCAAAAAGTATAGAAACATTCTTTGTACTAAAATTATGAAATATTTTGGAGTCACCATTTGTACCACAGATTAACATACACAGATTCCTCTCTCACATAGAGATGGGATATCGAAATATGCAAAAGATAATAATAATAATACCTAGGACAGCCCTGAGCCCACACAGCGTTATCTAGTCCCATACTAAGCGAAGCTTGTATTATGGATACCAGACAATTGATATACATACTTAAATATTCTTAATGATATATACAGATATTTTACACCCAGACACAGAACAAACAGACATGTACATTCAAACAAATATTTGTCCGGATCGGGAATCGAACCCGACCCTTGGCTCCACAATCAGGGTCTCTAACCACTCGGCCAATTGGTCCGTTTTAAGACATAAGTATAATATATATGATAATGATATTAAGATATAAATAAAATATAAGTAATGCTGCGATCAGCAAGCTGAAATGGCAATTGGCCGGCAAATGTTGCCGTAGAACCGATAACCAATGGGGTAGATGAGTTCTCGAGTGGAGGCCACGTACCGGGAAATAAAACGTTGGGCGCCCCCCGGCCAGGTGGACTGATGACCTAAAGCACCATACCGGGGGTAATTGGACGCGAAAGGCGGAGGACCGTCTGTGGTGTCGAGCTTTGGGAGAGGCCTATATCCTGCAGTGGAGAGACACGGACTGATGATGATAAGTAATGTGCATTAATTTTCAATATGAAAGTCAACCTTGTTGCCTAGAAAATAAGCATGCGCAAGCGCTGATGATTCACAATCGATAGTTAAATGTTTAAACACAAATCGAATGCTACTTTCGTCATCTAACATCGAACGTGGATACGGCGGTTGACGCGCCAATTTTAAGGAACTCCCAATGCGCCGCCATTTTGCTGAAGCCAATTTGAATGTAAAATATGCTTCTATACTTTTTTCCTTCACTGGCCACAATAAATGAGAAAGAATTGATATATGACACATTCTATAGTTGACCACGGTCAAAAGATTTATTCCTTGTGTATGCAAAAACTGAAGAAAAATCCCAAATTCAATTAAATAGAGTATTTTTTCATTTATATTATCAAGTTAAATAGGATTTTTTTGTCCAGGCATTCCAAACAACACGACAGAAAAAAAAAAGTTCATATTCATGACAAGATTTCATTTGAGGTTTGTTTGTCTAAATACATGAATAATAAAGTTTAAATTATAATCATTAAAAAAATTCGTGTTTCGAAAAATCATTTTGGTTTGGCGAGATATGAAAAATAAAATCGAGTACACCTCACTCTATAGCATTATTTTTTTAAACAATTTTTTTTTATTCAATTTTTTTCATTCTAGAATTTAACATACACAATGAATTATGTTTTACAGTCATACTGTACCATTTACGCAACTGATCGTTCCCAAATTTATGAACTAAAGTCCGTTATATATTTTTTTTTTTTCGAAAAAATAGGCAATTTTAAGAAATTAATTTGTTTTTTTTTATTAGATTCTATGAGATTGGTATTTACGTAGATATATCATATTGAATTAGCCCGAGCGCAGCGAACCTGTTTCTAATTTATAAGGCTGTGGTTCGAATCCGAGCGTGTACCAAGAGTTTTTCCGATTTAACTACATAACTATCACTGACTCCGTGCCTCGGAGAGCATGTTAAGCGGTCGGTCCCGGTCAACAGATAACAGTCGTTACAATCCGCCAAACCGCATTGGAGCAGTGTGGTCGATTTAAGCTCCAAGCTCCCTCACTCTGGAGGAGACCTAAGCCGCTGCAGTGGGGTATAATGGGCGGATGGAATGGAAAATATCATATTAAAAATTCTTATACCGTGACGTCACAGGGTGCAATTATAAGTTTAGTCATTGCCGTTGCATATTTAGAAAAACAATTACACTATTGTAGCATATATAACTGGCCACTTATGGTACTGGGTATACACATGTATTATGGTTCTAGAATATATTTTGAAAATGTAAATTTATATAATATAGAATGAATAGAATAAAGGAGAGTCGGGGTTGAAAAATATACGAAAATCTATGTACGCGACTAGTGAGCCAAGTAATATCGAAATATTATAATTATTATGAATAATCGATGACAATAAAGCGTGAAAATAATAAATAAATAAAACACACACAATCACAACAACGTCTAGGTCCCAAACTAAGCATTAGCTTGTATTTTGGGTACCAAGCGAAGACACCACATACATATAACAACCAAGACCCGGTGCCAGTATTAATATTCATCGTATAAATACTGACCCGACCTGGGATTCGAACCCGGGACCTCCAGCTTCGCAGGCAGGGTCGCTGTCCACTAGGCTAAGCGGTCGTCGTGAAATCTGTGAAGTGATTTTATTATTCTACGCTCCCGATAGGAACCGATCCTACACTATTACTATTGACAGTTCTAAGCATAGAGATAACATAACTAGAATAGGCAAGCTCCACATAGTATGTTCTAATTGGGCGTAGGAGAAAAAAGGATGCAAAATAACTGTACCATAGTATAAATCAAGGCACTTTCAATTTCTGTCTCTTTCTGTTGAGACCCACAATTCAGACTGGCTTTCCTATTACCTCTATATTTCTAAGACTGACATTGTTTTTATAAATATGCAAGAGGCAATGGTTAAACTTATAATTCCACTAGGCACTATAAAAATTTTCAACAAAATATATCTACATAAATACAGACCTAGAAGTTGTCTATTCCTTCGAAAAAACAAATATAACGGACTTTAGTTAAAAAATTTGGGAATCGTCAATCGCATGATTTTATTTGAGAATGTTGTTTTTTCATTGGACTACAGTAAAATTATACAACTGAAATCTGACAATCATAAAGTTTTTAACCTCCGTCTGTCTTGCAAAGGCATATTGGTTTTCGGATCCAACCTTTCAACATCTACATTGTCTATTTCTGGTATTTGAGCGACGGGACCTATGAAAAAATGTAATCCAGGATCGAAATTTACGTTGAATTTGTGCGTGGGGACGAGAAATTCATTTATTGCGTTGATACCTTGTGTTGCATTACTCGAAGATCCCTTTTTTGCTTCAAATTTAGTCTCAGGTTCGACCATATGAATTTGTTGATTTCCAAGAATAAACAGTTTTCTATTGGAATTTTCTTCTATATCTTTGCATTTGTGTATACAATTACTTCTATTTTCATTTTTCTTTTCCTTTATTTCTACATGTGTACCTACTACATCTTTATGGTCAGCACGTAAAAGTACTCTCTCATTATTTTCTTCTGAAGTGTCTTTAGATCTGCGCATGAAATCTTCTTGTCCATTCTGTGACTCATATTTCTTCTTTCCTATACCTTGATTTGTGACATCAGACCATGTTTTTTTATTGTCATGTTCTGCAATTTCCTTTCGTTCTTGTAAAAGATTTTCCGGCTCTCTAAGATCTTTCATCCTTTCTGTATCTACGGGCATTGAGAATAATTGTTCTTCGACATTTATTAATTGTTTTGAATTGTCAACTTGATTTTCTACTTCTGATGTTTTCAAAGATACCTCTGAACAATTCCCTGATTCTCTTACCGTCCTATTTTTTTTCGCACGCTTTTCCGCTTCTAACAGTGTAATTTTACTAAATATTTTTTCTCGATGCTTTGGCTTGAAGATCCAGGATATAGTAGCTTCTATGTCAGCGATTCTGTTGAAAGAAAAATAAAATAAAATTAGAATAAGTCATCATAAAATAGGATGAAATAAGAGTTGAAGTAAAAAATGCATAACAACACAATATGTAAATCATTCGAAATAAATTCTCAGTTAGTTAATACTTAATATGGCGACGGTCACGTTAGCTTAATCAGCGGCTTCTAATCAGTTGACATTACTTCCATAGATTTTTACGGTAACTATGAATTTGTACATTGGTACAGATCGTGCTATTCACCTTGTTTCTTTTGAACTTAACGCGTTTGAGGTTATGCGCAGGCATGGGCAGGGTTGCCAAGTTTTTTTTTAACAAAATACAGTATTTTAGGTTTTAATAAAAAAACAAACAAAAAGAAAACAGAGATCAAAGACAGGTTTTTTTAAAGAGCACACACACCACAAGTCACAGAACAACACCATGTTCACAAGTTCAATATTTAGCGTAGTCAATCTGACAATGTCAAATATTGACTTTGAAAGATTCGCTCTGCTGTCTGCGCATGTTAAGAACCTGAACGACTGCATTGCATTGCAACTTACTCTGTGGTTTGGATGACTTTGGTTTTGGATACTAGTATTAATTGAGTTGTCCAAAACAGTATTTTGGGTACCTACTTAGTGAACAGTACCAGTAGTAGAAGTCAAAAATAAGTATAATACTGTTTTTAACAGTTGGCAACCCTAGGCACGAAGTCCGCTCTCGCCCCGCTAAAATCCATTTTTCCTAATGCAACGCTACTTGCTTCGACTTCACAGCGAATAAGATCGGCGCGAGTTGTAGCAAACGATCTGTCAAGACGTGGCGTGATGTGATTGGCTGTGATTGGATAGCCGCTGGCTGTGAGCTACTGTGACCGTAGCCTAAAACTCAACAAAAGCTACGATACGACATTCAGGATGCTTTCGTTCTCCGCTGGCTTACACCGTAAGACTATGTTGTGAAAATACAGGCCAGTGAATTAAATGTGCAACAAGTCGGACAAAAATTATGTTTCGTGGTAGGATTACACTAATGGATCTACAAACAAGACACTTATGGGTCGATATCGTGATATATAACAGCAATAGGATATTTGACTAAAATTCAAAATATATTCATATAGAAAATATTAAAATAGACTATACATTACAAAATTTATAAACAAATTCATATCCTGTAGAAAAATATGGAACATATGAGCTATAAATTTTTTTATCTCTGTCTCTTTCTTGCAAAACGAAATTTAACATCATCTTAAATGGCCTGACGTCACCGGCTAGTACACTGTGCGGTGTTACCTTCTCGGTCTAACAGGACATTTTATACATTCATATCTTTGTTAATAATTAATCATTTAAAATTAAAGAAAACTCTTTTTATAAATTAATATAAAAAAAAATTGTCAACTACCCTATTGAAAACTTCAAAATAAAAAGAATAAAATGAGAAAGAAAAAAAAAGAACAAATGTAATCTGATTTTTCACTAAACTACTCAAACGTATGTAGGTTAATTAAATAAAGAACTAAGTACAATTATTGGGTTTATTTGGCTTTCCAATAGATTTCATAAAATGTTCATTCATGAAACACTTCCGAGATATCTCCTGAAATGTCCATAGAGATATTCTGAAACATCCATGGGAACTCTCTTCCAATCTATACAGGTCGTACCATAAATCAACATCAAGCCGGAAACGGGTGATGAGGAAAGTACTGATAGTCATCAGAAAAATATTAAAAAAATCTTAATCATGCACTATTAAAATTATAAGTACGAAATTTTTTTTTTTTTTAACTGACGCTGTGATGATTTGAAGCAGTTATGTTTTAATTTTAGACTGTAATTTACAAAAGGGTTACATCGCAAAACAAAGTCGAAGAAAAGTAAAGTTTTGCAGTCATAGTACAGAAAAATCATCACAGTGTCAGTTTTCTCGATTTAAAAAAATATTTTCTGATAACCGTCACCACTAGCCTCATCACCTGTTACTGGCTTGACGTAAATTCTGGAACATCCGATATAATGAAGCCATGATAGTTATGACTAACAGGAATCCCATATAAAGCTATTATTATTGCGACAACTTTTACAATTCCAACTTGGCGAGTTCACATATTACGCCCCAACATCTCACCTAAACCCTTTTTATAAATTAGTCACATTTTTACATCGAAAGCTCGTGGGAGTCAGTTTGACCTCTATGGATAATAATACAATGTAGTATTTGTTTTTAAAATACTGTTGTATATTACTAAAAATAATAACGTATACATCACAACAACGTCTAGGCCCAAACTAAGCATTAGCTTGTGTTTTGGGTACCAAGCGAAGGCAGCACATACATATAACATCCAAGACCCGGTACCAGGGACTCGAACCCGGGACCTCCAGCTTCGTAGGCAGGGTCGCTACCCACTAAGCTAAGCGGTCGTTAATTAAATGTATCAAATTTAAAAAATACCTACACAATTTTAATTTAAAAATTAAAGATATATGTAAGTAATAATTATTAACCAAGATGTCTTCCAAATTTTAAGTAACAATCCATACATACAAATTTTCAAGGAGTACGTTATATGTTATTATAATTTTTAGTATGTAACCACAATGTCATATTCTTTTTAAATATAAAAACAATACGTAATTTTTTGGGGGGAAATTATGAATTGACACATCGAGTTACGGGTCCGACCCCCTCCCATCAGGAGCCCTGCACCGCGTACCAGTCGTCACGGACGCAGCCCGACGCGGTTGTCCCTGACACTCTGTATAGTTAATAAATTAATACAGAACACGTTCATTGGGTGAAGGCCCGTGTTCTCACCGATTTGACCTACTGGTAGGACCATGGTATACCACTATGTACCCGTGGTCCTATTGGACTAACATAGTTTCTTCATTTAAAATAAAATTCTCTTTGAAATCAAACATGCTCAAAATCATTTTATGCTCAGGTTTAGGTCCAGTAAGAGCACCGGTACATACCGCGGTCCTACCAGTAGGTCAAATCGGTGGGACCAGGGACCCTTTAGGGTTTATTGATAGTTCTCTACATACATAACCTAAGTACAGTTACGACACATATAAACTTTACATATGAAATTCACTTTCAGACAGTGAATGAAAAAAGTATAGAAGCATAATTGACGTGAATATTGGTCCACGTAAACGTGAATGGAGTGTCGTAAAATTGGTCCAAATATCTTTGACAACGTCCGAATGACGTCCGATAACACGATAGGTTATACACTATTCGACTTATGTTAACAATCGCTGATTGTGTTAGTGTAATACAATATTCGTGATAGCCCGAGCGCAGCGAACTTGTTTCAAATCGAGAAGGCCGTTGTTCAAATCTGGGTGTGTACCAATGAGTTTTTTCTGACTTAAGTACATAATTATCACTGACTTCATGCCTCGGCGAGCAGATTAACCATCGGTCCTGCCTGCTGGCAATAGATGGCGGTCGTTACAATCCACCAATCCGCACTGGAGCAGCGTGGTGGATTAAACTCCAAGCCCTCACCCTCACCCTGGGTGGAGGCCTAAGCCCATGCAATGGGGTATAATTGACTTATGGAATGGAATAGAATACAATATTTTAGTATTTTAAACAAACCTAATTCAACATACAAATTTAGAACTGGTGGATCTACCTATCTTGGCCGAATTTAATTTTTAGGCGACAAGGTTGACTTTCATTAGGAAAAAGAATGTACACATCACATCTTTCCCATATTCTGATTTTCCGTTTTTGTTTACGTGAAAAGGAATTAACATTAATTATTCTTATGAGCTAGTTGTGACGTCACATTGCTTCATCATTTAAATTAAAAAAAAAAGGCTTCCATACTTTTTTCGTTCACTGCTCTCAGGCGAAAAACGACAACAATTAGAATAACCTTTCCTACAATATCTAAAATAAAATATCTACAAACAGCTATCAACAATCAAAAAATACAAAAACGTCTTGCAAAATGAAAAAGAAAACAAATCGCTTTGATTACACTTTCGTATGTATTTTAGCGACGAACGAAAAAAAAAAACTATTGAAAGTTCAAAATGGAAACTCTAAGAATGTTAGTCGAAAGACCAGAGTAAAAACAAGCTTATATTAATTAGTGCCTACGGATGTTGTAAAAACAAAACTTACTTAAAAAAGTCGAGATGATTCTTGAAAAACCTGGCCGTATATTCACAAAAACAAATTTCAATTTCGTAAATTTCAATACACGGAAACATTACAGATCCGAAAAATGATACGCCCCTATACAATTTAATGTCATCTGATTAAACTTTAATTCGAAAAAGCAATTATGTAAACTTAAAATAAACTTTAATTCAATTTAAAACGAATTTTAATTTAAACGCGTTGGGCAATTATGGTCCAATCCCTCGACAACCTTGGATGTGATACCAAATGAAAGGTTTCAGGGTACAGTTTATTTTATATTATGACAGCGATGGTTTTGATGCATTTTTGAAACTAAGAAAGCATAAAATTCTTAAGGTCATAAATTGTAAACAAAAGTGTCGTGATAGCCCAAAGCGAAACGAACCTGTCTCAAATTTATAAGGCCATAGGGCCACGGTTCAAATCCGGGCGTGTACCAATGAGTTTTTCTGACTTAAGTACATAACTATCACTGACTCCGTGCACGTTAAGCAGTCGGTACCGGGCGCTGTCAATAGATTGCGGTCGTTACAATCCCCAACCCGCAGTGGAGCAGCGTGGTGGATTTAAGGTCCAAGCCCCCCTCACTTTGGGGGAGGACTGAACCCTTGCAGTGGTGAAAATTGGCTGACGAAGTGAAGTGAAACAAAAGTTATTGTTTCTACTGTTTCATGTTTTTACCGCAATGCACACAGGCAGCTAGCAAAATTTTTACCTCTCTCTCTTGCCCCTCGCCCACCTTTGCGGTCCAAAAAAAACATATCACACTTATGTATTAATTGACCTCGATGTGCCCATGTTATCTCTATAATATGGTTACTTAGGACTGGCTAGACTTGACGGATTTCATCGACCGGCGCTATATTTAGATGAGGTTATTATCGATCAATAATAATTGTATAAGGAATTTTTATTAATCTACAAAATATTTTTATGCGAGACAACCTTTATGTACAGTAGGTAATATGCTGCTTCAACTGTTTTCAGAAACTACTGTACACCACTCGCATATAGATCTTGGAAAATAATTACGTCTGCCTAGGGATTATATAGAAGCTAATTAATTAATTAATTTTATTTAATTATAATTATAACTAAATAAAATTAATTAATTAGCTTCTATATAATCCCTATAATATTAATTATAATTAATTAATTAATTTTATCGATTTCTAACACTGATGGTTTGTTCGTTTAAGGACAGATTCTGCATAGGACAGATTCGCTTTAAGACGGACTTTGTAGAGACAAGAGAAAAGGTTTCGATTTGTTGCGTGAAGGACAGAAACGTTTTTAAACAATGTCCCCTAAATATGCGTTTACGAATAGGAGGTTTACTTATAAGCTATTATTAATATTAAATTACGGATAACTCCTTTCAATTTCTGTTGACCTTGTACTATGCTCGTGCTATGCTTTATTTTATTGTATTAATTGCACATTGGTTGGTAATTTTACTTGCCGAGTATTTCATTGATAGATAAATAGGTAGATAGTCAAAACAAGAAAATTACCCTCTTCTTTTTGTTGGTCTAAAGTAATTTGAACCCAGTGTCATACTGAGCAGTAGAACGAATTGGATTTTTGTTCAAATTGTTGTACCGTAAAGCAAACCTCCTATTCGTAAGCGCGTATTCAGGGTACAGTTCCAATCAAGCTTTATGGCGGATGTGAACATAGGCACAAGTCGCGTCGCAGTAACCAGTTTTATGTGTAGAGGGACGCAGTGGAGCGAGGGGCATAAGATTGAACCTGCGCAAGCACGCTTAAAGCGTTGTATTCCGATCCGCCATTAAGTTTGATTGGAACTATACGTTGGTTAAAAACGTTTCTTGTCTTAACGGAACAAATCGAAACTTTTTCTCTTGCCTGTACAAAATCCGTCTTAAAGCGATCTGTCCTTAAACAAACAAACCAAACTGATAATATAAAAATTTAAAACAATAAAATATTTGGTTTTTATTATTATTATAAAAAGATATACCCATTTGTTAAAAATATTAAACCCTAGAAAACTATGTTCGGGCCCGTTTTCGGCTTGATGCTATAGTATTTAACAAATTACACTTCAAATGCTTTAATTTGGCATAGGTTTTAACACTGTTGGGATATTGGACCAGGGTCCATACATTTTTGCCCATGGTGGTCTTTTAAAATAAACTTTAATGAAATTAGATTTGAATGAACCAAGCTAAAATTTTATTACATTAAAAATTAATTAAAATTTTATTTTACACAATAAAACAGGTACTTAAATTAATTTAATACGTCGATATATACTTAATGAAAACGTTCATTAAAAGTGAACACAGTAACTTTTAAGGTAAATAAAACTTTCCATTAAAATTGTGGGTGAACAATTTAAATTTCTACTAAATGTTTATTTAAAAAAATCCTTGTTTTGATATACAAGGTGAAATTTTAACAACGATCTAAATTTTTATATACCTAATGATTTTTGGTATAAAACCGATAGTGATCTTGTTTACTTTCAGTATCGTTCAATAGAAAAATATTGAGATATGACTACACAAACCTTCCCCGAAAAAACCAATAACTCTCGTCACCATTCACGGCCGCAGCACGCTTTGCCCCGTTTCGACTTCAATGTCTCAGAAGGCAACCAAACGTTATAAAATAACATGGTAGATAAAATAATTTATTATGAAAATGTAACCTACATTTATTATTTACGTAATGAGGTCTATTGGTGATACCTAACATTTAGAATTTTTTTTTGATGGTTATTAAAATTTCATCCTGTATAGATATTTGAAAGTATTAAAGAATTTTTATGCTATCATAGACAGGCCTGGTTTACTAGAATTTTATAAATGATGTCTGCATATTTCACGATTGACTAAGTTGATATACAATTTCGAGTAACAATTTATTAAAAAATATACCAAAATATAAAAAAAAAATTATGATAAATTAATTTAGTAGTCTTTAGTACCTTAGACATAAGACTCTATATTGTGGTCCAATTACAGCCACCACTTTGTTTAAATGTTTTCATACTCTCCTCGGCCGGACTATAGAATTACACATTTTTATTTTCGACAAATTCGACTGACCGGTTGGCCGAGTGGTTAGAGACTCTGACTGCGCAGCCGAGAGTCACGGGTTCAATAACTCCCGCCCGAGACAAATATTTGTGTGCATCAACATGTCCAATTGTTCCGTGTCTGGATGTAAAAGTATCAATATATGTATATATTATTAAAAAAAGAATATTTAAGTATGTATATCATTTGTCTAGTACCCCATAATACAAGCATAATATGGCGCTGTGTGGGATGTCCCAGATATTATATTATACTATATATTATTATTATTTACGAAATTATTCATAACGAAATAACATGAACAAAACAATCAATTATCGAAATGCACATGAAATGCCTAATATTTTAATTGTCCTCAGTCCAAGACACTTGAATCCATGATCATAAATCGCCGATGACATTTTAATTTTGCTGGTCGATGGTGTGCGTTAGCTCATTACTATATTCTTTGATGATGTAAGTAGCACTATCACTATCTAGCACTTGCCTAGTTTTCTTGGTAGGTTCAGTTTGGCTGGTTTTCTGTTAATGAGGATAGATTCTACGAAAGAAATTTTCATTGCGATCGATGCGAGTGCCACGGCGTGTCACTGGCGTGGCGTCTGCGCAACGGTCATTTAGCATAGCAACGACCCATGGGGGTCTCACCGCGACGCGTTTGTACATAACGCCGTGTAGTTCATTGGACGAGATATCGACGAAATCGTAGCCGTAATCTGGCTCATGAAGTTAATCTCCAATGTAACTAAACAATCAATCCTGTACAAGCGGAAGGCCAAATCTATGTAAAAGGCATAGTTTCGAAAACTATCTTTGACTCGTTCTAATACAGTGAGCGCAAAAGAGACGGGCTGACTCCGAAGACGCATTTCGGTGTAATTTTCAATTGTTTACGGAACCTCGCGGTGGAGTCTGTACTTTACGTGTGAAATTAATTTCAAAGCGTATACGTACCTCTTTTTAAACCGATCTCTGTCAGCGACGAATCTTTCCCAGTGGCCGGCGCGTGCGCACCTCGCCGCGAAAGCCCAGACGCGCATAACTTTCACACATGGAGGAGCCGATGAGAATCGAACCTGGAACACATTACAAAAAAATGTTTATTTAATTGAACAATAAGTCCAGTTTGCTACACAAATATAAGCATATCCGACATTTTTCCATAATAAGTTATGGAATTATTGAGAGGAGTGTGTAGTGGCAAATTTTCATACAAACGGCGTTAAAGGTTAACCGATTAAACCTTAACCGATTGACGCAAAAAAGAAAATATGATATTCAAATCAGCAAAAATTAGGTTTATATGATTTAAAATATTTTGACTCTTCTTAAGAAAAAAAAAAATAGGTTGTTAAGGGCACAAAATAGTGTACCTTTCATTCTCTCAAAAACTCATTGGAACACGCTCGGATTCGAACCATGACCTTATAGATTTGAAACAGGTTCGCTGCGTTCGAGCTATCACGACACTATCACATATACTTTTTCTGTATTTATTGATACAGAAATACAGCGAGGATAAGACACGGGCCGAACCCTCTTTTTTGTATGAAACGTCTACCCCCGTAACTAAAGGAATCATTTTAAAATTACAGACACTTCTATTTTATTTAGATGTTTAGATTCCGTGGCATAAATACATTTATTTAGTTATTTATTTAATAAATTCACAAAATAGACTACAATCAATACAGCACCAACACAACTTAAAACAATTTACTTTAATCTAGATTTGCAATCAGATATGTGAACATAACATTTTCAGTGTTGCATGAGTATGAGCAAAATAAAACTAAAACATCAACTATATTATATAAATGACATTAATATTTTCCCTTTACAATCAGACAGCAGGGTTTTGCGGATGCACTGCTTAAATCTACTAGTATTAATATTAAATATATCCACATCACAAGTGGCAACCAACTCATTATATAGACGACACATTCGAGGAACAGGACTGTGGAATGACACATTATTTCTGTATATGCACAGAGCAAAGGTTGCGGGACTGCGGGATTTATACCTTATGTTTATATTTATGGAAGCCAGCAAACCAGGACAGTCTATAATAGAGTGGAGAATTTTATGCAGATAGACAAGGTCAATATAATCTCTTCTTGTGGACAAAGAATCGACCCCAAAATGTTCACGCCTCTTGTCATACCCTGATAGCGTGTCATACATGATAATGGTTAGATTATATCGTATTTACAGAACCCTGAAAAAAAAAAACACTCGACCTTCGCTAAATGCTTTGGAATCGAGCCAACGAAATAACACCGTCGTCGTCGCGTCGGCGTCGGTCGTGTACTATCCGAGCATCGGCTTTATTGTGACTGTCTTTAAGAATAAGACATTTATTTTCAGCGTCACATATTCTATCTGTGACTTCACGGTCTTTCTTCCAGGGATCGGTTGGAGGAAGCTCTTTGTGTCGTGATAGCCCAGAGCGCAACGAACCTGTCTCAAATTTATAAGGCCATGGTTCGAATCCGGGCGTGTACCAATGAGTTTTTCTGACTTAAGTACACAATATCACTGACACCGTGCTTCGGAGGGCACGTTAAGCAGTCGGTCCCGGACTCTGTCAATAGATGGCGGTCGTTACAGTTCCCAACCCGCAGTGGAGCAGCGTGGTGTACTTAAGCTCCAAGCCCCCCTCCTCACCCTGGGGGAGGCCTAAGCCCCTGCAGTGGGGTAAAAATGGGCTGATGATGATGATGAAGCTATTTGTACCATCGATATGCCAACACATGTAGATGTACCTAACAAATCGGTCGTGAAAGCCGAGTGGTGACGAGCCGGCTTCTTTTTTAGAAGGTCGTGGTTTGAATCCCAGAAACAGGGATTTACCAATGACTTCTTTTCTGACTTAAGTACATAACTATCACTGACTCTGTGCCTGGAAGAGCACGTCAAGCCGTCGGTTCCGATTGCCAATCATCAGATGGTAGTCTTTGAAATCCACCAACGCGCACTGGTGCAGCGTGATGGTAAGCTCCAAGCCCCTTCATCCCAAGGGGAGGCCTAATCCCCAGCAGTGGGACAGAATGGGCTGTTGTGGTAAGGATATATATTTCAAAGCGCTACCATTTTTAAGAGCAGCAACAATAATAATAATATATACTTGGGACGTCCTACACACGACGGCTTTCTAGTCCCAAACTTGGCAGGGCCTGTCTTATGGGTACTAGACCACTGATATACGTACTTAGGTTTTTACAATACATCTATAGATATTTTACACCCAGACACGAAACCCATAGACATTGACGACCGCTTAGCCTAGTGGGTAGCGACCCTGCCTACGAAGCTGGAGGTCCCGGGTTCGAATTCCAGGTCGGGTCAGTATTTATATGATGAATATTGATACTGGTAGCGGGTCTTGGTTGTTATATGCATGTGGTGTGTCTTCGCTTGGTACCCAAAACACAAGCTAATGCTTAGTTTGGGGTCTAGACGTTGTTGTGACGTAATAATAAAAATATATTATTATTATTTTTATTCACACAAATTATTGTCCCGGGCGGGAATCGAATTTGCAACTGCCACGCGGAGTATAGTGTAGTCAAAGACGCCGGCAAAAAATCATTCACAATATTCAAATAACGAAGTACTCATTTAATGCAGGTCATAGGCGCAGCTTATTTAAAGTCAAGGTTTTCAAAGTTCAAGGCAACTTTTCACAAGCTAAGTTCGCTGTAGTTAGTTTTAATTGATCACTGTAATATTAGGGGTTGAATTATGAAAATTACGTTAGATATGAAAAAAAAACATCAATAAATTAATATTGTATTCGCAATTAAATATATTTTTTGATACAATAATCTAATAAAATGTATACTATATACAATTTAAATATCTAAAAATAACCATTCCCCGTCTAACCCGGCACAAAGGTCTCCATAACTCTCGTGGCATTACCTCATTGGATCGCTATGGCGAGCCTTTGTGCCAAAAATGACTCAGAGCGGGACCCCTCGTCTCTACAGCAAAAGGAACGGAGACGTAGCATTTAACTACAAATTACGATTTTCAATTTTTTTACAAACCTTCGCCTTAAGATGTTTTTTTTTTAAATCTGATCTATATTTTGTTTTTATTTTAATAGTTTAAATTTAAACCGCATTAAGCAGTCATGACAATATGCGTATACATGATTCTAATCCAAAAAAGGCTGTTCGTGGGAGCTCAGCCGAGTCAGGGTATAAAAATCTAGATATCACAAAAAATACAACGTTGTTAACTATGATAAGGGTAAACCATAAAATACGTCACATAAAGGAGTTGTTTCATTCTGGGCTAAGTCTTTGCACACCTTAACAAAAAATAGCGAAAAATAGAAGGATCTTCGTTGTACAAAACTGATTTTTATCAATATTTTACAATATGAAAATACCACACTGATTTGACATATGTTGATAGACAAACGTCAAAATCAGTCAAAATTGACAAACTTTAAATAGCGTCAGAATAGAAAACCTACTCCAAACTACAAACAAATTTTTTTCGAGATAGCGCTGCCTACGTTAGGCATCCATTTCTTTTACACATGAAATACGCAAAATATACCTACCTGTCTCTTTCTTTTACAAAACGTAGACAGCGCTATCTCGAAAAAAATAATGTTTGGAGTGTCCCTGCACTAGCAGATGACAGTGTCATATCAGAGTGTTACAATGTTTAACTCAATATATATTTTGTACAACTACAAAACACGCCACATTGCTGGAATTATTAGTAAAACTTGTCAATTTCCTTAATTGCGTATTAACTAAGTACTGTACAATGTCCTAGCCCAGGTGCCAATACATTGTGAAATAACTCCTTTCACATTTTATTTTGACCCCCTGGTCCTTATCACGAGTAGCCACATTTGCATGGCCCCATGCCTTCCTTCCTCACTTCTACAGAATGAAATGAATGAATGAAAAATATTTTTATTTCCTTAGTTAGGTAATTACATAGAAATGGGGTTAACAATAAGCCCTCCACGTAGGGAGAGGTTTGTTTGTCTGCCTGTTTCGTTCAGTAGAACGTAGTCGGCTTACAAACTTTTTGGTGACCTCTACAGATATCGTGACGACGTCGCCCACTTTACAATTTTTAGTTTTAGAAAAATTCTCAAACAATAGCTAGGTTATTTTTAGTTTATTTCGTTTAGAGGTGACAGAAAAAACTATTTACGTGATTTATTAAAAGTTTATAGTTAAGTGACGACAGGATGCTAATGAATTCTTTGTCATATCTGCGTCACAATTTGTGGACCTTTTTTCCCTGTACACGTGTAACGACGCAATTAATAGATCTCCATTGTTGTAACCCTAAGCCAAGGACAGTATTGCACAAGCTTGTGCAAACTTGCCAAGACCAATTACACTAAAGTATGAAAGCGGGTCATTGCACTATTTTATGATGACTAAATTAATTTATTGAATCCCACGCGTGATGATTCAGGGTGTCTCACACCCGTGTGTTTGATCTATTGTGTGCGATTTGTTTTAAGGAACAACTTTTTGTGATTAATATCGTCCCTGCACAGCGGGTGGACACCGGCGTGGCAGTAACAGACACAAGAATCTAGGTCAAACGAGGTCTACGATCGTTATTAGCGAATATCATTTGAAGGCGCCCACGAGTTCTTCTTTGAACTTCGTCTGGGCTCACTCCTGAAGCGTGAGCGTTTTAGTGGACTGTATTTATAGGTATAGCGAGGGGCGATAGCGAAAGGAGAGGAAAGACTAAAGGGACTGACCTTGACGCAGCAACACACATATAAGTCTTCGCTGTCAGCCAGGAGCTCCTCCAGTCAGGCGGCGGCGCGGCACCAACACGTAATCGGGCACACTCCACAGTTTATATGTTATAGCGTTTGTTACACAATATTATTAGGTTTTTAATACGAGTTTTAGGCGATAAGCGATTATGCGTTTTAGCGTTTTGTATTTTTAGTGCGTCACATAGGAAAGACAGCAGCGGACTGAATGTAAAGGTAAAAGCGGGTAGTGAGGAAACGAGAATTAGGGATGCGGCGTAGCCATTGCCCCCGGCCATTGAAAGACTCGCTTTCAATTGCACAAGGAAAAATAAAAGAAAAATATTAAAATAAACTTAGAATTTAACAAAGAAAGCGGAGAATAAATTAAATTACTGCTATTGCGTGGGTAGAGGACAGAGACGCACGACTGGTCTCTTGTAAATTCCAGTTGCAGTCTTAACTGACGCAACACGGACTACTCCGTCGACTCCTGGGAATGTAGAAACTACTACGCCCAACGGCCAATGAAGGATAGGGGTATCATCAGTCATTACAATTACAATCGTACCCTTTTCGATTGGTTTAGAAGGTGTATTCCATTTCTCACGCGTCTGTAAAAGATGTAAGTACTCTAATTTCCATCTTTTTGAAAAAGATTGTACCATATTATCCAAAAGCTTATATCGTTTTACTAAATTACTAGAAAACTCTGTCTCATCTACAAAAGGTAAATGTTTTACTGGACTTGACATTAAAAAATGCGCGGGCGTTAGAGCAGAAGGCTCCGATGGATCAGAACTCAATAGCGTAAGCGGACGCGAATTCAGTACGCACTCTATTTGCACCAAAACTGTCAACAATTCTTCATATGTTAAAATCTGCGAACCTATTACGCGAAACAAATGAGTTTTAAACGCTTTGACGTAAGTCTCGACATGTCCATTGAAATGAGGACTGCGTGGAGGTATGAGTTTCCAGGTGATTCTGTTTTCTGATAACTCCTTTGCAAATGAAAAATTGTAATTTTCAGAACATAAAAATTTATAGAGTTCCTTAAGCGTATTTTTTGCTCCTATAAACGTCGTACCGTTATCAGAGTACATACACGAAACCGCACTCCGTCTGGCAAGAAAGCGTTTAAAAGCTGAAATGAATACGTGCGTTGTCAGATCTGAGGCTATCTCTATATGTACAGCGCGCGTTACGAGGCACACAAATATGCACAAATAGCATTTTATAGGACGAACACCGCGTTTTCTATAAGGCGTAATGCTGATTGGACCTGCATAATCTACAGCTGTATGCGTGAAAGCTTTAGTTTGCTGTACTCGACAAGCTGGTAAATCAGACATCATAGGAAATGTATTTTTTGGATTAACCTTAAAACAAAAGTAACATTGATGAACAATTTTGCGAACGGTGTTTCGACAAGATAAAATCCAATAGCGTTGTCTAAGTATAGACATAAGTAGTTGCGGCCCAGTATGACAATGTTTCTCGTGATAATATTTTATTATGAGATTGACAATATAGTCCTTTCGAGGTAATAAAATAGGATACTGCTGATCATAGGATAAGTCTGCATTACGCAGGCGTCCACCAACGCGCAACAATCCGTATTTATCTAGAAATGGGTTTAATTTTCTGATTTGAGGCGAACAGTTTTTATTTGAAATTAAACATTTTATATCGTCAGCGAAATATTTAGATTGCATAACCTTAATTATTTGAGTTTCAGCGAAATCAAATTGTGAACTGGTAATTACTTCAGCGCGAGGTAGTTTCTTTAAAAAGCGATAAATGTAAATAATAGAGCGAAGTAGAGCGTTCCACGAAGAAAAGCGTTGTGATAGCGTATACAAAGCATGAGGTTCTTCTTCGGCCGACGTAGCCAAAGCGATTACCTTTGATTCGGGTACGTCTATATTATCAGAAGGTTTGAACCTTTTAATAGGCCAACTTTCAGATTCTTGCTGTAACCATGAGGGACCATTAAACCATAATGGATGGTCAATTAAGCGTAAAGGTGTGATACCACGAGACAAACAATCACTCGGATTATCGACGCCATTTACGTGATAAAAATGTCGCGGAGGAAGCGTATCAATAATTTTTGTAATTCGCGTAGCAACAAATGTTTTAAATTTATGCGGAGACGAGTGGATCCAGCATAGAGCCACCATAGAATCGGTGAAACAATAAATATCGTCAATATTATGACAAGGAGCGTATGTGTCGATGACTAGACGCGTTAATTTAGCCATAAGTAGCGCAGCGCACAACTCCAAGCGAGCGATAGAAACAACTTTAAGAGGCGCTACTTTAGATTTCGCGCAAACCAAACGTATAATAGGCGGGTTGTTAGCGTTAGATACGCGTAAATAAATAACTGCGCCATAAGCTTTTTCACTAGCGTCTGAAAAAGCGATTATAGAAATTTTTGAATTTTCAGTTACACCTAAATGACGCGGGAATTTTAATTTAGCTAATTCAGGAAGTTCGGAAATATATTTATGCCAAATTTCAGCAATGTGCGGCGGCGTTGGTTCGTCCCAGTCCAATTTCAAAAGCCAAAGCTGCTGGATGAGAACCTTAGCAAATAATATGACCGGCGCGATAAACCCAATTATGTCATATTGACGAGCGATGACGGACAAAATATTTCGTTTCGTACATAGTCGCTCCTCTATGGACACGACAAAACTAAATTCATCAGTAGACGGTGACCACTGAAGTCCCAAAATCTTTAAATGTTGATCCTGTTCAAACTGAACAGCCGAACGGTAGCGATAAGACTCGGGCAACGAATCTAACAATTCAGCAGAATTACTAGACCATTTTACCAAATCAAAGCCCCCAGCCTTGAAGAGACCCAGCAACTCATTCTTAAGTTTGAGTGCGTCAGGTAGCGCGGGAACAGAATAACACACGTCGTCCATATAGGCGGCGCGCGGTACGAGATCCGCGGCGAGCGGGTATGTGTCTTGTTCTTCGGCGGCCAATTCGCGTACGACACGCATAGCGAGATAGGGACTGCTACGTAATCCAAAACAGACGCGATTGAACTCATACGTGACGAGAGGTTCCGTAGAGTTGTAACGATAAAGTATTTTTTGAAATTTGCGATGTTCTTCCTGAACCAAAATTTGCAAATACATCTGCTTTATGTCTGCTGAGAAAGCTATACTATAAAAGCGAAACATGAGTAATATTAAAAATAAGTCGTTTTGTAGATTTTGTCCTGTATATAATATGTCGTTGAGTGATAGGCCAGAAGTGGTTTTGGCACTCGCGTCTAACACTATACGCAACTTCGTCGTGGGTTTGTCTTGACGCAAGATGGCGTGGTGAGGGATGTAATAACCACTTTTAATATTATCATCATAAACTGGAGAGATATAATTTTTATCTAAATATTCTTTGATAACCGCGTTGTATTCTAAGCGCAAAGTAGGCGAAGCATTAAGTTTTCGTTCCAAAGAAAAATATCTATTTTTAGCGATTGTATACGAGTCACCCAAAGAAGCAGAGTCGCGCGAAAAGGGAAGCGCGACGCTGTAGCGTCCAGACTTGTCTCGCGACAAATTATCTATAAATATAATTTCGCATTCACGATCCTCAGCATTAAGGACAGGCGCGGTATTAACTTCTTCAAGTTGCCAAAATTTTTGTAAAATCGTATTTATACAGGGTTGAGTAACAGCGCAACAAGCAAGAGATATGTTACTGGGATTATTTTCAATATCTACATTGCCTATAATCATATAACCGAAGACAGTCTCGAAAGCTGTCGGCATACCCGGAGGTCCCGTTACACGGCCCGACAGTAAAATTTGTGAAAACATCGAACCCCCCAACAAAAGATCGATATCACCCGGAACCGAGTAATATTTATCAGCGAGCGTAACATTATTTAAATAGGTAAATGAAGTAGTATTTATATGAGCGGTAGGTATTTTATCCGTAATTCGATCGATTACAAAAGCGTTAATAGAATATTTAATATTTTTATTTATTAATGATGACACTTTAAGTGTTAACAAGCCCTTAATTAAACTAACGGAGCCACCTATGCCCTTAACGACAGATCTAGTAATTTTATTATAGCGTAAATTTAATAATTTGCAGCAATCTGCGGTTATGAAATTATTTTGTGAAGCTGTGTCCACTAGACCTCTAATAGTATGTAAGTTACCCAAGTTATCTTCAGTGTTTAATTGAACAGTTCCTAATAAACAAGTGTTCAAGCGTTCAGAACTAGATTTAATATTACAAAGAGATATTTAATTATCGTGTGACGCATCCACTGTGGGCGCAGGCGTTGCAAACCGGTTAGCGGGGCCGCCGGCGGCAGCGGAGTGCTTCAGCGTTTCAGAGAATTCCGCACGAACGTTTACGGTTTGCGGTTCCGTATGCGACTTCATTTTTCTACATAAAAGTGAATGATGTTTGCATCCACAGTAGCGACATAAAACCGTAGATTTACAAGCGAAACTTACATGATATAAACTCAAACAATTAGAACATCCATTTCGTTTTTTAATAAAATTAACACGATCATTAATTGAAACGCGTTTAAAAGAATCACATTTATATAATTGTGTATGTGTGGTTTGTTTACAGCATACACAAGCATTATCCACTACGACAAATGAATGCGTAGGCTTCGAGTAATTTTGTTCTGCGTTAATTTTACCATACTTCTTTGGCGGGGTAGAAGTAGTAGATATAGAAGAAGGCGTGCGATCCAATATTTTGGATTGTTCATGAAGAAAACCGATTAAACTATTATACGTAGGTATGGATTCGTCACGTTTTAACATTTCAAAGGCGCGCGATGTTTCCGAATCCAGTTTCTTAAGTGCTACGTGGAGTAATATGAAATCCGCTAAATCAGACAATTTCAAAGATATCAAACTAGCGACTGCGGCGGCGAATTTATTTAAAAATAATTCTATATTTTTTGAAGAAGCGTAACTAGCAGCTTTAAAATTAAATAATTGATCCAAATAAGCGGAAGCGAGACAACGTTTATCCTCATATTTTTTAACCAAAGTTGACCAAATCTTTTCGTAATTTTCCCCGGTGGGAGTGATTCCGGAGCACACCGATAAAGCACGACCAGAAAGTTTTCCTATTAAGTATTGCACTCTTTCGTGATCTGTTAAGTTTTCGTTTACATGAATAGTATTTTTGAAATTTTCATAAAACATTGGCCACTCAATAGGATCACCAGAAAACGACAATAACTCCAACTTAGGTAATTTTATAGTACTTTTCTTGCTTTCAGAATTGTTACCAGTATCGCTGCATGTAGACTCAGGAACTTTAAGAGCGTTAATTTTGCTTTCGACCCGCTTGATACGGCAATATAAATCATCAAACGCGTTCCAAGATTGAAAATTAGGTACCGCGTCAGGATTCACAGTCAGCTCAAGCAAATTGATTTGTTTTACTAAATCAGAAAATTCATCGCGAATCGATTCCAATGTAATAATACTGGACAAAAACAATTCTTCTGCTACTGTATCTTCAAAGGCGTTTTTTGCGTAATTATAGATGTATTGCAACCGACCAAACATTGATTCACGTTGCGCAGTTAACATAGTTATTTGTATTTTAATATCTGCCTCTTGCAGTTTTACTTTACCTTTTGTAGGCATATTTGAAGTTAAATATATTTATAGAATCAATAGAATTAAAACAGAAAACGTAAGAAACTAGACGATTCAATAAATGTCGCAATTACTGCCTGTAACATGCACACGCGGCACGCACACACAAGGTACGCGCGTAGATGCGACGCGATGTTTACCTACCTACAAAGCGAAATAATTATAAATTCTTAGATAAAATTTTTGATATAAAATAATTTTATATTTATATAAAGCGTTTCGTGCGAGAAATGGAATCTACCTTGTTCAGTAAAGACTGACAGAGTAAGAATAGCGTAGTTTAAAAGAATTGTATGAAGGGAAGCCTGCAGCGAGTTATTTTAAAACTTTTGGTATAGACCAGAATTTTATGAAGCGAGCGTGTTCAGAAGAACAAATTATTTTTTA
The DNA here is from genome assembly GCA_949709985.1 of Luffia ferchaultella. Lineage (NCBI taxonomy): Eukaryota > Metazoa > Arthropoda > Insecta > Lepidoptera > Psychidae > Luffia > Luffia ferchaultella. Next base: position 8,432,791 of record OX453270.1, on the reverse strand, counting down.
AACCTTCGGTTCGAAGGAACATATTATTTTTTAAACCTTCGGATCGAAGGACCATAATATTATGAAGGCGCCCACGAGTTCTTCTTTGAACTTCGTCTGGGCTCACTCCTGAAGCGTGAGCGTTTTAGTGGACTGTATTTATAGGTATAGCGAGGGGCGATAGCGAAAGGAGAGGAAAGACTAAAGGGACTGACCTTGACGCAGCAACACACATATAAGTCTTCGCTGTCAGCCAGGAGCTCCTCCAGTCAGGCGGCGGCGCGGCACCAACACGTAATCGGGCACACTCCACAGTTTATATGTTATAGCGTTTGTTACACAATATTATTAGGTTTTTAATACGAGATTTAGGCGATAAGCGATTATGTGTTTTAGCGTTTTGTATTTTTAGTGCGTCACATAGGAAAGACAGCAGCGGACTGAATGTAAAGGTAAAAGCGGGTAGTGAGGAAACGAGAATTAGGGATGCGGCGTAGCCATCATTGTATCTATCAAGAATCGAAAAACTCGAGTTAAACTTGAAATCGAGAAACTTGAAAAACTTAACACACCGAACTTTGAATGTAGCGGATTAGAAAGCGCACACTTTGGATGACACAAAGGCGATATATTATGTCAAATTCATTTACTTTCAATTTTTTTTTTTAGTCGGTATTTGCGATTCATTCAGTAGTTTGTAAATAGTTGTGACGGGTAATACACAAAAACGCGGTGGACGAAGATCATTTAAGTAACCAATCGCGTGGACCATACGCGCGTCTCGCCCAACTCCCTTTCTTACCCTATCGCTCAAATATGATAACTTTGGTTATCGAAATAAACGGCCAGCATTACTCCTCTATTGAACTAATTCATAGTTCGGTGATAGCACACTCCGTTTCAAATGGAAGCACCGCACAATCAAATCATCCATAACAAAGACCAATCAACAACAACCTTCCAATACATTCCAAGTCTCACGTGTACTAGACGAGAAGACCGCGAAAAAATAAACCGTTCGCAGCTGATGTTTTCTCGAATAACAGCCAGCAGGTAATCCTCCTCTATTAAACTAATTCAAATCTCGGAAATACCACACCCGTTTCGCACGGAAGCGCTGCACAATCAAACAAGCCATAACAACATACAAAGAAGACCAATCAACAACAACCTTCCAATACATTCCAAGTCTCACGTGTACTAGACGAGAAGACCGCGAAAAAATAAACCGTTCGCAGCTGATGTTTTCTCGAATAACAGCCAGCAGGTAATCCTCCTCTATTAAACTAATTCAAATCTCGGTAATACCACACCCCGTTTCGCACGGAAGCGCTGCACAATCAAACAAGCCATAACAACATACAAAGAAGACCAATCAACAACAACCTTCTAATACATTCCAAGTCTCACGTGTACTAAACGAGAAGACCGCGAAAAAATAAACCGTTCGCAGCTGATGTTTTCTCGAATAACAGCCAGCAGGTAATCCTCTTCTATTAAACTAATTCAAATCTCGGTAATACCACACCCCGTTTCGCACGGAAGCGCTGCACAATCAAACAAGCCATAACAACATACAAAGAAGACCAATCAACAACAACCTTCTAATACATTCCAAGTCTCACGTGTACTAGACGAGAAGACCGCGAAAAAATAAACCGTTCGCAGCTGATGTTTTCTCGAATAACAGCCAGCAGGTAATCCTCCTCTATTAAACTAATTCAAATCTCGGTAATACCACACCCCGTTTCGCACGGAAGCGCTGCACAATCAAACAAGCCATAACAACATACAAAGAAGACCAATCAACAACAACCTTCCAATACATTCCAAGTCTCACGTGTACTAGACGAGAAGACCGTGAAAAATAAACCGCTCGCAGCTGATTTTTTATGGATATTTACAGACAATACATGCAGACAAAACATATTGAACATTCTATTTGTATATATTTTCGGGGACGCCGGCCGACACAGGCGGGCTATCAGTCCTCTCATGTGTGCAACATTTTGCCCTATTCCCTATTTAGTGTATCGCTCCGTAGGTTACTGGCCATTTGGCGTCGCGTCGTCCCGAACCTTCTTGTTGCTTTGCAGATGTCTACCAGTTGCCCAATATTGATGTCTGCAAGCTGCTCTTCATCTATCATCATTCCTAAAATTTCCCATTTGAGTAGTGCGTGCATAAGGCTTTCTGCTACCAGTTGGAAGCTTGTTTCTTTCGCTTCCCCACATGCTGGGTATATTGGATCCTTTTTGATTTTCATAATCGTCAGGTCTCTGTTGCTATCCCTGTTGTTAGCCTTATGTTTTCCCTGCTCATTCTGAATAGTTTTAGGGTCTTTCTACTATCATGTGATTTATAGAAAATTTTTGTCTGGACAACCTTCAACTGTACGTACTACAACTAAAAGATTCTGCTTTAATTATCCTATGGATGATTCCTTTTGTAATATTGTGCGGGATCGGTAATCTAGGTTGTGGTCCTACAAAGGCTTCATCTGCTCCTATTCTGGCTAATTCATCTGTTTTTTAATTCTCTTCGAGTCCTTGATGACCAGGGATCCAAGCGACTATTACTTCTGCCTTGTCTGCTAGTTTATTGAGAGCTCTTTAGCACTCTTTTACCAGTGCAGATGTGACCTCTACTTTATTCAATACTTTGAGTGCTGCTTTACTGCTGCCGTATATTACTATTTTGGTACTATCATTACATAATAATACATGGGACTTAATAATACATGGGACTTCCCACACAGCGCCATCTAGTCCCAAAGTAAGCAAATATTATGCTTGTGTTATGGGTTACTAGACAACTGATATACATACTTAAATATTCTTTATAATATATACATATATAAATATTTTTTTTTTTTTTAATATATTATAACAACCAAGACCCGGTACCAGTATCAATATTCATCATATTAATACTGACCCGACCTGGGATTCGAACCCGGGACCTCTAGCTTCGTAGGCAGGGTCGCTACCCACTAGGCTAAGCGGTCGTCACAACATATTTATCACTGACACCGTGCTTCGGAGGGCACGTTAAGCAGTCGGTCCCGGACGCTGTCAATAGATGGCGGTCGTTACAGTTCCCAACCCGCAGTGGAGCAGCGTGGTGGACTTAAGCTCCAAGCCCCCCTCCTCACCCTGGGGGAGGCCTAAGCCCCTACAGTGGGGTAAAAATGGGCTGATGATGATGATGATTACACATTTATATCGCGGCCTATTATTATTACCAAGTTGCACGAAGGCTACTTAAAATCGGTAAGTATTTAAGTTAACTATAGCCCGCCACAAATCTTGAATAATAATTTCGAAAACGAATACTGACATATAATTGATTAGGCGTTTCCAAAGTAGTAGTCATCGATTTTAACTGGCCTATTTGCAACTCTTCGATAGTGTTGTATCATTATAAACTTCGTTTTGTAGTCAATTTCCTTTAACATCACTAACTGCAAATGGTTTACGTTGATATTATTGAATAGTGCGTTTAACAATCCTATAGGCCTTCAAATACGCGCTACCTAGAACGTCCGCTATTGATATCTTATCCGACCGGCTAAGAGAAAACTCCGTCGGTTGAAACAGCTATAGTTTGATACAGGATGAACTTCTGGCGAATAACTGATTCAATTAAACAATGTGGCCAGTATATTCTAAGTTATATAAGTTTTGAAGTATTATTACTAATATATTATTGATTTTTTTAGTTTTTAAGTCTCGACGAGCATAAACATACTTCTAAAGATTTCATACAAGGTGCCAAGATATTGTGAAATGAAACAATAAAATTAATTCAGATTCATAACGTCATGGAATCTCAAGACATGTACCAATGATTTTTTTTTTAATATATGTGCAACCATCACTGACTCTGTGCCTTCTCGGGGAACACGTTAAGCCGTCGGTCCCTGTTACCGTCAATAGATAGTGGCAGTCGTTACAGTCCACCAACCCGCATTGGAGCAGCGTGGTGGGTTAAGCTCCAAGCCCTGAGCGGAGGCCTAAGCCCCTGCAGTGAGGTATTAATGAGTCAATGGTATGGTAAAGCCATTTATTTTAAATTCCAAAGCTCAATATTAGCAATATTGGCTCTACATAAACTTTTGTAAAGTTAAAATTTTCACATGTCCGTATATCTTTGCTATTGTTGTCGATCATTTAGATACAGCAATTTAGTTTTGAAATCACTCCAATAGTCGGAAGTATTTTTATTCGGCGATTAAAATATCTATTATTTGTTTTGCGCGTACGATTTTGAACCGTATGCCTTACATTTCAAGACATCGTCTTCATCGACCGCCACGTTCAGAAAATGGGCACACGTCCAATCTACGTACCGTTCGTTTTTTTTTTGTCAGAGTGTATTGTTTAATGCCATGCTAAAATCCAAAGAAATCGAATCTAGAATCTAGAGTGGCCATGCCAAATATCAACCCGCGTCTTCAGTTTACCGTTAGCATCTATTTTCATTTGGTCAAAACAGCTTGTGGTTAAAATTAAGAACGATTTCGGAACTGAATCACAGATAGCTAGTTGAATATAGTACAATGATCATAAAAGTAAGAATTGACTAGAAGCCCTCTTCTGAACCCTCCCCCCCATTGCATAATGTCACTTCGACAACGTGAACTGACATTTATGACTCTATTAATACCAAAGGCTGCTGTCAAATTAATTTATGGTTATAGTTCGTCTCAAACTTAATGACGGATCGAAATGCAACGCTTTAAGCTTACTTGCGCAGGTACAGTCATATACCGCACGCTCCACTGCGTCCCGCTACACCTAAAACTGGTTACTGCGACGCGACTTGTGCCTATGTTCACATCCGCCATAAAGTTTGATTGTAACTGTAATGATGTAGAAAATTGATATACATGAAACATGTGTCGTACATATTAAAACGCATCTCTAAGTCACAACTTCCGCTATTAATTTATTGATGGCGCTAAAATACATTTTTTTTCTGGATTGTGTTATGGACTTCATTTAAAAAATATTTTAATAATGAAAATAATTACGAAAAGAAACTCAAACCGAGTCGACGGTAAAACACTAAAAAAAAACTTGGAGTTTTGCTGACACTACCAACGCGCATCGCCTCCCGAAGAAGAAGAAACAGAAAATAATAGCAACTGAATTGCTAAGTAGAAAATGACCACTGTAATGAGGTCAAAATTAAAAAAGTAAAATAAAACGGAACCCTTTTAGGACCAAATATGACACAAACTTCCAATTCCACTTTTTTTTTTAATTTGCATGCGTATTCATACTAAATGGCGCTAAATAGCTATACCTTAACACATCAAAATACGTTATATAGCACGGAACCTTCAAGGCGTGGTTCGACTCCTACTGAGCCGGTTTTTATTTAAATGAATAGGGACTGTACTCCACCATCGGAAACATGGAAGCCTTAAGATAGCGAAACTGCTTCATATTGCAGAGTTACATAAAAAACGGAAAGAAATTACAAACGTATACAAATCTATATGTACAGAGGAAACTTCATAAAAAAACTATAAAAAGTGTTTCCATATAAATGTGTCAATACGACCAAATCAACTCTTTTCTAAATTCTGATTACAACAATGAAGAAATTTTTATACGTATGACATCGGCATACAAGTTATGAAATATTACTGACATAGAGATAATATTTGCTTCTATAATTGATAAAGAAATTCCACTCATTGTGATTACATATCAAACGGCTCCTCGAGTAAGTTCACTGGAATAGTATAAAGAAAAAATAACTAACTCAAACATTCACAAAGAAAGAGTTGTTCAGTGTCGTTAGGCGTTAAGAGGATAGTGTACCCACTTGCAGTCCATTAAACATTAAGCGATTGCAGCAAAAAAATTATATGGTATCAACTCAAGAAAGACTTTGTTCAACCGTTTTTGTTTTTTAAATTATTATGATCCATCGAAAGAAAAAAAACTTAAGAGCGTTTTCGAAATTATTTTATTTTTAATGTGCAAAACAAAATTGTCCTAATCCCGGAAAACGTGGTGAAACGTCGTCCGGGGAGTATGGTGGGTGTCTGAAATATTCCAATCGCAGCTCCTCTAATTTAGCCACCGTCTGTTATGCAGTGTGTGGCTTAGTGTAGTCCTGATGCTACAGTGGGCTAGAGCAATTGACCAGCTCGTTTGTTTAACGGCTATCTTTTCCATCATGGTTTGCAATTATTGACAATACAGATCTGCTATAATCGCCTGCCTAGATCTTAGGAAGCTGTAGTGGATGACACCAGCACTGGTCCACCAGACAGTCACCAGTACTTTTTTCTAAGTCTACTACTTCCGCTTGGGATTGGATTTGGCCGGTTATCCTGTATTCACCCATTGTGATGAACGTTTCTTATTATTGTATAGGATCAATTATTCATCATAAGTAACTTTACGATTCAAAATTCCTTCGTTATTATGATGGTTCGGTAATGTAACGCAGTACTCGACGCGTGTTTGTTGGTGTTCTTCACTCAATTCAGTACCCATTAATCGAGCTTTTTCACTTTACCAATTAAAATTGTTTTATCACTCACACGAAGCCTCCCGCTAACTCTGTCTTCGTTTGCGATGGATGGATCCGCTTCCACGATCACATTTAATTCTTCATTGTCAACTATGGTCTCAGGCCGCCCACGGGGTTTGTTCTGTAGGTCAACATTTCCAGAACGAAAACGTTGGAACCAAAATCGTACCGTACTTTCTTTTACAGTAGCTACCCCATACACATTATTAATCCTACGAGTTATTCTTGCAGCGCTGGTGCCACGGTGAAACTCCTATCTTGATACTTGATACTTGAAGACGGGCTTTTTTTCCGCAACTCGACGTCAAAGCGCCTATTTTGCGTAAAACTCCTATCTTATATACAAAAATGAAATGAAGCTTTTTACATGTCTCAGTAGTGACCTCAACTGGGCTTCCCGTGGGCTCGGGATCGTTTGTGCTCGTACGACCGCATTGGAATTCTGTAAACCACTCTTGTACCATTCCATGCGATGGAGCAGAGTCTCCATAGTACTTTCGTAACTTTTCTTCAGTTTCCTTAATAGCTTTTTTTTTTCTAAAAATATTTTTTTATCAGAACAATTCACTTTTATCCATTTGTGTAAAATACAAGCGCCTTTTTTATTTTTGATCACTATAAAATTTTCAATCTTTAACAGATGAAAACAAAACCCATAAAGTGTACTCATAAACAGTGATATAATCTTAACCCAAAAGAAAATTTGGAATTGGAACTTCACCTTTAGTGAAGTCACTGACTTACCAAACCGACCTCGTATATTAACTTATTAACCTATTATATAAGTAAATATGTACGTCGCGAAAGTGTAAATTATTTAATTATTTTTAATTAACGGGAAAGGGAAGAACGGGAATGGGTTAAGACTGAGATTAAAAAGTTATGCTTGATGAGAATGGAAAACGAAACGACTCCAGGGCCATGAATGGAAACAATAAAGTATTTTTGCGATGAGAACGAAGACGGGAAAGGAAGAACGGGAATGAGATAAGACTGAGATGAAAAAAGTGATTCTCATGAGAAACAAATACTACTCGTGCGAAGCCGGGACGGGCCACTAGTTCTTAAATAAATAACGAGATATAAATTTTCCACATTGTGGACAAAACGATGTCAAAGAAAAATCCAAATAAACAATTTAAAAACAATCCAAAAAAAAAAACAAATGAAACACTAAATTCGAAACATTAAACACACAGCCTAAATTTGAATTTGGAATTTCTAACCGAACGCCAGATAAGATCAAAGTGCAGTTCAACAAAATGCGAATTTCATAATGTTTGGGCCTAATATTAGGTGCTATGTAAAAACTCTTTGTCAACCTATGTAAAAAAAAAAATAGAATAGAAAATAAATTTTCACATTAGAACATAATTCCTGAAATAATTATCAATACACCGTGGTTACTAAGCCAAACAAAAATACTAGCTATGAAAAAGGGGCGACCAGGGGTGTAGCGGGCTGCGGTATCCCACCGGCGGCTGCCGACTGACACAATTGTCAGTTGTGCGCGCACTCCCACAGTAATACGATAACTTTAAGGCGCCATATCTCAGTATTTAAATTTTTTAGAAAAATAATATTAGTATTTATATCAAAAAATATTTTTAAGTTTAAATGTAGGTATATGCTTGTGTAAGTTAAGCAACATTCTACGACATGTTTTGTCGATGTTGATATGAGTTATAAGTAATTTCAATTTATTACCTAGACATTACACCTCGTTTCCACCAAGTATAATACGCTGTATTATACTGTTATATCCATACTGTATCACTGTATCATACAGTGTATTATACTTGGTGGAAACGAGGTGTTAGTATTATCTGTTTCACATATCGATCCGAAACGTCAATATATTGAAATGTCACTAATTATGACAACAATGACTTAAGGGGCCTTACTGCAAGGCCCCGAACTCAAATGCGCGGCCAGCGTGAACGCATGCTGTTTCATCTTACGTCATCGTTCGGTAAATAGGTAAGTTGCGATAGACATAACGGGACTGAACATTTCTATAGCCAAATCAAACGAAACTGCTTTCACGAGTACAACGATTGTTAAGTATTTAAAATAACAACTTGAAATGAATTTATTTAGAATCTACGTTAAATTATCTGGGTAATGGCCTGAAATTATAAAATTATTGTGAACTTCCAATAAGATATTGTTACGAACAGACAGAGTAACGACCGCCATCTAGCGTCAACCAGTAAAACCGCTTTGTATAACAAAAACAACACAAAACCCCTACTCAATACTAGATGGCGTTAGAGGAAAGAAATAGTCTCGAAAAGACAGTATCTGCGTGAGATTTTCTAGAATTATCCAACCCGGTCGATTGCGTTCGCGCGAGTGGAGTAACTTCTAGAATGTTCTCGAGGCTCGTTACAACCCATATAAGTAGCCGCAGGAAGGCGAGCGAGTTCAATTCAGTTTTTGGGCTACTTTCGAGGCGACTTCGAAGTGAAAACTAGTGATCAAGAGTGATATCAGTGAAACCTACGACTTGGCTACGACCTAATACATCGTGAGTGCTTAGTGTTTGGACCTAGTGCTTTGTGATTGGACCTAGTGCTAGTGAATAAAGTCTTCAAAAGAGTCAGCAGGTCTTTCTCTCCAAATCCTTCGAACCCTAACACGTAACAATATTAATGCCTAAAGTTGCTTGAAATACGCATAAAATCATAAAAGTACGTATTGAATAGAAGCCATCTTCTGAGTTTACTGTCTAACCACTCATACTCTATCTAGCTCGTGTAAGATGGTCTGTTTTATTCCGAGTTTCAGTACGCAAGGTCCCCGCGCGCCGCTCTTCACCCCCGATAAATCCCCGCCAACCCCGCAAAATTTCACACTTCGATACTGTGAATTAACATCTATCACTCTATTAAAACCAAACGCTGCTGTTAAATTAATTTACTATAAGCATAAAATCGACAAGTTGCTGAGACCAATGGTTTTTAGATAAAATTCATTTCTGTAAAAACTTCAGGCCATTACAGGTATTATGAACGAGATAAACGGTGCTTATTTAAATTATCACTACAACAAATAGCTACTGAGTAATCATGTAATTATAATCCTATGGAGTTAGGCTGGCTTAGTAAGCTCCTAAACTTACGCGTGTTTACGTTCAGCGATGACATTACGACCTTAGTGGTTTAAAATTAAAACTGCATCAAAATGTCAAAAGAGGTACAGCCAAAAAGTCGAAAACTGAGGTTTGCGTTTGAGCAAGAGTGCACCATAAAATACGAATCAACGAGAAGCCCTCTTCTACGCTTACCGTCTAACCACTCATACTCTAGTTAGCTGGTGTGTGTCCGTTGCGAGATGGCGAACTTCAATCCGAGTTCATTCCGCAAGGTCCCGCGCGCCGGGGCTTTCACCCCCGCGAAATTGCGTTTGACATTTTCGATACAGTCACATTTCTGACTCTATTACGAGTTTTTTTTTCAAAATGGCGCACGTGGAACGTCATGGTTTCTGGCGATATTTTGAAAAAGCTCCATAACAATCGTACTACGCTGCCTATTCTTGTTATTTTTTATTAAAAATACGAACAGAATACTCGACTCTGGCGAAATTGCTTTAAATGCAGATAACGCCATAACTAAGAGGAAGAAATGAAATGAAATACCATTTATTTGCTTAAAACGTAGTACACAAAATAGTAGTTACACAATTTATTGTCAGCTACGTTCTACTGTCAAGGCAGTGTGCAGATATTTAGAAACATTAAAAGGTCAGACTAAATAACCAGTTTAAATACAGATACAGTTACAAGTAATTCTTATTCAGTGTCATTTAAAAATTCTGTGATCGAGTAATAACATTTGTTTGATAGGTAACTGAATGTTTGTTTTTTTAAATCTCTAGTATTTAATCTCTAGAAGAAGACTCTATTAAAACCAAACGCTGCAGTAAATTTATTTACTCTATGACGAGCACCATTAGTGCAGATAAAACTGTCTTGCGTCGCCGTCATGTTTTCTTCACGATGGGCTTGTACCCCGGTGCGGCTCAGATTCATTGGATCCTATCCTTCAACCACAGACAAGTCAACCTTATAGACCACGCTTTGACAGGGAGTAGCATTCGCCAAGGCTATGTAGTGACACTACATAACTACGTGACTAGTGACCCGTCAGTTGGAAGCACGTCGGAAGCCATTAAATTGTCAATTTTAAACGAGCGAATGAAAACTAGCCGACCTCTCCCCGCACCCCGCCACTTTTTGACGATTTCGTTTTCGTACTGACGTTTATTAAAGCGTGGTCTAAAGGTTGACTGGTCTGTGCCTTCAACACATGGTATTCAACAATCCGCCTTTTGTACTGATTGATTTCAAAAAATTTTTAACTTAATACTTGCAGGTAATAAAACAATCTAATCTAAAATTATTTGTTTGGCGTTTGTAATCTACTTTTTACGATTTTATGGAACATAATAAGCAATTACGTCACTATCATTAAGACAGTGGCCTCAGTGTATGACGTCATCACGCTACATCACAAACGACCGTCAAGATGGCGGCCAAAGTCTGTGACGTCATCACGCCACGTCACAAACGATCAAGGTGTGGGGGCCTATTCGATGACTATGATAATGGCACGCTCCGTCACAATGATCAAGATTGGACCCTACGATACCAGTGACCTTACAACGAGTAATATAACTATGCATGTGTGACGTTGCGATTACGTCACTTTCACGTAAGTGCGTTTTAAAGGCAACCTGCAGACTCGTGCATGAATCATTTTTATTATGTAAACAATGACTGATGTTGGGAAATCTCTTATCCTACAAATATATGATGAAAGTAAACGATTTTTTATCGAACCTACCATTACTTAAATGAGATTGAGTTTTAAACGTAAGCCAATCCAGAATGGGTGTTTGACATAATTAGTTGGGATAGCCGAGTGGTAGCGAGCCTGCTTCTTGTTTAGAAGGCCATGGTTTGAATCCCAAGGCATGTACAAATTAGTTTTTTTCTAACTTATATACATAACCGGGCCTTCCGTTGCCATCAATAGATGGCAGTCATTAAAATCCACCAACCCGAACTGGAGCAGTGTGGTGGATTAAGCTGCAAGCCCTCATCCCGAGGGGAAGCCTAAGCCCCTGCAGTGGGGCATAACGGGCTGATGACATGGTACCTAATGAACAACTTTTTTTGTTGCCACTATGAGCATTTACCTAAATGGTATTTATGTTAGTTTAAAATGTGTGCAGGGCGATTCAAATTAACCCTGGAAATTAAACACCGTAATTAGATTAAAGTCGAAAAATATTTAAAGAAAACTTATTTTTAATGATAAGAAACTTTGTATTCATAGAACTTTGAAAATACATTTTTCTAAGCTGGGAATTGAATTATTACATAATCTATAGTATATACAAAAATTAAATGAAGCTTGTTAGTTTCGCTAAAACTCAAGAATGGCTGGACCAATTTGGCTAATTTGGGTTCTGAAATATTTTTTGGAATCTAAGGAAAGTTTAAAAGGTGAGAAAATATGCAGAAATTGCGAGGAAAAATAACATTATAGTAAAAAAACAACTACTTCATTTTTCCATACAAACTGTTGATACCTGTCAAACAGGGTGAGTTTAAAAAAATAAATTTCGGCTATCGGCTATCTCGGAAACGGCTCCAATGATTTATATGACATTTTGTATTTCGATAGGTATCAATCCAAAACAGGTTTCTAAATAAGTTTTATGGTTATCAAGCACCGGGGGGCACTGCAGTAAATGTGTGTTTTCGAAACGACAGAACCGATTTTGATACAGTTTTTTGCATTACATAAGTATCACCTGTGAACAAATAATTTAATAAGTTGCGCAGTTATGGGCCACCAGGGGGCCCTGCAATAGATATGTATCTTTAAAACGGCTGGGACGATCTTGACGCGGTTTTTTGTGTTACATAGATATCACCTAAAAGCAGGTTCTTATATAAGAATTGCGGCTATGAGCCACCAGGGTGATGATGCCCAACATCACAAATCACATTAATTTCTATGACTAATAGTTATTTATATCTTTATTGCAATATTATAATACCTAAATAAATAGATATAAATATAATAAATTTTATTTTATAATTTTTATTCTAGGATAAGGAGTTTTTGGTAATTCAGTACTGAAACATTTATTTTGTAGCCCATGTCCAATTCAAGTAGACAAGTGGCCTCATTAAAAACTTTGAGTACCGATATTCAACAATCATGACAATATTCATTTTCGAAACTCTAATTCAAGCCATATGACTGATTGATTAATGGAGACCTAGACAGCAACTCTCAATAATAAAAGAAATATGTTGGCTGTATTATCTCCATATGGAGGTATCTAAACAAAATATTTAAAAAAAGAACTCACCGTTTTCACCGGCTTGTTTTTATTGGTCAACTTCTTTGCATAGTTGAGAAGAATACCAGTTGATTTCTCTTCTAGTTCTTCATCTACTTCTGGTGCAGCACAATCAATCTCATTCTCTATGCATTGAAGAGTTAAAGCATTTTCATCGGTGGATGTCGATGGTTTTTCATACAAACTGTCATCAGTCAAATCATTGATCGACTTAGAAAGAGCAGAATTTATATTACCGCAGTCCAAATCATCTTCAGAATAATCAGAGTCGAAAACTGATGAATCCGATGACCCATGATCACCATTGTCATCAGTACAAAATTGTATGAAAGAGTCCTCACTTTCTGTTGTCGATAGTTTACGTTCTAGACTTTCCGTTGACAAATTCGGTCTATAATTTATGGGTAGCTCGCAAGAATTAGGGGTTTGGTCCCGACTCGATGATGATATATTTAAGTCCGATGAGAAATGCATATTGCTACAATGTGACATGAGCATAATATGCATATTGCTACATTTTACATATTTTCAACATTCAGAAGGATACTGTAAAGAAATTATGGACAATTTTTTATCTAAGAAACCACAAATATTTACTATTTTTATATATTTTCTGTGTAAAATTGCAATTAAAAATGGAAACTTTAAAAGATGCTTAAGGGTACCTGTTCTTCAGTAGAACGGATAACATAAAATTTCGTAGAAGATCCGTTAAAAAAATTTAACTGATTAAGTACATAGATTGTATTGTAAGAAAAAAAGAAAAAGAAAATGATTGGGGGACTGACATTCAATTAATGGTGAATAGTTTCTGTATAGTATCTTCTGAAGCTCACGTTTCACAGTTCTCTTGCACAAAAATTGAATACTCCCGAGAAAATCTTTATCGTGGTCTATTAAATAATTTATAAGCTTTGTTTCTTCAACGGTTTTATAATATTTAAGCTCCATTGTAACGTATAATCACAGCAAAACACGAAACACTTTAACACATTGCAGCCATTTTGATAATTAAAATTGATTAAAACTATGGGAAAATCCCACGCGTCAGTTCAGTGTTTTTTTTTTATTAAAGGTGATTTGGATACAAATTTTTTAAGGCAAAGTTCAGTGGTGTTATTTAGCGCACGCACTAGCGTCATTTCAAAGCGCGCTATTTAAACTCAACGGATATAGCATCACAGGATAATAATTAGTTACTACCTACTTATTATTATTGGTAATAATTATTAATAAAATAGTTATTTATTTTGGTAACAGTATCCACAGTCTTAAAAATAGTTTAGTATAAACTTACTGTTGTCCTACAGCCTATGATGGATACACATTTTATGATTTCAACTAGCGACATCTGTGCAAGTCCTATATTGTGATTAAAATAAATAAAATCAAAAAGTAATGTTATTTCGAAAAATAAACGAATAAATTAATATATGAATACACGTTTCATGTGTGAACTAGATGCACGCCTAACGTAGGCAGTGTTGAATATTGATTGAGATCTACGTTTTAGTTTATGGTTTTAGTTGTCTATGTTTGAGAATGAGATTGACTAGGTAGATTCAGGTAGATTGTTAATGAATAAAAGAGTGCTTTGTAAAACCTAGTTGTAATTAGTATCTAATAAATAAAAGATAACCTCTGGAAACGTTGTTTAATATTATATACAAAAATAAAACAGGCAGCACTATTTCTAAGTACAAAAAAATATTAGACCTTAACCTATGAAGTTGCCGTTTCGTATGAAATAAGTTAATACTTTTTTTTTCAAACATCTTTATTTTTGTTGTTCAAGGTAATCACCTGTGCAATCGATGCATCTTTGCCAACGCAATGGTAGTTTATTGAGGCCCTTTTGTAAAAATCAACTGGACGGGAGGCAACAAATTCTTCAAAAGCGTTTTATACTGTCTCTCGGGAATAGAATTTTTTTCCCGTTAAAAAGTTGTCCAAATAAAAAACTAATAGTCGGTAGGTACAAGGTCTGGTTAGTATGGCGGATGAGGGAGAACTTCCAACCCCAACTCTAGCAGCTTGGCGACTGTTTGTTGTGCAATATGGGGTCGCGCGTTGTCGTGAAGGAGCAGCGGGGACGACCGACTGACCAAAGCTGGTCGCAGACGAGCAAGCTTCTCCATCATTGTCTTCAGTTCTTCACAGTACGCATCTGCAGTATTGCTCATGCCATTTTGTAAAATGCTGTGATGAATCACACCGGCATTTAGGAATCAGGATCTAACCAACTTACTGAGCGCTTTCGATTGTCGAACAGAATTAATTTTTTATCGCAGGTAATAATCTGGTTCGAAATTCCTTCATTTCTGTGTCTGTTAAACAACGCGAGGCAGGTCTCGACGCGTACGTTGCGCTGGCGATCGTTAAGTTCGTGGGGTACCCATCTATCAAGCTTTTTTATTTTGCCAATTTGTCGCAAATGGTCCAATATTGTTTTGATGCTAACATCAAAAGCTGCTGCTAGATCAGCTGTAGTTTGAGTATCATCACCTTCCACAATAGCCTTCAATTCATCATTTTTGACCAAAGTGCCCGGAAAACCACGAGGTTCATTATTCAAGTCGTAATATCTAGAACGGAAACGGGCAAACCATTAACGGGTTGTGCTTTCGTTTGTAAAGTTCTCTCGACAACGAAAAGCTACAGTAAAAAGGGACAGACACATAAATTCATAAGATTTAACGTGGGAG
This sequence comes from Luffia ferchaultella, assembly GCA_949709985.1. Taxonomy (NCBI): domain Eukaryota; kingdom Metazoa; phylum Arthropoda; class Insecta; order Lepidoptera; family Psychidae; genus Luffia; species Luffia ferchaultella. The sequence continues at coordinate 8,417,168 of OX453270.1, read as the reverse complement.
AAAATGAGAGGAAGCACCATACAGTGTTTCTTATGTTTGTGATTCTCTTTGTGCTCTGCTTCGTACCCCCTCCACTCGTGTTTACCAAGGTATAGTGGGAGTTTGCTTGGGCTTCAGCGTTGTACGTGTGTTAATACGTGTTTGTGCGCTAATGCGTAGTAGGGGAGGCCGGTGTCAATAATGCTGCGGGGCGGTTGTACAATTTCGAATAACGTCTAGAATAAGCTACCTAGTGAATCGAATAACCATTAAGAAAGCGCGCTTTACGCGCTTTTTTTAGCGCGGGAAAGTGCAGAAGGGTCATAAAAACCTTCGAATACGCGCATAAGTATGTGCATAAGTACAGGCGCGGAGTTTAATATAGTAGGATACTAAGTATCGTGTTAATTTCTTTGTTAATTTTTTTCTTTTTAATGTCTTTGTAAGTAAACTTTGCACTTGTGTGGGTGCATTGTGGAATGCTTGTTTCTATCATTTCTATAAAACTCGTATATTCTCCTTCACTCTGATACCACTGATTTACTTTTGTTTTGCATTTGCTATCTTTTTTTTAGAAGAATATAATGATATTTTTTTTAAACATAGCAATTATTGTGTTAACAATGTGTGTGAAAGTTTCTTTATATTGATTCACAGATTAGCAAAACTGATAAAAGTTGTAGGAAGTAACAATTCAACTTTAATTATTTTCTATATTCTAGCAATAAATGGTTCATTTCAATTAATTTTATGTTTGATATAGTTAAAGTAAATAAGTAGTTTTGAATGTCTATTGTTTTAATTCAAAAAGATTGTTTATACCAACATATTCAAATTATTACAACAATAAAAATGTTATGCAGCACTTAGTATGGAAACGTCAATGAAGTGGGGCAGTTGTACAATGAGGGACGATTGTGGTAGCAAGTTTTCATACAAAATAGATCAGAAAATTTAAGACACTTTTAAGCAGTGAATTATCCTCAATCATAATTCTTACTTTCTCATAGGGACTATTGGGACCTCGAACTATGTATGAATCAGTTTTGGCGTAAGTACACTTTGTTACAAATAAAACTACTTTTTTAGGTAGTTTTTTCCAATCCATTGGTTATTATGACGATTCATCACTATTTTTATTCATATTCGCAGGTTTTAACGGAAATCATCTTTATATTTCGTTTTATAAATAAAAATTATATTTTTTTATAATTAATGTGCTATTTAGAAGCTACTCAAATTGTAAGTGTACAACTGACCCAGTGTCGGGGTCAATTGTCCCGATTTCTACGTTCCTATTATGAAAAATAGGTACACAATAATTTCTGTGTTATTTAAAAAAATATTCAAAGTAACGAAATTCATAGCCAAATGAATTTCCCACTTAGTGGTATAAAAAACAATGTCACCATTGTAATAGTTTTCGAATTATAATCTACCAAAGTCAAATTGGCACTACTGACCCCGCCCTCCCCTACAAAGCTTGAGAAATGGCATTACAGCAGCCGTGGTGTTCTGTATACGTGTACGTATTATTTATAATAAAATTCTTCACTTAAGCCGAAAACGAATGCAGAATATTATCGCGATTATCGAAGAAAAAGGGAAAACAAGATTAATATCTAACTTTGTGTCACTATGATCATTACTAAAACCTACAATTATCCTCTTCCCGAAATTTTACTTTCGTCTCATTATCTTGAAACCAAAATTTTTGAAGGATTCACTTCTACCACGTGTGAATTGCACACATGTTTTTTTATATTTGTTACTTATACCTAAATAATTCTTTTTAAATTTTTAAAAAGTAGGTTAGGTACTTCTGACATTAATTAATTAGTATGAAATTATTAATTTCGGTGTTATACACCCTATTAACTAAAAACAAAAGCTTAAGTACATTAAATTAACATCTGATTAAAAATTAAAATTAACTACCTACCCATAAAAAACTAATATTGAATAACTAGAAACTAGAAAAAACAAATATGTGCACTCGTTGCTTTCCCGCCCAAAAGTGCCCATCGCGCTAGCTGACGGGCGGGCGGTCGGCGTTACCGCGCGAAAGAAGCCGGAACGCCTATCCAGATCCCTCTCTTTTAGACGGTAACCTATTTGATGGACAAAGGTCTTCGCCTCCGAACATCAAGGTCGACCGTCTCGATGGCGACCGGCATGAAATCATAAGCCGATTTCAAAATGGCATATTTCGCGTGTTTGTTTCCTGCGGCCGCCTCAGCCGCTGAGCCAGGTAACCATTGAGTGCCTCCAAAATGTGAGGGCGCAAATGTGCTGACACAAGTCACATTACCTTCGTTTCCTTTCGTACATAGAAACCGCGAGATTGGTGTATTTCAGTGGGTTCCATAGTTTGATGACTTATGGTATTCTGCTGTGGGGATACGCTGCTAATGTGAATACAATCTTCGTGTTGCAGAAGCGAGCTATCAGAGCAATTTATGAACTAGGATCTAAAGTATCACATAAAGACAAGTTTAAGGAAATTAATATAATGACATTGCCGTTTCAATATATATATGAAAACATAATGTAGGTACCTACGTAAAAAAATTATTATATTATTTAAAAAGAAAGTAGTGATTGGCATAATGTTAATACAAGAAACAAAGATAAACTTGCTAACGATGTCAGCCACCTCAAAAAAATCACAAAATCTTTTAAAGGGCAATGTATACACTTTTACCGTAAGATCCCAGTTGACATTCAAGATCTACCCTTTAACGAGTTTAAAACTACAATAAAACGAAAGCTTTATGCAAAAGCTTATCATAAAGTATCTTACTACTTACATGATAAAAGTTCATGGGTGTAAGCAACTCGCCTGTCAGTTTGTTTCAATAATATTAATCTTTAAACACTTATTGTTAAAAATTGTTTATAATTTTGTTAAAAAGAATGTCCCTCAGTTTCTTGTTTATTATTCTGAGAGGGACCAGCAATTTCTGAATGCGCCTTTGGGATGTCGTTTTTCCACGAAGTAATAAATTCGTTCTTGACATATTTCAAGATTATGTTACATAACTAGCGTAACTACGAAATAAAGATATTTGACTTTGACATCACAAAGAAGGCACCGTCCCTTTTTCTATTGGATCAGTGTCAGACCGACCATTCAGCCGCTTCCCATTCCTAAGACATAAGGCGGCTCCCGGACACAAGGCACACCAGCAGAAACGACCGCTCGCGAGATTATGTCATTTATTGCTTGATGCCAGGAGAACCGCCCAGCGTCCTGTCACAAGGACGTGGTCTCTGTATGTTCCCACCGATGGACGGTGCGGTTCGCAAATTAGGCAGCCCAACGTAAGGGCGACCGCTGTCCCCTGAGTATCCCCATCTAACAGTGTTCCTAGGTGAGATGAAAGTAAAGCATGTAGCTAAGCCCTGGATTCCGGTCTGGAGTCCATTGCTGCACGAGTTAATTATCTGGCACTCCCTGCTGTAACAACGCAATGTATGCAATGCTAGTGAAAACAAATAATTGCTGGTCTCAGCTCACTTCATAGCGCCGCGGATCGGAAAAGCGTTTACTAAATATAAAATTAACATTGCGACGATCTCAATGAAATTTTTTTAGTAGAGTTTATATAGATTAAATATTAAATAATTACTGTGAAACATAAACTCTAGAATTATATTTGAAAAAATATATAATCAGATTGTTGTGCGTAATCGGTTTTAGCTTCGCTTCATCCGCAACTGCTACGGGTACAAGCAAATAGATATGTTCACGGACATATTTGTCCCGAACGGGATCGAATCCGCGGCCTTTGGTTCCGCAGTCAACCAATCACTCGACCAACCAGTCAGTCTACTATGAGGATGTGATGGACGGATGGATGCATGGAAACGACGACACTATAAGGATCCGATTTTTGCTTTTAGCTCCGAAGCCGTAATATGGGAAAATTCCACAGAGAAAATAATTTTAGTGCTCTAACACAAATAAAACCAACTATTAAAAATATTTACATTTTATTTTCATCACGTCGCTTAGATCAGAAAACAGTCCTTGGCCCAAATAACATACAATACTTTTCTAAAGCCATATATATATGTATATATATATTTTAAACAGCGTCCACTTTCATACAGACAAAAATCTAAGAAACATAAAATTACAATCCCATTTGGTCTTTTACTTTCATATGATATTTGATGCGGGTATAGTGAACCATTTACTTTTATGATGACTTTCTTCATAAATACAAACAGTAGTGTACTTACTTACCAGCGGGCTGAGTTGGCTGGAGCCTAGGTGGCATAATCAGGGTAAAATATTTTTTTTGGGTCTTATAGAAATTAAAAATATTCACATTTATCCCCAAAATGCAATAATATTTGCATTATTCTATGCATATTGAAAATACGATATTTTTTAAAGGTAATAACAATAATATTTCTTATAAAAAGAAAAGTTATCTCGAATTTACAAAGAAAATATCTTTTCAATCAACTCATGGAAAATCAATTTTCCCATTCACAGTTCCCAATATACAAATTAAACTAATTTACTAATACGTATTTATAATTTACATTTTGTCGAAATGTTAACATTTTTACGCGCATGACAATTTCATAAAACTAAGGCAGCTAAAAGTACACTGGGACAAAATAAAAAAGCGTATCGATGTGTTTCACCATAGAAATCTAAACAAATAGATGTTAGAAATGACATGTCCACGTCAACCTCTCGCCACACGTGCGGCACATACTCGCAAGTCGCTAAAGCATGAGGACTACGTCTTATTTTAATCTCACCATATAACACTGCACCGCAATACCTGACCGCATGGCTGACCGATTGGCCGAGTGGTTAGAGACCCTAACTGCGGAGCCGAGGGTCGCGGGTTCGATTCCCGCCCGGGACAAATATTTGTGTGCATGAACATGTGTATTTGTTCCGTGTCTGGGTGTAAAAGTATCTATATATGTATTATATAAAAAAAGAATATTTAAGTATGTATATCAGTTGTCTAGTACCCCATAATACAAGCATAATACTTGCTTACTTTGGGACTAGATGGCGCTGTGTGGGATGTCCCGGATATTATTACTATATTAATACGCTGTATTTTTCACATGAACACATGTTAGATAAGGTAAGCTGTCATCCCTTATTTTCTTATTTTTTTTAAGCGCGTAATACTAAAATCCGTTTCAAACAAGTTTTTTGAGGACTTGCCATTTAAATTCAGTAATGAATAGTGAATCAAAACGAAGCAAAGACATCCCGAGCACACGTCGTATCGGTCATTGGCACAAACACAACTTACAGTTACAACCAAACTTTATGGCGGATCCGAAAGTAGACACAAGTCGCATACATTTAAGTCGCATACATTTAAGTCACATATATTTAAAATAGACAGGGAGGAGTTTCTTGCCGGTTCTTCTCCTTCCAGTTTTTTTGAACCGGTACCTAATCTATTCATTTTGACTTGTTATGTGACTTAAACGGATTCAAAATTAAATAAGCAGAGAGGAGTTTCTTGCCGGTTCTTCAATAAGTGTGTGTAAAAATCTTATATTGAATAAAAACTTTTTGAATTTGAACCAGTTTTAGGTGTACCGGCCACAGCGGAGCGAAGGGTATATGAATGTACCTGCGCAAGTCCGCTCAGTGCTTGTATTCAGATCCGCCATAAAATTTGACGCGATCTGTACCATCGTGCCTGCGTCCGCGCACCCTACAGTAACAACAGTAACCATAATAAGTCGTTATTTCGATTTAAAATCGTGTATTGCATCAACAAAAATATCGTAGGCCCACTTACTATAAGCGGCACGAGTTTAGGATGCTGATATTTAACACGTGCAGTAGTTTAGTATCTAGCTGGCTGTGGAAAATGAGGCGTGACGTCCTGAAGACCTGTTCCGATTTACGCTATTAGTTTAGCATTACATCACGTCTTACTACCTAACAGACCCCGAAATAAACCACTGCGCGTGCAAATGCCAGCATTCTTAACTCGTGCCGCTTGCAATAATATTGTCGACTGCCGGAGCGAAACAAGAATCGCTATGTAAGATAACTTTAATTTGACCAGCGTTTGCTCCTGCTATGCTTTCCTGCTCGTAGGAGCACGAGGCTCTATTATTCTTTGTGCTCCTACTGGGTGTTATTTATGACTTCATATCAGTACATTCAAAAGAAGCCTTTTTGATAGTAACCTACACTAGTGATGTGTCATTCCGACTTGTAACCGGACTTCATTCCGGAGTTTACTCCAATGGTAAAGAGTAACTCCGGAAGCGCGGGTTCTACTCCATCCTACTCCGCTACTACCTGCTACTTTTCTAATTTCAGTCCGGACCTGGACTCACCGCAAAATGAATGACTCGCTCCACTCCGACCGGAGTGCGAACTTTGGAGTTGCGGTGCGGCCAGGGCATTCCCTCACTCCACTTCTTCAGCCAGTGCAAGGAAGATTATTTAAATTAGCTCGAAAAAGACTTTGTGTGTTGGCGACGTCAGTGCCGAGCGAAAGGTTGTTTTCCAAAGCTGGACAAACTCTAACAGAAAATCGGAACCGGTTGTCAGCAAAAAAAAAAACTGGGACAATCATTATTTATAAATTGTAATTTGAACCTTATAAAATAAAATTAATGCAATTATTCAAAACTTTTAAAATTGATTACAAACAATATCTGATTCAAAGAAAATAAATCTTACCTATGTATGTGAATTTATATAAAAACACCGATTATGTGTCGTGATTCATGAACACAGTTTTTAAATTAAAAATAATAAAAAAATTAGTGTGAATAAAAAGTGTGATTAGTGATTGAGTTATAGACCGGCACGCGGTGGAGCCGAGCCGCAAACCCGCCGCGCGCCGCGAGTCCGGCTGGAGTGAAGGAATGAATGGAACCGGTGAGTTTTCATTGGAGGAGGAATCAAAGTGGCCTTCTGTGAAGGAGTGGGGTTTTGGAACCCGGGTGCACCCGGATTGACACATCACTAACCTACACGGCGAGTTCTGAAATGAAATAATGTTAAAAACAAACGCTGTCATAACTTGTCAAGGCTATCCAGTATATATTTCCACTCGTGAGAGATTCTCGTATTATATATTTAATGGAAAAATATCCACTGTTTCTAGCGTAAGTGTAGTTCGCCTCAAACTTTATGGCGGATCGGAATACAACGCTATGAGCGTGCTTGCGCAGGTACAGTCATATACCTTTCGCTCCACTGCGTTCCGCTACACCTAAAACTGGTTACTGCGACGCGACTTGTGCCTATGTTCACATCCGTCATAAATTTTGATTGGCACTGTAGAATATAACAAAACACCCATTTTTATACATGGACAGCTTGGGATAGTCCTCTTGTTTAAGGGAAACATAAAAAATATACAAATGGCAATGAGATTTGGCAATACCGTAAAACAAAATTAAAAGATCGCATTGATGACCAGTTGGCCGAGTGGTTAGAGACCCTAACTGTGGGGCCAAGGGTCACGGATTCGATTCCCGCCCGGGACAGATATTTGTGTGTATGAACATGTCTATTTGTTCCGTGTCTGGGTGTAAATATATATATATATATATATCTAAATATTATAGAGATTATTTAAGTATTTATATCAGTTATCTGGTATCCATAGTACAAGCTTTGCTTAGTTTGGAACTAGATGGCGCTGTGTGGGATGTCCGAGGTATTATTATTATTAGCTTTTAAAACAGTAATATGATAATTTGTTTGATGATTTTTGTTTAATTTTCTTTTTTCTTTCTTTTCCTGTATGACTGTAGCGATTATAGATTTTAAATATTTGGAAGCATTTTGTTGGACGTTACAATATTCTAAACTTTATTTTTATTTTCTGTATATGTATCCATGTAAACGTGTTTTCGTTTCCTGAATAAATAAAAAAAAAATTATAGTACAGTAGCTGTAGTCAATACTAACTCCTTTCTACAGCCACTGTACAACTAAATTGAAGTTATTTTGTTTGTTTTCTTTTGGAGTAATTTGACGACCGCCTAGGCTAGTGTGTAGCGACCCTGCCTACGAAGCTGGAGGTCCCGGGTTCGAATCCTAGGCCAGGTCAGTATTTATATGATGAATATTGATACTGGTACCGGGTCTTGGTTGTTATATGTGTTGTCTACCTGCTTGGTACTTAAAATACAAGCTAATGATTAGTTTTTGGGCCTAGACATTGTTGTGATGTATATGTTATTAACATTATTGTTATTAATTGTTGTGCATCTCTTTGCTTTTCTAGACCATACACAACCTACAACTCGATAGTTTGATGGTTACTTTCTGCTGGTTAGTAAAGCGTGGTAAAGCGGATCTACACAAAGGTTAAGATATTAACTCACAGTCAGCCCGCATAACGCTTTTTCGTATCTTTCCATAGTAAACTAAACTTTGGATCACTTGGTAGCATGACATAGCTAAGCTGGTACCGCGCCGGTCGCTTGCACCGGCAGCGCGTGGATTTATTAGTGTTCATAGATAGGTGCGCGCCGGTCGCCAATATAACCTAATATAGTTTGATCAAAACTGTTGTGCTTCGCCTTAGGTATGTGCGCGGCGCGGAGGGAGGCAGATCTGGTTTATCAGTCCGTCTTCAACGCTTAGGAGGTGTCTTCCTTCGTCGCCGCGTCAAACTATAACTCCACGCACTATCGGCGCACGCGACAGGCGCCAGCTTAGCTATGTCGTTAGCCTAAACGATTGGCTGGGACGATCGATAAGTCGACTGTTAGCCGATGTAACCGTAGCTTTATTCTCAAATTGTAAATTTAACCGATTCAATAAATCGAAAATTCAAAAGAATTTCATCAAATAAACTTTAATTGGCTTTAGTAAAATGCACTTATAGCAGTCCACTCCATTTTTCTAAAAATAATTTTCCAAAAAGATAATGCTCGGTTTTAAGCTAATCCGTAGAACTATAAAAAAAAAAAAAAAAAACGTTAGATACCTACACTGCTAATGCACACACGACAAACAGAAAAAAAAATCCTTAACATAAAGAAAATTAAAAAAATAGGCCTAAGAAAATAGTTGGAAAACTCTTTCATATATTTACATAATACAATATTTTTTTACAATATCCCTATAGTGATCAGACCAGTGACTGATTATACATTACGAGAATGAATTCAATTAAAAAAAAAACACAGCCCAAGCACACACAGGCTTTGAATGGCTAAAGTTTTGAAGTCGGCGGCGGCGGTGGTTGTTTGCATTCTATTTCATCTAACGCCATCTTTCAGTAAATAGGTAAGTTGCGATAGACATAAAAATGAAATAAATTTAAAAAATAAAGCGTGGTTCCACATACAAGAAACGTGTTTTTTCGACGCTTTCAAAAATAAGTGGTTGTGATTTTCATGAAGTATGTACCACTATGGCCTGTATAACGAACAATGAAAATAAAGTTAAAAATGAAAACGGGTCTCCATACAAAAAAAAACTTATTTTAGTAGCGTTTTTGGTAGTCAGTAAACTTATACTTGAAATTTACATTAAGTATGAATTACTATACAATAACAAACATTAAAAATAAAGTTAAAAATTAAGGGGGTCCCCGTAAAATAAACTTGTTTTTTTTTTTATTGCATGGTGGTATGAAACCCTTTGTGTGCAAGTTACAGTTTTTTTGTCTCATTAGTTGACACTTTACCATTTATCTATATTATGCCTTTATATGGTTATATGTACATGAAATATCGAAGCTTTTATTGGCCATTAAACTGAATGCACTTGGGATTTCCCTCTATGTGTTAACATAATAATATTACAATCAGTCTCACAATCACTATCCATTTATAATTATCACTTAGAAAACGCTTCACTTTTAAATGTCATATCACAATTTCTTCAAGATTGTTCGTGAACAAGTTTCGCTGTTCATGTTCACTGCATTTTATGTTCAGATCTATGTTCAACGTGAACATAAATGTGTACACAGGTACGTGTTATTACAATACCTAGCCAAATTAAATAACGCCGATCGGCAAACTTCGTATTCCGAATAAAAACGAACTATGAAATATGAAATACAGGCTGACATTTTAATGACCAGCCAAATATTTAATATACTGACCTTTGATAAAAATCCGTTGGCCGTCCTGTTCCTCTTTAGTATCGTTCATTAGGAAAATATTCAGTTAAAACTACGTAAACCTTTCCCAAAACTATCAATATACTATTCACCGTTCACGAGGGCATCCGCGCACGTACACGCTAACTCCACCCACATGCCCCATGCCCCACCCTTTCACTCTATGTAGGTAGAAGGTAGCCAAATTTTGTTAAAAAATATTTAGGATATAATTATTGATTATGAATATTTGACCTATATTCTTATTTACGTAATGAGGTCTATTAGTCATACCTAACATCTAGAAAAATTTTGGCTGGTTGGTGGTTACTAAAATCTCATCCTGTATAATTGGCGTTCGACGAAAAATCGATATCAGCTTTTCAGATATTTAAAAAAAAATTAAGCCAGGCACTACAAATTAACCCAATTGGGTCAGATTGAAAGGCACGAGCCATTTAATTGACAGAGATAATTGATTGATAAGATTGATAACAATAAATTACTAAAAGCTATGCACATTATTTTAACTTCATACGGTAGATATATTGTTAGTATTTTATTATGACTGATATGACCTAGATTTTGTTATCATACGGAAACGTAATGGACTTGTTTGTTATTTATCTCCTTTTGTTGGCTTTCTTTTAAATTTATTAGTCCTTACTCAATTCGGGTATAATAAGGAATTTGACTACTTTTTTTTTATTTAAATTTAACAAGTTTACCAAATAAAGATTGATTAATTTTTTTTTTTAATAACTACGATATGTTTCAATATTTTCTAGTAGATGAGACTACAATGCCGGACGGTGACATCAGGCCATTTAAAATAATGTTGAATTTAGTTTTGCACGAAAGAGACAAAAAAAAATCTAAATCTATGACAGGTAATAAATTATTCATTTTTTAACCGATTTTGATTTTTTATCACGCCAGGATCATTTTCCTATTTTGTTGATAAACATATTATCAATAACAAGCGACTACTCTTATTGAAAGAGACGAGTGTTTTCAACTGATCCGAATTTAACATTAAAATGTTATAATAAATTATTATAATATATTTCTGATAGTTTCGGATAGGAATAATTTTATTCCGATTTTTAATACAATTTTTTTCCTTTCTCATATTTGACTAGAAAAACTATCAAAACAGTTAACGTTGTAACCTAAATTATGTAAAACGTTATGTTACAGCTAGAGGTAGGTGTGAACATAAACTTAAGATTGGCCCGATAAACTTATCTCATCCTTATCTTCTAGGAAAGGCTCATGTCGATTTGACAAATAAATACGTTGACAACTTCCTAACCTAACTTTAGTAACAAGTGAAAATTCGATTTGGGTGGCGCTCGGCGGCCGCTGTCTAACCTAACTAACCTTGACAAATGGTGGAAACGCAACCTACCTTGACGGAATATCTTTTAAACAAATGAAATAATTTGACATTAGCCTCTCCTCAAAAATAAACTTAAGGTTGGCCAACTAAATTTACGTTTATTTTCACACCCTTCTTTAGCTGTAACATATATACTGGTATTTTTAATTAGATGAACTAAAATGTTTGCTGGGTTGTCAGTTTTTACGGAATAAAAGTATTATCTACTTTCTAATTTAATAGCTCCTCACCCTCATCTCATTCATTTCACTAATTTTGTCAATATTTTGCAAAATGACATTAGCGTTTGTCAATTTAGTCCATCTAATTGAAAATTCCAGTCAAACTATATCTTTACGTGTTCGGTTACATTCGGAAATACGAAAACAGCCGATCGGCGATACTTAATAGCTGTATTAGTTAAATCATTCGGTCCTTAGATTTCTTTAATATACACAACGGAATATATTCTGCTTAGTTCTTTCACACTTTTTAATACAGTATATACATATACACAATCTATTGTAACTTAAAATAACTTCAGTATCCTTTTCTGATACAGAACGTACTGAGACTTGTTCCTACTCTTTGAAATAATTTTTTAATCATTCGGTCTTTTGGCGCATTCGTTCACTCGTGAGTGTACACTATGAACTGAGGATTGGAATCGTCCGGTGACATTTCTAATTGAACGAACTGTGGTGTCGTTCGTGCCGAATCGTAGCTGTTATTCGCTGCGCCGTTGCGTGATAGAGAATTTCGGGATCTGAAAAAAAAATGTATTACGATTATTACGTGCCAGAAACTACTGTCAAAAACGAGCGACGAACAATCTGATTTGATGACTACAAAACACATTTGCTGTAAAATACTTTATTATCATATAATGACCACCACAAAAAAATTTTTTTTGTTATTGGTTTGTTTGTCCTTACATGCAAATATATGCCATTCAAGTCACATCTATCTGATAGTGTATTTTTATATATATATTCGAATTCTAATAAATTTATAAAGCGAGGTAAAATCCAACTCATGAAGGTTTTATGTGACTTTATTCCTTTCAATTTTAATAACCATCGGCGCAACTTTAAAATTTTGATCCTACTCCAGGGGTCGGAAACTCGCCGCATGCGGCTTTTTCGATGTAAAGTTGCGGCTCTGCAGTTCCATACGCAAAATTAATTATTTTATTATCTGAACCATTAAAAATCATGCAATCGATCCATGAGTGAATACCATGCCTATCTCTCAGGCACTCGAACGTTTTTTCCATAAACACAATAAAAATTAAAATAAAATATAAATGTAAATTTGAAATATCGGGCTTGAAATTTAAAACAACAAGACATGAGCCAGATTTATCCAAACTTTCAGAATGTATGCAAAACTAATGCTTTCATTGGTGGGATTATATGTTATCCAATAACTGTAGTAATATTATTGGATTATTTTATTATTCTGGCTAAAATACTTTAAACTAAAAAACGTTTGTATGTTTTTGTATGAATAGACACTATTTCATATTTGACATAGTTTATTTTAAATCTAAAATCAAATATATAATATTACAAGCAAATGCTATAGAAATGAACATGTTTAGTGGTTGTTTGTAAATTGTAACCCTTGGCTCTTCCATGTCAAAAGATTGCCGACCCCTGTCCTAGCCCATTATCACTATTAATACCACAAGAGCGAATCGTATCGAAATATCCTTCACAACTTAGTACTTCAGCCAACCAATAATTAACAGTACACTCACTTCGCTTTCGCGTGCGTCAATATGTGCGATTTCAAGTTGGTGCTCTGTGCGAATTTCTTGTTGCAGCCGTCGAATGGGCACACGTACGGTCTGTCTCCAGTGTGGATTCGGACGTGCGTCCTGAAACGTACGTAATCGATTTTTAATTATTTACTAACCGAAAGATATTTCTACTTCTCATATGCCTCTTTGGACTTTGGAGTTTTCTTCACGTTTTGCTTCAACATTTCACTGATTAAACCAAAAGTCACGGGTTCAATTCCCATACCGGACAACATTTGTGTACAATATTGTGTCTGTTTCTTCCACGTCTGGGTGTAAAATATCTAGACATGTACCTATATAAAAAATAATTATATATCTGAATATGTGTATCAGTTGATTAGTACCTATAATACAAGCTCTGTCTAGTTTGGGACTAGATAGGCATGGGTGTCCCAGCATGGCTCCCACATACCGAAACCGGGCCTAAGGCTAAAACTATTGGCAGGCACCTGTAAGGTTTTCTAAGAGAAGTTGATTCAGTAACAACACGAAGAGTACACAAGAGAGAAAAAAAGAAATAAGAAAAACATATATTTAAATAAAATAAACAGGGAGGAGTTTCTCCCGGTTCTTCTCCTTCTAGTTTTTGAACCGGTAGGTACCTAATCAATCTATTTTGACTTACAATAAATGTGTGTAAACATCTTATATAATAGACGACCGCTTAGCCTAGTGGGTCCTACCCTGCCTACGAAGCTGGAGGTCCCGGGTTCAAATCCCAGGTCGGGTCAGTATTTATATGATGATATCGCTACTGGTACCGGGTCTTGGTTGTTATATGTATGTGGTGTCTTCGCTTGGTACCCAAAACACAAGCTAATGCTTAGTTTGGAGCCTAGACGTTGTTGTGATGTATACGTTATATTGAATAAAAACTTGAAAAAAATGCACAATCTCGATCACTCGGCCCTCGCGTTTCGAAATCGGTCGAACGTACAATTGTCACAATTACATTTATTGTTTGCACCTACAATGTTGGGCCCTACCCACATGTGTAGATATCCATACAGAGTCCAAACTCTCTACAGTTCCATTCAAACTTTATGGCGGATGTGAACATAGGCACAAGTCGCGTCGCAGTAACCAGTTTTCGGTGTAGCGGGACGCAGTGGAGCGAGGGGCATATGATCGAACCTGCGCAAGCACACTTATAGCGTTGTATTCCGATCCGCCATAAATTTTGATTGGAACTATAACAATGTACAAAATTTATACCTATTCTCATAGGGTTAACATCTGTTACACATTAAAAAATATTGGGAGAAAAATAAAATAAGGTAAGTACACAGTAAAATGTATATTTCAAAAAGTAGTAATGATTAGTGTGATTTAAACATTCTAAAATATAATTTGTTATAAATGATTAACCCTAAACAAATTTTTTGTTGTGTGTGTTTTCTTTTTTGCTACTTTAAACGATATTATTTTATTTTAAACAATCGTTACAATCCACCAACCCGCACTGGGGCAGCGTGGTGGATTAAGCTCCAAGCATCCTCATCCCGAGGGAAAGCCTAAGCCCTTGCAGTGGGGCATAATAGCCTGATATGGTATTATAAATAGTATGGGATTGATGTCTGTCCACAGAAAATATTTATAAATAAAATTGAGATCAAATGCATTGGTCAATACACTTATGGCAGGAATCGAACCCACGACTTATATCAAAAATCAAAATCATCATCATCTTCAATCAAAAGCGGTGCTTAGCCACTTGGCCACCACAGATTTTGTCGTAAATTATAACTGACCTTAAATTAAAGTCTAGAGAGAACCTCTTGCCGCAACCTTCAAACGTGCACTGGAACGGTTTCTCGCCTGTGTGTACGAGCTGGTGTCGTTTTAACTTCGAACTTTCTACGAAAGCTTTGCCTGTAACATGTATTTTGTATAGTTAGAAATGGGTATCGCATACTGAGTAGATAAAGAATTATAAATAGAGCCGTTTTGACATAACACAATATACATGAAGTGACATAACTTGGTGTTAGGCTGAATGTTGTCCAAATTTATAGAGCTTATCGAACTATACAAAAAAATATGAAACTTTGAACATGTTTTTCTCGGTAACCATTAGTTTGCGTCATTTGTTCATTTGAAACTTTTTGTTTGGTTCGGTAAGCTCTATACGCGGGCTGTTCGGCTGAATGTGTAGTACAACTTTAAACATGTTCTTTCGGTAACCGTTAGTTTGCACCATCTGCTCTTTTTGTTCAGTTCGATAAGCTCTACATGTTCTATAAGTTTGGACTATGTTCAGCTGAACACCCAATATGAAAGAAAAGAACTGAAGATTAATATATACACAAGTGTTGTTTACTAAAAAATAAATTTAAATAATCTACCAATATAGTTTACAAATTGTTTGTAAGTGACCTACATCAGTGGTCATGTCACAACTTCAACCTCTGTAGGAAGAAATTGGCAGTTGGGATTCCCATTGACAAGAACATTCCGTACAGCCTGCGTACAAATCTACTATGACACATTGTATTAAAAAAACTATACTAACCGCATTCCGCACATACGTGTACTCTGGGGCCGTGCGTGTGTAAATGTTTCCTCATTGCCGAATTGTCTCTAAACATTTTCGTGCAACCCTTGTGTGGACACGCTGTAAAATATGTAATAATAATATTAATATAATAATACCTGAGACGTCTAATACGCGGCCATCTAGTCCCGCAGTAAGTATTATGCTTGTATTATGGGGTACTAGACAACTAGTATACATACTTAAATATTCTTTTTTATGATATAGATACTTTCTACACACAGCATTGAACAAATAGACATTTTCATGCACACAAACATTTATCCCAGGCGGGAATCGAACCTGTAACTTTTGGCTCCACAGTTAGGGTCTCTAACCACTCGGCCGATCGGTCATAATAGTAATAATACCTGAGACATCTAAGAGAATGTACCTATACTATGTGACCCATAATTTTATACAATTTTTTACCCCCCCTTCAGTGACCATCCATAGTATATGCCAAGACCCCCTCACCCCTCGTATTTTTCTCGTAGTAATTCATAAATATGATTTTAAATCATTTTTAGCAAATAGAAAGTTAAAAATAAAAATAATTTGGCTCATAATTGTTTTCATTAAAATCGCACTTGCCACCCAAAACAAGCCTTTTTGTCTTTTATTCAAAATTATTTTCCTAGAGCCCCCCTCCCCACCCTGTGACCAAACATGGTATTTGACCCCCCTCCTATCCTGAACAGGTCAAGTAGTATGGGTACGTTCCTTAACACGCGGCCATCTAGTCCCGAACTAGGCAAAGCCTGCGGGTTATGGGTACTAGGTGACTGATATACATACTTAGGTAACATAACTACCAGGTATTTCTTCAGTCCGTATTATTGTGCGATATATTAATTTGTGTTATGTATTAAAAAAATGAATTCTTTATTCAGTTAATTTAATTTAATAATTAATTTAATATCTATTTATTGTCCACTTATTGTTTAGCCGCATCTTTACTGTGCCATTTGTCAATTTGATTTTTAACTCCCACAGGACAGGCCTAGCCAAGTGTGGGGGTCATTGTCAGTTCGAAATCCTCAGCCCGACTTTAGAGTTTATACTATAATAATATCAAGTTCGATGCTTGTATTCGTTTTTACGATAAAGCAAAAACAAACAAAAAAAAAACTGTTAAGAAACGCGTTTTTCGTATGGGTATACATTTAATTTTTTACCTTTTTTGTTGATATAATACAAGATAGGCCTCGCGAAATGCAATACTTTTGTTTGGGGACAGCATGCACCGCCGCACAATAAAAAAAAAAAAAATTCCATGCCCATGAATATAGAGAAAACCCGGATTTTCATTGCGATCAACTACTGAAGTACCCATGGTATGTCAGCTTGGTATGACATACACATACCACAGTATGTCTACCGATCGCCAGTATGCAACGAAGTTTTACTCATAAATACTTACGCGGCCGCCATTGCACTGCTTCATTCGTTGCTCAGTGACAGTCAGTCTAGAATTTTTAATACGTCCATGTCAGTGCCTAAAGAAAAAGGGTTACATTTCACGAGGCCTGTCTTTAATATTCATATTGGTAACGTACGCACGGACAACTGATATAATTCACTAGATCTGATAGATTTAATAGCGAATTAACTCTTCGAACTTACCGATCGTCCTATCAGATGAATCCGGCGATGGTTTCTTCAGTCTCATTTTGTGACCCGGCCTAGCGAACTCCGCTAACTGCTTCGGGTCTGACAGGTCGAGCCCTGGAACGATAAGTTGGGTCGATTGTATTAGATATTTTAAAATGAAAGCTATAGGTCTCAATTAGGTGTCGTGATAACCTGAGCGCGGCGAACCTGTTTCAAATTTACTAGGCCATGTAGCCTTGGTTGGAATCCGAGCATGTACCAATGAGTTTTTCTGACTTACATTACATGACTATCACTGACTCCGTGCCTCGGAGAGCACGTTAAGCAATCGGTCCCGGTTGCTGTCAATAGATGGCGGTCGTTACAATCCGCCAACCCGCACTGGAGCAGTGTGTTGAGTTTAAGCTCCAAACCCCCTCACCCTGGAGGGAGGCCTAAGCCCCTGCAGTGGGGTATAAAGGCCTCAACAGACGGGACAGGACCTGATTGAGTCCGACGATCGCATCCAGTATAACATGCCATAACAAGATAATCCATATTAGTTTTAAAAATATTGATATTATGTATACCGGATGTTCTGTTGAACGTAATTCCAAATTATAACGAATGTAGAGCTTACCGAACTAAACAATAAATTTCAAGTGAGTAGATGGCTCAAACTAACGGTTACCGAGAAAAACATCTTTGAAGGTTATCTCTTTCTTATCAGTTTTTTAAAAAATTTTGTTTAGTTCGGTAAGCTCTATACGCTCTATAAGTTTAGACTTCTTTCAGCCAAATACCAAGTACCTAGTGGAAAGATTTTAGAATTGATCACTTTACAATGTATATCCATTCGAAATTCGGTCAAGAAATAGTGGACCATCAATCTAGATGGTCCGCCTATTTTATATGGATAGATTACGTTATATACATTGTAAATTAGCTGAACCGATGTAATTGATTGTATGTTGGATTGGATAAAATAATATTTAGAAAGAAAAAGGGTGACACAATTTTTTCGTTTAGTGACTAGGACATGGTATTTTCAGCCATAGTGTGTTATAAAAAACTATTGTAAATTAAATTTTAATATAGTACAAAGCTCTATAATCTATCATAACTTCTATTTTGAGAATAACGAATGACACCGACGAAAAATGGTTTTATGCTGTTGTAGATGTTAAATGTAAGGTATATTAGCAGGTCGAGGATAAAAAAAAAACAGTTCTCACCTGGCATAGTGTCATTGCCCAATATGTTTTTTTTACCCTTCATATATTCAGTGTAGTCGGGATCTGGCTCTGGATTTGAACCTTCATCTGAAAAAAAAAACAATATTACGCCATTAGCACACCGCGAAAGCGAATCGCCAGCGAATCGCCGACTACAGCGTCAGCAGCGAAACGTACAACGATGCGATTCGCACCGCGTTTCGCTGTTAATAATAACGTACACATGACAACAACGTCTAGGCCCCAAACTAAGCATTAGCTTGTGTTTTGGGTACCAAGCGAAGACACCACATACATATAACAACCAAGACCCGGTACCAGTATCGATATTCATCATATAAATACTGACCCGACCTGGGATTCGAACCCGGGACCCCCAGCTTCGTAGGCAGGGTCGCTACCCACTAGGCTGAGCGGTCGTCGAAACGATAGACGATAGAGAAGTAGACGAAATTAACATACCATCGTCTTCGCCGGTAGCCCACATCGTGACGGAGAATTCGCCTTCCATCGTTTTTATTTGAACCTGCACAGAGAAAAAATGCTTTAGTCAATAATAGGCTAGTTGACTATTTAATAATTTTTTTATTGTTTTATATGAGTTTTTTAAATATATCTTGGCAGTGAAAGAATTTGTTTAAACAAATCATTTCAAACAATGTTATGAACGTTTACTGGTGTACATGATATGAGAATTGACCATTCCCAAATTTTTGAACTAAAGTCCGTTATTTTACTTTTCGAAATAGGCAATTTTAAGAAACTAATTAGATTTGTTTTTGTTTTAGATCAATATTTACGTAGTTATATCATTTTGAAAATTCTTATAGGTGACGTCACAGGGTAAAATTATATGGTCAGCCATTGCCGTTGCATATTCATAAAAATAATGTCACTCTCTGAGTGTTGGCTGTCATGACAACATGACATTATAAATATGCAACGGCAATGGCTGATCTTGACCCTGTGACGTCACGCTATAACAATTTTCAAAATGATATAACTACGTAAAAACCGATCTAAAACAAAAAAATTCAAATTAGTTTCTTAAAAATGCCTATTCTATCGAAAAATAAAATAACGGACTTTAATTGAAAAATTTGGGAATGGTCGATTATTTATTTTTTGTTATATATATTTATAAAATAAGAAAAATAATATCACAGTGAATTTAAAAAAAAGATCGCATTGTACATAAATTTTTAAAATAGAACATGTGTGTGATGCCCAAACTGACTCATACATTTCCTAAAAAAACTGTATATAAAAAATAAACATATAATAAGAACATGGGTGGGGAAAACAGCCTGCCCCAAGCTATTTGGTGGGACCTAATTAAACGCTCTTTAAACACACAGTGTTGAAAAACGGTCGAAAATGTCTGTTAAGTAAACTTTTTGTAGTGATATTTTCGAGTTAAAGTCCAACTCATGAAAAAAGCTTACTATTGTATTACCGAGTATTTAAATGATAAGTGCGCATGGACATCATTGTAATAGTTGTAAGACTTTAAATTTAAAAAAAAAACAATTAAGAAAGACATATATTTAAATAAAATAAACAGAGAGGAGTTTCTTGCCGGTTCTTCTCCTCCTAGTTTTTGAACCGGTACCTAATCAATTTTTACGACTTTCAATAAGTGTGTGCAAACATCTTATATTGAATAAAAACTTTTTGAATTTGAATTTGAATTTGATATAACAAACATCCATACCATTTTTTTAACTCCGCCATGTTTCAAAGAGTTCACCATACTATATAAGCCCATTATGCCCCAATAAAGGGACTTACTGCCATCTGGTGACGGCAACCGGGACCTACGGCTTAACGTGCTCTCTGAGGCACAGAGTCAATGATAGTTTTGTACAAAAGTCAGAAAAAACTCATTGGTGCATGCCGGTTTCGGGGATTAGGACCACGCCCTTCTAAATAAGAAATGGGTTTGCCACCCCTCGGCTGTCACGACTTCAAAGAGTTTACGCGATGGCATAAACAATAAAAATATAGAAAACCATCTAAATGCATATTGCATACAAAGCATAAAACCATTTCAATGCATATAAAAGTAAGAGACAGATATACCTGTTTCTGTTCCCACCTCCGTGCGGGCCCTCTGACAGTGTTACTGGGAACCGCCTCCATTAGACTCATCGGCACTTCTCCTGAAATACACAAAATTTGCTGTAACTTTTATATACTAGCAAGCCTGGCGCACTTCGGGACTTAGCTGATAACCTACAAGGACATCGGCGGGCCAGTCCGACACCACGTTAGTGGCGCAGAAAGAGATCTGCAATAAAAAGAATGACGGTTTGTAGGCACTTGTAGGTGAATTTAGTTAGCGCTGCGCGAGCTGAATTGTACTTTATCCATTCAAATATTTTCGCGGAGTTCACTTTCTGACTCTGTACTATTAAAGTTATTAAGTGATAATAGTAAACAATGACGCCTATCCTGGGCTAGGAAGAGTATTTAAGGTTTTCCTGTATGGACGCCACAATTCCAGCGCGCACGTGGTCGGCACGCATGCGAGCTAGATCTCGCACGCTTTCGCACGATCGTGCAAAAGAGCTAAATAGGCTGCGAAGAAAAGAGACGGAAACGGCTCGCTCAGCGATGCGCGCTAAGCCATCCCTCCTCCCGCGCTGCGCCGCATTGCAACTATCCGTAGGTAGCGACAGAGCTAGATTCCAATGGAAAATCGAGCGGCCGCGATGCCTGCGACTTGGTCCTAGCGAAACCTAGTTCTACCTCAAATACGCTAGAGCGTTTTTATGGAGAGTTGACCGGGTTGGCTGCTATATGAACCATACACGTTGATACTGTTTGTGAAGTAGCATATTTTTTAGTTAATTCATTATTATCTAAAAGTACGTTAAAAATGGAAAATGACTATTTAAAATAATGTTCACGTTGTATTTTTGACGCACATTTAAAGCATTTTGTATTACTTTTCTCATCAACTTTTATCTTTGGCAACTACCTTGGGTTTAATAGTTTTGGCAGTGTCAAGTTCAACTATTTTATTTATTTATTTGTACTTAGAAAGTTGTATGAATGATTAATACGCCAGAAGTCAGTCTCTGTGCTCTATTTTGAATAAAACTAAACCTTTAACTCATTATCACCTCTACAGCAGTCTATAAGGAGTTACATTTGTCTAACCTTCCATTGCTTAAAGTTGATAAATTCTTAGCTAAAAAAAAGATATGTATACACAAACGTTTAATTATTTCACAGTAACTAAAGAGTTGTTGGTACTGCACAATTAATTTATTCTATAGCACACAAAATTGACACAGCTTCGTTGAGGTACGTTGAAAGTAAGAGGCCCAGTGTTGCCATCACATAGCAGATACACTTGGTTCGAATACAATGCAAACAATAAGGCTTCACGTACCTACACAAATCTAACCCCGTGCACTACATTCAAATACTCATAAATTTTTTTCTTAGCACACGTTCGCATGGGAGATGGGCGTCCTTCTATAAAGTTTGCAAGCTACCTTCTTAATGATAATAATATCCGGGACATCCTACACAAATATTATTTATAATATATACATATATAAATATGTATATATTATTTATAATACATAAATATATAAATATGTATATTACACCCAGGCACAAAACAAATAGACATGTTCATGTACACATATAACACATAGTCACAGGTCGTGGATTCAATTCGAACCGAACCGAGAATCGAACCCACGACCTTTGGCTCCAGAGTTAGGGTATCTAACCATTCGGACAATTAGTCAGCCTTCTTTTTTTTTCATTAAAGCACAACCACATCACATATATTTTTACAATATCCAAATGAGTATTCTATAGTATTATTCTAATTTGCATGACACTTATGGTGTACATAACCTTTACTATAAAGTAGCATTAGGTAGTTACTCTGAACTCAAACAAAACTTAAAAAGGCGGCCCAAGCTAACGCCCCCGCGTGACAGATCCTGCAGTCTCCACTTGAAAGTATCAAACGAGCCACGAAAGACGTCAATGTCTGGGTCACGAGTTTAGGAGGAATTACACTCGTTCAAGATTCTACACAGTGGAGACGGCAAACCTAAGTTTGTTCTGGAAAAAGGAGTGGAAAATATTTTATTTATTTTATGCTTGGGGTAAGAGTAAGGAACAGCTAAAAGTACCTTAACCAGAAAATGGCTGCATTCAATTCGGTTATTGATCAATTTAAAAAGGAAACATAGGTCCAAAACAAGTCTGCGATCATGTAAGGTGCTCATTCTGAATGAAAGAAAGAAAGAAAGAAAGAAAGAAAGAAAGAAAGAAAGAAAGAAAGAAAGAAAGAAAGAAAGAAAGAAAGAAAGAAAGAAAGAACATTTATTGTCATTACAAAGCAAATAGAGACCTTACAGCTACATGTATCCCCAATTCCAGGTACATATACAATGACAATTAGGGCAACCTCAGCATGTTGCTGGCTGTGTGCTCAGAATTAACTGGCTCACAACTCAGCGCTGATTTTCAGGTTGCCCTATTCCTACCTCCATCCTATCCCCCATCCATAATACCCAACATGCACACAACCATGATTACCCCAATATACAAATTCAATACACAAATACAATATACAATTTTTTTTTTGTGCAATGTGGTCAAATGCTGGTCATATGGGTTCCTATGAGGAATGCCACTGTAGGAGAAAGCCAGGTGTCTGGTGAAAACGCGTTGTATGTTCTCAATTCGTTGCGAATGGACAACGTAGAAAGGGGACCATGCAACACTCGCGTTCTCAAGATTGCTGTGCACAAGAGCATTGTATAGAAGTATTTTGGTATTAGGGTTTCTAAAACCAACTGTATTTCTTTCCAGGAAACCAAGCATTTGGGCTGCTTTTGTTACGGTTTTATTGAAATGGCAAATAAAGGTCTAGTCGTTCCGTTACTCCATGAAAACATAGCGATCTGGTACAAAGACACTAGTTAAAATAACTCACCTATTGGCATTAGATGTTGTATACTATTTGATGAACCACGAGGTCTGCCTCGTCCTCTGTTGGAAAATAATATCCATATAAAATATATTAAAATAACATATCTTCTAAAGCTAGTTTTATTTACAAGAGATTTGGAAAGGAGGCATGGCAGCGTTTAGGTATCATACAAAAACAAGTGTAAGCTATGATCTCACGATAGAATATTTGACTTATATTAAATATTTTACACCGACTCCGTGCCTCGGAGAGCACGTTAAGCAGTCGGTCCCGGGCGCTGTCAATAGATGGCGGTCGTTACAATCCCCAACCCGCAGTGGAGCAGCGTGGTGGATTTAAGCTCCAACTCCCCCCCCCCCCACTCGGCCTGGGGGAGGCCTAGGCCCCTGCAGTGGGGTAAAATGGGCTGATGATGATGAAATATTTTATGTTTATCAAGAAAATATAAAAATAGACTTTAAAGACAACAAAATTTATAAACAAAATTTTAGACTGAAGAATATGGAAATAATAAGTCATTAAAATTTTTTCTCCATCTCTTTCTTGCCAAACGAAATTTAACATTTAAAATAGGCCTGACATCACATATAGGTAGGTACGCTATGCAGTATTGTCCTAACCCGGCAATAAATATTGTACATCGGTAACACAGACAAGTCAACCTTTAGACCACGCTTTAATAAACGTCAGTACGAAAACGAAATCGCCAAAAAGTCAAAAAGTGGCGGGTTGCGGGGAGAGGTCGGCTAGTTTTCATTGGTTCGTTCAAAATTGACAATTTAATGGCTTTCAAAGTGCTTCCAATTGACGGCTCACTAGTGATGTAGTTATGTAGTGTCACTACATAGCCTTGGCGAATGCTACTCCCTGTTAAAGCGTGGTCTAAAGGTTGACTTGTCTGTGATCGGCAATAATCGCATTTCCGCATACAAACGAACGCCAATATCCATGTCCATCAATTATTAGATTTATCGTTTATCAGAATTTGAATTCAGAACTAAATACTTTATTATTGTGTAGTGTGCAATAGAGATAACGCTCTAAGAATCCGAAATTAGCCGATTGTCTCTTTTCAAAGGTCCATGTGCAATATTTGTCGCCGGGTACTGTAACAGGTTTTTAAACATTTATAACTTTGTTAATAATGATTTATTGTTTAAAATTCTTCCACTGTTATAATATATTTAGAAAACTCTTTCATATAAAATTATTTAAAAAAAATTTCTAATAGCCTATTACCAACCACCAAAAAGACTAAAAAAACATGAAAAAGAAAGGAGACTCGACCCCCGTTCTGGTTCTTTCCTGGTGCAAAGAATTGCCATTGCAATTCAGCGCGACAATGCGATGAGCATCATGGGCACATTTGCGTCGGGGGCGACGAGGGGTGGATTATTAGATTAGTTTTATTTGATTACCATTTTTAAGAATTCGTTATAACATTTATTTAATTAAAACAGACATTGTAATTAAAACCGTCAGTTTTGCCTCTTTAACGTTTAATGTTATTTATAGAAATTAATCATCTTTTTGAATCGAAATATTAAAACTATAGCGGAAGAAATAAATTCACTGTCTGCCTCTGTTCGTAATCTTCTTACTTCCAAACCACGCAATGGACTTTGATACGGTTTTCAGTAATATCTTATTATTTCATAATCTATTAAAATAAAAAAACATGTTGCTTGTATGGAGACCCCGTTTAATTTTTAACTTAATTTTATTTTTATTATAGCGGCCGCAGTAATAAACACTGTGAAAATTTCGAGTGTCTAACTATTACGGTTCAGATGATAGAGTCCTGTGACAGACGGACAGTGGAGCCTTAATAATAGGGTTCCCATTGGTACGCTTTGGGTCATCATCATCAGCCCATTTTTACCCCACTGCAGGGGCTTAGGCCTCCCCCAGGGTGAGGAAGGGGGCTTGGAGCTTAAGTCCACCACGCTGCTCCACTGCGGGTTGGGAACTGTAACGACCGCCATCTATTGACAGCGTCCGGGACCGACTGCTTAACGTGCCCTCCGAAGCACGGTGTCAGTGCTATTGTGTACTTAAGTCAGAAAAACTCATTGGTACACGCCCGGATTCGAACCATGGCCCTATGGGGCCTTATGAATTTGAAACAGGTTCGTTGCGCTCTGGGCTATCACGACACGCTTTGGGTATGAAACCCTAAAAAAAACTGATTGGCAGTTATCGGAACTGCCGACAGAAATGAAAACTTAGAACTTTTAGTATTAAAATTTGAATTTTCATAATGTTATTAAAATTATCATCCACATTAATACATTAATCTGGTTTTCACGGTTTTTATATTTATTGACACTCCGAGCAATTACGCAGCTGCCAGCGACACGAAACTGAGTAACACTCTGGCCTTACTCCCCACACTCAGCAGTTAGTAGTAGGCATATCTGACGCAGCTGCCAGCGACACGAAACTGAGTAACACTCTGGCCTTACTCCCCACACTCAGCAGTTAGTAGTAGGCATATCTGACGCAGCTGCCAGCGACACGAAACTGAGTAACGCTCTGGCCTTACTTCCCACACTCAGCAGTCAGTAGTAGGCATATCTGACGCAGCTGCCAGCTACACGAAACCTAGTAACGCTCTGGGTTACTCCCCACACTTAGCAGTTAGTAGTGGGGAAATATGACGCAGCTGCCAGCGACACGAAACTGAGTAACGCTCTGGCCTTACTCCCCACACTCAGCAGTTAGTAGTAGGCATATCTGACGCAGCTGCCAGCTACACGAAACCTAGTAACGCTCTGGGTTACTCCCTACACTTAGCAGTTAGTAGTGGGGAAATATGACGCAACTGCCAGCGACACGAAACTGAGTAACGCTCAAGCCTTACTCCCCAAACTCAACAGTTAGTAGTGGGGATATAGGGAACAACCGGCTTCTCGTGTGAAAGCCGATTATTCCTTATATCTCCGCCACTTATATTATTTAGCGTGACGCATTTTCGTGTCGTTTTAGACTCACCCCGTGCCATAAGAAGTTTCACTTCAAAAACTTTGCAAGGTGCATTTCACTTACCTAAAAAAATATAGACCGTAGAGCTGGATACAGTCCTTTATTACGTCAAACGTATTTTTCTATAGTTTGTGTCAAAATGGTAGCAAACATACACACATACATTCAAAAAATCTTGCAACGTATTTATTGAATATTAATCTCAAACCGCCGTGACGTACGTGAACGTCAAACGTGACGACCGCTTAGACTAGTGGGTAGCGACCCTGCCTACGAAGCTAAAGGTCCCGGGTTCGAATCCCAGCTCGGGTCAGTATTTATATGAAGAATATTGATACTGGTACCGGGTCTTGGTTGTTATATGTATGTGGTGTGATCGCTTGGTACCCAAAACACAAGCTAATGCTTAGTTTGGGTTGCTTGGGGCTTAGACATTGTTGTGATGTATACGTTATTATTATTATAAATAGATTTGACCTTTTTTAGCTAATTTTGAGCTTGAGTTTCACAGAATTCTAGAATAATATGAATACACTGGACATATTGTTTTCTAAGAAGCTTTATATAAATATGACAATAATCCCTGGGACATACCACACAGCGCTACATAGTCCCAAAGTAAGCAAATATTGTGCTTGTATTATGGGTACTAGAGGACTGATATATATACTTAAAAATCCTTTATAATATACACATAATATAGACATTTGGCATGTCGTGATAGCCGAGTGGTGGTGAACCCGCTTCTTGTTTAAAAGGTCGTGGTTCGAATCCCAGAAACCGGCATGTATCAATGAGTTTTTTCTGACTTAAGTCCATAATTAACACTGACTCCGTGCCTCGGAGAGCACGTTAAGCCGTCGGTCCCGGTTGCCGTCACGCAGCCGTAAGGTGGTAGTTGTCAAAATCCACCAACTCGCACTGGAGCAGTATAGTGGATTAAACTCCAAGCACCCTCATCCCGAGGGGATGCCTAAACCCTTGCAGTGGAGCATAATAGGCTGATATGACGAAATAGATATATTTTACTCCCAGACGCGAAAAAAGTAGACATATACATGAACACAAATATTTGTCCTGGGCAGGATTCAAACCCACAACCTTTAGTTCAGTTAGAATCTCTAACCATTCGGCCAATGGGTTAGTCTATATCAGTCAGTTATATGATTCAGCAAACAAGGAAGTTTAGGATATCATTGATTTTTTTTAAAATCAATTTCGTCAAAAACAGCAAATCTGTTTAAGAACGGGCTATACGCGTGAACGCCTATACAAACGCTTATGATTACGATTTTAATATGCATTTTAAACTTGTTTTTTTTTTTTTAAATTATATTTTCATTTCAGTTAGAACTAGGTACAGTCAATGCGGGTAACTTAAGCTTTCAATATAACATTGGCCCACTCTTCACTATTGCATTATTTTATTTTACTTTACGATTCATTTAAAAATAAACAAATGTTTCTTAAGTTATTTTGTACCTTAGTATATCCTGAATGCATACATAACTCAGTGACATTGATACTGGCAATAGATTTAAAATCACAGACTATTTTGTCCGCAGCGTGATTGTGTCGTCGAAAAGATTAAGCAACAAAGTTATTTTTTACGCAGTGTCTGGATGGTGTCTAATTTTAACAGGTATATAGCGCTTAAATTGTATTTGTTGTTTATTAGTGTTGACACATATGCAAGTATAATTTAAAATATCTACAAAGTTACAGCGAAATTGTATGATTTGTTCAAAACCGTTTTGCCGCCGGTGAAATACGTCTAACATTGGCCCGGGCGAAAATTACCAGTATCGTTTATGAATTGCTGTCAATTGCTGAAGACAAACTAGGAGATGAAAGATTGCCGGTTGCTTACCAAAGCACTTGCGAGGGAAGCTTGTTTCCTGGGCAAATCAGATGTGTTCAAGCTCCAAACTACGAAATATCACATAAGCAAAAGGCTGAAGAAGCATGGGTATGGCCAAAACAGGTTGATGTGTGGAAATGTACAAAGAAGAACATCATGAAAGTGCGTGAAAAGAACGCTATAGATATGAACCAAAGCTACTCTGATAAAAGACGACTTTCTGTCTATGGAGTGGGGCGATTAAAGTGCTTATATATTGCTATCATATGATCTGGATCTTGAAACAGTGTAGTATATTTGCCTGTTATAATACTTTGTAAGACTCATTTTTAATTGTATTTTATATCAAGTATTGTAATATTACAAGTGTAATTTGAAAAATCTTGATTGAGAACAAATGTAGTACCTGTGTCATGGCAACATTTTTATTCTGCCTATAATTTCCACAAAAAAAAATATTTTGACGGTTATAGGTTGTCTATCGGCACTGAGTACGTTTATAAGCATAAACAAGAGGCCAAAGTTATTATGAGAAGCTCAGAATTCAAAATAATACGTAATTATTGAACATGGGTAAAGGTGGGCCAATTATACCTCAAGTCTCCATATAACTTTGGCCCACAAGTTTTAATTGTTTTTTTTAAATTTTTTATAAGGGTGATGCTATATACGAATGATGCAATACAATCTAGACGTTTAGATGCCACCAAAAACATAGGCAACGTTTATTACAAGTTTTAACTCTCTCTTTTCCTTAACGATATTCAACAAAAGTGGGGCAAAGTTACCCACATTGACTTTACGTATAGAGACAAAAATTAGAAATTCCTATAAACATCCTAGTTATAGAAATTTCGGAATAGTTATATAAATATACAAAATCTCTGTAACAAGGACGTTTATAGAAATTTCGAAGTTTTGACTCTATACAAATCTAGTTCTAATTCAAATTAGACTATAATTCAAAACAATCCAAAATTACAATGCGTATTAACGTCGTTATAATTTAAGAGCGTTTGTATGGGCGTTCACGCGTACAGCTCGTTCTTAAGTTTTGCCTTCTGTTGGGTTGGGAACATTTCATTATAGCGAAGATCAACGTTAAAAAGAATATCTTTTGAAGGCATCGAAATCCTTTCAAAGTATTGATATTTCAACCGACGCGGGCTGCTATCGGCGAGTCGGATGAGATAGCGATAGCAGACTGTCATGACCGCGCGTCTTTGGACGGTGCCCGTTATATGAAATGGCAATAAAGCGATTAAAATGAATCATCCTGAAAATATGCGAATTTCTCAGCAATAATCATGTTTTCCCATGATAGCGAAATCCGATGGTAGGTTTTTATGAAGGATCTGTACTGACCGACTGGAAGAAGTTGCGACGGGATACACAGGATCATAAGGATTGTCAGCCCCAGCATTGAGTTCTGATGAGATACTTGGCAGAATGACCTCCTCGCTGCCAACTGGAATCAACAATTGAGCTATTAAATCTCTTGTATCTCAATAGTACATTATGATGCAGGTACGATAAGTTGCATATTATAGTCGAGGTGTTTATAGGCATGAGGCGAAGCCGAGTGCTTATAATAAACCGATGACTATAATAGCCAGCTTACTGAGTACGAGCATCATACGACGTTTTTCAATACATTTGCGATTAAAATCAGGTAATACTTCAAATGTAATAATGCAGGGAGCTAAGGGCGGGAGCGAGCTACTTTTCGCGGTTTACGCATGTGTTACAAATAGAATGCTCGTTTGTGATTGGTGTAAAGTAAAAAGGCCTAGTACTGTAAAATACAATTTTGCAATCAAAGTTTCGATGTCATAAAGACCGTATTAATAGCAAATGTATTAAAAAATTATTTTGTCGTACTGCAAAATATAAAATTTTAATTTAATTTATCTACTTTTGCGTGAAACATTTGACGCTTCTATATTAAATATATCAACATTTACACATACTGGTAGAGATCTTTCAATTGACATGGCGCGGCCCGCCAAGAAAACCATTCAATTATTAACTGCATTACTATTATGGATAAACTCAAAAAGTACTTAACAGATTTCAAAAATTCATTCACCTATAGAAAGCTACATTATAAGCTAGTTCGCGTCAAACTTTAAGGCGGATCTGAATACAACGCTATACTCGTGCTTGCGCAGGTGCAGTCATATACCCCTCCACTACGTCCCGCTACACCTAAAACTGGTTACTGCGACGCGACTTGTGCCTACTTTCGGATCCGCCATAAAGTTTAATTGTAACTGTAACATGGGCTACATTTTATTTTCAAACTAGCTTTCCACCCGCAGCTCTGCTCGCGTGGACTACACAGTTGAACCGGGACTGCTATATTTTTTTTATATAGATGTAGATTATAAGCTGAAGAGTGGCATATTTTACTTTTTATCCCGGAAAATGGGGTCGCGGTATAACTGTGTAGTCCATGCGAGCGGAGCCGCGGGCGGAAAGCTAGTAAAAAATTTAAAAAAAACAAAGTCATTCAACTGGTTTTGCAACAGATGCTCTACTCTATGACAGAACACATGCGTTTTATTGTACGGGCAAGCTAACTATGACTAATTGACCAACAAATCTGATGATAGCCGACAGCCCGTTGGACTGCTACTGTAGTGCAATATTAAAAACGAGACCTTGTAAAACTCTTCATAATGATATAACTAATAATAATAATGTATACATCACAACGTCTAGGCCCAAAACTAAGCATTCGCTTGTGTTTTGGGTACCAAGCGATGACACCACAAATATATAACAACCAAGACGCGGTACCAGTATCAATATTCATCATATAAATACTGATCCGACCTGGAATTCGAACCCGGGACCTCCAGCTTCGTAGGCAGGGTCGCCACCCACTAGGCTAAGCGGTCGTCAAACTATTATACACTTAAACAGAAATTTGGACGGGCCATGTCATGGTAGAAGATATCTACCGTGCTATTTCTCGGTGACCGATTTAACATAACCGATGAGCCTGATTGGTATTTTGTTTATGGCATACACAAATAAAACATATATTGTAACAAACCAGTTGGAACAAATGGTAATATCACAACACAATCATGTGATCCTAAGGTGGAATAATCTAAACCTTTGCTTCCTATAGTTAAAAGCAGAGAATGCACTGGTTTGTTAGAATATGTTTTTGATCAGTCTATTTGTTTAATGGTAACCTTCTTCCAAATGCTGCATCCCTATCACTTGTTCTTCAACTTCTTCGTATTGATCATCGGTAATATACTCTTCGTATTGTGACGTCTCTATTTCTTCATACTGGAAAAAAGATGAAAGACATATATTAAATTGTACAATGTTACAGCTGTTATTCAACTGAAGATCTATTAGAAGCTGATTCAGTATAATATTTTTAAATTTATAAAAAAAAATTATTATTAGTGCCTAATTCATATTATTAGAAAAAACTCAAATTGTCAATATAAAACAAAAACTGACGTCAAAACTTTGTTTTTCTTTAAAGAAAAGAGCATTGATGGGCTGCATTAAAATATAGTTTATGAAATCAGCGCCACTAAGACAATATCTTGTTGTGACAGCCCGAACGCAGCGAACCTGTTCCTATTTCAAATCTATAAGGCCATGTGGCCGTGGTTCGAATCCGCGCGTGTATCAATAAATTTTTTCTGACTTAAGTACATTAACTATCACTGACTCCGTGCCTCGGAGAGCACGTTAAGCAGTCGGTCCCGGTTGCTGTCAATAGATGGCGGTCGTTACAATCCGCCAACCCGCATTGGAGCAGCGTGGTAAATTTAAGCTCCAATCCCTCTCATCTTGAGGGGAGGCCTAAGCCCCTGCAGTGGCGTATAAAAGGGCTGATGGAATGGAATGGAAAGACTATCTGTTCTACAATGATTTTTAGAATGTATGTTCGTCGTCTGACGCTGTAGTGACGCGGCGTTACATGAAAAAAAAAGTCAGAGTTACTTGAATGAAACAGAACTTTTTTCGTGTATTCAAGAGCGTATTCTTCAATCAAAGACAAAATTAATTTCACCAGATTTTGTTTTTTTGATTATTTTACCAAGCCAAGAAAAGGAAAGGATAATTATGCCCATTCATGGTACTAACTTTTCTCATGCATTAAGTGAAAAACCATTTGTAAATTATCATATTTATATTAGAAGTCGTCCTGCCACTAATAATATATTTAAATTCTGGTGTCTATGTATTACAGTTTTCACAATACAACCCTGAGACTTACGGACAGTTAGACAGCTGAGGCTTAGTTATAGGGTTCCCGTTGGTACCCTTTGGGTATGCAACTCTAAAAATGCATTTAATGTGTATATATGGAAAATAGTCAGAGAGCGTGTTCTTGAAAGGTCCTTTATATTGTAATATGGAAACCTTAGCGTGCGAATCCGAGTCGGACTTGGCCGCTTTTTTAATGTTTTTAATATTTTTTTTATTGTTATTTAATGACTCTGAAAGCCAGTAAATAATGGTATAGAAGGTCGATTTCCCAGGACATATAGGTAGAGCCTGGTGTAGAAGGATCACAATGACAAGGCAATTTAAATACTGTACGGCTGTGTAAATAAATTATTCTAATTCTTCTTGCCCAGGGCATCGAAGGTGAGACGCATGGACGGATGAATTGTAAATGAAATTGAATTACAAATTATGCATCTTGACAACAAAAAATGTTTTACTGTCTGGATACAAGAGAGACCCGAATGGTTGGGATACATCTTATATCTTAAATGATTTCATTTTTAAAGTTCCATAGACGACTAGGAACCTTCAGTTAAAAATGTCAGCGTATACATGGAACATAGTGAAAAAAGATCTAGGGAAATTATATCACATGCAAGAGCAGTTCACAAGGAACAAATTAAACCCAAAAAGTTGTGGAAAGTATACAAAAATATTATCATGCCCTGTGTCGTAGAATATGCGACGTAATACACAGGGGTCTTTGCCGCTGTGAAGTTTGTTACAGAAAGCATCAAAGTAGCTTAAAATAGGAGCACGGAGGAGATGAGAGTTTAGGTAGCTCGCGCTACTCAGTTTTCTAGTACCCCATAATACAAGCATAATACTTGCTTACTTTAAGACTAGATGGCACTATGTGGAATGTCCCAGGTATCATTATTATTAGTGTAAAAAATAATTTACTGTTTCGTTTGCAAATATATTTTCACACTTACGGTGTTAGTACATTGACGCCACGATGCTGTTACAGTAATACCATTTTTATATACAATGCTTCCCGGTGAAGCAGAATTATGTGATCACAGTAGGTATAAAGTATCTCAACGTGCCAACGCTGGTAACAGCAACCGGGACCGAATGCTAAACGTGCTCTCCGAGGCACAGAGTCAGTGATACTTATGTACTTAAGTCATAAAAGCTCGGTTGGTACACGCCCGGATCTCCCGTACTTTGTTGAATGTATTGTACATTAATCTCGAGTTACCCATATTGTACACCATGGATGTACAAACATTATCAACTTCGTATTCAACCCAATGGAGCAAGCATGATATGAAATATTTATTGTCATATAAGAGTCAAAGTTTTGTCACAGCTTCGTATACTCACGCCCGCGGAAATTGGGAAACATGTTTCCATGCATTTAAAAGTGGTGCAATTTAAAAACATACCTTAACACCTACTTGGTCTTCTCCATCTATCTCCACCATCCCGCCATGAGCGCCGATTTCCACTTCACACATTATATCTTGATTCATCATTTTGAGTATCTGTGGATAGGATTGTTTAAAAAATGGTAAATTTCACTGCGCTGACCTTGAACTACGATTTCCTGTCTTATGGGCACAGTGTTCCCAATTTAGCAATAGGCTAGTTGACTATTTCATTTCAACGAGAAGAAAGAGACAGAAATAGAATTTAATTAATAACTTATATAATTTTGTTGTCCTATAAAGCATAGAGTATATTAATGTGACCGCAGCGTTTGGTTTTATAAAGCCATAAATGTCACTTTACAGTATCCAAGTGACATTACGCAATTTTGCGGAGTTGAAGACCGACGCGCGGGGATTTCGTGGGGTAAAGACCGGCGCGCGGGGACCTTACGCACTGAAACTCGGACTAAAACTCGCCATCTTGCATCAGCTAGCTAACTAGAGTATCAGTGGTTAGACAGTAAACGCAGAAGAGGGCTTCTAGTAAATTCATACTTTTATGGTATAATAATATAATAATAATAATAATATCTGGGCCATCCAACACAGCGTTATCTAGTCCCAAAGTAAGCAAGTATTACGCTTGTATTATGGGGTACTATACAACTGATATACATACATAAATATTCTTTTTTTTAAATATATACATATATAAATTTTTTTACACCCAGATATGAAGCAAGTAGATATATTCATGCACTGAAATATTTGAAACGGGTGGGAATCGAACCCCGGAACCTTGGCTTCGAAGTAAGGGTCCCTAACCACTCGGCCAACCGAAGGTACCTATAAAGTCTCTTTTTATATTTTCTTGATTAATATATTAAATAGTAGTCTATAACTCTATTGTATAGCTAAATTTAGGAACTTTTGAAGGGTCTTAGCTACAACATGAAGAAAAAATAGCTTAAATGTATAGCTACAATTTCTAGCGATTTATGAACAAGGTTAGATAGATATTTCATCTCACACTGAAGAGAAAGCACAAAAAAATATGGAAATCTGAAAAATATCATGAATGAAGCCATGATGTATCACATTAGAAATGTATACAATGTAGATTTTGATGAAAGGAGAATGTCCATCTATGGTAAACTTATCTCATGCAGCAAATGAAAAACAATTTGTAAATTATTATATTTAATTTAGAAGTTGTGTTGCCATTTCTCTGCTTGTTTCAAATTAGATTTATTTCAGAAATTAAAAATATTTATTATTGACTACAAATCATCTATAATTTACACCCTGATTTTTATTTATTTTTTTTCTGCACGAATTGCACAAAAGGGTTGCCATAGTAAATAAACAAGAATGTTGATAGAAAACTTCAATCGATATTATTATCGGATACAAATAAAAAAAATTAATTTCTAAGTTCCTGCTAGTATTACTTCTACAAAAAAGGGCTATTAGAGGTATTTCTGGGTCCACATGATTCATTACGAGAACTTTTTAAGAAGATGGACATTCTTACAGTGCCATCCCAGTATATCTTTAACAGTATTATGTATGTCCATAAAAACATTAACAACTATAGCATAAAGAGCGATTACCATGATATCAACACCAGAAACAAACACAAAATCACAGTGCCACGTTTTAGGCTAGCAAAAACTGAAATATTGTTTATAAGCACTTCAGTTCATTTTATAACAAACTCCCAAAATCAATAATTAGCCTCACTGAGTCTAGGTTCAAGGACCATGTTAAGAATATGTTAATGGGGAAAGCTTAATATAAAGTTGATGATTTTATGAATGATAAAAATGTTTGGGAGCAGGTGGGCCCTACTTGTCTATACTAATATTATAATGCTGAAAAGTTTGTTTGTTTGTTTGAACGCGCAAATCTCAGGAACAACTGGTTCAAATCGAGAAATTCTTTTTGTGTTGGATAGTCTATTTATCGAGGAACGCTATAGGCTATTATTACATCAGCTACGATCAATAGGAGCGGAGCATCAATGAAAAATGTTGCAAAAATGAGAAAAGATATTTATTTTGAGAGCTTCCGTTACGCGCGCTGCGTAAACGGTTGATGTTAAGCAAAAATCCCCTTTAAAAGTTCTAACCAAAAGTCCGCGACAGCACATATGTATCTTTCAAGGTTGACTTACTATAACATTTTTAATGGAAATCAAATTGTTGCTAAATGCACCAGAGAATTTATTTGTTTGGATGATGATGATGATACCATAGTGTAATGATACTATATAGTTGGACTAGCGACCCACCCGACTTTGAACGGGTGCAATGTACTAATGCGTGGAACGGAAAGAGGAACGTTTCCGTAGTCCACCCGGGCGAAGCCGGGTACGACCGCTAGTATATCCTAAGTACCCTGAGTAGTGCCTTAAAGTTGCTGGAAATTGTATATAAGTTCTAGTTATGGTGTGCTAGTGATTTTTATTGTAAGAAATGTATGAAATGAATTTGTATTGTTTATTCGGTATATTTTGTTGAAAATGTGACTACTTAAATTTTGCCAGTTTTCTTTTGTTGGATAATGGTTTGCCATATTTGATTACATCATCTTGTTGATGTCAAAAAGTGTATATTTGGTATACCAATTTTGAACAAATATATTTTGATTTGACTTGAAGTATAATGCCATCTCCAGTTTTGATTCTTCTAATTACTAATGTAATAGTAAACTTTTGTTTTATACACTATTTAAAACAACTTTAAAATTGACACAACATAAATACTGGGGCACATACTTCAATGGGTATTATCTTTCTCTAGATCTAGAAGTTTACTTGGTGTACCAGCCTGAAGAAAAATATATGATCAGAGGTTAATAATAATACCTACTTGGACAACTCACAAACGGCCACCTAGTCTAGCCTTTAATGTGGATACATATATAATTATATATTTTATTATATAAACATTATTAATGATATATTTTATTATATCATTTATTTGTCCTGTACAAGAATGAAACTCGCGACATGTGGTTATATACTGTAGAGACTCCAACCACTTGACGAATTGGTCAGTCAGTAATAATAAATATGTTTTTTGGACATTTAGTATAATTTGACTGAAACCGCTGTACCGCATCTTAGGTATGTGTGCAGGGAGGGAAGGCAGCTAAGCGTTGACAATGGACTGATAGAGCAGATCTGCCTCCCTCCGTGCCGCGTGCATTCCTAAGGCGCGGTATAGCGGTTTCGGTCAAACTATAGTCTCTACTGTATATCAATCTATACTCTATTCATAATACTTTAATGGTAATTAATATGAAGCTTTGCACCCAATTTAGTATTAGTTTAGCTATAGTCTTTAATTTTCAGTTTCACAGTTTTTCACATAATACATTTACACCGGTAAACCATCTGGTCCTGTCAGACTTTGGACTCTCAGCTATCATGTTCAAAAAATCATTGAAGTCATACTTTGTCCTTCATAGATTCAAGGTGTTTTTTCTAATAACCGCATAGATATATAATTTAGGAAATATGCCAGTAGTATTAAAGAAACAGGGTAACGCCAACAGGATCCTTTGAATATTTTTATAGTATAGTCTATACAACATATTATAAAATATATATCTGTTTACAGCCCACCCAGATTATGAACTTGAATTTAGACAGTAGGTATGCTTTGAAGAAAAGTTTTGCATCCAAATGAATTGATGATTAGTAAAACAAAATCTAATTAGAACAGGAATTTCTTTTAACCATTTTGTGTATAATATTTAAAACAGAAAATATATAAATAACTTATAGGAAAGACACAGAACTAATTGTTATTGTTATTATCAAGAGAGTACAATGACATTAATTATCTTAAACTGATTGAAAATTTCTTATGTATTTAATTGTTATTCTGTAATTATACTAATTCACATCGTTGTGTTTATTTGGAACATAATAATTTAATAAAAATACAAACTTATAATGGATTCGACATGACACCCGGCACTTTGTTACGTCGATTTTTATGATAAATATAATACGACCACACCAAAAACTGGTCTGGTAGAAACCTGAATTTATAACCTTTATGCTATAAAGAGTTTATGATAATATATAAAGTATTCACAAAGAAATAAATTAAACAATTTTGTTAATACGTCGCAACAAGAAAGTATTTACCTTTATTTATTTTATATTAGAACCACGGCCCCCTGTAGACTTAAATGGAGTGTAGAGTTGTAACACGGATTTATATACAATATTTACAGTATTTAATAGATAGTTTTTTAATTTAAAAAAGTTCACTATTAAAACGTAAGAATATTTGAAATTTACGCGAAAATGTTTATAAAATATGTCCGACTAAACATGGCGTCTAAAGATGTCCGACGAAATTCAATATGGCGACCAAAATGGACGCTCGAGCAAGAAGTGGCAAGAAGACGGGTTTTAAAAACATTAGCGTACCGTAGACGTTTTTCACTATGGTCAAAGTTACCAGTGCAAGTTGCTCGTTTCGCTGACAGCCGCAAAAACACGCTTCCAATCTCGATTGAATCCACAGGAATATCTAGTAAAATCGGACATAAATATT
The DNA here is from genome assembly GCA_949709985.1 of Luffia ferchaultella. Classification (NCBI taxonomy): domain Eukaryota; kingdom Metazoa; phylum Arthropoda; class Insecta; order Lepidoptera; family Psychidae; genus Luffia; species Luffia ferchaultella. Next base: position 8,378,512 of record OX453270.1, on the reverse strand, counting down.
ATCATATAAATATAAAGAACATATCAGCATGATTTCAGACACACCACAGAGACACACTATGCTAGTGTGCTTTTTATGTCAACAGGATTATATTTTCGTGCGATTTACTGCTGTTGCGAACTTGGCTAAAACAACTAGAAGCATGTTTTGTAGCTTTTATACATTTACCTAAATAATAGATAATAAAAATACATATATACACTGAACACTATCCCCCAGTAGCGGTCCGGTCATATAATTTAGTTTTAAAATACATAGGTACATTATTTTTGTTCATATTTATTTAAATGTTCAGAATTAACACCTACCAGCCAAACTTAAGAGAGTTTGGGTGGTAGGTGTTAATGCATCCGCCATATAGCCCTAAACCTTGCATCTTCAGATTTCCATCTGTTCCGGTCTCATCAGAATTCTTTAGACAATAATAATATAAATATAATATTTACAGTATCCGGTTAACATCAAGAGAGGACTGCCAAAATTACTTGTCACGTTTTTTTTGATCAGAAGTCCCAAATTTTCTACAGCAACGGCATCATGTCAATACCTACAAAATATTCCTTGATTTTTAAGAGTTCTAACAGTTTCACAGTTTATTTTAGAGGTGATAATCCTCCGCCGACGGATCATATTTTAATACGGGTTGCCACTTTTAGTGACAAGCTCCCTTGAGCTATGTTTTAAAAAATATAAAAAAGTTTCCTAATAGAAGATAGCGTAGATGCTATATAAAAAAACTTATGAAGGACCAAAATCATAAGTTTGATCATAGTCATTTATTTCTGATTCTTTTCTAGATTACGCACTTGATTTGATGCACTTTTTGAAAACTTTGTGATTAATTTTGTTCTTGGTATGGCTACGAAACCATGTGATTCAACACGCAATTGTTGTTGTTTGGTAGTTTTTTAAAGTGCCGGCAATTTGATTTTAATTTAAATTTTTCTCTTACCTTTTTCTTTCTATAACCTTTATACATCTTTCCTTACCTACCAACTTTTCCATCACGCACATCCACTATTTGGATATTCGTCATCTTTTCTCGTTTATTCGTTCTTTTAAGTAAACTTGTTATAGTAGAGCACTTGCAACAAAAGTCAAGATGAGAGAAGAAAAAATATAAAAAAAAATTATTGTGGCCCTAGAAGAAAAGAGACAAAGGGACTTCGACCCATCTTGGACCTCGCTATTTCATTCCTCTCTTCGCAAAGCCGAGTGCTCTATCTTGAACCTAGTATTACGTCTATGGGCAAAATTAAAAGTAATTTCCGAGAGAGTAATTTACAGTTCGGAAACGGTATTGACTTGAAACTTCGGTGCTTTGCTAATTATTATAATACATGTGTTTTTAATCTTAGGTTTAAAACAATAAAACACAACCTACCTATTATCCTATTAACAATTTAATGAAAGAACTCTGCTCAGCGGATCGGAACATATCTTACTTCAGCTTTCAAAATTGACAGGAAACGAAAAAAAACCTCTTCTTCCTTTTCCTGTGATTATTTAACATCTGAATTTATTTAATTAAATCAATTTAAACATGGCATTACGTTTATTAAGGAAACTAAAAGTGAAACCAGAGCTACGTGTTTACAGTTCAGCCGCCGCGCCAGCGACTTTATCAGATTTTGATGTTCAACACAAATCACCAGTTATAAGAAAACAGAAGCATATTCCTAAGGCTCAGTATGGTGGGAGGCATGCTGTTTCCATGTTACCAGGCGGTGGTATCGGTCCAGAAGTCATGGGATACGTGAGAGAGATTTTCAAGTTAGTATGTGCTACATGTGTGCTACCACTATAAAGCTTTACTAAAAATAAGTTACTCTTACTTTAGAGGCAGAGGGGCTCTTAGGGTATGCTAAGGGGGCCACTTGCTCCAGGCCTTGCGCTTTAGAGTGACTTTTTAACTTTAGGTTTGGGCTGACTTATCAAATCGACCTTAACAAGTAGTAGACTTTTGTGTAGCCTGGGTGTGCTACCTTTGTATTTCATATGAAGGTACCTAGGTACGGCTTTCCAAAACTGCTACCCTAGAAGTATTAATAATACTTTAGAGGATGGTGGGACGAGGACACAAACCTAACTTTCAGAATTTTTAGAAATGCGAAAATGTGAAAAAAACCAAAATTATAAAATGAATAATACATACTCGCTACCACCAACATCAATTCTCTCCTTGCATTGACATAATCAAAGGGTTGATTACTGAAAGAGAGAAAAGATTTCAACATTAAAATAAATTGAAGACAGTAAAATATACCTTAAGAATTTCTTAACCTAACTTCGTAACACGGCGGCGGGCCACTACCAGGGCACGCTCGCTTCGCTCGTTCGCCTCGCGCGTTTTTTATGTTCCTAGTGGGTTGGAACATTAGTCAGAGTGCCCATATATTCGGTTTATACTGTATTTGTTTTTAATTAACCTAATCTACCTATTGATTGAGAAATGGTGGAAAAGCAACATATCTCGACCGAATTTCTTTTAAACATTCTTATATGTACCAAACCCATACAGTTGGGACTTATTAGAAGAGTGGCTGGTCATTTAAGGTTAGTTTCAATTGTTTTGAGTTTGAGGGCTATTAAAAATTATTTAGTAACAGGTATGTTATTATTTTTTTTTTATTTTATTTGTTGAAAGGGCATTAATTAAAAATTATCAGCCCAAATACGAAACGAATGAAAAACAAATTATTGGCGGAGTTTTACAAGATGACGCCAGAAAATAGGTCACCCTCACATGCACCATCTTGTAAAACTCCTAACAGGTATGTATTTCTTACTTTTTAATAATGTTTTTTTTTTTTTTTGGAATTCTGCATTTCTATAAGTTCTATAAGTAGGTTTATTCTCATCAATGCTCCCTCTCTATTATTATTAATATTCTTATGGTGGTAGTTTTGGAAAGCCGACCCAAATTAACACTTTGTCTTTGAGATCTAGAATATTCCAGATAGACAGGCAGCATTGCACACAAATATAGATTATGTACTGCCAATTTAGGTTCATCCTAACTCTGGTCAGACATTATGAGGCATAATCTATTGCAAAAAGGTTGTATTTTTAAAACATTTACATATTTTAAAGAATATCTATAATCTCTGTGTATTTATAGATACATAGGAGCCCCTGTGGACTTCGAAGTTGTGAACATTGATCCGAATGTAGATAATGATGAAGATGTCCAATATGCTATCACTACAATCAAAAGAAACGGTGTTGCTATTAAGGTATGTTAACTGTTATGATCAAGTTCTTTTATCTAATACTAATCGCACTTATTCTACATTATTACTTTTTTCCCCTGTTACATCTACAATCAGTCCAAGAAACTATGAGTAGATGACGCCTACTTAGCCTAGTGGGTAGCGACCCTGCCTACGAAGCTGTAGGTCCCGGGTTCGAATCCCAGGTCGGGTCAGTATTTATATGATGAATATTGATACTGGTACCGGGTCTTGGTTGTTATATGTATGTCTTGTCTTTGCTTGGTACCCAAAACACAAGCTAATGCTTAGTTTGGGGCCTAGACGTTGTTGTGATGAATACATTACTATTATTATTTTATTATGAGTACCATAGCAGTTTGATTTGTAGAGTGTATCCATTTTAAGTGACAGCCAAGCAACCATCAAGGCTTTAAAGCACAAAAATTAACACTTAGAGAATTTGTAGTAACTTACATCAAAACGCAAGGTAACATTGGTCTGAATACTAGTACACGTAGGAATCAAAGGGAACAAGGGGGCTGATGAACTAGCAAGGTAAGGATCTTCTAACCATTCATGTGGTTCAGAACCATACATTGGGCTTTCAACAAACGCCATGAATACAAAAATGAGTGGACGAAGGAAGCCCAAAGTCAATTATGAAATAAAGCTCAACCTGCTAAGGTTAAACAACTTAGATCTAGACAGGAAACAACTAAAATTTGCCACAGGAGCACTGTCTGGTCACTGCATCACCATTAAGCTCTTGCAACATATGAGACTTAAAGAGACGTCACTGTGTAGGGCATGTGGTGTCGCGGAGAAGACAATGCTACACATCCTCTGTGATTGTGGTGTACTAGGGGCATTACTCATGAAGCATCTAAGGGCAAATTATATGAGTTCTGAAATTTATCAAATAGTCAAATCATACAGTGCATGCAAAGTGTATTCAAGAATGTCTGTTAGTAGGGTCAAAGAATGGACACATAGATTTAAATAGGTTGCAGTATAGGGCAAGCCCACCCTAATCAAATAAGATGAGTTACATAGCAGTTTGATATGTAGAGTGTGTCCTCCAGTGAGGATATCCACTCATTGGTGTCTCACAGCTCTTCTACCGGTCTTCTAATGCCATTATATTGTGCTGCTTTAAGCGTGGCAAATAGCTTTGGGCTTGGTCATTTAGGTGGGTATCAAGTCATTTTTTATATTTCCCTGCTATATTCCAAATTTCTGTCTTGACTGTAGTGATGGCCAACTGCTGATGGATTTCACCATTTATTCACCACGCTGGTTTCAAGCATTCGGTGACTTAATAAAAGAGTACCATAGGATCCACTCTAGTTTGTGTAATATGAGGATATGTCACTGGACATGTGCCTCACCATTCGTTAATATTACAAAATAACAAATATTTCTGAATGTCTCTGAGACAGATTGCATTATCTTCACTATGAACATTACAAATTTTAACTGGAACCTTTAGAATTTTCTTGAAAGTTCCACAATGTTCTAGGACATCCCAATAACGGTACCGGTACATAAGTGCAGTTTACGCGAGCGAAGCTGCGTTCGGAAAGCTATAAAAATATTTTGTGTATACAGGGCAACATTGAAACTAAAAGCGAAGCAGCTTATGTGACGTCGCGCAACGTGGCTTTGAGAAACGAGCTGGACATGTACGCATATGTGCTGAATTGCAAGTCAAACCCTGGCATCGTGACCAGGCATAAGGACATTGATGTTGTAATCATCAGGTAATACAACCCATGATTATATTTGTATTAAATTTTAGGTTCTGTACCCTTTCAACAGGAACCCTATTACTAAGGCTCCGCTGTCCGTCTGCCACAGGGCTGTATTGTCTGAACCGTAATAAGTATACACTTAAAATTTTCACAGAGTGTGTATTACCGTGGCCGCTATGACAACAAATAATAAAAATTAAATAAAGTTAAAAATTAAAGGGGTTCCCCATACAGGAAACATGTTTTTTTTTCATGAAAGTTGTTGTTTTCATGATTGGTGGTTGTGAGATCATTGTTAACAATTAAAACTTTTATGAACTATGTGCTACTATGGCTGTTAAAACAAATAATAAAAACTAAAATTAAGTTAAAAATTACAGGGGGTCTTCCTACAAGGAACCTGTTTTTTTTTTTCGACGTTTTTGGTGATGTGGTTATGAGATCAATGCTTACATTTGTAAGTTTCATAAAATATGTACTACAATAGCCGGTATAACAACAAATAATAAAATTAAAATAAAGTAAAAAATTAAAGAGACGAGTTTTTTAAATTGTACGGTGGTACGGAACCCTTCGTGTGCGAGTTCCACTCGCACTTTTTATTTGTCAACGGTCACAATACAGTAAATGAAAAGTAAGTCGGTGCATCTATTGTAAGGTAGATACATGTTATTATATGTAATTTGTTCTGAGATAATGTTTTGATAAAATATAAATAAGATTGAAAATATAGCACCAAGTTGCCACATCACAACATTTATTTATTTATTTTGGATTTGAAATGAAATATATGTTTAATACTAATTGTACTAAATTAGGTCCCCGTGAGGCATCGACTTATATGTACCTAGGGTACTATACTGTACGAACCACAGTATGAAACTTCACAGGAAAGTCGTTCAGATCACGGTGCTCTGAACGACTTTGAAATAGTTGCTTATAGACCGTCTCTCAGTGTAACCGATTGAGATTATTTTGTATTTTGGAAAACTATCTGAAAAAATGCCGTGCTGTGCTTTTAAAAAGTGCAACACTAGGAACTCTGAAACGGCGGATGGGATTACTTATTACGTGTAACTTCATAATATTTCATTATTTAGTTTTTACTGATAAAATTTTTGACAATTATAACAAACAGATAAAACGATTATCGACTACTTTTTAAAACAATTTCTCCATTTTCATAATAATTAAAAAAAAAAACTTTTTTTCAATGAAATTTCACACAAGCTAAGCTATGCTCAGAATGAAAACTATGAAACCTGCTAAAGCAATTTCAGCATTATAACCTTATTCATTCGGTTGTCTCGTCAGTCAGATGGTAGTGTTGATTTGAAACCAAGCTAACAGCGTCTTAAGGGGGTATAGGCTTTTTATTTAAAAAAGATGGTTCGGCCCGTACCTAATCCTCGTTGTATTTCTGTATCAATATTTACAGAAAAAATATATGTAATAGGAGAAATACTGTCACAGGGTGGTATGTTTTTGTTTTTTAGATGTCTTGTTTAGTTCTTTTAGAATAAATTCCTGAAAAACATGATTTCCGTCGGTTTTTCGTTTTTGAAAATAATGAGCCGTAAATTCGATATTAATGCGATTTAAAAATAAATAAATAAATAAAATGTACCGCCTTAGTGATATTCTTTGTTAATGGCCGTGCAGATTTCGGTTACAATTCATACACATTTCAGGGGTGGAAACAGTCACGGCCCGCAAGCTGTTTCGACGAGTATTTTAAAAGTATTTCGAATTTGCTCTTGCCATCTCTGTCACTCAGGAATAAGTCAAGAAAGAGAGATTGAAACGGAGATAGAGATGTCGATTCGAACCCGCCGAGACAAAGACTATCCCCTTAAGTAGTTTTTGAGTTCCATGAAAAACAAAAATCAAATCTTTCCCATTTGTAACATTAGTATAGAATATATTCAGTCCAATACATGTTTGTAAGCTAAAATAATTATATGAGCTTTTATTTGCAGACAAAATACAGAAGGTGAATACGCCATGTTGGAACACCAATCAGTGAATGGTGTCATTGAGTCAATGAAAGTGGTCACAGCTGATAATTCTGAACGCGTCGCCAGATTCGCCTACGAGTTTGCCAAGAAACACGGCAGGAAGAAGGTATGCAAGCTTGCTTTATAAAACGTGTTACCTAGTGTCGTTGTGGCCGCGTGGTGGCGAGCTAGCTTCTTGTTTAAAAGGTTGTGGTTCGAATCCCAGAAATCGGCGTGTGCCAATGAGTTGTTTCTGCTTTAGTATATAATTATCACTGATTCCGTGCCTCGGAGAGCACGTTAAGCCATCGGTCCCGGTTGTCGTCACTAGATGGCAGTCGTTAAATCCGCCAACCCGCACTGAAGCAGCGTGGTTTATTAAGCTCCGAGCACCCTCATACCGAGGGGAAGCCTAAGCCCCTTTTGTAATTTTTAAGTATTTTGATACATCATAAAAAAAGTCAAATGCGCGGGACTTTTTTTTCGAAATTGTTTAATTTTTCTCAACATGAAGGTCCCGGGTTCGCATCCCAGGTCGGGTCAGTATTTATATGATGAATATTGATACTGGTACCGGGTCTTGGTTGTTATATGTATGTGGTGTCTTCGCTTGGTACACAAAACACAAGCTAATGCTTAGTTTGGAGCCTAGGCGTTGTTGTGATGTATACGTTATTATTATTATTAATTAAATTTTTTTTCTTATATGTCAAAATATTTAAAAATTAAAAACGTATAAACCTAGTTTTTGATGCTCTGAATAACATATGAATAATTTTTTTGCATCAATCGGTTAAGGTTTAATGGGGTGCGATCGTTAACGCCGTTTGTTTTGAAATTCGCAAGTACACAATCCTCTTAAGTATAAAATACAAGACTTTCACAATAAACATATTTATATTTTCAATGCCAGAATACCAATATTTTCAGGTAACGACAGTCCACAAAGCGAACATAATGAAGTTATCTGATGGTTTATTCTTGGAAACCTCGCGTCGGATTGCCAAAGAATATCCGGAGATAGAGCACGACGACATGATCATCGACAATTGTTGTATGCAGCTCGTCGCTAAGTAAGTACTATAATTAGAAGGTGATTCTAGATAATATTAGGTTGGGTAGTTTTTGTTAAATGTTTTTCAAACGAAAACGGTCTTTTTATACCTTGCATATATAAATTTTTTTTTTTAAATTTTTTAAATCTTTATTTGTGACCTAGACCTTTATTATGTCGGTCTATAGCTTTTAACAAATGATTAGATTACCAAGCGCTTTTATCTATTACTCATGGGATAGCTTTTTATTTAAAAACAACAATTGAATCAATTGAATTTAACCAAATTAATAAATTTGTTTTCTTCGGGATGTTTTAATATTGCTAATATATCTGCCAAAAAGCATAATTTATTACAACTTATATGTTGCATAAAATTATTCCTCATATATAAAATAATAAAACATAAAATAAAGAAAACAATAATAATAACACCTGAGAAAATTTATTATTGTGGGGTCAGTTAGGCAAATAGCTGGTGTTACTTCACTTGATCCAAGAATCTCTATATTTTCTGAACTTATTAAACTTGTGCAGGAGGTGAGAAACCTTGGCTCAAAATGGATGCTCGCCAAGAACTTCATTACTCCGGGCTACTCTTTAATGTCCTTAAAATAAATGTCCTAGGTATCTGTTTGAAAAAATGATTTGGAGAAGCAACAGTCGTTTTTCTCTTAGAGGCTCATCGCGTCCTTTAATGACGCCGAGACATGGGTCAGCAGCGTTTCGGGGCAGCTTCAGATACATGGCAACGAGATACTGGAACAACCTGCCTTCTCCTCTTAGGAAAACTTTGTCAATTTGTACTTTCAAAAATAAACTTAAGGGGCTCTTGCTCAAATCCCAGCTCTCGTTGCCGTGATTCGGTGTTGCTGATACCGATGCAGTCTCCATTTGTAGAGACATGAATGTCAGGGTGTGCAGGATGACATTGCTGTCTGGGTGGTGGGAGTGTTCGGTGTATTGGAGGCGGGTGGATGTACGTGCACCGCGGAGCGGGGTTTTAAGGCACAACTGAAAATCAGTGTTGCGACGTGAGTCGCTGTATTGGGCTGAGTTGTGGCCCCTTTCGTGGGTGCGGCACAGATCCATACATAGTATATATATGTGTGTGTTTTAGTTTTTAAGTTATTTTTACTTTGTTGGGTTATATAATATAAAATATATTTATATATATAAAATATATAAATTATATATATAAAATATATTTTCTCACTTTCTTTTTTTCTTTCTTTTTGAGATATCATACTACACAGCGCCATCTAGTCCCAAACTAAGTTTGTATTTTGGGTACCAGACAACTGATATAATATAATAGATATTTCACACTCAGACATGGAAGAAATAGACATGTTCATGCACACAAAAGTTTATCTTGGGCTGAAATCGAATTGGCTCTGCAGTTAGGGTCTTACCACTCGGCCAATCGGTCAGTCATAAGACACCGACCACATTTGGCTAGTGCGTGGTGATGACCGCAGGGGTATCGCTAACGGCGCATTGGCTTCAAAGAACTCTAATTTTCCGTTTCAGGCCCCATCAATTTGACGTGATGTTGATGACCAACTTATATGGATCGATAGTCTCCAACGTGGTGTGTGGACTACTTGGGGGAGCTGGTCTACTATCTGGCCGAAATTACGGAGATCATTACGCGGTGTTTGAACCTGGCACCCGAAATACAGGTAATTCTGTTCGAGTAGACAGTTTAGTGATAACCTGAGTAGTGCGAAGACCGCTTCTTGTGTAAAAGGTCATGGTTCGAATCCCGGAAACCGGTATGTATCAATGAGTTTTTTCTGGCTTAAGTACATAATTATCAGTGACTCCGTGTTTCGGAGAGCACGTTAAGCCGTCGGTTCCCGTTCACATCATCAGATGGCAGCCGTTAAAATCCATCATCTTCATTGGAGCAGCTTGCTGCATTAAGTTCCAAGCACCCTCATTCCAAGAAGACGCCTAAACCTTGCAGTGGCATGATAGGCTGATATGATATGGTATATGGTAAGACAGTGATTATAGGAGAAGATAGGACTTGTGCAGTTCGCGCAAAACTTTTAGTTCGTTTAGGAGTGGACGTAAGTTTTGCGCAGGTTCTAAGCCAATTCTGATCCTCTGATACCCTTTTTGTCACTGCGATGTTAATCGTTTTGGCTTTAGAGTGTATCAGAAGTTTGGTGTAAGCTATATCTATCGACATATTAATATATTTTAGGTAGGTTACTACTTCAAACGATCCACTTAATAAAAACTGACCAATTGCGTTTCGGGTCACGTATAAATGTATGACGACCGCTTAACCTAGTGGGTAGCGATCCTGCCTACGAAGCTGGAGGTCCCGGGTTCGAATCCCAGGTCGGGTCAGTATTTATATGATGAATATTGATACTGGTACCGGGTCTTGGCTGTTATATGTATGTGGTGTCTTCGCTTGGTACCCAAAATACAAGCTAATGCTTAGTTTGGGGCCTAGGCGTTGCTGTGATGTGTACGTCATTATTATTATTATTATTATTATTATAACCATGCCAATTTGTTTAAGATTGTTCAGAACGGTAATTTAAGAGTTGGTAAGGGAGGCGTAAAGAACCTCAGTGATTTAAAAACTACTATTCAGCGAAACCTTGCTCGAGGGGATAATTAAAAAAGAATTTTTAAGTATATATATTAGTTGTCTAGTACCCCATAACACAAGCATAATACGTGCTGACTTTGGGACTAAATGACGTTGTGTGGGATGTCCCAGATATTATTATTATATAATTACTTTTCAGGCACCGCCATCGCAGGGAAAAACGTAGCGAACCCCATAGCGATGATAAACGCATCGATCGACATGTTGGACCACCTCGGGCATCACATGTACGCTACAACGTTGAGGAGGGCCGTCGACAAAACTGTTAATGTCGATAGAATCCACACGCCCGACATTGGCGGCACGGCTACAAGCACTGACGTTGTCAAGAGTATCATTTCTAACATGGGGGTCTAGGCTGGGCAAGTAGACCACAGTAGACCACGACTCAAGACCACAGTAGAACGTAATAGACCACTGTATACCGAACTCCGAGCCTAGAGGCAAATACTATATAAACACTACTTGTTAATATGTACAGCTCTTGACGTTTCCCATACATTCTAATGGTAGCAAATATAGCAGCGCCATCTCTGGGTGTGAGGTGTTGCGATTATAGTTTATACCAAGCGTAATTTATTTATACACAATTTGGTTTCCTTTATACATGTCGCACGATGATTTGATAAATCAAATTTTCGTTTAATTACTGGAAATCTTACTCTTACTCTCAATCTTACTGGAAAAAGTTAGGGTTTTTACAAAAACCCTAGTCGCTATAGTAATACTTCGAACGAAACGTTAGCTATTATGAAATAATAACGGTGATTGGCCGGTCTGAGCGCCCAAATCTAGACCTCCTCTGATTGGTTGACGTTTTAAATGTCAATCATTCACGCACGTTGTTTTGTTTGTGTTTTTGTAAGCAACTCAGCAGTCTTTTGTTTTAAATGTGGTTAAAAGTGTGCAAAAGTTTCTATAAATCGATATTGTTATATCTAACCCTTCATAACTCAATGATCTAATACTTCAAAGCTCACAGGGTAAAACTAGGAACCAATCAGAATAAAATTTGGTCGGTGAGCAAAAATCTAGCCAATCAGAGTTAAGGATATTCAATGTTACTAAAGCGACTCGCGTTTTTGCAAAAACCCTATTTTTTTCCAGTAAGATTTGCAAATGTTTTCGCCACTGTCTAATTACCCGTTTTTACGCAATATACCTACCTAGGGTTTTTCGCAAAAATTCGAACTGTCATCATCCTGCGACATATACACATGTATTAAGATAAATTTTGTTGTTTTTATTTTGATTTTATAAAGTACACGGATGATGGCTGTAAGTAGGAAATAAAATATGGAAGTGTTATGCGTAACTATCTTTTATTTTTAAAATTTTACAACATTTTTTCTTGTAGATAATTAACTTACTAACCTCTTTGAGTTTTTTGGTATCCCGAAAAATGATTTTTGATCACATTGCTGTTTATAACTATTCCACCCATACACAGTGTATATAGAACTACGAACGTACTTGTTATTAATCGACATTTTTGTCTAAAACTATTAATAAAACCAGTTACAGATCGCGTCAAACATTATGGCGGATATGAATACAACGCTATATGCGTGCTTGCGCAGGTACAGTTATATAACTCTCGCTCGACTGCGTCCCGATACACGTAATACTGGTTATTGCGACGTGACTCGTGCCTACTTTCGGATCCGCCATAAAGTTTGATTGTAACTGTAAACGAAATTTATTAGGTACGATGATCTGCTTGTAACCGAACTGAAAATATATTTCAACAACTCAAGCCGCTAGGAGGGTATTGCCAACTTTTCGGCTGAGCTGTACATATTAACGCGTAGTATTTATATAGTATTTGCTTGAGGTATATCCACAGACCAGTCAACCTATAGACCACGCTTTAATAAACGTCAGTACGAAAACGAAATCGCCAAAAAGTGGCGGGGTGCGGGGAGAAGTCGGCTAGTTTTCATTGGCTCGTTCAAAATTGACAATTTAATGGCTTCCGACGTGCTTCCAACTGACGGCTCACTAGTGACGTAGTTATGTAGTGTCACTACATAGCCTTGGCGAATGCTACTCCCTGTCAAAGCGTGGTCTATAAGGTTGACTTGTCTGTGGGTATATCTTAGTAAAGTACGCTTGTGTGTCGTTTGTCACGAGATCTGAGAGGGGATGAGTCATCGCCCCGCCCACTGCTAACTATAGAACGTACGACAATAGTAATTTGTTAGCGATAAATTGTGATGCCTTTTATTGTATTCACAAACTTTATTGTGCAATAGGTACATTAAATAAGAAATTTTCTCCCTGGTCGTACCGTATGTAAATAAATATAAATGTTTATGACAGAATATAGACTAAATCTAAGCGAATGTTTTACTTAAAATGGCTCGTTGTTTACTTCATACGTATTTATTGAGATATATTTCGTAGCTCCATAATCAAATCAAATCAAAATCGTCAAGTATTCTACAATACTATACTCGCCTAAATTATTAAAAAAAAAAAAAAAAACTTATACCACCTCAACAACTCCAAGAGCATGTTCAAATGACGTAAGGATGGAAAAAAATATTAAAAAACATAGACGTATCCACGTCAAAAATTATCGGTTTATATTCATGTTTTTTTGCTCCTACACTGTACGTTAAGTAAAAAGCATCTGTATGTACAGGCCGAGCCAAACTTTATGTGTGTTCCGAACACAAAACGAATGAATGTTTGCTACTGCAAGGCTATGTTCGAATCGACCATAAGGTTCGGTTCGGTGTGTAGACGTACAGGTCGCCTCAAACTTGGTCAGATCTGAAAGTAGGCACAAGCCGCGTCGCAATGATCAGTTAAAGTTTTGTCAGCGGGACGCAGTGGAGCGAGAGGAGGTGCGTTCTTCCCGCAAACCCCGCGGTGGCAAATCTCACCCGATACCTGCTCAAGCCCGCATTTAGCGTTGTATTCAGATCGGCCGTAAAGTTTGAGGCGATCTGTACTGTCAAAAGAAATAAGTTTTCGTATAAAAAATTGGTCTGAAACTGGCGTCACATCTACATTAAATACAAATAATTTTAATCTTCTATACGGTGGTCAGGTGAAAAGCAAATTTGTGCTAATTTTCATTGTATTGTAACACGAGGGTGTGGAATTGTTAATAATTTTACAAAAATGTCACTTTTTGTCACTAAATTTAATGTTGTAATTTAATGTCTGTATGTTTTATCTGCAACTGCTTTTGATAAGTCTTCATGCACAACGCATTAACCCAATTGGGTCAAATTGAAAGGCACGAGCCATTTAATTGACAGAGACAATTGGTTGATAATGATGGATGACAAGTCAAAAGGTTAATATTAAAATGATTTCATTATGAAACAATAACTTTTTGAGCGATAGTAACCGATAAAACTGGAAAATAGTTGGAAATGTTTTCAAATCGACATAATTCCATACGAATAAGTCAACCTAACATTTCAAAACTATTTTATGTTCTTAGTTCAAATCATAAAAGTACAAAAACCCTCTTATGCACTTACCGTCTTACTCTATCTAGCTGGTGTAGCCGTTTGGCGAGATGGCGAGTTTCAGTCCGCGAGGTCCCCGCGCGCCAGCCTTCACCCCCGCGAAATTGCGTTTGACAGTTTCGATACTGTGAAGTGACATTTCTGACTATTAAAACCAAACGCTGTTGTCAAATTTATTTACTTTATGGATTGAATCATACTAGAACCGCCCAGAGAACACTTTGTGGACTTTGCATGTCTATCAAGTGGTAAATACAGAGGGACATTTGAGAATAATAGTTATTAACTAGGTTGGGCTTGGAGCAAAATTTTTATCACAGTGTTTTTTATTTTTTTTCCAAAACATAAACCAATTTATACTTATAATATAAAATAGCATATATTTGGTTTTTTAAGATGCCAACTTATTAATATTCGTACAGATCGCAAAAAGTTCGAAAATAAATGTTATATAATAAATATAAACAAAACGCGTCAGCACTAGGAAATCTATAAAAATTGTTTAAATATAATTTTTAAATTAGTCATAAGCGCAATTTGTGTTTGTATTTATTTTAATTTATTGAACTATTTATGAATTATTATGAGAATTAAGCCAAAGCGTTGATAATTTATCGAATATTAGTATTAATATGATGCGAGGGTTAAATAGAAAAGATATTAATTTATATATATATTTTTACTGTAAAAAGTAATTTAAATACAACTGAAATTGATTATTAACTGTTTAGGCCAAAGATTTAAAATTTAGATATGGTTGAAAGAAAAAACTACACTTTTACATATTTAAGGCACTTTTATTGTTGAATATTGATTGTTAATATCATTTTAATATTAATATATTATTTTAATTCCCAAGGTTGTTTTCTTTGTGTCGGTGTTTTTTTGTATCCCTTAATATTTCATTAAAGCCACTGATTTAGCAATCATTTGGAAGATTACTGAATAAACAGTTATAGCCACCAGGTTGCGTTGCAGTTTTTCTATATTATTATCATAGTTTAAATTCTACATACCTACCCTCAAAAATTGTCAAGAGCGTACACGGGAATTAATATCTATACTAATATTAAAAAGCTGAAGAGTTTGTTTGTTTGTGTGTTTGTTTGAACGCGCAAATCTCAGGAACTACTGGTTCGAATTGAAAAATTCTTTTTGTGTTGGATAGTCTGTTTATTGAGGAAGGCTATAGGCTATATGTATAAAATAATACTATCTGTCTGTCTGTCTATTCGAGCAAATCTCCAAAACGGCTAAACCGATTTTGAGGAAACTTCACAGATGTGGAAAGGAAGTGGTAAAAAATGACACACGCTACTTTTTGTCCGTCTGTCTTTCTATACGTCTATGTGTCTATTCGAGCTAATCTCCAAAACCGATTTTAATGAAACCTTGCAGACGTGAGAGAAGGTTGTCAAGAGTGACATCAGTTACTTTTTGTGGCTGTGTGTCGTTTGTCTTCACTGATCTATCAGCGTAGATAACACCGAAACTACTAAGTCTAGGAAGCCGAAATTTGGAACAGTGGTTTATTTTATAACGTGAGTATTAGTTTTTTAAGAAAGGAATATATGAAAATTTCAAATTTAAGGAGGGAGGGATGGAGGGGCTTTGTATAAGTGTCTTTGTTCTTTAAAGTTAGATACATAAAAATTTTAACATAAATAAATAATGACGTGTTTCAGGGTTTTTGGATTTCCACATTTTAAGGGTGGGAAACGGGAGGTGAAAAGTATGGGAGTATCGGTTTTCTTAAAGGAGTGGGGAGAGTGAAGATTGCAAGTTTGAATGGGTGTACCCAATATTAGTTTCAGCAAAAAGTACCTACATATAAACCATTTCGAATGTTAATACTACTACCTAAAACCGGAATGTGTAGTCTACGCAAGCGAAGCTGCGGGCGGTCGCTAGTTTATTTATGTAAAGGAAAATAACAGCTTTAACAACCAAATACAAATCTAAATCGGGAAAATATACAGCCAATAATTCACAGATAAAACCACATAACATAAGTAAGGATAAAAAAGAACAAGAAATCTGAATCAACTAAACTATGAAAAACACAAGACATATACATAAGTTATTACAGAAAACATTTCAGTCTGTTTCTTCCATTCATTACATATATTGTTTGAACCCTCCAGTACTGGTTTAAAAGTCTCTTAAAAGATGCTTTTGTGGGACCAAATATATCGATGTTAGGTAAAAAATTATTATAAAAAGTGACGATACGTATAATAGGGGAATTTTGACCATGTCGCGTATTTGCAAAAGGAACATGAAATAAATGCGAGTGTCGAGTCCGACGCCGCGGCACACTAAATGCCAGCGCACCCACCAGCTCAGGCTATTCCATGCGACCATTACACAAATCATATAAATACATGTCCATAAATCGATGTCTTTCACATATAGTAGGCAGACCAAAGTGTTGACATGCTTGCTTGCATGAATTGCAATTGTCGATGTGTTGTTGTCTCTTAGGTGCAGACGCAGATGATAATTATGCAGAGTTCACTAGAGATCCAATCACCGATGAGACCCAAGGCCAAGCCCAATGTTCTACGTCACAGGAGTCCTACGAGCAGTTTCAGCCTGATGTCAGTGAGTCACAGCATAGGCTTCGGAGCGAACAACGGCCAGGGACTCTCGAGGATTACCACAACATGACAACTTGAAAGAATAAAGGAAAGGATAAGGAATACGAGAACGTCCTCCTGTCAGGAGAGGCCGTGTTAGGAACATCAGTAATTGAACTAGTACGGCGCCGAGGTTGCCGACTCTTGTTGACTGAATGGTAAACTACTACCTGGCACGAAAGCAAAGATGCTTGACGAAAATACTCTGTATTCTCTCCAGCTTTTCTTTGTGTATAATATAGTAAGGCGACCAGATACAACAAGTATATTCTAAAATACTTCTTACATAAGCATAGTATAATATCATTACACAGTTTAATATGGAAGTTAACTGAAGTTTCCATCAACATTAGTTTGTTAATATGTTTGAATCCCTTATAATTATAACGTTTTGTATGCATATATAAGTATAACATATAATCACACTTGTTTTTAGTTTTAATGTAAAATTGTTACTGAATATTCTACTGAACTTGCACTGGTTATCATGTTGTGATGTGAGTAAACCATTAATTAATTTGAGTCACGTATTTGAGGAGGAATTGTCTCCTATAGCACAGGTTCTTACCTAGTTTAGGAGACATGGATCGCAAATTTATATTTTATTTTGTAGCATTATATACCTACTCGTAATTATAGAAAACTATCAGTGTTTAATATATCGGCTAGGCCTTACTTTGGAAGATTACCTTTACCTAAAGTTAGTGACAAAAATAAATATACGTATAGTTGACGTATACTGTAGATGACGACCGCTTAGCCTAGTGGGTAGCGACCCTGCCTACGGGGCTAGAGGTCCCGGGTTCGAATCCCAGGTCGGGTCAGTATTAATATGATGAATATTGATACTGGTACCGGGTCTTGGTTGTTGTATATAAAAAAAAATATTTATATAAGTATATATTATAAAGAATATTTAAGTATGTATATCAGTTGTCTAGTAACCCATGACACAAGCATAATACTTGCTTACTTTGGGACTAGATGGCGCTGTGTGGGAAGTCCCATGTATAGTTATACTTTACCAGGTTGCGTTGAGATTATCGCATTGTGATTGAAGTCGTAGTTGTTGAGTTCCCTTATCTTGTCCTGTTACTTGTTCCATCCTGTCCACAGACCAGTCAACCCTTAGACCACGCTTTAATAAACGTCAGTACGAAAACGAAATCGCCAAAAAGTGGCGGGGTGCGGGGAGAGGTCGGCTAGTTTTCATTGGCTCGTTCAAAATTGACAATTTAATGGCTTCCGACGTGCTTCCAACTGACGGCTCACTAGTGACGTAGTTATGTAGTGGCACTACATAGCCTTGGCGAATGCTACTCCCTGTCAAAGCGTGGTCTATAAGGTTGACTTGTCTGCGATCCTGTCACACAGCCTGTCACTTCTAGCGCAGTATATTTAGAGCTTTGTGTCGTGATAGCCCGAGCCGCAGCGAACCTGTTTCAAATCTATAAGGCCATGTGTTCGTGGTTCGAATCAGGACGTGTACTACGAACGAGTTTTTTCTGACTTAACTATCACTAAGTGCCTCGGAGAGCACGTTAATCAGTCGGTCTCGGTTGCTGTTAATAGATGGCGGTCGTTGCAATCTGCATTGTAGCAGCGTGGTGGATTTAAGCTTCAAGCCCCCTCATGTTGAGGGGAGGCCTAAGCCCCTGCAGTGAGGTATAAAAAGGAATATTTAGAGCTCTAGGAGTACATTTTATTTTCATACATTAAAGGCCGAGATTGTTTATACATAGCGAATCTCAACACATATTAAAATGAACAGTTTGTTTACACCCGAAGTATTGAAAACCCACTATATTATTTTTCTTCTGTCTTCTGCTCCAAATAACAGTGTGCTGATACTACAGACATGCCAATACTTCTTCTTCTTCCTTAAGGGACCTCACTGCGAAGCACCGAACTAAAATGCGCGGTCAGCGTGAACGCATGCCGTTTCATCTAACGCCATCGTTCGGTAAATAGGTAATTTGCGACAGACATAACGGGACTGAAAATTTCTATAGCCAAATCAAACGAAACTGCTTTCACGAGTGCCACGATTATGAAAAGAGTAGGTATTTAGAATAACAACTTGAAGTAAGTTTATTTTGAATCTACGTTAAATTATATGGGTAATTGGCCGAAACTATAAAATTATATCAAGTTTTCAATAAAATATTCACTCCTGAAGTTGCTTGAAATACACATAAAATCGACAAGTTTGTGAAACTTATAACTTTTAGATAAAATGTATTTACGTAAAAATTTCGGCCCGTAACACGCCTTATGAACAAGCTAATTGAAAATTTATCACTACAATGAATAGTTACTAAGTACCTAATCTTAGAATTATGATTGTATGGAGTTAGACTGACTCAGGGCTGACCTGCTCCTTGGGGCTGACTAGCGTGTTCTTAAGGGATACGCTCTTGCCGGTGGTGCCTCCTTCATTCTTCCGTGTCCCCCCAGCAGCTTAACCCTATAACTAGGCACCGATCTGTACTTTAATTAGTCAAAATAGCTTTGTCTCGGTCGTCCCTTCTGTCTTTTTCCTTCGATGATGTTAATTGAAGGGGTGAGTGGACAAAGGTGTTATCTGAGAAAACAAAATAAATCGACTATTTGCGTGGAATTAGATTTTAAATGATCATAAATCGACTGCGCAAATTTTGATTCGGGTCAAAAACAAAGATCTTTAGCAAAGGTATTAACTGACAGACATGCATACATTTCAGGCTCGCAAATGTGGTAGGAGTAACATAAAAACATTCATAACTCATTTTGGACTTTCTGTTAGTTAACACCTTTGTCCACTTACCCCTTCAATTACGAAGGCGTCGTGTCGCAACAGATGGCCTATATTCTTTCCTTTCCTGGTCTCTATGGAATTTAATATTCTCAGCTCCTCTTTCACTCTTCTGCATTGTTTACCGATAGGTACAGACAAACAAAAATTTAAAATACTTTATCATACTTGCATCAAAAAAATAACAGCGTATTTCGAATATGTATATTTTAGTTTAATTAAAAAAAAAAAAGATTATTTTAATAAAGGGCGTTCGTCCCAGAATGGGTACATTTTCAGGAAATATGGAATTACTAACTTAACCTTAACTTACCGTAAAAAACTAATTCTCGTTAACTATACGGCGTGTTCGGTTGAACGTGGTCCAAACTTATAAAGCGTACAGAGCTTACCGAACTAAACAAAAAATTGTAAAAAAAAGGTAAATGAAAAAAATAATTAAACTTATGTTTTTCTTGGTAACCGTTAGTTTACGCCATCTGCTCACATGAAACTTTTTGTTTAGTTTGGTAAGCTCTCCACGTTCTACGAGTTTAGAATGAGTTCAGCCGAATACCGTGCATGTAGGTTGTAAATGTAATTTCAATTAGTTTTCTAATTTGTGTTTGAGTTATGTTAAAAATAGCGTCGTATGAAGGTGTGATTTTAACCGTTAGCCTGATTTTGTATATGGTCACTCGTATCTGTACCTAAACGAAATTAGGTAAGTAGATACTTAAGAAAATGTAATTTTTAAAAACCGAGCATTTTATTAAAAAGTTAATAAGAAAAATCAGGTTAGCGTTAGATTGGAAAACGAAAATCAATTATATATATATAAAAAAAAAAACAATATTGTTGTGATTGTGGATGTGGATGTTATTATTATTAATATTATTTAAATAAAATGAACGCATTGTTACTGTTACTGGAGTTACGTGCTGTTATACTGTATACGGAGTTTGAACGTTTCGTGTACCCATTCGTAGCGTTCTTAATTCGAAATTGATCTCTGATTTATAGTTGACCATAACGGCTGTACCTCGCCTTAGGTATGTGCACGGCGAGGAGGGAGTTATATTACCTCTACGATCGACATTGACAACCGTAATGACCTGCAGCGCCATCTACTTTCAATGCTAACAACTGAATTGGAAAAACCTCGCATTCAAACACAGACAAGTCAAGCTTATAGACCACGCTTTGACAGGGAGTAGCATTCGCCAATGCTATGTAGTGACACTACATAACTACGTCACTAGTCAGCCGTCAGTTGGAAGCAGGTCGGAAGCCATTAAATTGTCAATTTTGAACGAGCCAATGAAAACTAACCGACCTCTCCCCGCACCCCGCCACTTTTTGGCGATTTCGTTTTCGTACTGACGTTTATTAAAGTAGACCACGCTTTGACAGGGAGTAGCATTCGCCAAGGCTATGTAGTGACACTACATAACTACGTCACTAGTGAGCCGTCAGTTGGAAGCACGTCGGAAGCCATTAAATTGTCAATTTTGAACGAGCCAATGAAAACTAGCCGACCTCATTCCGCACCCCGCCACTTTTTGGCGATTTCGTTTTCGTACTGACTTTTATTAAAACGTGGTCTATAGGTTGACTGGTCTGTGCATTCAAATAATACAAAAAACAAAGAGATCTATATTCATATATTATCAGTACCATGTCCAATTTAAAAATCATCCGATATGACAAATGTACACACACTTGTGATTCGAGAAATAATTTACGGTGTTTTAACCCACTTTGTTTTAAAAAGTGATAAAATAATTTGGTACAAATTGTAAATTTTTTTGCATAAAATATTATTTTTTCATGGTAAGTATGTCTTGTTCTTTAATACATGAAAATTATATTACATAAATAATACATTGCATAACTTAGTAAATTTAATTAAATATAAAATATTCATACTAATGACCAAAGTCTGTCAATATTTAGATAGAAATAAAAAAAAAAATTTAAGTTTACTAAAAAAAAAAAATCTTACAATTAATTTTAAAATTCTATTAAAGTATTTTATTTCTCGAACAACCATATTACACATTTACACATATTAAATGCTATACAGAAAATATAAATGCGTTAATACACTGTTTCACTTATAAGGAAAAATAAAATAATTTTCAAAACACAATGCATCTATCTGTGACTGATGCCACTGCAGTGGAATTTTCCAAAAAAAAAATAAAAATATTTTCCTGTAAATGCCAATAGTAAGATAATTGTTGGGCATTTTTAACTACACAATCATTGGCAACAGCGCAATTATAAAAAAAAAACTAAATATATAGAACATGGGTCATATGTGCAGGCCCTTTATGCCTTAACCTTTTCAAGGGCACAGTATTTAAATTTAAACATTTTTGTTCTGAGAATTAGTGGAATCGTTTTCGTTTCGGATAGCATGAAAAATATGATAGAAGAGAGACAAGGAAAGATACAACTTATATGACGTGACGACTATCAGAAACATATTAGAAGGGAAAATAGAAGGAAGAAGTAAAAGGAAGACCAAGGATATATCGATCCTATAAAGAAGAAAATAGAGAAGTCATGGTATCGACCACAATGGAAGGAATTACTACAAAATTGTAGTAATTCATTTTAAGCAGTCCGTTCCGGTTGCTGTCAATAGACAACGGTCACTATAATCCGCCAACCCGCAATGGAGCAGCGTGGTGGATTTAAGCTGCAAGCCCTCTCATCTCGAGGGGAGGGTTAAGCTCCCGCAGGTGGGTATAAAAAAGGGCTGATGGAATGGAATGAAAAATGGGTTTGAAATGAAATTTTTTAATTGCTCTATTGGTAATTAAAAGGAATAAGGTTCTAGAATAACCTCTCCAAATATCATTTTTTCTATTTACGAATTTGCCAAATGTGAAAATTCATTTGCCGTCGAAATTGTCTCTGTGACGTCATCTGGACGGTTAAGCTTATTGCGCGGCTTTGCACAGTAAAAAATCATAACTAAAAAAAATAAATAAATAATATTGTGGTGAGCTCACTATGTCAAATGAAATTGTAATCCTCATTCATCTTCAGAGTTCGAAATACTTACACACCAATGAAACAAGTACAGCTAGCGCCAAACTTCTTGTTCTCTTTGAAGTCGAAGCGAGTAGCGCGCAGTAATAAAAATGGGTGTCAAAGGATCAAGAGCGGGTTCTGCACCAGTGTAAAACGCACCCGCATGAACTTACTAACAGTTCAGCGCTTTTAGTTGTAATAGTACTACTCATATGAACGCGGATTTAATTGTTTACGTACACCAATAAGATTCCGAGACAATATAATCTGTAGTCATTTCCATTAAAAAAACCTGCCAAGTGGGAGTCAAACTCGCGCTCTGAAGGTAGGCTCGGAAGGTAATCTAATATAAATTGTTCATAGCTACTCACCGCCAGATGGCTGAAAACGTATGTCAATTTAAATATATTAAATATATTTTTCACCTCACTAGCTCGATAAGCGGGTCTTTGTTCTCTAAAACCAGTGAGGAAAATTCAATTTTGCTCACTCAGTGAAGAAAAGTAAAAACGTTCGGAAACGCACTTTAACATTTTATTTCATTGTCAATATTTTCTAAAAGGGACCATAGACCAAGTTGTTCAAGTGTCCAAGTTGATCAAGTTGATATTAAAGTGGGACGACGCCTGTCTAGTACGGCAATTTAATAATAGATGGAGCCACCATATAAAGAAATTATTTTTATTTTTTCCTGATCACCTTACTATATTTCAGTAGATAAAACAAAACATGCGACTATAAAATATATTTCTCTTTAATGTTTTTAACTGACAGGATTGATTGTTTCAACGGTTTCGAACCTTTTTACAAAAAACTAGAATTTGTGGTGTTTTGGTAAATTTTAAAATAAGGTTTTTTCGGCTGATTTCTATCATCGTTTTTTCAATAGTTTCGAAGCGTTTGTCGAAAACTCTTATTTTCCACAAATTTTAGGTTTTTGTACAAACGCTCCGAAACTGTTTAAACAATCAATAAAGTCGATTAAAAACTTTAAACAGGAATATCTTTTTATAATCGCATGCTATATTTTATCAACGGAAACCTAGAATTTCGACTTGATACCTCCACTCGCTCCTGATCAATATGGTCTTGACATAAGGACAATATACTGATCTTATAAGGGTTTTTTCCTTTCAAAGTATGGAACTCTAAAAACTGACGTAATTAATTAGCTGCTTATGCCGTTCATTTGGCCGTACCACGAAAAACACCCATACTGACGATATGGTAACATAAAAATTACATTACTCTGTGACTGTTATTGCGTTTTAGATACCCAAGAATATAACCAGCAATGGATATAAAAAATAGGAACAGTTAAACTGTAAGATTAAACCATGACGCGCACGCGCTGTCACGCGCTGGTGACTTGAAGTCAAACAGTCAAAGGCAGGCCTGCCATGTCTATCGATTTATCTAGAATTCTATCATAACGCCTTATTCAATATAGTTGTTCTTTTTACCTTAACGAATCACTGTTAAAACAAAATACGAATTTACAAAATGTCGGTGTACTTGATATTGCTACACAGTTATACTTTTTCTTTACCTTAGCAAAAATAAAAAAATATGGTATGAAAATAAATATTAAAGTAGTGCATTCGCTGTCTTTAACAATACTGACTCAACTCCTTACGGGTCAAAAAGCTGCCTTTTATAGTCCATTGGCGATTTTTTCACATAGGCTTAAATTAAATAAATTCAGATATAAACAAAGACCCATAAGAATTCTTGTAAATATAATACAAATGTGATCTTTCCCATATAAAAGGGAGTGATCGACCAGCGAGCTTTACTGCAGCTGTAAGGCTCGTCGGCACAGAAGTAAAAAGAATAAATATTATAATAGTATGATTAGAACAAGCGCTATTCAACTGTACGTTCAAACGCTTTAAGGTGGAAATGCGAGGGAAGGTATACGGCGAAAGTGTAGTAGGGGTCAACACGTTCAGTAACAGTATGTCACCGGAAACGGAAATAGAGCATCAGAGTTTAAAAGTCCACGGCCTTAACCTGGTTAATTAACGCAGCGCCGAATACGCACCATTTTAAAAATCCGTACTCTCGCCCATAGTCCTAGCGACCGGATTTTTGAAATGGAACGTATTCGACGCTACTTCGGTATCGTGTTAAAAGTCAGAGTAGGGCTACAGTTGAATAGCGTTTGTTTTGGTCTTACTATTTATAACATAGAAAAAAACGGACTAACAAAAACTCCACAAGACAGAGATGCGTATGCTACGATGGGAAGAGTTACGCAGAGATACATTCAGAGACAAGGAGCGTAAAGAACATACAGAGGGAGCTTCAGGGTTGTGGAAATAGCTGATAAAGTGAAAGAGTCCAGGCTAAGATGGTACGGTCATGTACTTCGACGAACAGATGACCATGTCATGAAAAAGTGCCTTTGTATGACTACAAAGAAGAGAGGAAGGGGAAGACTTCAAACCACCTGGATGACGAGTCTCCAAGTGGACATGAGGGAGATGGGATTTAGATAGGAGGACGCAGAAGACAGGGCACAGGCGTCGCATGATTGGGAAAGCTGACCCTGCGTAACGGGAAAAGGCGAGGGAAAAGAAAGAAGGACTATATAAAGTCACTAGAGAGCAAGATTGAGCTTTTAGAAAGAAACACGCGTGTCACTACAATCGAAATGCGTAATGTACCTGAAATCCCTTCTGAAAACAAAAATACTTTATCTGAAGTTGTCAAACAAGCTGGTAAAACAATTAACCGCCAAATTATAAACTCAGATATCAGAAATATATATCGTAAGAAGACCAAATCTGCTCCACAGAGCGCTATTATTGTTGAATTCGTCAATCCTACATTAAAACAGGATGTTGTTGTAGCGTCCAAACCACAGAGCATTGGTGTCTGGGAAAAGATTCTCCTCTTCCGAATAACAAAAAAAAAACGATACCTAAACACATATTTGAATGAATTTGAAAAACTTCCATGCAAAAAGTTAGCATGTGGAGAAGCAAAAGAAACATGCTTCCATCTGGTAGCAGAATGCCTTATGCACGCACTACTCAAATGGGAAATTCTAGGAATAGACAAGATAGACGAAGACAGCTTGCAGACATCATTAATATTGGGCAACTGGTAGACTTCTGCAAGGCAACAAGAAGGTACGAGATGACGCCGAATGACCAATAACCCATGAAGAGATTAACTAAATGGGAAATTGGGCGAAATATTCCACAAGTGAGAGAACTGATCACCCGCCTACGTTCTTGAATAATAATTCACAAGGTTTATAAAATAAATAATGTATAATATTTATCTATGTAAATATTATTTAAAAAAAAAGTATTTAAGTATGTATATGAGTTATCTAGTAACCCATAACACAAGCATAATACTTGCTTACTTTGGGACTAGATGGCGCTGTGTGGGTTGTCCCATGTATTATTATTATTATTACGTATGCGTAAGAAATCAATTTAGTCGTAATAGAACTTTCACCATTAAGCTCTACTGGTGGATTCTCAAATAAAAATGTTTCTACCTCCTCGACACACCGTATATTCGTAGATTTCTTTCTCCTTGATTCACCGGTAACTTTTCTTCCTCCTTGATTCATAGATAATACTTTCCTCTTCTTCTCTCATCACTCTACCTCCCTTCGATATGTCGGCAGATAATTTTTATCCACAATTCACTAGCAGATTATTTTTTCTTGTAGATAATATTTTCCTCTTCTTCAATGCACTGGTAGATAATCTTTGCTTTTCGATCCACTGCTAGACGATTTCTTCTCCTCCTCCTCGATCCACTGGTACATAATTTTTCCAACTCATCACTCTACCTCCCTTCGATATGTCGGCAGATAATTTTTCTCTACCATCGACTAGCAGATTATTTTTTCTTGTCAATCCATCGGTGGATAATTTTCTTCCTAACCGGTTCAACGGTAATTTTCTATCTCGATTCACTAATCATAATTTTATTCATCACTAAGGGTATATAATTATTTCTTTTCCTCGATTAAAAAATACGAATTGACTAGAAGCCCTCTTTTGCGTTTATCGTCTAACGACTCATAATTTAGCTAGCTGGTGTAACAGTTTGGCGAGAGGGCGAATTTCAGTCCGGTTTCAGTCCACGAGGGCCCCGCGCTCCAGCCTTCACCGCCGCGAATTTGCGTTTGACAGTTTCGATACTGTTGACATTTCTAACTCTATTAAAACGAAACGTTGCTGTCAAATTGTTTACTCTATGTTGTTTCTTCATCGATCCAACGGTGGAATCAAGGCGAGAGCGCTCATCCGTCCGTGTAGACATTTTATCATCCCACTGATTGCTCATTACCATTTCTTTACTAATATAATAATTCCTGGAACATCTACACAGAGCCTGTGTTATCAGTACTGGACAACTGATAATATGTAATATATGTAAGTAGATATTTTACACCCAGACACAGAACAAATAGACCTATTTATGCACACAAATATTTGTCCACGACAGGCATCGAATACGTAACCTTTACTTCGGCAACTAAGGTCTCTAACCACTCGGCCAGTCGGTCTTGATTACGAATGTATTTGATTCTCGACATCAGTGGATGGATAGACGAAGATGAAAAAGAGAATTGAATTGAATCTTGAATTCACTCGTGGCACCTGATGATGTATGAAAGCAAACAGAGCCATATAAATAATAGATCGAAAAAAAACAAAGTCAAATTCATAAACATTCGCAATGAGCGCGTCATGTCATTTTTGCAGTTTATTGCTATCTACAAAAATGCCGAAGATACAAATGTTTAAAGTAAATCGTGACATGACGTCACTCGGTTATATTACTATGGGCAAACACGGATCATTTCTACGTAGCGCCCACCAAGTGACGTCACAATCGGGTCGTAAACACAAACTTTGATTTGTTATATATCTCTCTCTCTCTCCTGCCCTTATCCCACTCTAGGTGGGGTCGGCCCAACATGTTTTTTTCTTCCACTCCTCTCTGTCACTCGTCAGTTCATCACTCACTCCTTTCGCTATCATATCCTCCTTCACACAATCTATCCATCTTTGCCTCGGTCTTCCCTTCTTTTTACGTCCTTCCACATTCATACTTAACATTCTTCTGCCTACATACTCGTCAACCCTGCGCATAACATGACCATACCATCCAAGCCTATTACTCCGCAGTCTCTCTATCACTGGCGCTACTTCCAAAGCTCCCCTGATATACACATTTCTTATCTTATCCTTCCTTGTCACACCACACATCCATCTTAACATTCGCATCTCTGTCACATGCACCTTTCTTTCATCCATCTTCTTCATAGCCCAACACTCTGATCCATACATGACAACAGGTCTGAATGCCGCCTTATAAATTTTTCCCTTTAGTTTAAGGGGCATTCGGGCGTCACAAATTGTCGCTGAGACCTGTCGCCACTTCATCCATCCCACATTCATTCTGTTGTTAATGTCACGGTCAATATCGCCGTTGTTTTGGAAGAGCGAATCAAGGTAACGGAAATCTGAGCAAACTGGAAGGGATACACCGTCTAAGGCAATTTGGGAGAAATTGGAGGGGCCACCAAAGTCACAGAACATATGTTCAGTTAAAAAAAAAAAAAACAAATAAATTTACTCCGACTGATTTTAAGCCCAACGTTCTCCAATCTCTCCTGCCATTTTCCCAGCCTGCTCTGTACCTCACTCGCATCCTCTCCGACAAGAACAATGTCGTCGGCGAACAGCATGCACCAGGGTGCCTCCTCCTGTATGTCCGATGTCAAGGCATCCATAATCAGGAGGGACAAATACGGGCTTAAAGCCGATCCCTGGTGCAAGCCCACTGCCACATCGAACCTGTCGGTGATGCCAGCTTCAGACCGAACATTTGTACACACTCTTCTATACATTTCAATCACAAGCCTTACATACTTCTCTGGCACTCTTTTTTCTCTTATAGCCCACTATAGAACTTTGCGCGGTACCCGATCATACGCTTATTCCAGGTCTATAATGACCATGTGCAAGTTTTTCTGTGCACCCCGGTACTTATCACAAAGTTGCCTAAGGGCAAATATTGCGTCTATGGTCCACGTTATATCTACTGTAATAATCTGTATTTTCCTGCAATTCAAAAAGTATAGTACACCAGTTTGTTATACTCTAGCGTGTGAAATTGTGTATGATAAATAATCGTTAAAGAGGACACGCTCATTATTGGCGAAAAATAAACTTGGTAAGCTTTCTACATATTTAAAATATTTTTCAAACAATCAAAGCGATATCTAAAGTAGCACCATATTTTGGCAATACAGCGTTTTTTGTTGATGACAATTAAAAAAATGGTACAAACCTACTTGAAAAAATACGTAGTATTAAATAGCCAGTTGCAAGAACACTACTTAAAAACGGTGTCATATTCAAAAAAAGTTATTAATTAACCACATGACAATACTCGTCTATAAAATTCTAATTTATGGTACGTGATTAATTAAATTAATTAATTAATTTATTTATTGCTTTATCGCATGTATGATTTCCTTAAAGTAGGTTTCTTGAAACTGGATGTTAGTGTTTAAAATAATACTCAAAATTTTCGTTTTCTAGATGCACAATATCCAACTTTACGATTTTCAGTCTGTCAGATCGACAACAATGATAGTTTAACTAATAATAATAAAGTTTGTTTCTTACGGGAAAGCAGCGACTCGCGTGCGACATCAAAGATTTGTGACATACGTTTTGTGGCAAAGGCATTAAAATACTGCCATTTTTGAGGTTAAAATGTTAAAATAAATAAAAAAATATAATGTGAAAATAAATAAAAAAAAAAAAAATTATCATAGTACCAAAATTCATTTCTATGCTGATTTTTAAATATCATTTTTTTTCACGAAAAATATCGTCATTACATGTCGTTTAAATTCATAATTTAATGTCAAAATAAATAAATATAAATATGACTTCATAATAAATAGATCACACCTATGTGTTCTAAGATTTCGTTTCAAGGATGCTGTTTTTCTATGTTTTTCGTAAATCTTATTATTACTTATTGTTATATTTCATTTTCATTTATTTTTATTTTTGACATACTTATAATTTTTTTTTGTGGACGACCACACTGTAAGACATGTAAATAATGGCACATATACCAATTTATGTAATACTTGTTTTGTGGAATAAATGAATATGAATCCATTGACAGCTAGTGAAATAGAACGAAACGGATATATATATACCACACGCGTCTTATCGGTAAGTGGCTCTATAATATACGAAAAACTACTGTAATATTCAATTGAGCCGGCGCCCACGCGTCGTACGAAGACGACAGGTAACAACTCCCAATTTTTACTTCGATAGCAAATCGTGTTACAGTAAAAATGATACAATATAATAAAATATGCGATATGCGGGAAAATATTTGACGACCGCTTAGCCTAGTGGGTAGCAACCCTGCCTACGAAGCTGGAGGTCTCGGGTTCGAATCCCAGGTCGGGTCAGTATTTATATCATGAATATTGATACTGGTACCGGGTCTTGGTTGTTATATGTATATGGTGTCTTCGCTCGGTACTCAAAACACAAGCTAATGCGTAGTTTGGGGCCTAGACGTTGTTGTGATGTATACGTTATTTTATTATATATTATTTTTTTTAAAATATTTTCGCTAATCGTATCGCCTGTATCGATATAGTCTTGCAATAAAAATATATCGTGTATACACGAAAGAAATGTAAACAAATACTATTTTCCCAAACATTAAGCAGTGTATAGATATTTAGTCGCGCCCTAACAAATATACGATTAATTACAATAAAACCCCGGTTGACATTCAGGATCTACCCCTTAACAAGTTTAAAACTACAATAAAACGAAAGCTTTATGCAAAAGCTTATTATAAAGTATCTTACTACTTAGATGATAAAAATCAATGGGTCTATAAGCCGCTTGCCTATCAGTCTGTTTCAATGATATTAATCTTTAAGCACTTATTTTTAAAAAGAGCGTCCCTCAGTTTCTTGCGTATTCTTCTGAGAGGAAACAGCACTTTTTGAATGCGCCTTTGTGGTGATGTTCTTCCACAAAGTAATAAAATTCATTCTTGTGACGTATTTCAAGATTATGTTACATAACTACGAAATAAAGTCATTTGATTTGATTAGAAAATTCTAAACGATTCGGTAGAAACAATATTATCGATGGTGTTTTTAAAAGGAAATTTTGGCAATATATGACTTTCTATCAGATAAGGTTTTCGAAAAGTGATATCAAGAAATATCACATAGGCGGAGGGGGGAGAAAAACAAAAATGTGAATAATTTATGTACATAACTATCACTGACTCCGTGCCTCGGAGAGCACGTTAAGCAGTCGGTCCCGGACGCTGTCAATATATGGCGGTCGTTACAATCCCCAAACCGCAGTGTAGTTGATTACGCAAGGGGGATCCAAGCCCCCCTATACTAGGGGGGGCTTGAAGCTTAAATCAACTACGTTCCTAGTTCCTAGGGGAGGCCTAAGCCCCTGCAGTGGGGTAAAAAATGAAAAATGGGCTGATGAAGTGAAGAATAATTATTTGTTATAACGACAAATTATATGTATATTTGTTATGAATACAATTACTGTGCCTCGGAGAGCACTTTAAGCCGTCGTCGGTCCCCTTTAAGAGAGTTTTCGTTCACTTGTACCTTGAAGACTGTTAGACTGATTTTAAGAGAGCCGTCAATGAAGGAAATTTTAAATACTTAAAGCCTTTCTTCGTTATCATACCATCAATTTATTTATGGCCCACTGCAGGGGCTTAGGCCTCCCTTCGGGATGAGGAGGCTTGGAGCTTGAACCGGGAACGGTTGCCATCAATAGATGGCAGTCGTTAAAATTCACGAACCCGCACTGGCCCAGCGTGGTGGATGAAGCTCCATCCCGATCATCCGAAGGGAGGCCCAAGCTCCTGCAGTGGGGCATTAATGGGCCAATGGTATGGTATAACTACAAATTAAGAACTTTTTCTTTGATTTAAGCTGTGAAACCTTGTTGCTCGCCAAACATGAATCCATGTCAACGGGCAGTACCTTTATAGGTTTTGATTTGCGAGGGTCAAAATATGCGACACAAATAGCATTTTTTTTTCGATTACGCTGACTTACAATCTTAATTTTTTTGCAGCTCCAAGGGACGGTAGACATTTGATATTAATTTCAACTTGATACATCCACGCCTTCACGAGAAAAAGGTATTGACAGACAGACAGACAACAAAGTAGTCCTAAAGAACTTTCTTTTTTTCCTCTCAATTTAATGGAATTGAAATTGGTATGAGAACATAAAAAAAAATATGCGAGCGTTTTATATATCCACGCGATCACGACCGCAGGTTATAGCTAGTTATAGTTCGCCTCAAACTTTATGGCGGATCGGAATACAACGCTATAAGCGTGCTTGCGCAGGTACAGTAATATACTAAAACTGGTTACTGCGACGCGACTTGTGCTTATGTTCACATCTGTCATAAAGTTTGATTGGAACTGTACTCATAAAAATCGTAAAGTTGGATGAACACTTATAAACAATAAAACATATAAAATACTTCACGCAGTAGGTACTATTCGATAGAGCCTCTGTAATAAATTTCGAGATCCGATTATTAGGTAATAAATCAAGAATAATAATAATAGATAAAATTAATTTCAATAAAAACTATACTTAAACTAATAAAACAACCTCTAAGACTATAGACATTTAAAATATACAATGGCATCAGGATCACAGATGGATATAGAAAGGACAAATCTAAATTACAAATCACATTCGCAATAAAATAACATTTTATAATCACAGGTTTTAACGCGCGTCCGCCGGCCGCGGACGCTGATGAGCGAATGACGTCATTTTCGAAATGGCGTTCGACTATAAGGAACGGGTCACGAATGGTAGACAGCGGGTATCGAGCCACAGACAACGAGTCATGAGTCATAAATAATCTAAACATGGGTTTTATTAAGCTAACGGTACAGTTTTCCACCTTAGACTTGTCGACTGCGTACCTAGACAAAGACAGTCTATACATTTGCCATAGAGAATAAATGCCAGCATTTGAAAAATGACAAGTCATAGAGAATGAATCTATGGCATGCACTATAGACAATATAAGATGAATCCTAATATTTTCGAAATGATGGTTCACAGTTGATACTTCTAAATCACGATCCATAAAATTTGGTTGCGTTAGACCACCAAATTTTAAGCAAATTTCAAAATGGCGTCTGACTATAGACAATGAATCACTAATCATAGAGAATGAATCAACGGCATGAACAAATATAAAATGAACGTCAACATTTTTAAAATAACGCTTGACAAATGACAACCTTAGATCACGAGCCATGAATTCTGGTTTTGTTGACGTAGAGACGTCATTTTTAAAATGGCGCCCCAGCATAGACAACTCACGTCTACAACTTGTCACGCTGCCATATTCACACGATAATTCGGATCGAATTCTAATCAGTACATACCTATCTAAATCGCTCAAAAGGTTTATTGATATTATTCCACTAAAAATAATACTGCTCGAATATTCCGACCGGCGGACGTAAACGCTTATAAAATTAATCTTATAATATAAAATAATAATAATTAATAAGTCACTTATTGATCCATTAGAAAAGTAAAAAAATTGTGATGTAAGCTTAAAACTAAATGTAAAACTTATTGAAATACAGCCGTGATCAGACACTAGAAAAAGCGGTTCGATAACTAAAATTATTTTCGTGTTGCAACACCGAGATTCAAAGACTAGCCGGGCCGTTTTTTTACGACAGCAACACACACCGATAAATGTCTCATATTTGCGGGTACACCTACACAATATATTTTTTCTAAGACGAAATACGAATTTCAATAGAAACCCGACGCTTATAATCAACAGATGATAATAAATTACTAATTCAAATAACTTATTACTATTAATACAGACGACTATATTATGAGATTCTAGACTGTTCCACACGTCCGCCATTTTGTATGAGAGCGGCCATTTCGTGTGTGGAACGACGTCAAGTTTAATATCCCATATAAAGTTAGCCGCTTTTCCTTCGTGCTGACGCCGCCATTTTGGTTAAGGGCAGTGTTGTTTTTTTGGTTTCTTTAAGTGCTCTTCGTCTATACCCGATTTGGGTACCTCGGTGTACCTTTCGCCCTTGAGACTCACGATTTTATTGTCACGATAGCGCACGAGCTTCTTGGGCTCGATTTTTGGCGCAAGTGGCTTGTGCTCCTTGGTGTCAGAATTCTTATCGACGTATGAATATCTGTAAAAAATTTATAGTATTAATTGACTATTCAGTAAACGTTTAGGAATAGATCTTTCGTCAATACTGTCCTTAAGGATCATAACGAAAAACTTTTTTTTGCTTACTGTACAATACGCGAGTAATATTATTTTTGCATTTAATAGAAATATGTTATATTTATTAAGAACAACTAATAAGTGAAATTTTTTTATTGATATCTACAAAAGTGCCGAAGATACAAATTTTTGAAATAAAACGTGCAAAGACGTCATTCGTTTACATTACTGTGGGCTAACTTGGATATTTCGTACGTAGCGGCACCGAGTGACGTCACGAGCGGGTCGTAAAAACACAAACTTTGATTCGTTGTATCTCCTGCAATAATAGGTAATTTCCCGAAATTCAAAAAGTATAGACATCAGTTTGTTATACTCTAGCGTGTCATAGCGTATGCCACATAATTTTGTTGACGAGGACGCGCTCATTACTGCCTTGGTGAACACTCTAATGCTTAGTCAGAACATGAAAAAAAAAACGAAAGCATTTATTCAATGTAAGATGCATTTGACGACCTCATAGCCTAGTGGCCACCAACTCTGCCTACGAAGCTGGAGGTCCCGGGTTGGTCGTGTCAGTATTTATATGATGAATATTGATACTGGTACCGGTGCGTGGTTGTTATATGTATGT
Organism: Luffia ferchaultella; assembly: GCA_949709985.1. Taxonomy (NCBI): domain Eukaryota; kingdom Metazoa; phylum Arthropoda; class Insecta; order Lepidoptera; family Psychidae; genus Luffia; species Luffia ferchaultella. Next base: position 8,343,948 of record OX453270.1, on the reverse strand, counting down.
GGTGTCTTCGTTTGGTACCCAAAACACAAGCTATAGCTTAGTTTGGGGTTTAAAAGTTGTTGTGATGTATATGTCATTATTATTATTATTTACCGCCTGTTCAAAAATACTAGAATGAGAAGAACCGCCAAGAAACTACTTCTGATATTTTTTACTATATATCAAATTAATGTACATGCATTATCATTTATAATAGCTGTTGGTTTTCCCACAATAAATAAATAAATAACTAAATTGAAAAAAAAATTAAAAAAATTAGAAGAGATTAATAAATTTTTACTTGGTTGAAATTTTACACATTTATTAAACTGTTTACTATTTAACTGTAATACCTCCATTGGAAGTCTATTATAAAAAGCAGCGAAGTGCGAATCGGACTAGCACACAAAAGGTTCTGTACCATGGATACAACATAAAAAAAAACAAGTTTCTTGTATGGGGACCCCCTTTAGCTCTTTAACTTTATTTTGTTTTTATTATTTGTTGTTATAGCGGCTATACTAGTATACACTTCGTGAAAATTTCAAGTGCTAAGCAGTAATCTCACAATCACCAATCACTAAAAAGTAGAAAAAATAAACATGTTTCTTGTATGGGGACCCCCTTTAATTTTTTATTTAATTTTGTTTTTATTATTTGTTGTTATAGCGGCCATTGTAATAGACACTCCACTCCTGAAGGGTACGTAACGATCTCACAACCATTAATCACCAATGTACAGCTTCGGTAAATGAGACGTCTGAAATTTTTCTACTCGACTTCTCCAACTTTAAAGTTGCTATAGAAATATGTCTGTACGCCTGCCTCACCTTGCTATAATTCGGCTTTTCAGCTCAGCATCATCTATGAGAGGTTGACGGACCGCGTTGGTGAGCGCGCTGCCAGCAGTCAGCGCCTGACCATGCTCCCGTCTATGTAATAGAGTCGCCGCTGCGCGTTCCACATCACCTCGGGCGATCGACACACAGTGTTTGATCTGAAAAATAATAAAATTGGATACATCGAGACATGTAGAACGGTAAAACGGTTAGCTGAATAGGCCAGTTGCCTTTTAAAAAAAAAAAATATTTTATATGAAAGAGTTTTCTAAATATATTATACCACACCAGTGAAATATTTTGTTTAAATAAATCGATAATAACAAAGTTATAAATGTTGGAAATGTCTTGTTAGACAGAGAGGGTAACACCGTACAATCTACTAAGCCTGTGATGTCGGGACATTTAAAAAATGTTAAATTTTCGCTTCGCAAGAAAGAGACAGAGATAAAAATTTTATTGTTTAGAAGTTCCATATTCCTCAACCGAAAATAATTTTTTTATCGTATAAAGTCCAATTTTATATTTTCTTCTTAAATATATTTGTTAAAGTTTAAAAGTTTACTCTTTTGCAGGATTGGCGGTGGAGACGAGACAGTGTCCGTCGTAGTGTTATACACACACAATATATCCATTAGTCTATGAGAAAGCACAGTAAAAATATAGGTAAAGTAACTACGTACAAACGTTCGAAACGACGCACTCACACAGACACGCTGACCGATTGATCAATTGGTCGAGTGGTTAGAGACCCTAAGCAACTGCGGAGCCATATTATAAAAAAAAAATCAAGTATGTATACCAGTTGTCTAGTACCCCATAATACAAGCATATTTGCTTACTACGGAACTAGATGGCGCTGTGGGGATGTCCTACATAGGTATTATATATAAAAAACAAGACCACTAAGTCGAAGCCGCGACTGACAGCACTCTGCGACGTCCACTTACGCCCGCCGCACATGCTGCCACTCGCAGAGGTCGTCACGAACCAGTAGTACTGAACTCAAATGTAGACACGTGTCGACCAATATCCGGCCATATCAGTGACCGTGAGCGCAGTATGAACGAGTGAGAGTGCTAGCATTTGCGGCGGGCCTTAGGGGTCCTGTTAGTTAGTTCGGGTCATCTGCTTCCCTCAGGAGGGAGCAGGTGCGGGTATAGGGTTCTCCCTGTTCCCGTACATCTTCTCGTCGAGGACACGGCCCCGACGGTCGATAGATGGGTGACGCTGCCTAGTCTCGTCGGGCAGGCAACGCGTCGCCCTGCGATGTGTTGGGTGACGTCAGTAGTTCGCGTGGGAGCGGGCGCCCGTTCGGCAACTGCTCGCGATACGGAGGTATGTTGTGGAGGTGGGTGAAGGAGCTATCGTCGGCGCGGGCGAATATGCGATGCGCCAATCTGTGCACGAATTCCTCCACCGATGGGATCCGCAGGTCGCGAGCGATTACATCATTTCTGACCTACCGCCCGGCTCCCACGATCACACGCAGGGCGACGTTCTGTTGCTGCTGCAATCTTCGGGACGTTGCCGAGCATAGCGCATACCATGCCGGTGCTGCGTAGGTCAATCGCGAGCGGATCTGCGTCTTATAGACACTGAGTTTAGCGCGCAGCGAGAGGCGCGAAGCCATTACAGGGCGTAAGAGAGCGAGCGCAGCGCGAACATGACGAATGGCGTGCTCCACCTGCCCGCCCATTCACACAGCCACAGCGCGCGGGCGATCTCGTACCCAAGATAGCGCACGCTATGCGCCCACTCAATGTCCTGTTCGCTCAACGTCAATTTCCGTGACATGATGCGCTGTCGGCCGGTCAGCAGGACGGTCGTCTTCCCGACATTGACGGCCATCCTCCACTTATCCAGCCATTCCGGTAACGCGTCGAGCACCCGCTGCATTTCGCAGCAGCCTGATTAGCCCGACGAGACGAAGCAAAGAAAGCACTATTGTCTGCAAATAGCGCGAGCGTGACGTCATTTTCACCATCCCTAAGCCGCCGGCTCAGAGTGAGGATGTCGTCCGTGTACATCGCGTACAGAAGCGGCGAAATACAACTGCCTTGGGGTACTCCGGCGTCGATAGGCCAAGACGTGGATACCGCACCATCGACAGCCACGTAGTAACTCCGGCCGCTCAGGAACGATGCTACCACCTGCACGAGTGCTGGTGGAGTGCTCGTTCCGAGCAGTTTAAACAACAGACCAGGATGCCAGACATGATCGGATGCGTTCTTGATATCGAGGAAGACATCGACAGTACGCCGGCCGCAGTTCTGCTCGGATGCAAGTAGGTGGAGCACTCTCGTGAGTTGGAGCGTGGTAGAACTGTGCGCGCGGAAGCCGAACTGCTCGTCTCACAAGGGCATGTAGGGATGCAGTTTACGCAGCAGCAGTCGCTCAAACAGCTTTGCTATGAGAGGTAGCAGCGTGATGGGCCGATAGCTCGATGTGTGCCGGGGATCCCTCCCCGGCTTAGGGAACACGATCACCTTACCGACTTTCCAGGCGGCAAGAAAGTGACCTGTCTGTAGTACTCCGTTGAATAGCCCGGTCATAGCTACCCAGGCTTTTCGCAGCAGCTGCATCAGTGCTGTGGTGGTTATGCCGTCGGTTCCTGGTGCCTTCTGCTTTGGCAGGCGGAGCGTCGCCTTGCGCAGCTCAGCCGGAGAGATAAAGTCGTCCCCGGCAAGCGGCGCGAACGGCGCCGACAGGAACTCCTTCACAATATACAACGTGCTCGCGATGCTCGGCGATCAGTGGTGGTAGTGTGGGAGCTGCTGGGTGGGGGGTGAATTGCCCCTGCAATATGCTCCGCCAACAGCTCAGCCCTGTCCCCGATGGCATAACAACGCGCGCCCGCTCTGTCAAAGAGTGGACACACGGGAGCTGGGGCTCGAGTTAGGCATCTATTGAGGCGGAGGGGTCCTGTTTAACTTGTGTCTGCGTGAGAGCGTCGTTTCGAACGTGTAGTACGCAGTTACTTTACTGCTTCAGCTATATACTAGCGACCCGCCCCGGCTTCGTACGGTAGCAAAGCACATATGCAGTAGTGTTTTTTTTCTTGTAGTGTTGTATCAGCTTGCTAATTAAATCTAATCCATATGTTCGACGCAAAAAGCAGATACGACACTACAGCAGAAAAAAACACTATGGCATATACGGTTTGCTACACGTGCAAAGCCGGGGCGGGTCGCTAGTTATGTTGTAGTGATTTACTGTGGAGAGAGCATCGATCAAATCTGCTGTGCCGAAAAGTATCGAGTATGGACAAAATCGAGTTGCGCGCGAATCACTTGAAAAGGATCCTACTTTGAATATTCTCGTAAAAGTTGAAAAATATCTGGTCAAGTGCGAGTCGGACGACTCGAGCACAAAGGGTTCCGTACAACCGTACAATATTAAAAAAAAAAACCCATTATGGAGACCCCCTAAAATTTTTACTTTATTTTATTTTCATTATTTGTTGTTAAAGCGGCCACAGTAGTACACACTCTGTGAAAATTTTAAGCGTCTACTCTATCAGTTACGACGGTACAGCCCTGTGAGAGACGGATGGATGGACGAACGGACGGACGGATGGACAGCGGATGCTTAGTAAAAGGGTTTCCGTTGGTACCATATGGGTACGGAACTCCAAAACTTGTATTAGAAGACAGTCATAACTGTAAAATACTGTGCTTGATTTCCAGGACAATTATAAAAAGCTGTTAAAAAAAAAAGTTGGAGAAAATTGTTATAAAGTGTTTTGTTGTTTGCAAGATAATGCATCAGTCACATAAGCAAAATTGCTTTGGCTGTTCTGTTCAACACTCAAATTAACCTACACTGTAATCAGATGAATTTCAGATGATCAAAAAGTCAAGAGGTGTCATATAAAATACTGCGTTCTCGGGTTAAGTACCTAGAAGATTCGTGTTATAAGAGTTACATTGCATCAATTGAAAAGTCAATAGAAACGAATCCTAAATATTTTTGGTCATTTGTTAAAGGTAAATCAAAATCTCACTCAATTCCAAGTAGTCTAAATTACCAAAGTGTAACTTACAACACAGGTGAGTCAATTAGTGATGCATTTGCAAGTTATTTTATGTCTAACTTCTTAAACCCTAGTAAAACTTCTAACTTAAATATTGCGCATGAAACTACAGCGTCAATTTCATGCATCTCAGAAATAGAGATAAATGTAGATCATGTATCCCGGGCTATTGAAGGCGCTTGATCCATCAAAATCTGCTGGACCAGAGGTTTTACCCGCTTTTTTCCTTATTAATTGTGCAGAAACGTTATCACTGCCATTATGTTTATTATTCCGTAGGTCGTTAAAGGATTGTTCTGTACCTGATATTTGGAAACGTGCTTATATTACGCCTGTGCATAAAAAAGGCCTACGATCGGAAATCACAAATTATAGACCAATTTCCAAGCTATGTATTATTTCTAAGGTTTTTGAAAAATTGGTTTACGAACAAGTGTATCCTTTACTTAAGCAGTCCTTTAGCCCGTCGCAACACGGCTTCCAAAAAAATAAATCTACAGTGTCTAATTTAATCTTACTCAATACTTACCTAACTAAAGCAATGAATGACGGACTACAAGTTGATGTTGTGTACACAGACTACAGCAAGGCCTTCGATCGAATTGACCACAACCTCCTAATATACAAGCTCTACCTTGTTGGTATCTGTGGTGACTTGCTGCGATGGTTTTCATCTTACATCGATAATCGCTCTCAGGCTGTTGTCGTCAATAATTACATCTCCAGCTGGGTATCTATCCCCAGTGGTGTACCTCAAGGCTCTTTGTTAGGGCCACTATTATTTAATATCTTCATTAATGACATCGAATCTTGCTTCAGGTCTTCAAATTTACTATGCTTTGCTGATGATATGAAAATTTTTGCCACTATCTCATCTCAGGCAGATGCGAGGTTGTTACAAGAAGACCTAACGCGGTTGGAGGAGTACTGTGCTGTAAATCAGCTTGATCTAAACCCATCCAAGTGTGCTTTTGTTGTATACTCGCGTAAGAAACATTTAGTACACTTTGACTATGTACTGAAGGGCCAGAAGCTTCAAAAAGACAATATTATCCGTGATCTTGGGGTTTTTCATGATTCCCACCTATTATTTGACACCCACGTAGATAAAATCACAGCAAAGGCTTCTAGGGCGTTAGGCTTCTTAATGCGTACTGCGAAGGAATTCAATAATATTAAAACTATTAAAATTCTGTATTGTACTTACGTTCGTAGTGTTCTGGAGTATGCCTCACAGGTCTGGAATCCTTTGTACAACACCTATGTATCGCGGATAGAGAACATTCAACGTAAATTTATACGCTATTTATGTTACCGCACCCATGTAACGTACCGCTCTGAAGACTACCTATCCTTATGTAAGAAACACCATCTGCTACCGCTAAATAAACGTCGTGAGATCGCAGATATTATATGTTTGTTAAAAATATCGTCAGGTGCTATTGACTGCCCTGACCTTCTATCCCAACTATCGCTTAGGGTTCCTGCAGCGAACCTCAGAAATAACGTACCACTTCATTTGCCAAACATGTCGACCAACTATGGAAGGAATGCTTTCATCTGGCGAGCTAGTGATAACTTTAATAAATTATGTAATCAATACGATTTTGACTTGTTTAACACGAGTGTTTTATCGGCAAGGCGAGCATTATGTAGCGATTTCTTTATTTCTTCGTGTGTGACTATATGTACTTGTAACCCTTTTATACAATTTTTGCTGTTGTTCACTTTCTTTTTCCTGTGCTGTCAGTTAATAACGTATGTTTTGTTTTTCTACTTTATATCTATAAGTGAAAACCTGTTATTGGCCTTTTATAACTATTATGTTTATCAATAAGTTAATTTGTGCTGTTGGTTTTCCATACAAATAAAATAAAATAAAATAAATAAAATAAAATAAGTCTAAAAGTTCCCCATATTTATATTGCATATACAGGATGTTTGGTACAGCGACCCCCGATTTTTTTTCGTGGACAGTACAACTTATTTACAATCAGTTTAAGTCAACTTACCTCTATGAAAAGTGTTATGGTTTTTTTTTAAATCTTATTTTTGTGTATTTTCATCAATATAACTCAGTGGTGGCCAACCTTGTGCAGGCGGGCCACAACACTAACACTTTAATGATGAGACACATTAATTAAGCTGAAAAGAACAGATACTACACTTTGATCTTCGCCAAAAGGCTGAGAAGCGATACCCAACCCGCAGTGGAGCAGTGTGGTGGATTTAAGCTCCAAGCCCCCTCTCGCCCTGGGGGAGGCCTAAGCCTCTACAGTGGGATAAAAATGGGCTGATGAAGATACATTAATTTGTTTTGATTTACAAAGCTTTTCTAAATCTAACCCGCTACCCATAGTCGAACAGAAATTAATGTGTTGATTTCATTTTTATACCTCAAATTGGTATGTTTACGTTTTGCTATTAAAAACAGATCTCAAACATGCACATGTGATACATTTCTGAAAAGTAGAATAACCAAAGAAGTTTTTGACATAGGTTGAACCACGAAAAGAACTTTATTTATTTTAATAATTTTTTTTAAATGTTTTTTTTTAATTTTATTAATATGATATTACACAACTTTGACCGTTGTCAGTGTTGTCACGGAGATAAATACGGAACCGACTGTGTATTTAAATATTAGATTAGTAATTAGAGAAACGAATAAAAATAACCGGAGAAATACAGTATGTTCAATTCATGAGTTAATTCAAGTAATATGAGTCAGGGTATTGATGAAAATACACAAAAATAAGATTTTAAAAAAAACCTTACTTGACTTAAGTTGACTTATTCCGATTGTAAATAAGTTGTACCGTCCACGGGAAAAAGCGGGGGTCGCTGTACCAAACAACCAGTATATAATATTAGCATTGTTTTTGTAACTGCCACAGCTAGCTAAACGTAAATCTTCAACAGGCGTCATCTCAGTCAGTGGGACAATAAATGGATCAATAACCTTAACTCAGTTCACTGTACTAGTTATTGCAGGAACGCCGTACAAGACAATAGGTAACCATAAATAATCATCATTTCGATGGGCAATACTGTCGATGGTTTTTTTTATTTGTACAATACAAAGTAAACAAACAAACCTCCATCGCGCAAGTGTTAGGGAACATCTCGTGTAGAGCGCGGCATTGCGGCGCCAGCGGTTCGGGCGTGACCGGAGTTCTGGGCTCGCCCTCAGATGATTCAGAATTGCAATGCGATCTGAGCAAAATATAAACGTGGTGATGGACGTTGTTCAAAATTTTGTAACAGGGTCTAAAAAATGTTGTATTTATAGGAATACAAGTCTTTATTCTACAAGAAATTTTTTTTTGAAGTGTAATAACAGATATAAGAAATCGTGAGATTATTAATATGACGTCACCACTACATGCAGCTGTCGTTGGCTATACAAGCAAGTACAATACGTCATCAGCTACCAATTTTAACTACCGATTTTTCCTTGAAAATTTCATATATAAAATTAAAAAAAAAAAAAAAAACAAACTACCTACTCCAGATTGTCTATCATTTTCAGTCAATGCCCATTGAGATGGAATGAGTGTTAAAGCGAGACATAAATATCAGGGCCTGAAAATTCCTATCCCGCAGCATACTGCACTGCACAACACGGCACGGCCCGCTTAGCCAATCCGCCGCGGCGCACCGTACCGTACCATGCCGCACCGTATGCTGCAAAATGCTACCCAGCTTACCTGGACGACAACTTTCAATCCCATTCTATAGTATATGTGATGCATATATATATATATATATTTTTTACCTTTGACTCTTGTTGATAGACGGCAACATTTCGCTGAGACTCTGCAACGTGAGGCTAATCTTGTCATCTCCATTATCTTCCCCTGGAATATGAAAAAAGGTTTGTTATATTTCACACATATACCCAGCATCCGGGCACGCAGAAGAAACAAACTTCCACCTGGTAGCAGAATGCCTTATGCACATAATACTCAGATGGGAAATTTTAGGAACACACATGACAGACGAAGAGCAGCTTGCAGATATTAATATTGGGCAGCTGGTAGGCTTTTGCAAAGCAACAAGAAGGTTCGAGACAAGATCAAATTAGGAATTGGGCGAAATATTCCACTATTGAGAGGACTGATGATGATGAGGCCTATGTGAGCCGACGTCACCGAAAATAAATAATTTATACATCTCACACATGAGCATCTAGCCCCAAACATAGCAGAGCCTGTCCTAGACGCACACGAGAACATTCATCCTGTATATTTCTATATAGGATTTAAGATTTCTGCCCTCCTATTTTACATAAACTGTGACTATGCTGAACATCACACTCCTCTGTGCATATAGTATGCTTCAAAAGGGGTCTAAATTTTTTTTACACATTAATATATAGATTAAATAATAAATAAAATTATAATAAAAAAATTATTAATGAATTATTGGAGGCCCCCTTCATGCTTTGCAATGTCTTCTGATAAAATTAAGCATGATATGAACTATGTATAATGTATGCTTCCCGTAGTTTATTTAATTTAATATAAGTACTTAATAAATTTTACTCAAAAAACCTGCTAAGCATTTTATGATGCTCGTCAGCCCTCCTTAGTAGTTCAACTTCTAATTCTAGCATTCATGAACTCAGAGCCTGATGAAGTCCTTACAAAAGATGCTTATTTTTGGTCCTTTACTAAGTCCTGAATTGGTTAGACATTTTTTAGCGTGCGACTTACCAACCTTCCTTCTATCACAACCTGCCTGTTTCTATCACAAATATCCGCTCTACGTGTTTATTTAATCATTCTACTTTCATACATCCTTTCTATTATATAGTTAAATTAACTCAAAAATAAAAACAACAGTTAATTTTTGTGAAATGATTGGGTGGCTATATATTCAGAGAAAATCATGTATTTTTTAGTGTTTACTTTTAAATTCAAATATTTGGCGGCAAAATAAAAACATTAAAATTTTATAATTTATTCGAAAGTAATAAATAATTAGAACTAAGAAAATTTTGTTGTGTTGTTTTAGAATTCTCGTTCGTACTCTCGTAATGAAGTAGCTATCGTCATATTATTTTGTCGTCTTCTCGTATATTTGATGATATAGTATTGTCAGTCGAGAACCGATATATGACTTTGTCGCTAAATAACTATGGGAATCATTGTCGTAAAGTAATTAAAAACAGGAAATTTGGAATTGTGTTGCAAATGAGTGTGTGACTCGATAAAGGTGGATATCATACTTCGCAAAATATCGCTGGTCAAGGTGCACGAAAGGGTAAAAGTATTTCGAAGGTAAGTCGACGAACCAACGGATGCTGAAGCCTAGCCATGACATCGAAGCCAGCCTAAGGAGGAAACTGCAAAAGCGTTGAGTTCATACTTTCATTCAGTAACTCAAAAATTGAATTGAAATTTGGTTTCTCGAATAGTTTATCTTTGTCGAGTATACAGTCCACATCCCCTTTTCCTAAAGTAACCCCAACCCATTTTACATATCATTAATAACCTAACATTTAGGTTTAAGAAATTACAAATAATTCCTAAAAACATTGTATAAAAAAATTTAATTTTCTGTATTTTTGTAAGAAAAAAAAACACTACCGGGGCTGAGATGGTTGCTCTGTTGTACTTTTTGCTGTGGTTTTTCTAAGTTTTAGGTGGAAATTTAGCCTTTTCAATACTAAAAATAAATGAGATTTGACTGGGTATACTACGAGCTGCTTAAATCAAATTTGCTAACCATTTTCTTGATGCTGATCAGCCCTCCTTGATAGTTCAGCTTCCAATTCAAGCACCCAGGAACACACCAAGCCTGGCTCGACATGGGAAAAGTCTGGCACGTATGCTGACATCATTTCTATAAATCCTGGCAGATAAAAATTATTGATTATTTTCTAAAAAGGAGATAGTTGTTTGGTGCACAGGGAACAAAAATATTATGCATGTAACATAAAGAACGCGCCGACGAGAACTTCACGGTGTGACCGAAACGGACAAAGCAGAATCAAAAAAGTCCTAAAAATGAACTATTCCCTTATACCTAAGCGCCGAACCTGGCACATAAGTTGCTTTGACTTAGAAGAGACCAACTAAGGTTGATGGTCAGAGCCATAACTGGTCAAGGTCCTTTTAACAAGCACCTACATAACATAGGTATTACAGAGAGTCTTCTATGGAGGGTCTGCATGGACTATGAACAAATGGGCAGTCACATACTTTTGGAGGGCCGCCTATCAGGTCAAACATATCATCGGGATCAGTGAGGTCGCTCCCAGAAGACATCGGCAATGTGAAGGGTCTGCTGGGCTTCCTGGTGGGGCTGGCTTAAGTACATAACTATCACTGACTCTGTGCCTTGCAGAGCATGTTAAGCTGTCGGTCCAGGTTACCATCCACAGATGGCAGTCATTAAAATCCACCACTCTGCACTAGAGCAGCATATTGGATTAAGCTCCAATCCCCTTTACTCTGGGGGGAGGCCTAAGCGCTTGCAGTGGAGCATTAATAGGCTGGTGGAAGAAATTTTTTATTGCCATTTCTTATGACATGTAATAATAAGTTCTTATTTTTCTTGGGTTATTAAAAAATTGCCTATATTGTTTATTGTCCACTATAAACCACTGGATTTCAGATTTGTTTTAAAATTGGGACAAGGATACAAGCAGAAACGAAGACAATAGAAGTTCATGGAGTAGGTACCTACATGTTGATGTAAATATGCAGCATATAACGAGTAAAAATTTTTATAAGTATAAAGCCAAATGATGGTGAATAAGATATACAGTAATACTTAATAAAAAGGGCCGGTTTTCTAATGCTGCCTGATTAAAATTGTCTTCATAACAATGATCAATTTGAAATCCCGCCAAGATAGGTTGATGGTCCATCATTTCAAAAAAAATAGTTTTGGTTAGGGTTTGCTTCTGATAATGCGAAGAGCGAAATGGAGCGGAGCGACAGCTACCACAAGTCTTGTACTTTTTTTTTCGCATTTCCTTAAAAAATATTTACTGCATGAGGTTCCAACACCCTTCTCCTATAAGCCTAATTAAGTATTTCGTAACATTTCAGCAGGTAATATTGGAAAGCACTACCTTTTAATTTTATAGTGAATTGGTTATTAACTGCTGATAAAAAAAGAGATAAGTCTGTATTAGATAGTAAGTAAAACTATGTTAAAATAAAATTATAAATACCTTCTACATCAAAACAAGGGTCTTGAGACGCTTCTTCCAGTATAGAAATTACATATGATAAGACAATGTCATCTATCACATTTAAATCGGCTGAAGGTATGTTTTTAGTAACAAATTCGAATAAGCTTTCTTTAACAAGAGACTCTTGTTGTGCTATTGCACTCATTTTATTAAAAATCGTATTTATTATATTAAAAAAAGGATAAATTTAAATATGAATACACTTACAAAAGAATCAAAATTAATGACATAAAACATTTAAAACTACGGTTTTTGTGTTTATTAGAAGTTTAGAATGTTGAAGTATATTTAAACAAATTAGTAATATTGATTTGAAATAGTTTACTTTGAAAGAAAATTCGAGTTTTTCGCCGAGAGAAAAATCAATAAACAGCTAGTGTCAGTGACATTATATTGTTTTTAGGAACTAAGAGCAATTGGAAGCAATGAAGTGAAGAATGAGAAACCTAGAACATAGACTAATATAACCATAGATTTATGGAGTATGGAAATATCATATTGTAATGAAGTATCTGTGATGTCAGGGGAATTTCCAATTAAGAATAAATAAGATTTTTTTTTATTATCGCAATAAAGTTTACACAATCACATTTTTGCCTATATTTATTTAAATGTCTAGTAAGCGAAATATTGCACGACAGAACTATGAAAAAAGGTTTATATAATGTAAGCTCTACACGTTAGTCCAACAGCGCAACTGTTTGTCCAACTCGTCCAACTTTCCAGATCTGGAGATCCATGGTGGAGATGTAGTCGTGAATGTTTAACTTAACACACAAGCCATGCAGCCAAGTATAAAAAGTTAACCTGTAAGAATCATAGCTGGTGGCGCTACTCAGAACCTAATTTATGGCCTTATTGGGTATAAAGTACTCATGTTTCACTACAGATTGCGCTATTTGTATTATGTATTCTTTTCTATTTACGTTTTCTACCTAAAATTAGAGATGGCGATGGCGTCATTCACACCGATTCACACAAAGCAACACAAAGCTAAATGCTCATGATGTGTTCATGTTTATGAATATTTGAATAATGCAGATGCCTTACGCAGAGTATATCTACCCCTCAGATGTACACCTATCTACACCTCAGAATCTACACATCCTTTCACTCTTTCACTATGGCTATCGGAGAAACCTATAATGGTTTATGATTAGTCAAGTGCATGTAAATGAACTTTTTTTAAATAAATTATTATTTCATTCATTCATTCATTCACTGCCGGGGACTCTTTCTAACAAAGAAACGTCGATCTTATCTGAAACTGACATGAAGTCAGACAGAATGAATATTTTAAAACAACCTACTGCGCTACTTATGGAGGCGCTGCTCAAACCTTTTCCAATTCCTTTGTGCGTTGTTTATCCTTGGAATTATAAATCCTGGAGATTTTCATATCTTATCGTTTAGATATTTCATTAGTTTCGACCTTCAGATGTACACGTTGGTCATCACTTGACTACTTTTTAATATTTTTCTGAATACATTTTCTGTAAGTACTGTCGTACGAACATAGCCGAAAAAACTGGCCAAGTGCGATTGAAGTCGCGTCTTGAGGGATCTGTAGGTATTGTTTGCCACATGCCACGAAAACGCATGTAAATTAAAAAATACTAAAGGACCAGAAAAATATTTTTATAATAATAATAATAGGTACATGGGACATCCCACACAGCGCCATCTTAGTTCCAAAACAAGCAAGTATTTATTATGCTTGTGTTATGGGTTACTAGACGACTGATGTAATTACTTAAATATTTTTTTATATTATACATATAGTATACATATACCTATATATAAATATTTTACACCCAGACACGGAACGGAATAAATATGTTCATGCACACAAATATTTTTTGTCCCAGGCGGGAATCGAACCCGCAACCTTTGGCTTCGCAGTCAGGGTCTCTGACCACTAGGCCATTCGGTCAGTAATTTTTTTAAATACATATATTTTTAATTTTTTTATTTTAATTATAATGTTTATAATATTATGCTTAAGTACAAATTAACATTATTCGGATTTTTTCATTTCATGATTGTTGGTCAACGGGAAGTAGTTTTTAATGAGTGAGTTTGAGTGATCCCACCCAAGATAAATATTTGTGTGCATGAACATGTCTATTTGTTCCGAGTGTGGGTGTAATATTTGTATATATTATTAAAAAAAAAAAGAATATTTAAGAATGTATATCAGTTGTCTAGTACCCCATAATACAAGCATAATATTTGCTTACTTATCCCAGATATTATTATTATTAAGATATTATATGTATATTAGAATTTTTCAGTAACAATATATTATATTTTATGCAAACTAATTTATTTTTATCTCCACATATTAAAATTCGTCAAAATGAAAATTTCGCGAGAGCCACGTTCTAAGTTTCGTTTGTCTTGAAGCAACCAGTCTACCTCAAACTATATGTAACGTCATTAGACCTCACACGTAAGTTTTACTATCCGAAATTCGCGCGGGCAAATCCTCCAAGTACAGTTAGTAATATAATGATAATTGTCTGTAAAATTATACATAGGTAATCGAATTACGTAATAAAATGACATTATGGTAATTACTAATAAATTATTCCCCATAAAATAAATAAAATTTATTGAACCGTATCTTCTCTTGTTTGGTGTTTGTTACTATGGAAATGTTGGAACACAAAATTATTTTGTATTGTGAAATAGTGAGTGTTTTTTTTTTCATTTTTATTATTATTAACTCTGTAGGTTCTGTCTGATGTTTTAACGTTTCGCTAACAAGTAGATTAAGGTGGTGCGTGGATTCTAAGTAAAATACCAGTCGATAGCAGAAAATGTTTTAAATTAATCCGATCGACTTTGTTACGAGATTACAATGTCAAAACTTGACATTCGAATTTCATTACATTGACATTCATTTATATTACAGGCTAAGGCGTAGATGCATACCGCTTAAAGTAGAGTTGCTGCACTTTCCTCAGTAAAAACGTAGCGACTATCGCAACGTTACAACTGTTAGATAATATAATAATAAAAATAATAATACATGGGACTTCCCACACAGCGCCATCTAGTCCCAAAGTAAGCAAGTATTATGCTTGTGTTATGGGTTACTAGACAACTGATATACATACTTAAATATTCTTTATAATTGGTATATACATATATAAATATTTTTGCGAAGACACCACACACATATAACAACCAAGACCCGGTAAAAGTATCAATATTCATCATATCAACACTGACTCGACCTGGGATTCGAACCCGGGACCTCCAGCTTCGTAGGCAGGGTTGCTACCCACTAGGCTAAGCGGTCGTCAAATGGTCACAAAATGATATGGTCACTACCCACAGTACTTGCATTATTTCAGCCAAATTCTTGGAGTAGTTTGTTGGGGGCATTCTACAGTCCGCCCTCTTAGCCATGATATCAAATCAAATCACATCAAATATCTGTATTTCGTAGTTATGTAACATAATCTTAAAATACGTCATAAGAGTGAATTTATACAATTTATTACTTTGTGGATAAACTTCATCACAAAGGCGCATTCAAAAAGTGCTGGTTCCTCTCAGAAGAATAAGTAAGAAACTGAGGAACGCTCTTTTTTTAACAACATTATAAACAATTTTTTAACAATAAGTGCTTAAAGATTAATATTATTGAAGCAAACTGATAGGCGAGCGGCTTACACCTACGGATTTTTATCATCAAAGTAGCCCGATACTTTATAATAAGCTTTTGCATAAAGCTTTCGTTTTATTGTAGTTTTGAACTTGTTGGGTAGATCTTGAATATCAACGGAAATCTTATTGTAAAAGCGTATACATCACGTATATTTTGCGTATCTATGCAAGGATCTCTCTACCCTTTCGGTAGGCAGTTCTTCGACTGATGTGGCCAGCCTTTTGTTCTCCGAAGGCTTGGTTCTTTACTAACTCTATCTATAGCCTGCCCCAAAACTCGTTGAACGAATTTTAATTAATGAATAATTTCTATCTTATGAGTCTACGTTTTGGTACTATATGCCATTACGAGTAAGAATCGGCACCAAGGATGGCGGGTTTGATTCCCGCCCGGGATAAATATTTGTGTGCATGGACATGTCAATTAGTTCGGTGTTTGGGTGTAAAAGTGTATATAGTATGTATATATTTTAAAGAATATTTAAGTTTGTATATCAGTTGTCTAGTACCCCATAATACAAGCATAATGTATGCTTACTTTGGGACTAGATGGTGCCGTGTGAGATGGCCGAAATATTATTATTATATACTTTAATTAAATGTAATTAAACTATGAAAAAAGACGCTTTGAATTTGTATATAAAATACGAAAAGACTTTCTTCCCAACCTAATACATTGTTAGTTTGAGGACATAAACAATGATTTCTTAAAGTTATCGTAGCAAAACGTATATTTTGCGTACTGCGTGCAGTGCAGGTGCGTGCAGATACCAACAAATTTTAATTCATTAAAAAAATATTGAGGAAAGCTCTTTGAAAAGTTTCCCACAAACAGAAAACGCACTTTGTTCCCCCCGTTATTGTGTCCCCTCAGGGTGAGGGGGTTTGGAGCTTAATCTACCACGCTGCTCCAGTGCGATTTGGTAGATTTTATCGCCTGCCATCTGTTGATGGCACCCTGGATCGATAGCTTAACGTACTCTCCTGGCCACAGAGTCAGTGATAGTTATGTGTTTAAGTCAGAAAAACTCATTGGTATACGCCCGAATTCGGACCACGGCTGCACGGCTTTGTAAACTCGAAATAGGTTCGCTACGCTCGGGCTATCACGTTATTTCTATTATCACTGCATGTCCTTTTAATTACAAATATTGGTCATACATAATTTAATATCTGTAAGTAGGTACACCATGCATTACATTCAAGGTAATGTTTCACCCTAAATAATTTTTGGTAAAATGGATCCTAAACAAACATAAGAGAAACTGGTCTGGTGCGGGGACTACTGTTATATTTATTATATTTGTCAAGAAAATACAAAAATTTGACTTTGTACGATAACAAAACTTATAAACAAAATCATATTCGGTTGAAGAATATGGAATCCATAAGTAATTAAAATTGTATCTCTGTCTCTTTCTTGCAAACGATATTTAACACTATTCTAAATGGCCTGACGTCACACATAGGTACGCCGTGCGGTATTGCCCTCTCTGTCTAACAGGACATTTTAAACATTAATAACTTTGTTAATATAATATAAATAAAGTGTCGTGATAGCCCAAAAGCGCAACGAACCTGTCTCAAATTAATAAGGCCCCATAGGGCCATGGTTCGAATCCGGGCGTGTACCAATGAGTTTTTCTGACTTAAGTACATAACTATCGCTGATTCCGTGCCTTGGAGAGCACGTTAAGCAGTCGGTCCCGGACGCTGTCAATAGATGGCCTTCGTTATAATCCCCAACCCGCAGTGGAGCAGCGTGGTGGATGTAAGCTCCAAGCCTCCCTCCTCACTCCGGGGAGGCCTAAGCCCCTTCAGTGCGGTAAAAATGGGCTGATGATGATGATGATGAACTTTGTTAATAATAATTTATTTTGAAAAACTCTTTCACTGTTATGACGTATTTAGAAAACCCTTTCATATAAAATAATGTTCGATAAATAATCAACTAGCGTATTGAAGAATTATTTTTGTATATTTTTATGTCACTATCACCAATTAAATCTTATTGAATGTCTTCATTGGGATGTGACTTATTTATTTATTTATTTATTTATTTATTTATTTATTTATTTATTTATTTATTTATTTATTAAGCATATAATACAATAACGTACTACAATACCCTGCAAAACAGTTTCAACAGTTTGACTGCAGGAAGAATTACACATAATGTGTCATAACGAACCTGTGTCAAATTTATAATGTCCCATAGGGCCATGGTTCGAATCCGGGCGTGTACCAATGAGTTTTTCTGACTTAAGTACATAACTATCACTGACTCTGTGCCTCGGAGAGGACGTTAAGCAGTCGGTCCCGGGCGCTGTCAATAGATGGCGGTCGTTACAATCCCCAACCCGCAGTGGAGCAGCGTGGTGGACTTAAGCTCCAAGCCCCCCTCCTCACTCTGGGTGAGGCTTAAGCCCCTGCAGTGGGTTAAAAATGGGCTGATGATGATGATGATGATGATGATGTGTCATAATGTGTATACAAAATTTAAGTTAACTTAAGGGAGTGTACTTAATAAATATTTTTTTAATTTGTTTTTAAACTTAACACTATCAGGCTCGAAGCGGATGCCCTCAGACAGACTATTGAGCAAATACGGTAAACCTTTCTTTAGCGTTCTATCTCCAAAGTAGTTAAAAACTCTAGGTAATTGCAGTCTACACATTGTCAGCATATTTGCGCCCTCGCATCTTGAAGGCACTCAACGTCCACCTGGCTCAGCGGCTGACGCGGCCGCAGGGAAAAAACACGTAAAATATGCCATTTTGAAATCGGCTTATGATTTTGTGCCGGTCGCCAGCGAGACAGCCGGACCTTGGTATTCGGAGAAGATATTTGTCCATCAAATAGGCTGTCATCTGAAAGAGAGGGGTCTGGATAGACCTCAGTAGACGTTCCGACTTTCTTGTTGCTCAGCGCATTTCCCATAAAGTGCGGTGACGCCGCCAGCGTGATGGGCACTTTTGGGCGAGAAGAGGTGGGCTTTTTTTGCTCGCTTTAAATTTTGTTAGTTTTAAGTTTCTAGTTATTTATGTTGTGTTAGTTGTTTTTTCTAAGAAGTAAATTTTAGTTTTTAATTTGATTTTATTTAATTTTACTCATAGGCTATTGTCTAATTTGACACATTGTAAAACAAAATTAAATCCTTCTGTTATTTTAATTATATATATTACAAGAAAATCTCAAATCGATGTTATGTCATGTTATGAATAGTACAAATTAGTACTTATGTTATCCAATAGTACAGCTTAGTACGAATTTGATAACTGACTTGTCGCAGCATCGTTTCTATTTTATGTGTAAGAAATCCACCAGAAATATGAAAATCTTGATAGCCCATTATGATATATGGTCTCATATCTCTCTACAGATGAAAGGTTTACTTCCCGTTTACTGCCCGAAGCGGGATTAGAGAGAAATCTACCGCGAAATTCGCCCTCGTTTCGTTTTTAAGCTCTCACAGCTATATATGTAGTTTGTTTATTGTGTCGCGCAAAACTTTTGTAGATGAATAAAACTCGGAAAAGGTACCTTCTTTACATATTGTGACATTTATATGTTGTGTATATATTTATATGTTGTGATAGCCCGAGCGCAGCGAATCTATTTCAAAATTACAAGGGTGTGTGACCGCGGTTCGAATCCGGCTGTGTACCAATGAGCTTTTATGACTTAAGTACATAACTATCGCTGACTCCCTGCCTCGGGGTGCACGTTAAGCAGCCGGTCCCGGTTGCTGTCAATAGATGACGGTCTTTGCAATCCGCCAACCCGCATTGGAGCAGCGTGGTGGATTTAAGCTCTAAGGTTAAGCATCTTGAGGGGAGGCCTAAGCCCCTGCAGCGGGGTATAATGGGCTGATGGCATGGCATTTATATGTACATGTTTATAAAAATTCCAACTTTTGTATAATAATAATAACACATACAATCACAACAATGTCTAGGTCCCAAACTAAGCATTAGCTTGTATTTTGGGTACCAAGCGAAGACACCACATACATATAACAACCAAGACCCGGTGCCAGTATTAATATTCATCATATAAATGCTGACCCGACCTGGGATTCGAACTCGGGACCTCCAGCTTCGTAGGCAGGGTCGCCGCCCACTAGGCTAAACGGTCGTGAAACGGACAGTCGGTTGAGTACCGTCACATATACGTAAATTGCCTAGAGAAATAAAATAGGGTGTTTTTACGATATGATATAGGTCGCACATACAATTTTTATATAGCAATTTGATCGTCCGTCTATCTGACTTAGTTTCACAGCTTCCCGTTTTAAGTTCTGATCTTTAATATGACTTCGATTCAGTGCTGTTATACATTTCAATTCTCGAACGTTTCCAAACAGACGGACAGAAAGCTGATTCTACGAGGTCAAACGGTCGGTCGTTCAACGATGCGGTTGCACCGGGGAAACGACGAGCCACCCGCTTATGTTCATCGTGCTGGCGTCAATATTACACTTGGCGGACTACTTGACGACGAGCACCCAACCGTGTAAGTTGACATTTGGAAAGTACAGTCCGGCGTGGGGGTCGTATGCGTTGATGACCGACGCACACTACACAATTTATATACGATAAATTAACGGGATATTCAAGGTGTTTTTTTGGCTAGAGCGGTGCGGGTGTATAAAAAAACAGTTTGGACAAGTTAAAATACAGTTTAATACAGGTTCCATATCAGCCCATTATGCCTCACTGCAGGGGCAGGGGCCTCCCTTGGGATAAGGGTGCTTGGAGCTTAATCTACCACCTGCGAGTTTCTGGATTTTAACGACTGCCATCTGAAGACGGCAATGGAAACCGACAGCTTGACGTGCATTCCGAGGCACGGAATCAGTGACAGTTATGTACTTACATAAGTAAGAAAAAACTCATTGGTGCATGCCGGCTACTGGGGTTCAAACCACGACCATCTAAACGAAAAACGGGCTCGCCACCACTCGGCTATCACGACAAGATAGTACAAGCGGAGTTGGTATCCCAAAATTGAATATTTATGTGCGGAACAGAAATTATAAATATAATAATAATAATAGCAATATCTGGAACATCCTCCACAACGCCATCTAGTATCAAAGTAAGCAAGTATTATACTGATATTATAAGTACTATACAAATGCTATACATATTTAAATATTCCTTTTTTATAATAATATATACATATATAGACACTTTTACACCCAGACATGGAACAAAATAGAGATGTTCATGCACACAAATATTTGCCCCGGGCGGGAATCGAACTCGCGACCCTCGGCTCCGTGATTAAGGTCTCTAACCACTCGGCCAATCGATCGGCCCAAATAAGATGTGTATATATAAGAACAATTCAACACAACGCAACGCAATGAATTGTCTAGGAAGTCAAAAACTGAAGCTGAAAGACCTAATCTACCAGAAAAGACCAGAATAATTGGAAAAGTTATGTTATTATTGTGTTAGCTGATAATGTCATTTGATCCTCTACAATGTAATAGAGCACTTTTTAAAATTAAAGACGTATTCTTTTATGTTTAATCTTTATATTAATTTCACGTCTATATTATTAGTTGATATATGGATAAATTAAAAATGAATTGCTTTTTTTAAGGTAACTTTTATAATACTTACATTCAAGCATACTCAATTCATTAACCGACGACCGCTAAGCCTAGTGGGTAGCGACCCTGCCTACGAAGCTGGAGGTCCCGGGTCCGAATCCCAGGTCGGGTCAGTATTTATATGATGAATATTGATACTGGTACCGGGTCTTGGTTGTTATATGTATGTGGTGTCTTCCCTTGGTACCCAAAACACAAGCTAATGCTTAGTTTAGGGCCTAGACCTTGTTGTCTTGTATACGTTATTATTATTATTAATATTTGGTATACAAAAATAATATTCCTCTTTTTACTAATAGTTTTTTATATCAAGTATGCCTTTTACCCCCTTTCTTCCCTAGTATTACTTTTAGCCTCCCTCACCCTGAGGGAGGCCTAAGCCCCTGCAGTGGGGTAAAAATGAGCTGATAAAGGATGCCTATTAATATAAAAATACAATAAAAACCTAATATATTGGCAATCGCTTAGGTACATAAATATAGCAAATCGAATTTATCGATCTCATAATTTGTTGAAGCCAAAAATGGCTGGAAATATGATAGCACAAAAATCGGTCAAGTATCAGACGTAATTTCTACATTTCGAATATTTTTTGCGTTGTTCTCAACAAATTAAAATATCTTTTGTTTTGATTTATTTAATGTCTCAGAGAAACAGGATCAATCATTAAAAGGGATGACCGTTTAGTTTTTTTTTGCTTGCTGTTTTCGCAAAATAAATACATATGCCAAGATTAATTAAAGTCGGTTTTCTCAGTCTGTACTCGTATTTAAATATTAAAGCAGAACACGTTGCGACACTTTTATGATGTAACCCAATTTTTTTTGGTTTTGATGCTCCTGTCGCTACCTTCAAATAAAAAAATACAATTTATTTTTTATAATGCCACATTCTGTGACTCGAAAAAATGTGAATAGGTTAGTGAATTTTAATTTAGAGGTTTTATTTATTTTAACACACTATATGGCTATCACCGCCTTTCTCGACTGCCAATTGCGGCGGCAAACAATTTTATGTATTTCTTTTACTTTTTGTTCTATTACTTTTTAATTGACAGGGGATCCTTTGAGCAAGGAATACGTCGTTCAAAGAATCAGTGTTTAGATAGTATTTTTAATTTGTACGTTTTATTAGTTTTTTTAATTAAATTTTAATTTAGAATAACTGTTATTATATTATCTTTTTTATTATATTATATTTTCAAATTGTATAATTTAGAACGTCGTCTTTTTAAGTTCTGTTCATCAAGAAACGCATTTCATGCCCACCTATGCTTATGTAACGCCTTATAATAATTCATATCCGAGGCATCGTTTATAGAGACAAAGTTGGGAGTGCTATATTGTTAATAAACCTGAAATTCAGTCCGATGAAGTCGCTAATATTTGTACAAATCCCAAACATCGAGTACATAGTAAACCTTCCAGATAGTAAAACTTGCTATTTGTTCCCATTTCCTTGAAAGTCAAGTCTGGCCACAAGAACGTGAGATGGTCCCGTTCGAAACTTTTTTGTTATAAAAACAGTTTTAGATTAGTGTACTGTAAAACTACAGTAAAATTACGATAAAAATATTTAATAAAAATTAAGTAAAGTTTAAGTAAAGCTTTCGGGAAGCTTCGTCATCTGTTCTCGTCCCCGCTACCACAATGTATGAAAACCAACGTCTTCAACCAATGCGTCCTGCCTACAATAATGTACGGTGCCGAAACATGGACTCTCACAGCTGGACTGCTCCACAAATTTAAAGTCGCTAAGCGTGCTATGGGGCCGGCTATGCTCGCAATTTATTTGATGGATAAAATCAGAAACACTGAAATCCGTTGAAGAACCCAAGTTGTCGACATGCTTGAAGCAATCAGCAAGCTGAAGTGGTAATGGGCTGGTCACATTTGCTGTAGAACTGATATGGGGTAGACGAGTTCTCGAGTGGAGGCCACGTATCGGGAAGCGAAGCGTTTGACGCCCCCCGGCCAGGTAGACAGATGACCTGAAGCACCATACCGGGGATAGTTGGATGCGAAAGTGGTGGCGAGCCTTGGGAGAGGCCTATATCCTGCAGCGGAGAGACACGGGCTGATGATGATGATGATGATGAAACTCAGAGTCAAATATCTTCATTTTGTAGTTATGTAAACTAATTTAAAAAACGACACAAAAGTATATGGATTTATTGCTTTATGGGCAAAAAAGGCCCATACAGGCGCATTCAAAACAGTACTGGTTTCTCTTAAAAGAATATGCAACATATTGAGGTACACGTTTGTTTTTTTTTTAAACTTAATAAATAATTGTTTTAGCAAAAAGTGCTTTTCCATCATCCAAATACGTAGTTATTAAGCTTTTGTATAAAACATTGGTGTTTTAAATTGTTTTATTGGTAAATCCTGAATATCAACTGGGAGCTTATTGTAAAAGCGTCTACATTGAAGACGTTTATCAGATCGTTTTCATGGAGGAGTGTAATTCGGATATATTTCCGAAATCGATGATGGTAGACAAAAGGCAGTGGTGTCAAAAGATGCAAAAACTTCTGGAGCATCGTACGATGCCAAATTTTCTAAAATCGGTTCCTAACTTATTTTGGAAAATCGAAAATGGTGAAAAAAATACGAAAAACCCCGATTTTGTTGATAATTTCAAAAACGAAAGACAAATATCGAAATAATGAAAAAAAGCTCCCGAGGCAGATGGACTTTCTACAATTTGCAAAAAGAAATTTTGACATAATTATCAGATTCGTTACCCTGTAGAGGGAGATTCGGTTATATTTCAGAAAGTTACAAAGGTAGAGGAAATACAGTAGTGTCAAAAGACGCAAGAGCTCGACGTGCAAAAATGTGTAATACGCTTTTATTTTTAATGTTCATTTTCAATGTCCTCCGATAGTTGCGAGAAGCGCGTTAAATGTAGATTTTCATGTTAACGATATATACTAATCACAATTGTTTCTAAATTAATGAAATATTTTTTACATAAGTACATTATATTTTCAAATATATTTTGGCCCAGTAAAGTATTTACTTTTATTTTTCTAAATTTATCTCTAATTGATACTTTACACTCTAGTTTATAAATTACACGAACTTCCCTTCTGCTGCATGAAGATTGTATCCTATAGTCCCTATAGCATAATGTCATGTCACCAAAACCGCTGACACATACCTCAGGCTCTGATTCTTGATCTCTGATTACTTGTGTACAAGATCAGTGTGTTTGTAAATGTTATAACATAAAAATTAAACTAACTGAAGAATAATGTCCATCGCAGTATAGACCACGGTAGGTACAGGTAGGTATTTCCATTCCATTCCACCAGTCCTTTTTATACCCCAATGCAGGAGCTTAGGCCTCCCCTCAAGATTAGGGAGCTTGGAGTTTAAATCCACCACGCTGCTCCAAAGCGGGTTGGCGGATTGTAACTACCGCCATCTATTGACAGCAACCGGGACCGACTGCTTAACGTGCTCTCTGAGGCACGGAGTAGGAGAAACTCATTGGTACACGCCCGGACTCGTACCACGGCCACATAGCCTTATAGATTTGAAACAGGTTCGTTGCGTTCGGGCTATCACGACACTCCAGGTGATGAGTAGTAGTCAGTAATAAATCTTTTTAATTTCGAAAATAAATCTCCAATTTAAAACAAGCAGAGAAACGGTAGGACGACTTATAAAATAAATAAAATAATTTACAAATGGGTTTTCATTTGATGTATAAGTCTTACCATGAATGGGCTTTCTCCTTTCTAAATCTGTCCAGGTGCTTTTTCATCGCTTTTTCTAAGGAACCCTGAAAACAAAGTATCTGTTTGTTTGCACAGGTTTTACTGTCAGCGACTTTCTTTTATTATTTCGAGGAAACGAGAGAATTGTAACACAAGTAACTTTATATTGGTGTTGTGAAGTTCTGATATTATCTTCTCTTATAGACTGTTAATGACGACCTTGAATTAACTTGACGACCGCTTAGCCTAGTGGGCAGCGACCCTGCCTGCGAAGCTGGAGGTCCCGGGTTCGAATCCCAGGTCAAGTCAGTATTTATATGATGAATATTAATACTGGCACCGGGTCTTGGTTGTTATATGTATGTGGTGTCTTCGCTTGGTACCCAAAATACAAGGTAATGCCTAATTTGGGACCCAGACGTTGTTGTGATTGTGTGTGTTATTATTATTATTGTTATTATTAATAAAGTTATGTATTTGACATTTTCTTTTTTAGACTATCTGTGTTTTCTTTTATAAAATATTTAAACATGAAAAACATAAGGGATGGAAATGAAAAATGAGAGTTGGGCAAAAAGTACCCTAATAATTGATGGCTAGCTTTCTCTCGCGGCTTGCGTGGACTACACAATTGTACCGGGAGCTTTTTTTCAGGGTTAAAAAGACCTTATGTCACTCTTCAGCGTATAATGTATATATATATATGCAAAAAATTATAGCGGTTCTGATCCAATTGTGCAGTCCACACGAGCAGAGCCGCGGTGTGAAGTGCAAAAAACTAAAAATTTATTAACAGGGCGAGTTTTTGAGATACTACTGTGTGGCCAAATCCAAAATTATGAGAAATAGCGAAAAGTTTTCAAAGGAATCACGAGCGCAGTTTTTTTAGAAAACACAAGCTGCATTTTCACATTTTTGAAAAATATGTTGTTTTAACAGAAAATCAAACCATTTGATTTAATAACCTATATATTATACGTGAAAAGAAAACTTTGTACTCCTTTTAAAGCATATTGTGGGTACGAAGGAGTGAGATTTGGCACAGTTAAGGTTAACGTGGAAAAGGAGTGCCGAAAATTAAAATCTGAGTATAATAACGTGTTACAAATATTGTCAACTTGTGCTACAATGCTAAACCATGGTCTTAGGAAAAAATTGTGAAACATAGTTTTTTTTTATTAGAATTGGTGCAATCTTAATCAAAAGTGTATTTCGACACTATAGAATATAATAGTATGTCGATTGATGCAATTTGAATTGACTTCATCATCATCATCATCATCATCAGCCCATTTTTAACCCACTGCAGGGGCTTAGGCCTCCCCTAGGGTGAGGAGGGGGACTTGCATTGACTTACTCTGGCCTATTTATTTTTGGGGGTATCAAAAAGTGAGTACGGTCAGGTAAGGTCGAATTTCGACCACTGGTCACCCCACTAGTAATACTTAAACATCGATGTACTTACACAATAATGTACATACGTTAAACATAATGGCTTGAATTAAATTTTTAAAGTTGCACTGATGATACTAAAAATTAAAAGGAATAAAGTTCTAGAGTCATCATCATCATCAGCCCGTGTCTCTCCACTGCAGGATATAGGCCTCTCCCAAGGCTCGCCACCACACACGGTCCTCCGCCTTTCGCATCTAACTACCCCCGGTATGGTGCTTCAGGTCATCTGTCCACCTGGCCGGGCGGCGTCCAACGCTTCGCTTTCCGGTACGTGACCTCCATTCGAGAACTCGTCTACCCCATCGGTTATCAGTTCTACGGCAAATATGACCGGCCCATTTCCACTTCAGCTTGCTGATCGCTTCGGCTATGTCGATAACTTTAGTTCTTTGACGGATTTCAGTGTTTCTGATTTTATCCATCAAAGAAACACCGAGCATAGCCCGCTCCATAGCACGCTGAGCGACTTTGAATTTATGGATCAGTCCTGCCGTGAGAGTCCACGTTTCGGCACCGTTCAAGTACCGGCAAAGTTCTAGAGTAACTTTTAAAAATTTCATTTTTTTTCTATTTACTAATTTCCCAGATATTTATGAAAATTCATGTGTCGTTGAAATTGTCTGTGTGACGTCATCTGAACGGTTGAGCTTATTATGCCGCTTTCCAAACTAAAAAATCTAAACTAAAACTAAATAAAATATATTGAGGTAAAGTTGCACTATGCCAAATGAAATTCTAGACATAGTGAATTAATGAAAATATTATGACTTTATTTAGTCTAAGGTAATGCAAGTTCGAATCCGGGCGTGAACCAATGAGTTTTTCTGACTTAAGTACATAAACATCACTGACTCCGTGCCTCGGAGAGCACGTTAAGCAGTCGGTCCCGGACGCTGTCAATAGATGGCGGTCGTTACAATCCCCAACCCGCAGTGGAGCAGCGTGGTGGATTTAAGCTCCAAGCCCCCCTTCACCCCGGTGGAAGCCTAAGCCCCTGCAGTGGGGTAAAAATGGGCTGATGAAGTGAATGCAAATAGTTAACGCCTGTCAGTTGATATCATAGGGATGTTTTGTTAATAAATTTTTGGAAAAAAACTAAAAAAGTTACTGACTTAATATTTTTTTTTTTATTTTGTGAGGACAGCAAATACTCGTCTATATTTTTGGAAACAATATAAAAAACTAAGTGTTAAAAGTTTTGGTTCAAACCCATTAAATGTTTTTAATATAAGTACCTACTCAAATTGGTAACATTCCGGCTAATGATGACGAATAAATTCAATTAATTAAGTAATGCAGTTTTACAAAAACTTTTGTGCGATATTCTATTCGCTAAATAATAATAATATCACCGTCATCTAGTTCCAAAGTTAGCAAGTATTATGCTTGTAATGGGGTACTATACAATTGGTATACATACTTAAATATTCTTTTTTATAATATGTACATATATATACGTTATACAAATACTTCGTTTTTACACACATTCCATTTCATTAGCCCAAATTCGTTTACTGCAGGACATGCCTTTCCCAGGGCACGACACTCTCCTTAATTTTTGGCCATCTTCATCCAGCAGCTACCGGCAACTCGTTTTATTTCGTCGGTCTAGCGAACCGGCGGCCGGCGTCCCACATTCCATTTGCCCATTTCTGTTTGAATGCACATGTTCATGTATACAAATATTTGTTTCGGATGGGAATTGAATCCGCGACTCTCGGCTCCCCAGTAAGGGTCTCTAACCACTCGGCCAATCGGTCAGTCAACTTATTTTTTCCTACAATTTGCGTAATCGCAGTTCGCATGGCTCTATGTACACCAGCGACATTGTTCGGACGGTAAAAGCTTTTCTTGTTTAAAACGGGAGAAAAACTATCTAAGATCTACTTGCCAAGAAAAGCTAAAGCCATTATCTTTTGTGCATAAAGTCAGAACTAATGAAGAAGATTTCATGCGACGATGTCCTAGCTATTATAATAATAATGTAATTATAATAGTTGACAACCGATTGGCCAAGTGGTTAGAGACCCTAACTGCGGAGCCAAGGGTCGAGGGTTCGATTGCCGCTTGGGACAAATATTTGTGTCTGACGTGTGACAGAGAGGAGTGGAAGAAAGAAACATGTTGGGCCGATCCCGCCTAGAGTGAGACAAGGGCAGAAGAGAGAGAGTACATATTGTACATATAAAAAAAGAATATTTAAGTATGTATATCAGTTGTCTAGTAATCCATAACACAAGCATAATACTTGCTTACTTTGGAACTAGATGGCGCTGTGTGGGATGTCCCATGAATAATAGTATTATTATTTTGTGTGGATCTAATAACATTCAGGTATCTATACAAATATAATTGTTTTTCATTTCTCTAAGACATAAAAAAGGATATTGGCTTTAAATTTACCGCCCTTAAAATCTAGCGAGTAAAGCTTCAGCCTACTAAGCATACCACCTTTAGGTAAATCTACCATTGGTATGAATTAGTGACACCCACCATCAGATCTGTTCAGTTAGGTAAAAGCTGCCTACAAAACCTTAAAAAAGTTATATATAAGAAATCATGAGTGGAAGACACGAGAAAAGATTAGATGCTTCTATCGAACAGCGCGCGGCCAATAGAGTTAAAACTCTGCGTCTATGTTCGTATTTTAAAGGTTATGTTATTCACTTTTCGGAGTGTAAATCGAACATACGCAAGCTAGAGTGACGCGGCTCACGATATAGAGCTTTTTCGTAGCAAGTCCAGTACTGTTAGAGCGTCAGCGCTACGCGGTCGCTACGTTTCGTAGACGTGAGTGTTGGTTAAAAGTTTTGAACTGATTCTTCTTGTTCGTGCTACCTGTGTTTTGTCTGTGTGTAGTGGTGTGTGGTTGAGGTGTTGCTTTGCTCTACGTCGAATTTGAAGGCGATTTTTTGAAGGTAATTTTTATTCTGTTATTTATAATAAAATGGAAATTCACATAATAAATAAATTTGCGTTTTTATTAAAAATAATATGATTATATATAAAAATAATTATAAAGGAATATGTTTAGTAGTTGTAATATATTTCATGAGAAATAATAACAAAAAAAAAATTATCATTTAATTTACCATTTAAATCTTAATATAGGGATTCAGAATCTCAACAAAATTACAATAAATATGTTGATATATGTATGTGAGAGTTTTTACACAATTTTTTTCTCAATTATTTGAACTAAGTATACGTACAAGGCCAGAGGCCCATGGTTCGATTCCGGGCGTGTACCAATGAGTTTTTCTGACTTAAGTACATTAACTATCACTGACTCCGTGCCTCGGAGAGCACGTTAAGCAGTTGGTCCCGGACGCTGTCAATAGATGGCGGTCGTTACAATCCCCAACCCGCAGTGGAGTAGCGTGGTGGATTTAAGCTCCAAACCCCCTCCTCACCCTGGGGGAGGCCTAAGCCCCTGCAGTGGGGTAAAATGGGCTGATGATGATGGTGATAAGTACAAAGAAATCTTTTTAGATTTTAATACAATCTTAACTGTAAATATTTAATGACGAATAAATAAACTAATAGGTCAGCATCATTTCAGGTATTTGTTTTGATCGCGTTTGAAATCGCTTCGAACTATATATCTGCGTCACAACATTACCACGTACCTCTTTCCGATCACGTTGTGTTATTTCCTAGCTTAAATCCCGCACCGCTGCCGTATCTATTTCTGAAGTTAATTGAAATCATGGAATCTTCATATAAGTTATTATTAAACTCCAATGCAGTAGCAAACAGAAAGATATTGCAGGGAAAGCACAAAATGGTACCATCATTATCAAAGAGCCGATATCATTTTTCTGATTAAAATTACTCCGAGTTTGTAAGATTTTGCGCCCTTGCTTTCAAAAATTTATTGGAAAATTCCAAACCCAACTGTAAGGCATCCTTCGTCCTTAGACGTTCTAACATAGAAAAAAATCTATAGATTTGACTCTTCTCACTATTATCGTGTTGTACTAACAAATGAGTCTTTGTTACTTGATAAGAAATAATAAATAATTATAATGGAAAATGAACATCAAAAATGAAAATTTATAACACATTTTTGTCAAAAAATGTAATTAAATTTTTCAAAAAAGTTATGGATCAATTTTCAAAAATTGTCATACCATACGA
The DNA here is from genome assembly GCA_949709985.1 of Luffia ferchaultella. Classification (NCBI taxonomy): domain Eukaryota; kingdom Metazoa; phylum Arthropoda; class Insecta; order Lepidoptera; family Psychidae; genus Luffia; species Luffia ferchaultella. The sequence goes on along the minus strand of OX453270.1, from coordinate 8,313,261 downwards.
TGCCTCGTGAGCTTCTGCATATTTAAATTCTACTGCATTTCGTCTATCTTCATAATTTTCTGAAATATAGTCTAATCTCACTCTCTGGGGTAACGGATCTGATAATAGTTCAATGAAAATCCACAGATCTTGAAGTCCCCGCAACCATCGGTTTCATTGAAAATGAACCTACCCAAATCCGAATTTCACAGATTATTTTATTTTATTGCCACGAATCGTGGCACTGCCACGTAATCGCAGTTTTGCCACGAAAACGTGGCACTATTATTTTCAACTCTTTAAACTAAGAAATAAATCAACGAAAAAAAATATTTTCGTTTGTTCAACATATTTGAAACATTTAGGTTTTAAACTGTAGCCTCTGATACCCTTAAACGTTTTGAACTCGATAATGAAGCATTCGAACGAATACAGGCCGAAAGGCGATGACCGTAATGTTAACAAGTTCCCGATCGTCCATAAAATCTAACATGTGATGTCAAATTTCTTGTTCGATTTCCAACCGATTTCCAAAATTTTGGTCTCAAACTGTAGCTACCAACGCTTCCTAACCTTTTCTATAACACTTTAAAGCGATCCGACGAATACCTTCTGAAATATAGTAACTTATATCCGCAAACACCAGCGATCGACCAAAAAATCTCATCTTTCGGAAATAATTTCTCTTACAATTACCAACCGATTTCCAAAAAGTTGGTCTCTAACCGTAGCTACGTTAATGGCTGAGATAGTATTTTTTTCCATTTTCGATATCGGTCCCCGTTCTCGAAACATTTTGGATTTAGTAAAAAAAAAATCCGTAAAAATCTCGATTTTTTTACATTTTCCAATTTTTTTCAAAAACTACTTAACCGATTTCCAAAATTTTGGTGTCATACGATGCGCAACTGAATTTTTAATCTTGTAAAACCTTAAAATCTTGGCTAGATCTCATACTTTCAGAATTATGGCCAAAAATGCGTCTCCCGTGAAATGGATTTGATAGGCATTTTCAATGACAAAAGGGCACTTGCCCAGTCCACAGTTTTCGACCGATTTCATAATTCTTTCTTCAAACGGTAGACAATCTATCTGCTTCGAAACTTTTATTTCATTTTTTCGATATTAGCCTTCGTTTTTGAAAAAAGCAACTTTTTGTCCAAAAAATCGGAAAATTTCGACTTTATTTGCACCATTTTCGATTTCCCGAAAACAGTTATGGACCAATTTTTAAATATTTGGTATAATACGAAGCCACACAAGCCACTACATCTTTTGACACCACAGATTTTTGTCTACAAATATAAATTTCGAAAATATACCCGAATTACACTCCACCACGAAAACAATCTGAAGCTGCCAGTCTGAATATTTACACAAAAATACTTTGTTTGAGACCTTGTTTTTTGGTTCTCTTTCTATTAAGATTATTTTTTGTTCTTTTTCTTTGAATATTGTTAATGTGTATCGACGACCGCTTAGCCTAGTGGGTAGCGACCCTGCCTACGAAGGTGGAGGTCCCGGATTCGAATCCCAGGTCGGGTCAGTATTTATATGATGAATATCGATACTAGTACCGGGACTTGGTTGTTATTATGTATGTGGTGTCTTTGCAAAAAAAAATTATATATGTATATATTATTAAGAATATTTAAGTATGTATATCAGTTGTCTAGTAGCCCATAACACAAGCACAATACTTGCTTACTTTGGGACTAGATGGCGCTGTGTGGGAAGTCCCATGTATTATCTCTTTCTATTGTATTTTAAACGTTATGGTGTAATTTAATGCCGGAATAATAATAATAATAATAATAATATTTGGGACATTCCACACAGCGCCATCTAGTCCCAAAGTAAGCAAGTACTATGCTTGTGTTATGGGTTACTAGACAACTGATATACATAAATACTTTTTTTTCTAATAATATATACATAGATAAATATATAAATTATAGTATGTTTATTATATATATTATATAGTAATAATATTAAAAAAATAGATAAATAGGAATAAACATTTATTATTATTATTATTATATTATTTATGTATTTACAAACTAGCAGTTAGCAATTTATAATATATGTGAAAACATTTAAATTACGTCTAGATTTACTTACTGTTATAAAGTCTTACTGTCTTTAGTTATATATGAACACTATATGCTTTGCAAATAAAATAAAAATAAATGAAATAAATTTTGGTCCAAGCCCATTCAAAAAATCAGTATCTCATATAAACGATAAAATCGGAATATATTGAAAATACAAGGAAAAACAGTGGTTTTCGTCTATATAAATTTTTTCATTATAATAACAAAGGCTGATTTATTGAGAGGATCGTTTCAATTTCATATTCATTGTTCAAAGTCTTTGTGTTTTCGTAAATATTCAGAGCATATTTACCTAAATTAGGACATATTATTCTTTGTAGATGATCAAATAAATCGTCGATTTTTGCTATGTTTGAAATATGACATGTTATTTGAGAGGATTTTGATTTGTACGTCGTCGTTTCGTTGCTATGAACAGAATTGGTAACTCAGTAATAGGGTATTTTCCATTCCATTCCATCAGCCCTTTTTCGTACCCCACTGTAGGGCTTAGGCCACCACTCAAGATGAGGGTATTTGACTCATATTTAATTTATTATCGGGAAAATATACTTTATAAAATAATATTTGTGAACAAAATTTTATTCGGCTGAAGAATATGGAAATTATAATATTTTATTTCTACCTCTTTCTTGTAAAACGAAATTTAATTTTATTTTGAATGGTCTTCAGAGCAATCGAGAAATGGTCTGACTTGACACATAGGTGCTTGACACATAGGTATTGCCCTCTCTGTCTAACAAGGCAAATTAATAATAATTTATTTATTTATTTAAATTATTTCATTGTTACGATATATGTAGAAAATTCATATAAAATAGCCTATTTCATTTATAGTGTAACGAACTAGCAGTCTAGATATTGTTAGATGCACGAAAACACAGAATAAATTTTGTACATATACTTCATTTACAAAACAGAATCACAAACTGTTATCATTATTTATCACAAATAGAAGCACTTTTAATAAAAAAAAAATAACAAATTACGACCGCTTAGCCTAGTGGGTAGCGACCCTGCCTGCGAAGCTGGAGGTCCCGGGTTCGAATCTCAGGTCGGGTCAGTATTTATATGATGAATATCGATACTGCTACTGGGTCATGGTTGTTATATGTACGTGGTGTCTTCGCTTGGTACCCAAAACACAAGCTAATGCTTAGTTTGGGGCCTAGACGTTGTTGTCATGTATACGTTATTAAAAAAAATTAAGAAAAATATATATTTAAATTAATACACAGGGAGAAGTTTCTTGCCGGTTCTTCTCCTTCTAGTTTTTGAACCGGTACCTAATCAATTTATTTTGACCTTCACTAAGTGAGTGTAAACATCTTATATTGAATAAAAACTTTTTGAATTTGAATTTGAGTTAGAAATGTTCTATCACAACTCATCCAAAAATACTTGCTGTCGTCCTGCTTCCCCACCGCGAATCATCTCGAAATTTCCATCATCGAAATTTCCAGCGTAAACATTCGATTTTGAAATTCTTAATTGTGACTTATTATGGGAATAATTTACGGCGGCTTTATCTTTGACTGCGCCGCGGTACCACCTCAACAATATAATTGATTAATTGATTGTAATAATTTGATTGGAGTCGCCTCTTAAATTTAATTTAATTTATAATTGGTTTTAACCAGAATTTCTAGTTATTTCTATGTTCGGTCGGTAAACTGAACGTTTGAAAAGCCGCGTGATCATTCCACGCACACTGTCGTGATAGCCCAGAGCGCATAGGGCCATGGTTCGCATCCGGGCGTGTACCAATGAGTTTTCTGACTTAAGTACACAATATCACTGACACCGTGCCTCGGAGAGCACGTTAAGCAGTCGGTCTCGGACGCTGTCAATAGATGGCGGTCGTTACAGTTCCCAACCCGCAGTAGAGCAGCGTGGTGGACTTAAGCTCCAAGCCCCCCTCCTCACCCTGGGGGAGGCCTAAGCCCTTGCAGTGGGGTAAAAATGGGCTGATGATGATGATGTGTCAAAATAAAGCATTGGGTTAATATAAATATTTTAAACACAGTTTTTTTTCCGTCATTCCATCGATGTTAATTTAACATGATGACGTTTTACTCCTGACTTTCATGGAAATTTCACAAAATTTTAAATCGGATCCGTGGCATTTACTCGTTGAGGAAAAACAGTACGTTAAATGTAAGCGTGTTACAGTATAAGTCTGTCCTTAGGTATTATGATCTAAAAATGTTCTGAAGTCATCAGGAAGTGGTGGGAGCCGAAATGGTTTCAAGCCATTTGGCATCATTTATTACGCTTCTCATAATAAAGAGCGACAAATGATAAACAAACATGATGACCGGTTGGCCGTGAGGTTAGAGACCCTAACTGGGGAGCCAAAGGTCGCGGACTCGATTCCCGCCCGGGACTAATATTTGGCGTAAACATTTCCGTTGGTTTCGTGTCTGGGTGTAAAAAAATATCTATATATGTAAATATTATTTAAGTATTTATATCCGTTTTCTGGTATCCATAATATAAGCATATACTTGCTCAGTTTGGAAATAAATGGCGCTGTGTGCGATGTCCGAGGTTTATTTATTAAAAAAAAAATTTAAAAAAAAGCACAGTGTTCTTCTAACCAATAATTGTTTATTTTATTTTATTTTTGTTGAACATTATTAAAAAGAGACTCATAGTATTATTACCTACCATTGATAGTTTTCGACAAGAAGAAATATTGAAAAAGTGACTCACCCAAATCTAATTCGTATTCATATCCAGGATGAGGTTTTAATGATCAGCCAAATTCTAATATACTGATCTTTGGTAGAAAACCGATAGCCGTCTTGTTTCCTTTTAGTATGGTTCCATAGAAAAATATTGAGATATGACTACACAAACCTTTGCCGTAAAAACCAATAACTCTACTCACCATTCATGCCCGCCGCCCCATTCCGTTTCAAGGCCTCGGGCGCGTACGTTTACTATAACGTTAAGAAGGCAACCAAACTTTATAAAATAACACTGTAGATAAAATAATTTATCATGAATATGTAACCCATATTTTTTATTTACGCAATGAGGTCTATTGGTGATACCTAACATCTAGAAAAATTTTGGCCGGTTTCTAAAACCTCACCTTGTATAGAAGAAGTTGAAAATTCTATGCAGCAGCCAAATATTGATTTAATTAATATACAAATTTGTATTTTTTGATATATAGAGTGTCGTGATAGCCCAAAGCGCAGCGAACCTGTCTTAAATTTATAAGGCCATAGGACCATGGTTCGAATCCGGACGTGTACCAATCAGTTTTTCTGACTTAAGTACATAACTGTCACTGACTGCGTGCCTCGGAGAGCACGTTAAGCAGTCGGGCGCTGTCAATAGATGGCGGTCGTTACAATCACCAACCCGCAGTGGAGCAGCGTGGTGGATTTAACCTTTAAGCCCCCTCGCCCTGGGGGAGGCCTAAGCTGCTGCAGTGGGGTAAAAATGGGCTGATGAAGTGACATTATTTGCTATCGCCACCGAATATCGTAATGCCATAGAGATAGCGATAGAGCCTCCCTACTAGAGACACGGTAAGACATTTAAATGTACGAAAGGAAGCGTTTGTTTGTTTCCATGCAATGGTAATTATAAGCAAATTAATATGCCTTTGAAATGTTATATCTAATAAATGCAACAACGATTCATGTCAGTTTTTATACTGTGGATATAGCTATACGTCGGCCGCCGAGAGAATGCCTTTCTCACACATGAAATTTATAGCTATAATATCATATTTGTTGTGAATTGACATAATATAATTTTTAATTCAATTTTGTGTAATTCGTGCATGTAAACGATATTAATATTTGAAAACGCGAATCGTCCGACGGTACAAATTCACATGAACCATCCGATTATTATGCCGATTACGACCTGTGAGGAACTTAAACTCTCGACGGCCGATGTATAGTGTGTACAGTTGAATCAGCCATCCTTATGATAGTTTAGTTTACTAAGCAATGACACGTGTTTCAACGGCTGTACTCACCAAACGCACCAAGGTCATTCAGGCAGGCCGACTTCATTCTGTACACATAAATGATCTACACGCTGTTGATAGTAAATCAGGCGTCCTAACTATAGTTCAGTCAGTCCCTTGCCGCCTCTGGGTATACAGGATGAGATTTTAGTAACCAGCCAAAATTTTACCAGATGTTAGGTATCACCAATAGACCTCATTACGTAAATAAAAATATAGCTCAAATATTCATAATCAATAATTATATCCTAAATATTTTTTAACAAAATTTGGCTACCTTCGACTTACATAAAGCGAATGGGCGGGGCAAAGGGCATGTAGGCGGGGCGCGTGCACGTGCACTGGCGACTAGTAATTTGGGTAGTTTTGGGAAAGGTTTACGTAGTCTTAACTGAATATTTTCCTATTGAACGATACTAAAAAGGAACAAGACGGCCAACGGATTTTTATCAAAGGTCATTATATTAAAATTTGGCTGGTCATTAAAACCTCATCCTGTATGTATACTAGCGCGGTGTATAAACGGTCATCCTGTCGATAGCGTGCTGTGGTTCTATTGGGGAGCGGGGCAGCGAATTTCGCTACTTCTATGAGTTTTTGGGATATTTGTTTTTAAACTTGTTATTTTCATTTTAACCATGGATATTCATCCCGGCTGCGGAACTCTTAGCTGTGCGTAGTCCGACACACTTAACCGGTTTTCTTATATAAGAGTAGATAGTACTAGAGCTTTAGGGCTTTTTTACGCCCAAACTCTGGTTTTTGGGATCTGCTAACTATGTAGATGACACAGACCTGGTTATGGTCTCTGTGCTTTCGATATATATTAGATTCATGGATGTTCATACAAAACAAAACAAAAATGTGACTAAAAAAATGTATTATATGACTGGCGTATATTTCTACACCAGTTGAATTTTGAAATATTCGCTGTGAAATAGAATTTTGTGTAACCCACATGTAAAATTCGTATTGGAAAAGAAAATCAGGATTCTAAAATTATCTTTAATGTGTAATTTAACGAAACGTTTGTTTATAACAATGGTGTCGTATGGGTTACCCAATTTATAAGTTTGACATTTTGTACACGTTTTCTATCGTTTTGAAATATGAGTCGCTCAATCTTGTTTATTATGTTATCTAAGAATGAATTATAGTTTAAACGTTTTTATCTTATCTATTTAGTCGGTACGGCGTACTCCACACTGCGACCTATCGAGTTCTATTGTGGCTCTACCCTTTGTCACAAACAGTTGCCATTACTTGACTGGTCGGGTCACAGAATCCATTTGGTTTGGGATGATTATTAAAGCATTGTTTCATCCAGTTTGTATTTACTAGTTTGATTTAAGATATCTAACCTAGAATCGCACAAGTAACAAGGATCAATATCCCAGACATTTCTAAGAAAACAAAGCGTATTGCAGAGGCATAAAGTATCAGATTGTTAAGGTGGGACGACGCCTGTCTAGTACTGCTATTCAATAATAGATGGAGCCACCATATAATAGAATGATTTATATTTTTTCATAATCACATTCCTAGGTTTCAGTTGATGAAACATAACATGCGACTATAAAAAATATTTCTCTTTAAAGTTTTTCACTGATATTATTGATTGTTTTAACAGTTTCGAAGAGTTTGTACAAAAACCGAAAATTTGAAAAAAATAAAAATAATTTCTTTGTATGCTGGCTCCGTTTATTATTAAGACGTAGTAGACAAGCGTCGTACCACCTTAAGTTACGAGTAGGTTATATTAATTATACAAAATTATTTATCGGCGCGCCTGGTCGGTTGACCGGAGGGCTGGCGCTTACCTCGGCCAACGAATAAGTATTGCCATACAGCGAGGTAATGCCGCCAGCCTTTTGGGCACTTTGCCGCACGGCACTGATTTAGATATTTTTTATTTGTGGGTATTTTTACGACGCTTAGCCTAGTGGGCAGCAACTCTGCCTGCGAAGCTGGAGGTCCCGGGTTCGAATCCCAGGTCGGGTCAGTATTTATATGATGAATATTAATACTGGCACCGGGTCTTGGTTGTTATATGTAAATGTTGTCTTCGCTTGGTACCCAAAATACAAGCTAATGCTTAGTTTGGGACCTAGGCGTTGTTGTGATTGTGTGTGTTATTATTATTATTTTAGTTTTTAATTAGTGTTTAATTTGTTATAAGCTTTTTTTTTTTTAATTTGTAAATAAAATTCGTCATGTCATGTCAATAAAATTACACAAAAACCTGTATAAAGAATATAGCTGATCTTTGACTTTTGCTGTACGTGCTTTAAAAATATATAAGTCATCATCATCCCCTCGCCCTTATCCCACTCTAAGTGGGGTCGGCACAACATGTGTTCTTCTTCCATTCATCTCTGTCAGTCGTCATCTCAGTACTCACACCTTTCACACAGATATCCTTTCTCACGCAATCCATCCATACCTTCTTGGGTCGTCCCCTACCCCTACATCCTTCCACATTCATACTAATCACTTTCCTTGTAATATGCCTTTCATTCCTTCTCATCACATGCCCATACCACTCCAACCTATTGCTTCTCAGTCTCTCTATGACCGGCGCTACTTAAAAAAAAATATAAGTAATTTACTTAAATAAATATTTCCTTTCGTCATACTTTTGCTTACTATGCAAATTCAACGGACAACAATATAATAATTTAAGTGTGTATATTGTATAAACACAAACTTGAAGTAAACCTATATCACTACATAGTATAAAACAAAGTCGCTTCCCGCCTGTCTGTCTGTCTGTCCCTATTTAAGCATCTTTACAACTACGCAATGGATTTGAATGCAAGTTTTTTTAATAGATAGAGTGATTCAAGAGGAAGGTTTGTATGTTTATAACATTCATAATATATTAGAGAAACACGGATAATTTTAGAGGTTTCTAATGTGTTGTCGTAAATAAACACATTTTTTTGCGCTTACATTGCAAACGCTGGCTGATACCTACGAGATAGATCAAAATAACGTACTACAGTATTGTACACCTTAAAAAAGTCTACAAAAAAGTTTACGGTGGAATATGTCTATCTCCTAAGGATAATCCAAAACAACCATTTTTTACCCAAAAATTGATGTAAAGAAGTATTCGAGCACAGAAAAGATTTTCGCGGTATTCTTTATTCTTTATTGTTACTTGCCACCAGATGGCCCTGTAGCATTTCTTTTTCTATAAGCAGAAATGATATAGAAATGTAGTGCGGTAAACTGCCCAAAACGTTGGCGGCATGTCTAGTACCCCATAATACAAGCATAATACTTGCTTACTTTGGGACTAGATGGCGCTGTGTGGGATGCCCCAGGTATTATTCCATAGTGTAGTGGTAGTAAAAAGTAACTGTAATTACGATTTTTGTATTCAGATGTTTTATTTTTATCGCTATCTAAAAGCTTTTTGGAAATGAATATGGCGCGATATGTTATCACTACAAGATAAAATTACTTACGTCTGTGTTGCTTGATTTGTGGGTTCACGAATTGAATTTCGTTGGGAAATGCTTCGCCCGCCTATGATTCAGGTTTTCAGGTTGACATTGTATATATAATAATATAATATATACTATATTATATGTAAACATATTATAACGTATACATGACAACAACTCTAGCCCCAAACTAAGCATTAACTTGTGTTTTGGGTAACTCACTTACATATATAACAACAATGAACCGGTACCAGTATCAATATTCATCATATAAATACTGACCCGACCTGGGATTCGAACCCGGGACCTCCAGCTTCATAGGCCGGGTCGCTACCACTAGGCTAAGCGGTCGTATATGCAAACACGTTTACGTCTCTTGCCGTAGAAGCATAGAGTAATAAAGTTGACAGCATCAGATGGTACAATAAAGAACGTGGTGTCTGCTTGATGACTAACCTTTGGCATGGACTATCAGTAGTTTTGTGTTAGGAAATAATGAAAAAATTGTAAGCAAAAAAAATTACCATGCTCATACCATCAGCCCATTAATGCCCCACTGCAGGGGCTTGGGCCTCCACTCTGGATGAGGGGGCTTGGAGCTTAATCCACCGCTCCTTAATCCGCGCTCCAGTCTAATGTGAGTTGGTAGATTTTAACTGGAAACGACGGCTTAACGTGTTCTCCGAGGCACAGAGTCAGTAATAGTTATATACATAAGTTAGAAAAAACTCATTGGCACATGTCCTGGGATTCGAACCTTGGCTTTCTGAACAAGAAGTGAACTCGCTATCACACGTCTATCACGACTGTTAAATTCACCACTGAATAATTCCATTGTGGTGGTGAAAATAGACTAAGCCGGCAGCCTTGCGTCTTTTATGTCCTTTTTTATTCACATCTCGCGGCGTTTCCTTGACATGCCATTATTTAAGTTGTGTTCATTTCACAAGCATGATTAATGGTCATGTGAGTCCAGCGATTCAATACTATGGGTCATCTGTGTATTACTTAAGTGTATATGAACGGTTTAATGGGTAAATAGAAGCCGCAAAATGGAACCGTGATTGGAAAGCATCCCAACACAGACTGGCTGACTAAAAAACAAAGTTCAGTATTGAACATAAAAATACAAATTGACTAAAAGCCTTCTTCTGCGTTTACCGTATAACCACACATGCTATAGCTAGCTGGTGTAAGATGGCGCGTTTAACTGCGCGTCGCTCTTTACCCCGAAAAATCCCCGCGCGCCGGTTCAACCCCGCAAACTTGAGTAACGTCACCTCGATACTGTGAACCGACATTTATGACTATTAAAACCGAACGTTACTGTCAAATTAATTTACTCTATGGTATTGACGCATAATATTGATAATTTATTTAAAAATAAAAACACTGCTTTTAAGAAAACCAATATAAAAAACCGCAGTGGAGCAGCGTGGTGGACTTAAGCTCCAAGCCCCCCTGGGGGAGGCCTAAGCCCCTGCAGTGGGGTGAAAAAAATGGGTTGATGATGATGAATATAAAAAATAAAGTTACGTGAAAATGTATTCGATTTTGTGATTTTCTATACAGCGGTATTTGAAACTGGAAAAACGTCCGATGGAGTGGATAAACTATCCTACGCAATGAAACAAACTGAGGGCCAAGTGTGAGTTTTTTACTATTAACTATGTAGTTTGCGTTTTTTATAATTTGTATGGAAACTCGTACAGCACATCTAGCGGTCGTTTTAGGTAACTACGAGTTTCCATACAAATTACGGAAAACGCAAACTACACAGTTAATAGTAAAAGAACTCGCACTTGGCCCTCTGAAATAGAATTAATACAGGTTAAGATTTTAGTCACCAGCGAAAATTTTCCTAGATGTTAGGTATCACCAATAAGAAGAAAGAAAGAAAGAAAGAAATTTAATCAAAAACCACGGATACATAATACACAATACAAAAAATTAGACACAAAAAAAGAGTCTCCGCAGCCACGACAGGAGCTGACTCAGCATCCGCTGCAGGTGTGAGTGACCACGCCCACAGCACTGATTTTCAGTCAGCCCCTACGCATACACCAAAGAACAAAAAAAGCAATTCTAAAGAAACATAATAATACATACAATGAATACTTGTCAAAAAATGCGATAAACTACAACAGTGTATTCTTACAAAAAGCACAAAAAATTACATGAATAATATAAGAAATAAAGAAAGATAGAAATAAAAAAAACATTGCATATACATAAACAATGACATTTTACAGATAATATTAAATTACACCTATATGCTCGTGCTCGTAAATATGTACTCACATCACAGACAAGTCAACCTTATAGACCACGCTTTGACAGGGAGTAGCATTCGTCAAGGCTATGTAGTGACACTACATAACTACGTCACTAGTGAGCCGTCAGTTGGAAGCAGGTAAGAAGCCATTAAATTGTAAATTTTGAACGAGCCAATGAAAACTAGTCGACCTCTCCCCGCACCCCGCCACTTTTTGGCGATTTCGTTTTCTTCTGCCGTTTATTAAAGCGTGGTCTATAGGTTGACTGGTCTGTGGCTCACATTTATAGAGTCACAATACGATATCTTTATGTACATCAATTCATACACCATTATATTGACGACCGCTTAGCCTAGTGGGTAGCGAACCTGCCTACGAAGCTGGAGGTCCCGGGTTCGAATCCCAGGCCGGATCGGTATTTATATGACGAATATTGATACTGGTACCGGGTCTTGGTTGTTATATGTATGTGGTGTCTTCGCTTGGTACCCAAAACACAAGCTAATGCTTAGTTTGGGGCCTAGACGTTGTTGTGATGTCTACGTTATTATTATTATTATTATTATCATTATTATTATTATACATGAATATAAATATTTCAAACAGAAACGAAAAAGTTACATATTAATAACAACGTAATATATTAATTACTCAAAAACGCACACATATAAAAATCATTAATGAAAGCGAAACTAATGTGAGAAAGGTGTTAAGTGCTGGAAGAAGTTAACATTTCTGTACTGCCAACAAGTATTTTATAAGCTTTCGCTTAAAAGTAGTCCCACCTAATAGACTTCATTACGTAAATAAAAATATAGGTCAAATATTCATAATCAATAATTATATTCTAAAAATTTTTTAACAAAATTTGGCTACCTTTTACTTACATACGAAAGGGCGGAGCATGGGGCATGTGGGCGGGGCGCGTGGACGTGCACTAGCGCCCTCGTGAATAGTGACTAGTATATTGGTAGTTTTGGGATAGGTTTACGTAGTCTTAACTGAACATTTTCCTATTGAACAATACTAAAAAGGAACGAGACGGCCAACGGACTTTTATCAAAGGTCATTATATTAAAATTTGGCTGGTCATTAAAACCTCACTTTGTATATTGACTCTCGTCGGTAATTATTAACAGTGCCCTAGGAGAAGAAAAAGCTCAGAACCCACCTCAAATATGACATTGGAGACAAAGGAGCCGTAAGTTCGATTGCGGTGATGAGGATCGCCACCCGTCACGCTTATTTTCCGGAAGTGGAAGGGCGGTACATGGACCAGAGAGATTCTATCGGTGCTTTGTGCTTCAGGTAGCTGTCGAGAGGTACATACTGTTACGGACTAGTCTGTGGTTACGGGCTAGAGGTCCAGATATTTATGAATGCTCGAAAAGATCGATTTAATTTGTATTTCAATATATTGATTGACCGGTTGGTTGCATGGTTAGAGACCCTAGCTGCAGAACCAAGGGTCGCGGGTTCGATCTCTGTCCGGGACAAAAATTTGTGTGCATGAACATGTATATTTGTTCCGTGTCTGGGTGTACAAGTATATATATATATATGTATATATTATATTAAAAAAAGGATATTTAAGTAAGTATATCAGTTGTCTAATACTCCATAATACAAGCATAATACTTACTTTGGAACTAGATGGCGCTGTGTGGGATGTCTCAGACTTTATTATTATTATCATACTTTATTACTTAACAAAATCACAAACTATTATAGCACTTGTTGGCAGACACTTGTTTGACTTTTCAAAAAAGAATGACGCCCGAACTACTTACATATGCGCTAAAGTCCCGGCCCGGAAGTCTCTCTAAATATCCATCGTGAATAATTAAATTAAATTTTGATTCAACATAGCATGGAGGTGCAAACTCTCATGGACACCTTTCTTATGTCAATGTTATATGAAAAATACATCTAAAAAAACTGGAGCAGCTGCTGAGACAGCAGCTCGCAGGAAAACAGCCAAGCACATGGAACTTTTAAATCGCTACCATTTCATCCCTTTTGCTGTCGAGACGATGGGTCCCTGGTCCAAGGATACCAAATCACTTGTCCACGATTTGGGTGTCGCGCTGTGTCTGTTGACAGGGGATCCTTTGAGCAAGGAGTACTTTGTTCAGAGGATCAGTGTCGCAATACAGCGCGGCAACGCGGCAAGCATCCTTGGTACCCTGAACCCATCGTATCATAATTTACATAGTATTTTTTAATTTGTAAATACAATACTTTTGTTTTCATTATTTAATAATTTTTTTTAAATTATTACTTTAAAACCCCCAAAAAAAATATTAAGATCCTTAATTAATATTACATTAAATTTTGAAATTTTAATTGTAATTTATCATAAGAATAATTGACGTCATCGGCGTTTTAACCTTAGACGTGCCGCCTCAAAAATAGTATCTATTTTCTAATTTATTTTCATCTCGAAAATTTCCGTATTCGATCGTGAAACGTCGTGATATTTCAAGTACTTTCTCAAGTGATATTTCAAGTACTTTTCACGTGCTTCTACGCGTATACGTCACAATACATAGTTATCTGTTACGTAATATATTACGGGTTTTCCGGATAATAAATCAGAACCCTTTTTATGCGGAAAAGACGAAAAGTTCCAAAAAAAAAGTCAAAGTAGATAAACGTTAAACCGTCGGCCAAGCGCAAGTCAGATAATACAAGTTCAGCATATTCTACACGCAACGGGTATTGTTCAAAATTTTGAAACTTTATCCAAAAAAATTGTATTTATAAGAATAGGTGTTATAAATTCAACAAAAAATAATAAACTTTTTTGAAGGCGTATTAAAAAAAACATATAAAAAAAACCTGAAACATCAATGTGACGTCACCACTACATGTAGTGGTTGACAGCAATACAAACAAGTGCAATATAATTATCTAGTGGTAGTGACATGTACATTTCACTTCATCAGCCCATTTTTACTCCACTGCATGGGCTTAGACCTCCCCCAGGGTGAGGGGGGCTTGGAGCTTAAATCCACCACGCTACTCTACTGCGGGTCGGGGATTGTAACGACCGCCATCTATTGACAGCGTCCGGGACCGACTGCTTAACGTGCTCTCCGAGGCACGGTGTCAGTGATAGTTATGTACTTAAGTCAGAAAAACTCATTGGTACACGTCCGGATTCGAACCATGGCCCTATGGCCAATTGGTTTACAAAAAGTTATATAAAAAAAAACTAATACAGTCCATTACATTTCTGAGTAAATTCTTCTCCAACTCATTTTCATTAAAGAAATTTAGTATTTAGATACTTAATTTAATAGATAATTAATTAATCAGAAGCGGTTAATTTAGACTTAAGTTTTAGGATTGTAAGATTAATATACGGTTATTAAATTATTTCACTTTTTCTAATAGACCGTTTAGAGAATTTTTTTTCTGGAAGTCAATAGAAAAAAACAAAGATAAACTTACTGAATATCTTAGCTGCCTCAGTAAAGGCACAAAATCTTTTAAAGGGCAATGGGGCTTTTACAATAAGATCTTTAAATTTAAAACTACAATAAACGAAAACTTTATGCTTATTAGAAAGTATCGGATTATTTGGATGATAAAAATCCATGGGTGTAGACCGCTCGCCTATTGGTTTGTTTCAATAATTTTAATATTTAAGCACTTATTGTTAAAAGTTTTTTTAAAAACAATTGTTTATATGTTTTTTTAATAAAGAACGTCTCTCAGTTTCTGTTGCATTCTTTTGGGAGAAGCCAGTTCTTAGAATGCTCCTTTGTGGGGACGTTTTCCCACAAAGTACTTAATAAATTCACTTTTCTGACCTATTTCAAGATTATGTTTAATTATTTGACTGACTGACTTATTGGCCGAGTGGTTAGAGACCCTAAGTGCAGAACCGAGAATCGCGGGTTCGATTCCCGCGCGGAAGAAATATTTATGTGCGGTATGAACATGTTTTTTTGTTCGGTGTCTGGGCGAACAAGTTCATATATATGTATATATTATAAAGAATATTTAAGTATGTAAATTAGTTGCCTGGTACCTACAATACAAGCTTTCCTTAGTTTGGGACTAGATGGCGCTGTGAGGCATGTCATAGGTATTATTATAATATTATTATTATTTATTTGTTTCAAATAGGATCACCAACAGTTTACATATTAAAATTTTTCACTTACTACTTACTTAAAGATTAATTAATATGCGTTACAATCCGCCAACCTGCTTTGGAGCAGTGTGGTGGATTTAAGCTTCAAGTCCCCCTCATATTGAGGGGAGGCCTAAGCCCCTGAGTGGGTTATAAAAAGGGCTGATTGAATGGAATGGAGAGACTATGAATTGATATGTAAGTCCGTTATGGTGATCACAACACACATTGAATCAACATCACTTCACAATACTTTAAAATTAGGAAATTATGGACAATTTGTACGAAAACCGAATGGAAAAAGTAGAATATAAAATCATACATAATTTTAATATTCCACATACTGATATTTTAACCTTTCCAATATTTAACCATAGCCAATATTTGGTAAAATAGCAACCAAAATTAAACTCAACACAGTATATACCTATACAAGGCTATTTATTATATATTATGTTATATTAATACTAAATAGAAATATTCTATTTAGACGTTTTTTTTTTGTTGTGGGTTTTTTAAATTGTCCATTTTGTCCATCAATTTTTAGTTCGGATATCCTCAGCATAATCTTTCCATTTTCTTAGTGGTTCCTTAATATTGTTCATTCTCAAAATACGTAAAATAAAAACTTCCTATCTCCAGAATCTAGTCTTCCATACTTAGTATTCAGCACCAAAAGACGTGCTCGTGATGTATATTTCTCAGAAACGTCAAAATATATTTATTATACATAAGCGAAAGTATTCGGAAATTAGAAACGTGTGACGGACGTATACGGAGTTGTCGCTTGAATTCGTAAGTGTAGGAAACGCGATGCTAGAAAACATGTCAAGCGCGATCAGAACATTGCATTTTAGGGTTCTGTGTCCGCCTTGCATGGTCAATTATCGTGATATGTGGCTAAAAAGGGATGTTTGTATCTGATCGATTTTCGAGCGAAGAAATCTATGAGATAGAAATCTGAAGTAACCTTAATTAATATAATTACTAAGTTGAAGTAACAATGGGATTTGATTATTTTGAATTTATCATTTTCAGGGTTCCGTAGCCGAAGGGTACCAACGGAATTCTATTACCAAGTCTCCGCTGTCCGTCCATACGTTCGTACGTCCTTTTGTCACAGGGCTGTGTCGTCTAAGCCGTATTAAGTTTATAGACACTTGGAATTTTCATAGTTTGTATTACTATGGCCAGATATTTAAGAAAAATCATCTGACGTTAAAACTGTACCTGTGACGTCATCTGGACAGTTAAGCTTATTCCGCTGCTTTCCAATCTATAAATAAAAAGCAAAAACTATAAAATATTTAGGTTACTCACTATATCAAATGAAATTGTAATTTTCATGAATCAAGCAGACTATAATGATCTTATTTAGTCTTAGAAAAAACAAACAACAAACATTTGTCCAGATGACGTCACAGGGGTATTTTATTAAAGAAACAAATATGAAAAACCGGCAAAGTGTGGGTCGGACTCGCACACGAAGGGTTCCGTACCACTTCACTTCACTTCATCAGCCCATTTTTACCCCACTCCAGGGGCTTAAGCCTCCCCCGGGGTGAGGGGGCTTGGAGCTTAAATCCACCACGCGACTCCACTGCGGGTTGGGGATTGTAACGACCGCCATCTATTGACAGCGTCCGGGACCGACTGCATAACGTGCTCTCCGAGGCACGGAGTCAGTGATACTTAAGTCAGAAAAACTCATTGGTACACGTCCGGATTCGAACCATGGCCCTATGGCCTAATAAATTTGAAACAGGTTCGTTGCGCTTTGTGCTATCACGACTCTTCGGTACCACCGCACAGTATAAAAAACATTTATTGTGTGAGGACCACCCTTTAATTTTTAACTTCATTTTTGTTATATTTTGTTACAGCGGCCACTGTGATACACAATTTTGGAATGTCTATATATTACGGTTCAAATGATACCGGTTTGTGACAGGTGGACGGACAGATGGACAGCGGAGCTTTAGTAATGAGGCTCCCGTTGTACCCTTTAGTGTCGTGATAGCCCGAGCGCAGCGAGCCTGTTTCAAATCTATAAGGCCATGTGGCTGTGGTTCAAATCTGGGCATGTACCAATAAGTTTTTCTGACTTAAGTACGTTAATCGTTATCATTGACTCCGCATCTCGGTGAGCACGTTAAGCAGTCGGTCCCGGTTGATGTCTATAGATAGCGGCCGTTACAATCCGCTAACCCGAATTGGAGCAGCGTGGTGGATTTAAGCTCCAAGCCCATTCATCTTGAGGGGAGGCCTAAGCCCCTGCAGTGGGGTATAACAAAGGGCTGATGGATGGATGGATGATGGATGGTACCCTTTGGGCACGGAACCCTAAACCTACGTTTCCCACTTCGATCCAATTACAGTTTTTCTTATGAGTATTTTATTTATGTCAAAAATATTTTTGTAAATGAAAAAGCCCTTTGATTTCTTCATAATCATGAAACGCTGTAATCTATTTTTATAACTATCTTTTCTATGAAGTGTATATCTACTAAGAAAAAGTTACGAAAACATTTTTGAGGCAGCCCTGGGAATTCGGGAAAATGGAAACATCGGATTTATGTAAATTGAATACCGAATTCAATTTACATGAATCCGATGAAATAGAGTGCCTATACTAGATATTTAAAGAAAAAGTTGGAAACCTTACCTTACATAGACATAGAGAAAATAAATTTGACAGCAACGTTTGGTTTTAATAGAGTCATAAATGTCACTTCACAGTATCGAAAATGTGTAACGCAATTTTGCGGGGTTGAAGACTGGCGCGCGGGATCTCGCTCACTGAAACTCAGACTGGAATTCGCCATCTTACACCAGCTAGCTATAGTATGGTTAGACGGTAAACGCAGAAGAGGGATTCTATAGTCAATTCGTACTTTTGTGTACATAGAGATAGAGATGCTTCCCGCCGCCTCCACACTAGAGACATGGTAGAACATTTATTGTACCTGACGGAGCGTTTCATTTAGCGGGGGTGTAAGACACGTTTGCGGGGAGAAGCGTTTACACAATTTCATACTTACACTATTCGAAGTAATTTTTTGTTTTTGGACGTGTTTTTACAATATTTCACTCCATAATTAGGCATTTTCTCGATGAAATACTTGCTAATGGGCATTTACCGACTAACGAACGGTGGTGGCATATACCACTATCGGTATCGGTATCGGAACCGGCATCCGCCACCGATTCAAGGGATCATGAGCGAACGACACCCGCCATCGACTCAAGGGAACATGAGCGAACCGGTAACCGCCACCGAGTCAAGGAATCATGAGCGAACCGGTACCCGCCACCGACCCAAGCGATTATGAGCGAACCGGTACCCGCCACCGACCCAAGGGATTATGAGCGAACCGGCACCCGCCACCGATTCAAGGGATCATAAGCAAACCGGCACCCGCCACCGATTCAAGGGATCATGAGCGAACCGGCACCCGCCACCGATTCAAGGGATCATAAGCAAACCGGCACCCGCCACCGATTCAAGGGATCATGAACGAACCGGCACCCGCCACCGACTCAAGGCATCATAAGTGAACTCCTGTCATTAAGCACACACAATCCGGTCGCCCGGAGGTTTACTGTTGATTAAATAGTATTGTTAAATAGACGCATAGGCAACCTTCCAACAGTCAGTAAGATTATATCTTTGAACGGGTTCACTCGCGTATTGTTTGAATACCGCAATATCTTTCGCGTTTAGTTGATACTAAATGTTGAAGATCAACCAGAGTCAAAGAACGCAATTTAAATGGCAACACACAATCAAAGGAAAATCATTCAAATGTTCGTTCGTCTCGATCAAGCTTCACTCAAGAATTCGTCGCTCGCCGGTCATTCACTTCTCACTTCACTTCGGACTTCACTTCGTTAACGTCATCTTATGTACACGTGTACGCATATCACAATTAATTTCTTTTGTATAATTTGGATAATTATATGGTCCTTCGCCAGCAGCCTTAAGCATTTAATTCACACAAAATCAACCAGCCGCCGTCCTACACGCCTCAACACTAAACATCGGATCAAGTCATGACTTGAATTTGTTTTGTAAGAGCTTTTGCCAGAGGTTCCGCTTTCGTGGACATCTTAAGGTCACGCACTCCGTTCGACTGCGACACAAGCGCGGTTTGAATATTTCATATACGAGTCCGAGAAAACGATACGGGGCGTAAAAATGTCTTTCAATTCTTGATAGTTCCGTGTTTAGTTGAATAATATTTTTATTGAAAATGTGTATGCAAAAAATTATGAATCTACCTTTGGTTTTGGTGATAATGAAGAAAGTAATAAATGCATTTAAATAAACGAAATTTATCTGAAAATGTAACTACCTAAACTATTTGAGGAAACTGAGGGCCTGCTCAGATTGCAGTGTCGAGATTCTGTAATCACGCTTCCATTAATGCACGCACGCACTCACACGGACAGACTCAACCACACACCCACTGACACACCCTGAACACACACACACACATACACGTCACAAACACTTCGCGCACATTTATTCTTATACCTGTTAGGAAATTTAGGAATTAATTAATTACTGACATATTTTTAATTTTCTAATCATTTTATAATAGTTTTAATTTTGTGTCAGTTAAAGGCGTTGTTGCTTGCCATAATAGACCGTCAGCTGAGCCCGGTTTTTGTGATCTAATATCTCTCGCGCTTAATCACACAAAGTATCTTATTTGAAAAGACACACTTACCTACCAAATATTACCACAAGAGGGACGAACAAGTATTTACTCTCCATAGTACAGTATTTGACTCGTTTTCTGGCGGCTGCAGACTCCGCAATGGCTCCGGCCGTTCCCACGGTGCGACCAAGGTGAGAGGCGGCAAATGTGCTGACACACGTGGCGTCCCAAAGTAGATACCTACCCTTCTCCCACGGCACCAAAGTCATACCATCGGGTCTTTTGCCATCGTAACGGCTAAGACCAGGAGGCTCCAACACGCATGGAACATTGGCCGAAATTCTAGTATAATTCTAAATGGAAATTTTAATACAATTACCACGAAGAGCTCTGTTGTCTGAAGCACAGGTTTTATGAACCTTGTATTATTTTTAAAATAAAACTTCGTAGAACTTTGTCCGAATAAATACTTATTATTATTATATTTATAAACGCAATGATTTTGTAAGTATCACTGATTGATACGCCTGAATTTAATACTTTTAAAAATAAATTACATAAAAGTCTCAAAAACGAGTATTTATGAAGGTGCTTAGAGACGTTACATAGGGTTTATCATTAAAGCCTTAATGTGGCTGTATTACTCAGAAACACGAAACGTGCTTATGAGCAGATTATGAACATGTCTATTTTATATGCCCACGCTGTTGGTATATTATTTAGTTAGTAATATCGACCATATAGTGTCGTGATAGCCCAGAGCGCAACGAACCTGTCTCAAATTTATATGGCCCCATAGGGCCATGGTTTGAATCCGGGTGTGTACCAATGAGTTTTTCTGACTTAAGTACACAATATCACTGACACCGTGCTTCGGAGGCAGTCGGTCACGTTAAGCAGTCGGTCCCGGACGCTGTCAATAGATGGCGGTCGTTATAGTTCCCAACCCGCAGTGGAGCAACGTGGTGGACTTAAGCTCCAAGCCCCCCTCCTCACCCTGGGGGAGGCCTAAGCCCCTGCAGTGGGGTAAAAATGGGCTGATGATGATGATGATGATGATCGACCATATATTATTAGCACTTTTAAATCTGTTATTTTATATGCTATGGCTGTTCGGGAGCACGAGATTGTACTCACAAGAATTTTTTGAATTTAAGGCCGGCCATTTTGAATTTTTTTTCGATATAGCGGAATAAACTTAAAAAATAAAATAATCCTCAAGTCCTTCAATCAGCTCCAAAATAGTTCTTGCAAAACTACAGCTCAAGGGAACCTCTGTGGTAAGTTTCAAAAAATCAGTTAGTACTTACCTACATAACGATGTTAAAACGCAAACTGATGGACGGACAAATTGCCATACCAAAATTATAAAATACCAGCGGCACTTGGCCGTGTGGTGGCGGACCCGCTTCCTATTTAGAAGGTCGTATTTCGAATCCCAGAAACCGGCATGTACCAATGAGTTTAATAATAATTAATAGCTCAAAGCGCAACGAACCTGTCTCAAATTTATAAGGCCATGTGGCCGTGGTTCGAATCCGGGCGTGTACCAATCAGTTTTTCTGACTTAAGTACATAACTATCACTGACTCTGTGCCTAGGAGAGCACGTTAAGCAGTCGGTCCCGGATGCTGTCAATAGATGACAGTCGTTACAATCCCCAACCCGCAGTGGAGCAGCAGTCTAAGTCCCTGCAGTGGAGCATTAATGGGCTGATTGTATAGTATCAGTTGTCTAGTACAACATACAAGCTCTGTTTACTTCGGGACTATAGTTTGACCGAAGCTCCTAAGCGTTGACGACGGACTGACAGGGCAGATCTGCTTCCCTCCGCGCCGCGCACATGCCTAAGGCGCAGTACAGCGGTTTCGGTCAAACTATAGATGGCGCAAAAGGGCCCAAGTGTTATATTATTGTTACGAACAGACAGAGTAACGACCGCCATCTAGCGTCAACCAGTAAAACCACTTTGTAGAAGGGTTTTACAACAAACAAACACGAAACCCCTACTCAATACTAGATGGCGTTAGAGGAAAGAATGTTCTAGAATTATCCAATCTGGTCGATTACGTTCGTGCGAGTGGAGTGATTTCTAGAATGCTCTCGAGGTTCGTTACGACCTATATAAATAGCCGCAGGAAGACGAGCAGTCCAGTTCAGTTTTTGGGCTACTTTCGAGGCGACTTCGAAGCGAAACTAGTGATACAAGTGAAACCTACGACTTGGCTACGAGCTAGGAACATAGTCAGTGCTTAGTGTTTGGACTTAGTGCTTTGTGTTGGACCTAGTGTTAGTGAATAAAGTTTGGAAAAGAGTCAGCAGGTCTTTCTCTCCAAATTCTTCAAACCCTAACACGTAACATTATTATTATATTAGATATGATTTCGCTGTGTACGTTGCGGCGCTCCTATGTTTGATAGATTCAGTACAAAAAATACTTCTATATTTTTAGGAGTTTATAGAAGTCGCTGAGTTTATGTACAGTGAATGTTTGGCGCTTTCACATTGTGAATGCCAACAACTCCTTATCAAGTCTCTAAGGGCGTTGTTGCATAATTTAACATTTTTAGCAAACAGTGTAGACAAAGGGACATTTTTTATAAAGCAGTCTTCCGACGCCAGAGACAGGGTTGCCTATGTTGTGTAAGTAGAATAATTAAGTTTACATAATACAACGCATTTATTTGAATATAAAAAAAACCACATTATATTCTGTGATTTCAGAGAATTCCCAGCGGCTTTTCATGGTCTTTTTTTTTTATTTAGGGATAGAATGGGGTACCTAGATGACAATTTATTTTAAATTATTTTATATAAAAGAGTTTTCTAAATATAGCATAACAGTGAAAGAATTTAAAAAAAAAACTTTATTAACAAAGTTATGAATATTTTTTTTTTTTAGTCTTTCAGCTAATTACAACCAAAATATGAGCATTAATAATAAAAAAAAGAAACGGTGATGGATATTGCAACAAGCCAAAACAAGTTTCCACAATTCAAATCTTTAAAATGTCCTGTTAGGGAGAACAATAACGCACGGCGTGTTTACATGTGGCGTCAGACATGTTCGTGCTTATAATATAATAATAAGTTTAGCAATAAAATTAAATAAAAATTACTTACCAATAATAATAAATATTAATAAGGTCTTAGATACTTTTTTTTTAGTTTATTTAATATAAAAAGAAATATATACACATTAATACACAATGTTCAGCACTTAACACAAGCGAACAAAAACCCTGTAAGGTTTATCCGTCGCTGTCGTCGCGTTGCATTACAATTTATTTATACTTAAATTATATTTACTTATATATTATTTAGTTATTTATTATCTACTTGGATGGCCATCGTCCTTGAGGTCACTCAACGCCCCTTTCAAGGGCAATGGGCACCCTTTTCTTTGTGGCAAAAAATGTTTTTTTTTTAAAATTTGTTTACACTTATTTGGGGTTTGGCATAAAATATCATACGTTTCACTAGGTATTTCGTTTAATATAAATGGCAACAAATACTCCCAGGTTCTTTTCCCATATACATTCATTGTTTTAGAGGTAAAACATATTTAGGTAAATAGCTTAGATTACGAAACGTTTTAGGCCTTGACCTCCTTGCGAGTATATTAATGTTGTCAATTTCATCACAAACTAAAGACATTTTAAATTTATTATTAATACATACAAACTTAGGTGCATTTAAAAAGATAAATAATCAGACTTATACAACAAACTGAGCAAGTACAATAATAATATCCTAAAATAAAACACAAAACCAAATTACAAATTACAAAAGAGATATGATTGCATTCCTGAAGCCTTTCCGGTTTAAAAAGAAAATGTCGGCCTCAAGGAAGCGCACATTGTAGCTTCATGTAAAAGCTTATTGCATATTTGCAAACGGCGAACTTCCTTGTAAATGCGCCGTTTTTGAGAAATATTTTAAAACAGATGGCGCCACATTTATATACCACACATAGTTGCATTCGAATTTCGTATTAGTGTGAAAATTCAGGGTTTCCAAATAATTTTCTAAACAGTTTTCGAAAGAGGACGTGTATATATTTAATTTTGACGCAATTTAGAGTCACGTAAAAATAGCCTGGTTTAAATGCATTATATGGCGTATTGGGCATTGTTCTTTAGTGGGTTGTCGCTTGTTCTTGATGTCAGTTTTGGGGACAAATCTATAGATATGGAAAAGTGTATATAATCGGCTTCGAGGATGTGCAGGCGTAACAGTATGTTAATGCAATACAAAAAAATCTACAGGTTTCTCGCTTTTCGAAACTATCGAAGAACATTCAAAATGAACATCAAAAATGAAAACTTGTAACACATTTTAGTCAAACAATTTTATAATATTTTTCGAAAAAAGTTATGAAACAATTTTCGAAAATTTGGTACTTTAAGATGCCCTGTGAGCTCTTGCATCTTTTGACACTACTGCCTTTCGTCTACCTTTATAACTTTCTGAAATATAACCGAATCTCACTCTCCAGGGTAACTGATCTGATAATCATTCAATGAAAAGGGCAACTGCCCAGCCCACAGTTTTCAACCGATTCCAAAATTTCTTATTCCAAACGGTAGACAACCTATCTGTCACATGAGTTTTTTTACAAAAGGTACGGACCGATATCCGGATTAGAAAATCTGGAATCATACGATGCCCCACAATCCCTTGAATCTTTGGATACCACTGCCTTTTGTCTACCATCATAAATTTCGGATATTTAGCCAAATTACACTACCCCACGAAAACTATCCGACAAACATGACGACCGCTTAGCCTAGTGGGCAGTGACCCTGCCTGCGAAGCTAGAGGTCCCGGGTTCGAATCCCAGGTCGGGTCAGTATTTATATGATTAATATTAATACCGGTACCGGGTCTTGGTTGTTATATGTATGTGGTGTCTTCGTTTGGTACCCAAAATACAAGGTAATGCTTAGTTTGGGACCTAGACGTTGTTGTGATTGTGTGTGTTATTATTATTATTATTATTATTTTTATATATTTTCAAGGTTAGAACTTTGTTTCTAGGCATTAATCAGTGCTATAGGTTATTGATCTTTCTAAAAAAACGGCATAGTTTATTTAAAATTCTAAATTCATCACTTTTTTAGGTATTTTAAGTATACACTAAAACACACTATTAATAGGCTTGGATGGTATGGTCATGTTATGCGCAGGGATGACGAGTATGTAGGCAGAAGAATGTTAAGTATGAATGTGGAAGGACGTAAAAAGAGGGGAAGACCGAAGAAAAGATGGACAGATTGTGTGAAGGAGGATATGATAGCGAAAGGAGTGAGTGATGAACTGACGAGTGACAGAGGAGTGTAAGAAAAAAACATGTTGGGCCGACCCCACCTAGAGTGGGATAAGGGCAGGAGAGAGAGAGAGAGAGAGACTAAAACACACAATTAAAAAAAAAACATTTGTGGGACACGTTGCCAGTATTATTATATTTTGTGCATATTTATTCTCTAAAAAATGAATTCACTTAACGAAATTCCCTTCAGTACTCTCCAATTCGCAAATTTACATAATCTAAACCTAATCTAAGCTCAATCAAATATGAAAATGAGCGGACGAATTTTAACTGAATTTTAAATTTAAACTTTGCTTAATCTATAAAGCACACAAATAAATTTTTAGGCAACATTAAATAAAATAAAATAATATTTTTATAGATATTACAGTACGAGAAAAGGAAAAACTTAATATATTTAAAATACTTCTTAAAATAAATGTGTTGTTCAAAAAGAACCTTTTCATATTAATTAATTAAGCAGTAAAATTTTCTGTAAACTTTTAACATCTACTTATCTCAGTATTTAAAAAAATTTGATTAACTTATTATTCATTATTGTGATTAAATTATCGTATTTACTGTGTCGTGATAGCCCGAGCGCATCAAACCTGTTTCAAATCGTTAAGCAGTCGGTCCCGGTCGGTCAATACATAGCGGTCGTTACAATCCGCTAACCCACTTTGGAGCAGCGTGGTGGATTTAAGCTCCAAGCTTCCTCATCTTGAGGGGAGGCCTAAGCCCCTGCAGTGGGGTATAAAAAATGCTGATGGAATGAAATAGAAACTTACTGTTTAACCATATTTCGTGCTCAGTAAAGTTAGCTAATAGAGAAATTCTTCTTTTTCGATTGCTTTGTTTTTTTACCATTTTATACTATTAAACTGAAGTACTTAATAACTATCCAGTAATTAATGGAATTGTTTTGACTAGACATATTAAAGACGAATCCTTATTCATATTATAAATACGAAAGTTTGTATGTATGGATGTTTGTCACACTTTCACGCAAAAACTACTGAATGGATTTTTATGAAACTTTACAATGATGTTAGTTACACTGATGTATACATCAGAATAACCCATAGGCTATAATTTATATAGATACTAGCTTTCCGCCCGCGGCTCCGCTCGCATAGGGATTACACAGGTGATCCGGGATCGCTATAGTTTTTTGCATAGATATATTTTATAAGCTGAAGATTGTGATAGGCTACTTTCATCCCGGGAAAAAAGGTCTCGGTACGACTGAGTAGTATACGCGAACGGAGCTGCGGGCGGAAAGCTAATTCAATGAATTTACTATGAATTTTATTTAGCATTTTAACAGTTTTCAACGAGAACGGTCTTGTGAATAAAATCCTGATTTGGTAGTTCATTTCGGCATAAAACAAAAAAAAAATTGTCCAATTTTCTAAAGCCTATATTTATTTTAATAAAGTCGTTTAATTTATATTTAATAAAATCTTCAAACTGAACTTAAAATTAGAAAATAATAAATGAGTCGAACACCATACAAAAAACAGACGAAAATTTTATATACTATATGTCGTGCCGTGATCGTAAAGAAAACATGTAAGACTTTATTTAGATATGGAGAGGGCGGAGCTTGCCGACAAATAGCTCGAGAGAGCCAAAACAAGCTTGAAGTGGAAGCAGACGTCTTCTCTTCTCAGAACGGTGACGCTGGTTGCAGTATAAATAAAATATTCGAACAGCTTGCGGACATTCATTCGTGTTCTCCTTTTTTGGAAAAATTGTTTATTAAAATCTTATTATAAGAGAAACCTTTTTGACAACCCTAGCTAGGACACATTGAGTGATTTAGCGTATGACGCCGTTGTTTGTGCTGTGTTTTTACGGGTGGGAGCCGAAAAAATTAAATTGGTCCCATTCTGTATTTCATGTTTTCTTGCTATCCGTCTCTATGTGCTTTAGTTATAACCGAACTGTTAAGTGATATTTTTGTTGAAACTGAATATACATAATATATCTAAATAATCACCACATTAATTTTTTAAATTGTAGTTTTTATAAGTAAAATCTACGGTATCGGTTCATAAGACGCAACTATACAAGGTGAGATTTTAGTAACCGGCCAAATTTTTTCTAGATGTTAGGTATCACCAATATACCTCATTGCGTAAATAAAAAATATGGGTTACATTTTCATAATAAATTATTTTGTCTACAGTGTTATTTTATAACGGTTGGTTGCCTTCTTAACGCTATAGTAAACGTACACGCCCGAGGCCTTGAAACGGAATGGGGCGGTGGGCATGAATGGTGACTAGAATTATTGATTTTTTCGGGAAAGATTTGTGTAGTCATATCTCAATATTTTTCTATAGAACGATACTAAAAGGAAACAAGACGGTTATCGGTTTTCTACAAAAGATCATTATATTAAAATTTCGCTGGTCATTAAAACCTCACCCAGTATGTATTTTCTTATCTATGATGACAACTTGACATTCGCTGAGGAGTCCATGGGCTTGAGCCAAAATTTTAGAGTTTGTCCAGAAGGTTAATAACATATTTATGAAAATTCTTTGACCGACGGAGTGGCTAGATACCCTAACTGCAGAACTGAAAGTCGCGGGTTCGATTCAAGCTCGGGACAGATATTTATGAGTATCAACATGTCTATTTTTTTCTTGTTTGGATGTAAAAAGTATCTGTAGATGTATGTATTATAAAACATTTTTTAAGTATGTATACCTTTCTAGTACCTATAATACAAGCATAATACTAGCTTACTTTGGGCTTGTGTCAAGTGATATCGTCTTCTTCTTTGCCTTCGCCTCTTACTGGTAAGCATCTTAATCTGTAAGGCTATGCTTACGCATATCCTTTCGGACATTTGTCTTCCAAGTTTGCGGTCTATCTCTCCCTCTCCTTTTTATAGCCATCATCATTATCATCATCATCAGCCCGTGTCTCTCCACTGCAGAATATAGGCCTCTCCCAAGGCTCGCCACTCCACACACGGTCCTCCGCCTTCCGCATCCAATTACCTCCGGTATGGTGCTTTAGGTCAGCAGTCCACCTGGCCGGGGGGCGTCCAACGCTTCGCTTTCCAATACGTGGCCTCCACTCGAGAACTCGTCTACCCCATCAGCTTGCTAATCACTTTTATAGCCATGGAAAAGCTTTTTTCACGATATGGACATCAGGTCTAAGCATAACATGTCCCTACCACCTTAGCCTGGACTCTGTAACCCTTTCAGTAACAGGCATTACTTTGAGACTCGCCCTTACCTCCCCCCTTATTTGAAAGTGACCCATCCGCCCAACGTATCGTGTGCATTGCAGTCGTATAAAGTTTTTGTTCTTTAATTTATTTCGAAGCCCACGATGCTTTCCTTAGAGTAAACTAGACCGCACAGCTGTTTTGTGGACCTTTTTTCTATGCCTTCAGCCCTTTTTATACACTACTGCAGGGGCTTAGGCCTCCCTTCAAGATGAGAGGGCTTTGAGTTTAAATCCACCACGCTGCTCCAATGCGGGTTGGCGGATTGTAACGACACCTATCTATTGACAGCAACCGGGACCGACTGCTTATCGTGCTCTCCGAGGCACAAAGTCAGTGATGGTTAATGTACTTAGTTAGAAAAAACTCATCGGTACACGCCCGGATTCAAACCACGGCCACATGGCCTTGCAGACCATGTGGTTATTGACATTTTCGGATCGCAGAGAACTATAGTTAGTGCATACAGTAAATTAATTTGACGGCAGCGATTGGTTTTATTAAAGTCTAAATGTCACTTCACAGTTTCGAAGTGATGTTACGCAATTTTGCAGGATTGAAGGCCGGCGTGCGGGGATTTCGCGGAGTGAAGAACGGCGCGCGGGGACCTTGCGCACTCAAACTCGGACTAAAACTCGCCATCGTACACGAGATAGCTATTAGTATTGAGTGCTCAGACGATAAATGCAGAAGAGGGCTTCTAGTCAATTCGTACTTGTATGAGTTAATGTGATATCAAATGACACTTCAGTCCTCGTAAATCAATTAAATTATTATGACTTTTTTAAATCTAAGATGTCGAGTGTCGTGATAGCCCGAACGCAGCGAACCTGTTTCAAATCTATAAGGCCATGTGGTCTTGGTTCGAATCCGGGCATGTACCGCTGAGTTTTTTCTGACTTAAGTACATTAACTGTCACTGACTCCGTGCCTCGGAGATTGATTAATTAAGTCAAGCAGTCGGTCCCGGTTGCTGTCAATAGATGGCGGTCGTTACAATCCGCCAACCCGCGTTGGAGCAGCGTGGTGGATTTAAGCTCCATACCCCTTCGTCTTGAGGGGAGGTCTAAGCCCCTGCAGTGGGGTATAAAAAAGTCTGATGTAACGGAATGGAAATCCATTATAATTATTGTTTTGATTGTTGTTGTAATTGCATTATTATTTTGTTTACACTGAAATTGTTTAAAAATCTTTAAGAAATCAGCCCGCTGTGCTCTCACGGGGCTTTACATAGTGTATAAGATGATTTTGTCTGACCACCCAAAGATTGACATGTGACAATGCAATAAATAAATAAATAAATAAATAAATAAATAAATAAATAAATAAATAAATAAATAAATAAATAAATAAATAAATAAATAAATAAAAAAATAAATAAATAAATAAATAAATAAATAAATAAATCTAAGATAATGCAAATAATAAACATGTGTACAGATGACGTAACAGAGATATTTTATTAATCAAAATTTGTAAAAAATTTAAACAGCGACTTAATTTTTTTTCCGAGAAAAAGATATATATTTTTTTAAATAAAGAGATATTTAAAATAAAATATTATGTTAAAAGTTTGATGATTGATTTTAAGATAAAAAGTTTAAGTCTAATGGAAATTCAATTCGCCATACTAATTCGTTCTTTCACTTCGATAACTTGTAACAAAGAAATCGAATCGACAATTTTCGGCCAAGTACAGACCGGGATTCGCTCGATTACGATTCCTTATATAATCGATTCATAGACTAATTTGATTATCGATATAGTATAGATACAAAATGTAACAGAATTAATCAAAAAGCGGAAGCTTTTTTAGAACCTCATTCAGTAAATCGAAAATTGGTATTGGCAATATATATTATATACAAATATCTGTAATATAATATAAAATTCTTGTATTTACGTTTGGAAGATTAAACTTGAAAATAATTTGACGAATTTTAATGAAACTTTTTTGATACGTTCCCTAGAATTTCGTAAATACTTGATGCTATTCTATCAGCCCTTTTTATACCCCACTGCAGGGGCTTAGGCCTTCCCTCAAGATGAGACGGCTTGGATGGAAAAATAACTTTTAGACGGTCGGCCGTCATAATTGACCTTCTGATGGGGGAGGAGGAGAAATGGTGAAAGGGTTGGAACGGGGAACGTGGAAGGGTAAAGGTGGCGGAGGGGAAGGAAAGGGCCCGTGCGAATCCGGGACGGCACGCTATAGGATATATGTGATAAGTGGTAACACGAGTGGTAATGAGAACGGGAAGGAATCAGTACATATTATAACAGAGAGACGGAAGCAGGAGTTCAATGACAGTTCAAGTGTGAGAGGGAATGAAAACAGTGGTGAGAGCGGTAAACGACTGCAAGGACGTAACATCTGCGCGGGCGAAGCCGCGGACGGAAACTAGTAAATTATAAAAATAAGAAACGAAAACTTGCACGTGTCGTTCTATTAATTAATTAAGGATTTAATTAATATCATTCAATTGTTATGAGGATTACGTATGTGTGTATAATATAATTTGTTAATATATAAGAATTAAAGAAACAAGAATTAAATGATTGAAATGATAAATAAAGAAAGCAAACTATAAAATTAAGTAACCTATAGTTTTAAGATATAGGGAACCAGATGAAAAGATGTGTTATGCCTGAATGGAAGATTGATGCATGCCAACGGGCCAGACCAGTAAAAAGTCAGGGGGTTTTGAAAAAAAAATATAATTTGTTATAGAACCCTAAAAAGTACGGAGTCCAAGACTTTCATTAAAAAAAAAAAAACAACTAATATTTAGCTTTAAGAAGAGAACTTGAGAAGTTTTTCGACTTTCCTTCGGATGTATAAATTCAGCCTTAAGTCGACCTTAATTGAAAAACTTGGTTTGCGTCAATCGCACTGATTGACTCAACTTTGTATTGGGGCACTGTTGCTGTTACGTGACCGAAATATATTTACTTCGAGCGTCCTGAAACGGACTGGCAGAAGAAAGACTTCGCCAATAATGGATACTGGTTCAGGGACGTCATGATAGTTACGACGTATATGGATTTATCAGTTTCATTACAAGTAACTACAGAGTTAAGAATAATGTTGAGCACATTTTACCTATACTCAGAATACACTGGAAAACTTACCACAAGGCCGGCTATTTTATCTAACCTCCTGGCTAATGAAGTCGAATCGGAGCCTGTAACTACGCTCCAAATCGATTCATTAATAAATCTAAATAAAATGTATTATTTTTAATGAATTCCATTTTTCATTAATTATTCCTAATTCCATTTTTTTACACTTTTAACATTTAAATTGTTTATTAGATAGTTTTTGTGGGGGCATGTAATTCGGTTATATTTCCGAAATTTGTTATGGTAGACGAAAGGCTATTGTGTCAAAAGATGCAAGAGCTCGTCGGGCATCGTATGATACCAAAATTTTTTAAAACAGTCCGTAGATTTTTTCGGAAAATCGAAAATGGTGAAAAAAGACGACATATCCCGATTTTTCGGACAAAAGTTGATTATTTCGAAAACGAAAGCCAATATAGAAAAAATGAAAAAAAAATGGCCTCTAAGGCAGATAGATTGTCCATCGTTTGGAAAAAGAAATTTTGGAATCGATCGAAAACTCTGGGTGGTGATGGTGCCTTTTTCTTTGAATGATTATCAGATCTGTATAATGGAGAATAATTTATAAGCCCATAGGGCCATGGTTCGAATCCGGGCGTGTACCAATGAGTTTTTCTGACTTAAGTACATTAACTATCACTGACTCCGTGCCTCGGAGAGCAAGTTAAGCAGTCGGTCCCGGACGCTGTCAATAGATGGCGGTCGTTACAGTCCCCAACCCGCAGTGGAGTAGCGTGGTGGATTTAAGCTCCAAACCCCCTCCTCACCCTGGGGGAGGCCTAAGCCCCTGCAGTAGGGTAAAATGGGCTGATGATGATGATGATTATCAGATCAGTTAACCCGGAAAATTAGATTCGGCTATATTTCATACAGTTATAAAGGTAGACGAAAGGCAGTAAGTGTGAGCTCGCGGGACGGGAATTTATTGGGTTGGCACAGAAGTAATTAGACACTTGGGTTACGTTTTATGTTTTTTATTATAATTACCATACAAAACTTAGTTAATGATCATTAATGGTGATAATATCATTGACAAAGCTTTTTGAATTGTAATAATAATAAAAAAATATATAATGTCACCACGCTGCTCCGGTGCGGGTTGGTGGATTTTAACGACTACTATCTGTTGATGGCAACCAGGATCGACGGCTCAACATGCTCTCCCATTGGTACATGCACTGGGATTCGAACCACGACCTTCCGAACAAGAAGCGTACTCGCTATATAGGCATTTGAAGGTATGTAAATAGAAGGCGAAGCGATAAATCCATCGTCAAACACAATGTCTGCGACAAATTGCCCTCTCCAAGCGATTTGTAACCTGCCGGAGACATTTTTACTTGTCGTCTCGGCTATTAGCTTAGCTTAAATATTTTTTTATTTCGATTTTATTACGTCTACCCAAAAAAGGAAATTGTAACATGTCGCCATAATATGTTTACAATATGGATGAAAAACGGAAGTGCGTCATTATGAAATAGCGGCAACCGGAAGTACTCATATATAATAATAATAATAATCACGTATACATGACAACGACGTCTAGGCCCCAAACTAAGCATTAGCTTGTGTTTTGGGTACCAAGCGAAGACAACACATACATATAACAACCAAGACCCGGTGCCAGTATCCATATTCATCATATAAATACTGACCCGAACTGGTATTCGAACCAGGGACCTCCAGCTTCGTAGGCAGGGTCGCCACCCACTAGGCTAAGCGGTCGTCATCGTCGTCGATGTTTATATATATCATACATAGTTTTTAGGTTTAAAACAGTTTGTAAATTTTTATAGTTCCTAAATAAAAAAAATATTTTATTTTATTTTATGTACGGCACTTCGAAACATCAAGATAATGCACGAACACTAACAACATCAATTACATACACGTGAAATGAGAATGAGAATGACGACCGCTTGGCCTAGTAGGTAGCGTCCCTGCCTACGAAACTGGAGGTCTCGGGTTCGAATCCTAGGTACTGGGTCATTATTTGCATGATGAATATTGATACTGGTACCGGGTCTTGATTGTTATGTATATGTGGTGTCTTCGCTTGGTACCCAAAACACAAGCTAATGCTTAGTTTGGGGCCTAGGCGTTGTTGTGATGAGTACGTTATTATTATTATTACAATTAAATTCGCAAATGATGACGTCAATGGGCATTGTTCAATAATTTTAATATGGTATAAATTTCTTCTATTTATATGAAGTGTCGTAATAGTCGAGTGGTACCAAGCTCGCTTCTTGTTTAGAAGGCCGTGGTTCGAATCCCAGGGCATGTACCAATGCCTTTTTTTCTAACTTATGTACATAACTATCACTGACTCCGTTCCTCGGAGGGTACACTAAGCCGTCGATCCCGGTTGCCGTCAATAGATGGCACTCGTTACAATCTACCAACCCGCATTGGAGCTGCATGGTGGATTAAGCTCTAAGCCCTTCATTCCGAGGGGAGGCCTCATGCCCCTGCAGTGGGGTATTAATGGGCTGATGGAATGCAATATGAATAAGTGTCTTTGTTCGACAAAGAAATTTCAAAAAACATATATACGCAATACGTAAAAAATCATAGCTATAATTAGTACCTAGTTGTGACGTCATTTCATCATTTCAAATAAAAAAACAACAAACGTTTAAAGTCAAAAGTTCATAAGTAGATCGGTTTTTAAGTCAACTAAATATCAATATATTACCATCAGCCCAGTAATGCCCTACTGCAGGGGCTTAGGCCTCCCATTGGCATAAGGGGGCTTGAAGCTTAAACCTCCACATTGCTCCAGTGCGGTGGTGAATTTTAACGACTGTAGATGATGCAACCGAGACCGAAGCGACGGTTTGACGGGTTCTCCGAGGCACAATCAGTGATAGTTATGTACCTACGTAAGTTGGAAAAAACTAGGTACATGCCTTGGTATTTGAACTGCGGCCTTCTTAACAAGAAGCAGGCTTGCTACCACTCGGCTATCACGACCAGAGATCGTGATAATAACACGACGCCATATTTCAGTACCTACCTAACTACGGATTAAACGAAAAAAAACTTATCGCTGCATTGACCAATCAAGGCAAGGTACTCGTTGGGAACCAAAGACAAGACTTCCGCATGCACCTCTTTGAGTGCCGACATAATTTCGTTTGCTCTTTGTACTGTGGGGCCTCGTCTAACGATCTACGGTCTCTGATCACGACATTATCTTCATTTCACTTCATCAGCCCATTTTTACCCTACAGCAGGGGCTTAGGCCTCCCCGGGGTGAGGGGGGCTTGGAGCTTAAATCCACCACGCTGCTCAACTGCGGGTTGGGAATTGTAACGACCGCCATCTATTGACAGCGTTCGGGACCGACTGCTTAACGTGCCCTCCGAAGCACGGAGTCAGTGATAGTTGTGTACTTAAGTCAGAAAAACTCATTGGTACACGCCCGGATTCGAACCATGGCCCTATGGCTTTAGAAATTTGAGACGGGTTCGTTGCGCTTTTAGGCTATCACGACTTTCACGACATTATCAAATAATTGAATGTGTAAAACCCTTGGATATTTATATTTCTTTTTTATCTTCCAACATATTGTAGCAGAAAAACCCTGAACCGCATATTATTTAAGCAATGCTTACCAAGATTTCTGCAATGTGATGCTCATTCAATATACATATCATCTGTCAAATATATTTTTTTGCCTTGCCGCTGCGTCAATAGAGGATTCGAGGGAATATATTCCATCGTCAATAATCTGCCACTTGTCGAAAATTTCACGATGGCGCAGTGTAAAAAAACCAAAGTGTGTATACACTCCTATAGAAAAATCGCAATGTGAGATGGAAAGAAAAATAGAACTCTAATACATGAAAATATAATAATACCTGGAGCACCCCGCACAGCGCCATCTAGTGCCAAAGTAAACAAGTATAAGCTTGTACTGTGGGTACTAGACAATTGATATGTTCTTAAATATTGTTTATAACATATTTTTCCCATTCCACCAGCCAATTATATCTCGCTTTAGGGGTTTAGGCCTACCTCCAGGGTGAAGGGGCTTGAAGCTTAATCCACCACGCTGCTCCGGTGCAGGTTCGTGGATTGTAACAACCGCCATCTATTGACAGCAACCGGGATCGACTGCTTAACGTGCTCTCCGAGGCACGGAGTTATGATATATACAGATTGAGATTTTAGTAAGCAGCCAAAAATTTTCAAGATGTTAAGTATCACCAATAGACCTCATTACGTAAATAAAAATATAAGTTAAATATTCATAATCAATAATTTTATCTTAAATATTTTTTAGCAAAATTTGGCTACCTTCTACTTCCCGCGAAACGGCGGGGAATTGGGGCATGTGGGCGGGGCGCGTGCACGTACACTGGTGCCCTCGTGAAGGGTGACTAGCATATTGGTAGTTTTGGGAAAGGTTTACGTAGTCTTAACTGAACATTTTCTTATTGAACGATACTAAAAACGAACAAGACGGCCAACGGATTTTCATCAAAGGTCATTATATTAAAATTTGGCTGGTCATTGAAACCTCATCCTGTATATATACAGATACTTTTTACACCCAGACACAAATAGACCCGTTCATGCACACAAATATTTGTATCACGCGGGAGTCGAACTCGCGACCTTTGGCTTCGCAGTTAGGGCATAGGGTGTCTAACCATTCAGCCCTTACTTATTAAACTTTACAGAATATAATGGTGTAGAACCCTTAGGGAAAATGGATTTTTGCCATCTATTTTTAATTATTTATTTATTGGCCATTGCGATTGGTAAAAGCACTTGTATTTTATTTATACTTTGGCAAAAGAGGGCGAAAGGAGATGATCCATTAAAATTGAATTTCTTTCGAGTGCTATCGACAGTTTGTCTCTGTCACAGAAAGTAATTGGAAATGTTGCTTTTAGTTACTGTTGGACATTCGATTTTTTTACTTTTTATAGTCCAGATATTGACTGACCGATTGGTCGAGCGGTCAGAGATTCCGACTGCAAAATCAAAGATCATGAGTTCGATTCCCGCTCTGGACAAATACTTGTTTCCATAAACATAATATGTCAATTTGTTCCGTGTCTAGGTGTAAAATATCTATATGTGTATAGTTTAAAGAATAGAGTATAAACATCAGTTCTCTGGTACACATAATACAAGCATAATACTTGCTTACTTTGGATCTAGATGGCGCTGTGTTGGATATCCCTGGTATGTTTGAAAGTAAATTAATTGGAATTGCACCAAACGACAGACTATTAAACTCGTATGGTTTGACAGTATTTGTAACACATATTAGATAACATAACATATGTATACATCACAATAACGTCTAGGCCCCAACTAAGCATAAGCTTGTGTTGTGGGTACCAAATTAGGACACCACATACATATAACAACCAAGACCCGGTACCAGTATTAATATTCATCATATAAATACTGACTCGACCTGGGATTCGAACCCGGGACCTTCAGCTTCGTAGGCAGGGTCGAACTACTAAACTACTAAACTACTAAAACCCACTAAACTAAGCGGTCGACATACATACAGATTTTAGCTTTTGTTACTCCTTTTCCATATAAACTTTACCTATGTCAAATCTCACACTCCTCCGTATACGTAATACGATTTAAAAGGGGTCTAAAGTTTTCTTTTCACGTGTTAATATATAGATTATAAACAGATTTTTCAAAATTGTAAATATGCAGTTTTGTTTTTTAAAAACCTATCTTATGACCCATCTCAAAAACTCAGCCTGTGTGTTGATTTTACCTTTCAGCACTCCCACTCCACATAAAGTTTATGCCAAATCTCACACTCCTCTATCATCACCATCATCATCAGCCCATTTTTACCCCACTGCAGGGGCTTAGGCCTCCCCCAGGGTGAGGAGGGGGGGGAGCTTGGAGCTTAAGTCTACCACGCTGCTCCACTGCGGGTTGGGAACTGTAACGACCGCCATCTATTGACAGCGTCCGAGACCGACTGCTTAACGTGCCCTCCGAAGCACGGTGTCAGTGATATTGTGTACTTAAGTCAGAATAACTCATTGGTACACGCCCGGATTCGAACCATGGCCTTATAAATTTGAGACAGGTTCGTTGCGCTCTGGGCTATCACGACATTTTACATACACTCCTCTATATATGCATAGAAAGGGGTCTAAAGTTTTCTCTTCAAGTATTTATATATAGATATTTAAGTCACTACGACATTGCTAAGTTACAAAATACGAAGACAGTCTTTTTCTTTTTGCCAATCTCTGGTAAACTATTATATTCTTGAAGTGGTGGTCCTTCAAAAACTAATATAAGGATTGAAAGACCCCAAAGAACTATTCTAAACGTGATTCGTTTTCTTCCTTTTAAACATCCTGTGTCCGAAATTTACCAGACTGGCGACTATTTCGACAACTTTCTACATTAAATATCATATTAAAGCAACACACAAAAGTTATACGCCACCACCAGTGTCTACTTCTTTCGCTAGTCATTTTTTCAACAATTTGGGTCGACATCTATATGACAATGGAGGAGATAACTCCAATATATGAATTTACTAAATAATTATGGACAGACAAAAAACCTTCTAGACGAAGTTGCTTGAAGTGAATAATGATAATTAAAAAAAAAACTGGCCAAGTGCGAGTCAAACTCACACAGGAAGAGTCCTGTAGTAGCTTATAATATTAAAAACACGTCTCTTGTATTGGAACCCCCTTTAACTATTAATAATAACGTATACACCACAACAACGTCTAGGCCCCAAACTAAATATTAGCTTGTGTTTTGGGTACCAAGCGAAGACACTACATACATATAACAACCAAGACCCGGAACCAGTATTAATATTCAAGTCACTTGTAAAGTAATAGAGATGTGAAAACCTGTCACTATTATTTTAATATAATTTCACTTCAAAATTATTTTAAGTTCTAAGGAAGTATAAAATGAGATGCTGGAAGAAGGCCTTAGTCTATACTGGGAACTTGAATAATAATTGTATACTTTTTATTTATTGTTACCATATACAGGATGAGTAAATGAACAAGGACCTCTATGACAGGTACCCTAACCGTTGGAGATGGGAAGTTTTGTTCTCAGAAATCCATCTTAAGTTTTTCGACTGTATTAAAATGGCATTCAAGGATTTTTTGAAAAACTCATTTTTTCGAAAATATTCACTATTTTCTTAAATTTTTTTTTGCAAAATTGAAACCACCTGTGTATAGCGAACAAAAAGTTTTATGACACATTTTTTTCGCATATGTCGGGAGAACAGCGCCATCTAGTCTCAAAGTAAACAAGTATTATGCTTGTGTTATGGGTTACTAGACAATCGACATACATACATAAATATTCTTTATAATATATACCTACTTAAATAGATATGTGGTATATGCCTAAAGACGTAACAAATTTCTATCCCGGTGGGAACCGAACCTGCCGCCCTTGGCTTCGCAATTAGGGTTTTCTAACCACTTAGCCGATCGGTTAGTCAAATCTGTCGGTTTTATGTATGTGTTAAAAAAAATATTTAAGTATGTGTATGAGTTGTTTTGGTATCCATAGCACAAGCTCTGCCTAGTTTGGGGTTAGGTGGCCGTGTGTGAGATGTCCCAATAATAATAATAATAAAATATTGTTACGAACACACAAAGCAATTACCGCCATCTTGCGTCAACCAGTAAAACCACTTAAAGAACAAAGACAACACGAATCCCCCTCCCCCTCCTTAATACTAGATGGCGTTAGAGGAAAAGAATAGTCTCGAAAACCGAGTACCTGCGTGAGACTTTCTAGAATCTTCCAACCCGGGCGATCGCGTTCGCGCGAGTCAAGGGAGTTCTAGAATGATCTGGCGCTTGTCCCGGCCCATATAAATAGCCGCAGGAAGGCAAGCGAGTTCCAGTTCAGTTTTTGGGCTACTTTCGAGGCGACTTCGAAGCAAAACTAGTGATACCAGTGAAACCTACGACTTGGCTACGAGCTAGGACATCGTTAGTGCTTAGTGTTTGGACCTAGTGCTTTGTGTTGGACCTAGTGTTAGTGAATAAAGTCTTCAAAAGAGTCAGCAGGTCTTTCTCTCCAAATCCTTCGAACCCTAACACGTAACAATATTTTTGTATCAATAAAACTAATGTCCCACTGGATATTAAATTTCGAAATTGTATACATTTTTGTGGGTTCTATAAAGAGTTTTGCTCGTTCATTAAGCAACCTATTTCAATAATAACTTTTGATTTGTATTGTTTACCACAAAGTATTTTATCTCTCAGAATATGTAAACGATATTGCAGACAGACAAGGCATCTCGTTTTTAAAAGAACGAGTTCAAACGCAATAAAATGGGACCGATGGCCTTGTCCGATATAAGACATGCGCCAGCGGAAACTTGCAATTCATTGCTTGTTGAAAATCGTGTGCTTCAAGAGTATTACGTTGAAAAATTATGTCAGAGTCTGTTAGCAACCAGTGTAGAAGCATTCCTCGTACTAAAGCGATGTAACAACATGGCCGTACAAGTAAAAAAAATTACAGAAACGGTTTATCACAATATGGAAAATGTTATTGTTGTTAAATTTTAATATGAAAATCAACTTGATGTTACAAATTGTTTTTCTCGCCACGCATTTTGTTAGTCATGTGTCCCCCCCACCCGATCCCTCTACCAGCTAAACCGTTGTTTATGGATAAGTGGAAAAAATTTATGACAGGAGTATATATAACATAGTTAAAAGGAAAACTATCCCAGCCTACTAGATTGTATGATTTAACGAGTAATAGAGTAACTTATAAAATGTACTTTTATAACTTTCCATAGAAAATGACACATAGCGTGTTATTTGCGTTCCTTTGCAGAGCTTATTCTCTTCACAATCGATACTGTTCACTGTAATAAAATAAAGTAATAAAAATTGTCTCTAGCTATCAGTGCACTCATGTTATTACTTTTCGGATTAGCTAGAGAGGATCGAGCGCCTTGTGTGGTATGGTGGTGGCTATTGTATGGTGGTACGGAACTCTTCGTGTGCGAGTCCGATTCGCACTTGGCCGGTTTTTTTTACAATAAATGTAGATTTGATTGTTTGATAATAATGTAACGACAAGCATGAATGACTGATCGGTTGGCCGAGTGGTTAGAGACCCTAACTGCGGAGCCGAGGGTCGCGGGTTCGATTCCTGCCCGGGACAAATATTTGTGGGCATGAACATGTCTATTTGTTCCGTGTCTGGGATGTATAAATTATATAAAAAAAGAATATTTAAGTATGTATATCAGTTGTCTAGTACCTCATAATACAAGCATAATACTTGCTTACTTTGTGACTAGATGGCGCTGTGTGGGATGTCCCAGATATTATTATATTATTATATTAATGTATATTATTTTTACATTGCTTACTATTTTTCTTCGATCGGAAATTAAAATGTGAACACAATATTTAACTTTAGAAATTCATGAAAAATATTTTCCGTAAATATTCCTGGAATAGAAATTGTCTGTGGTTTTCTTTCCCTAAATAAATTATGTTAGGGTGTCAAACGTCGTATCTTGTTAAGCAAACTTATCGTAAAATGTATATTTAAGGAAATAACGTCTCGACAAATTCGTGACGTCTGGAATTACGTAAGAGTATATATATTTGGTACAGTGATAATGTACTTCACCTTAAAGCCCGGTTTTCGCTGAAATTTGAGGATATTTTGGATTTTCCGACGCGCCAGAGGAAAATTTTTGTTTTGAATCACCTTAGAAAATTATTTTACTGGCACAGTTCCTTCCTAGAATACCCAATTAAGTAATCGAAATGTATGCATTAGATTGACTAAAACTAAAAGCGCCGAGCATATGCATCAATTAAGGAAATCAGCAGGATATTAACAGTTCGAAATAGACTTACTTAAACAAGTGTTATTTTAAAATTAAATAAACCTAACGGCTCCGGTTCCTTCCTGGTGCAAAGAATTGCCATTGCAATTCAGCGCGGCAATGCGATGAGCATCATGAGCACATTTGTGTCGGGGGCGACGAGGGGTGGATTATTAGATTAGTTTTATTTGTATCATCATCAGCCCATTTTACCCCACTACAGGGGCTTAGGCCTCCCCCAGGAGAGGGTTTGGAGCTTAAATCCACCACGCTACTCCACTGCGGGTTGGGGATTGTAACGACCGCCATCTATTGACAGCGTCCGGGACCGACTGCTTAACGTGCTCTCCGAGGCACGGAGTCAGTGATAGTTAATGTACTTAAGTCAGAAGGCCTTATAAGGCCATGGTTCGAACCCGGGCGTGTACCAATGAGTTTATTTGTATACATATAGACAAAGGTTAGTTTCCTTAGTTAGTTTCTGAGAATTTTTAATAATTGAAACAATAACAAATCTTACACTAGCGCTTGTATTAATCATTACTAATTATATTAATAAACCTAACTGATATGATATGAGAAAGTTTTGCATTCCATTCTATCCAGCCAATCAAACCCCAGTGCAGGAGCTTAGG
The DNA here is from genome assembly GCA_949709985.1 of Luffia ferchaultella. Taxonomy (NCBI): domain Eukaryota; kingdom Metazoa; phylum Arthropoda; class Insecta; order Lepidoptera; family Psychidae; genus Luffia; species Luffia ferchaultella. The sequence continues at coordinate 8,270,451 of OX453270.1, read as the reverse complement.
CCTCCCGCAAGGTGAGGGAGCTTGGAACTTAATCGGGATTTTAACGACTGTCATCTATTGATGGCACCTGGAACCGACGGTTTAACGTGCTCTCTGAGACAAGGAGTTAGTGTTAGTTATGTACTTAAGTCGGAAAAAACTCATCGGTACACGCCCGGATTCGAACCACGGCTGCACGGCATTCTAAATTTGAAATAGGTTTGCTGCGCTTGGGTTATCACGATTAAAATTAAAAAATTAAAATTACGATTTTATTTTTAGGCATGTACTAAGTCTTATTGCCAGTAGACTGAATAGGCTGGAGTCCTAGATTTTAGGTGTGGGAAATTTGAGGTAACATTTTTTTTAATGCCTTACAGAAATCAAAACAATTTATATATGTACATGGAATTATTATTTCATCACTTGGATCATTTTTTCTACAATTTGCGTAGTCGCGTTTTGGATAGCTTCCTGGTGGTAAATGTGTAAATCCACCAACTGCTTATTGTGAACCATAAAATTACGAATTAACTAGAAACCCTCTTCTGCGTTTACCGTCTTACTATTCATTCATACTTTAGCTAGCTGGTACAAGGTGACGAGTTTTAAGGTACCCGCGCCGATCTTCACCCCCGCGAGACGAGCGCGTCCTCCTCAATAAAATTTTTTATCATGTGCCATTTCACACGTTAGAGTATAACAAACTGATGACTTAATTTTTTGAATTTCGGGAAAATACCGATTGTTACCGGAGATATAACGAATTAAAGTTTGTGTTTTTACGACCCGCTCGTGACGTCACTCGGTGCGCGCTGCGTAGAAATGATCCACGTTAGTCCATAGTAATGTAACCGAGTGACGTCATAGCACGATTTAATAAAAAAAATTGTATCTTCGGCATTTTTATAGATATCAAAAAAATTCTTTTACTAATTAGTTTTTCTTAACGAATGTAACATATTTCTATGAAATCCAAAAATGACATGATTCGCTCATTGCGTTTTGACATTTTTTATTTTATTATTTTTATTAAAACCAAACGCTGTTGTCAAATTTATTTACTCTATGTTGCAAACCAATTACTAACCAAAAAGCGACACATTTAAAAAAAGTATTTGAATGTCCATGAAATTTGATTTTCAGCCCATTGTGCGCCGTCGCGTATATGGAAACCCTTCCAGTATTCGAAACCCCGGTAGTGCTGAATTGCGAGAAGGTTTATGAGCATGATTTCACAGAAAGTTACCTAAAACCATTACACTACTCAGCGTTGCGAACGATCTGGATTCGGGTATGGTTTCCGGTGTAGTATTCAAGACTTTCTTACTTTTTGTAATTGTTCACTCCTTATTGTGTTACACACATGTCAATTATCCATGTTCTATTCAGAAGTCTGTCAATCAATTTCCAATTAGTTAATTTGGGTTGATGGCCTATTTTTTGATATCATTAGGTTAGGTTAGGTTGGTTTTTGTCTATTTATAAGTCTGTTGATCAATTTGTCAAAATCAAGTGTCGTGATAGCCCAGAGCGCAACGAACCTGTCTCAAATTTATAAGGCCCCATAGGGCCATGGTTCGAATCCGGGCGTGTACCAATGAGTTTTTCTGACTTAAGTACACAATATCACTGACACCGTGCTTCGGAGGGCACGTTAAGCAGTCGGTTCCGGACGCTGTCAATAGATGGCGGTCGTTACAGTTCCCAACCCGCAGTGGAGCAGCGTGGTGGACTTAAGCTCCAAGCCCCCCTCTTCACCCTGGGGGAGGCCTAAGCCCCTGCAGTGGGGTAAAAATGGGCTGATGATGATGATGATGATGATGATCAATTTCGAAAACAAAACTAATTAGAAATTGATGAATAAGGCTCCTGAATGGTTCGTCGCTCTGCTACATTGACATAAACAAACCTTACCTAACCTAATGATTTCAAAAAAAAATAGACCATTAACCTAAATTTACATAGAAGCCCTTACAGAGCATATTCTGTTAAACCTATAAACCAAATTTTAGTCTGAGTAGTGGTAGTAATTCTAATCAACAATTCTATTTTATTGCCCTTATAAAGCGTCCCGTAGCACAGAACTAAAAGTAGGGTAGCATTTAATCCATCGAACTGCGTGTTTAATCGCTTAAAGCAGCTCAGAAGTACTGGAGTTCTGAATACTGGAAGGGTTTCCATATACGCTGCGCCGTCACTGTTAGATAACTGGACCACAGAGATACCTACCGCAGTCCATTTGCTCAGTGACCGCACCATGTTGATGCGGTATCTTTCCTCCGTTGGTGCGTGGACCCGCAGACCACAAAGAGGGAATGCCTTCCACACTTCACAACGCGTATTATCGAGTGAACAAAGTTCTATTTACACTTTCCACGTAATTTTGTCGTCAACAATACCAGATGCATACCAAAAAAAACACTAAAATGTAATAAATATAATAATATATTTGTAATATAATTTATGTACATAAAAATTTAAATGCTTTTTCTCTTAGGTGAGCATATGTTATGTTATAAATAAGACATAAGCATATGTCATCTATTCCCAGACTTACAAAGGTTATTAATTGTTTAATGGGAAATTGTGTCCTTTTTTATAATAAAATTCCAATTCCAAAAAAAAAGTTGAACTTAAATTCTAATCAATTTATAAAGCGAGTTAAAGTCAAGAAAAAAGCTTACTGTTGCATTACTGAGTACAATAAATGATAAGTGCGCATAGACATCATTGTAATAGTTGCGTTTCAAATTAAAAAAAAAAAAAAACTAATATAAACATTTATTTTTAAACAAATTAAACAGGAAGGAATTTCTTGTCGGTTCTTCTCCTTCTAGTTTTTGAACCGGTGCCTAATCAATTCATTTTGACTTTCAATATGTGTGTGTAAACATATTATATTGAATAATTTTTTTTTTCATTTCGATATTTGTTAATATTTATTTAAATTAATAAATTACGTGTTTCGTGAAAAGTATACTGGCAAAGTGAAGCAAGTACGAGCTTCTTTGTTCAAATTCTTATACCTATAACTGTTATATTGTTTTCGCGACCTTGTAGACCTTTTTATATCCTTTGAAGCAATAAAAATCTTTGGCCTTCTAAATAAAAAAGTTGCATGATATAGGATAGTTCATTACATATAGACGAGACAGCTTGATTATAGGTATCGTAGTTTTTGAAGAAAAATGAAAGTCTATCGTTTCTTTATCTATAAATAACGAAATGTACAGTAAAACAATTAAAAATTGTAAACATGTATTTAATGTTAAAAGTAAATTTTTCGTAAACGTTGGGAAGTCCGATGCAAATGTTATTGATAAGAAAGGCTTTAGGAGATAGCTGAAAAATCGCAAAATTAATAATAACAATACAACATATCCCCAAAGCGCAACGAACCTGTCTCAAATTTATGAGGCCCCATAGGGCCATAATTCGAATCCGGGCGTGTACCAATGAGTTTTTCTGACTTAAATACATAACTGTCACTGACTCCGTGCCTCGGAGAGCATGTTAAGCAGTCGGTCCCGGACACTGTCAATAGATGACGGTCGTTACAATCCCCGACCCGCAGTGGAGTAGCGTGGTGGATTTAAGCTCCAAGCCCCCCTCCTCACCCTGGGGGAGGCCTAAGCCCTTGCAGTGGGGTAAAATGGGCTGATGAAGTGAAGTGAAGAATTTCTTAACCCTATCACAGTGACAGAAATTATAAGGACTGTGAGAGCACTGAAACATACAAATTCCCTGTCGTTCGGACGACATAAGTACTAGAACGTTTAGAGAATTTATATACATATTATGCATTATCATTATTCTTTGAGGCATAATTACAAATTAAAAAAACAACTACATCGAGTTATAGCCATTACCGCTTATCGTAGCCGCTTAGACGACCGCTTAGCGTAGTGGGTAGCGACCCTGCCTACGAAGCTAGAGGTCCCGGGCTCGACCCAGGTCGGGTCAGTATTTATAAATCAAATGAAATCAAATCAAAATATCTTTATTTCGTAGTTATGTAACATAATCTTGAAATACGTCACAAGAATGAATTTTATTACTTTGTGGAAGAAGGTGACCACAAAGGCGCATTCAAAAATGCTGGTTCCTCTCAGAAGAATACGCAAGAAACTGAGGGACGCTCTTTTTTTAACAACATAATAAAAAAAATTTTTTAACAATAACTGCTTAAAGAATCATATTATTGAAACAAACTGATAGGCGAGCGGCTTACACCCATGAATTTTTCTCATCTAAGTAGTCTGATACTTTATAATAAGCTTTTGCATAAAGCTTTCGTTTCATTGTAGTTTTAAACTTGTTAAGGGGTAGATTTTGAATGTCAGTTGGGATCTTATTGTAAAAGCGTATACATAGCCCTTTAAAAGATTTCGTGATTTTATTGAGGCGGCTGACATGATTAGCAAGTTTATCTTTGTTTCTTGTATTAACATAATGCCGATCACAATTTTTTTTAAATAATACAATATTTTTTTTACGTACATTATGTTTTCAAATATATATTGAGACGGCAATGTCATTATATTAATTTCCTTAAACTTTTCTCTAAGTGATACTTTAGGTCCCAGTTTATAAATTGCTCGAACAGCTCGCTTCTGCAACACGAAGATTTTATTAACATTGGCAGCGTGTCCTCAAAGCAGAATGCCATAAGTCATTAAACTATGGAACCCACTGAAATTCACCAATCTCGCGGTATATGATGAATATTGATACTGGTACTGGGTCTTGGTTGTTATATGTATGTGGTGTCTTACCTTGGTACCCAAAACACAAGCTAATGCTTAGTTTGGGATCTAGACGTTGTTGAGATGTATACGTTATTATTATTACTACAATAGTCATGTATATATGAGCTTAAAAGTTTAAATTAGTTCAAATACAAAATATCAACGAACACTTTAGTACAGAGGACGCTAGATGCCATAATATATTGACCGATCGATATTTAATCAAAACTAGCTAGTTGTCGCCCAGTGGTCGAAATTCGACCGTAAACCCTTTTTGGAACCACCAATAAGAATTATTCGAGGTAATTATAATAATAATAATAACGTACACATGACAACAACGTCTAGGCCCCAAACTAAGCATTAGCTTGTGTTTTGGGTACCACCACATACATTTAACAACCAAGACCCGGTACCTATATCGATATTCACCATATAAATACTGACCCGACCTGGGATTCGAACCCGGGACCTCCAGCTTCGTAGGCAGGGTCGCTACCCACTAGGCTAAGCGGTCATCAAATTCAAATTCAATTCAAATTGCATCAAACGACAAACTATTATACTCGTACAGTTGACAGTATTTGTAAAAATGAAGTGGTTTGATTCCCTGTTAAAGTGACAGATTTTTCAAAAATGTGAATATGTAGTTTTTGTTTTCTCAAAAATCGAGCACTTGATTCGTTTGAACACTTTTCGATATTGCTCATACTTTAGGATTTGGCCAAGCAGTCTCACCGTGGAGTAAATTAATTTGACAACAGCCGCGTTTGTTTTAACGTTTTAATAGAGTCATGAATGTCAATTCACAGCATCAAAATGACAATACGCAATTTTGCGGAGTTGGCAGGGATTTCTCAGAGATGAAGACCGCGCGCAGGAACCTTGTGCACTGAAACTCTGACTAAAATTGGCCGTCTTACACCTGCTAACTAGAGTATGAGTGGTTAGATGGTAAACGCAGAAGAGGGCTTCTAGTCAATTAGTACTTTTATGAGTCTCACACTCCTTCATGCGCGTAGTATGCTTAAAACGAATTGAAAGCTTTTCTTTCATGTCTAATATATATGCTTAAGAACGGATTGAAAGCTTTTCTTTCACATTTAATATATAGATCAAAGTACATATTTAAGTCATAGTTACGTTATATACACGTCCTTATTCGAAAGCAATTAAAAGCGTTTATAAAAAATAAATAAAAATAAATATCGACACGGCGCTTGTTGTCAGTTAGGTTAGTAGGACCATGTTCTTTCGTTTTATCCGTACTCTGGTATTTAATTAGTAATAATAATAATACCTGGAACATTCCAAACAGCGTCATCTAGTTCCAAACTAAACAGAGCTTGTGTTATGGGTACTAGAAAACTGGTATACAAACTTATATTTATTTTATTATATATTTATGTAGATAGTTTACATTCAAACACGGAAACAAATAGATACGGTCATGCAAACAAATATTTGTTCCGGGCGGGAATCGAACCCGTGTCCCTTGGCTCCGCAGTTAGGGTCTCTAACCACTCGACCAATCGGTCAGTCAGATAGTGATGTGTCACAATTTGGCAACATCTATCTTTAAAATTCTAACTCTAAAAGTATGCAGTAACTTTATGTTTGTAGCGTTCTTCCAAATCGCTGTGAGACACTAAGGGCCGGTATTTAAGTACTAACTTAAACGTTAAGTGAAGCCTAATTTTCAAAATCCAATACAATTAAGTTTCACTTAACGTTATTCCTAGGATAAGTCAGAACTGAAATACCGGCCATAAAAATTATTAGATACAGTTTTTTCACGTCCGTGTTACACTGAAAAAAGCTGGATATTGAGAAAATTTATTACATCGGGGACACGTTTAGTACTCCCCGAAGCGGAGATGAAGAGAATTCGTAAAAAAGGATGGATTCGTATTTGAGGATACATCCATAGATGTTAGAAATAAACTCGGCTGCTTTGTTGCTTTTATTTACATAGAAAAACGTGATAGCCCAGAGCGCAACGAACCTGTTTCAAATTCATAAGGCCCCATAGGGCCATGGTTCGAATCCGGGCGTGTACCAATGAGTTTTTCTGACTTAAGTACACAATATCACTGACACCGTGCTTCGGAGGGCACGTTAAGCAGTCGGTCCCGGACGCTGTCAATAGATGGCGGTCGTTACAGTTCCCAACCCGCAGTGGAGCAGCGTGGTGGACTTAAGCTCCAAGCCTCCTCCTCACCCTGGGGGAGGCCTAAGCCCCTGCAGTGGGGTAAAAATGGGCTGATGATGATCATGATGATGACATAGAAAAACGAGTCACCGTTTTGTGTTTGTGTGAGAGGTTGGAGCTTAAGGAGCTTCATTGCAAGGCACCGAAATCAAATGCGCGGCCAGCGTGAACGCATGCTGTTTCATCTAACGTCATCGTTCGGTAAATAGGTAAGTTGCGATAGACATAACGGGACTGAAAATTTCTATCACCAAATCAAACGAAACGGCTTTCACGAGTTCCACGATTGTGTAGAGTGTGCGACAACTTGAAGTAGATATATTTTGAATCTACGTTAAATTATCTGGGTAATAGCCTGAAATTATATTAGTACATTATGATGCAAGTTCGGTAAGCTGCATATTATAGTCGAGGTGTTTATCATCATCATCATCATCATCATCAGCCCATTTTTACCCCACTGCAGGGGCTTAGGCCTCCCCCAGGGTAAGGAGGGGGGCTTGGAGCTTAAGTCCACCACGCTGCTCCACTGCGGGTTGGGAACTGTAACGACCGCCATCTATTGACAGCGTCCGGGACTGACTGCTTAACGTGCCCTCCGAAGCACAGTGTCAGTGATATTGTGTACTTAAGTCAGAAAAACTCATTGGTACACGCCCGGATTCGAACCATGGCCCTGTGGGGCCTTATAAGTTTAAGACAGGTTCGTTGTGCTCTGGGCTATCACGACACTTGTTTACAACAGGTGTTTATATTGGAGCTTAATCCATCACGCTGCACCAGTGCGAGTTGGTGGATTTTAACAACTGCAATCTCACGATCGCAACCAAGACAAACGGCTCAACATGCTTTCCGAAGCACGGAGTCAGTGCTAATTAGGTACTTAAATCAGAAAAAGACTCATTGGAACAGGCCCTGGGATTCGAACCACGACCTAAATAAGAGGCGGGCTTACTACCGCATGCCTACCACGAGTTCAGATCTTGTGAAACATTAACTTATTTATAAAACATTCGCAATAAAATTTCATTATTTTTTTTATAGATCTGTCTAACGCTACCCCGCAAGACGAGATCCGTTAAAAGATGTTAACATACACAGAGAGTAATCCCTAAATCCTAATTTCACTACATAATTATCTGCTTGTGAAATTTCATCAGGACATATGGAAAATAACGGAGATCTAAGCCTACGACGTATGGACGAATAAACGGACATAATAAAATTCAAAATGGTCTCCCAATAACACGTATACAATAATAATTAAATGTACAAATTGCAACATATTGTCATTGGAATTGACTTTAATTTCGTTGGAGTATAGAGGGTCATTTCGGAGTTTTATGAGACAGGCAGATTGCACGAAGAGTTTTCAAGATATCGGTATGAACTTGGTGTTAAAAAACGCAGCTCGGCTCTACAAGATGGCAAAAGAAAATTTGGAAAAAGTTCAAAAACAAAACAATTATCGGGAAAAAACAAAACTATCTCGAGAACTAGGTCCAAATAAGAAAAAAATAAAAAAAACGGCTCGGGGTAATTAGATGGGGGATCGATTGAGACTAAAATTGTTAGAATCGGACAACCGGAAGTAGTGGTTAAGGGTGCCCTTAGTTGGAAGCCGGATATGCGTCGGTGTTACATTATTTTCGTACTAATTCGGTTTGTTCGATCGAAATGTCGTACAGAATGTTATATTTCGAAGTTTTAAGCTTATTCAGATACAGTTGTGTTATTTTTATTACGAAAAAAAATTATTTCGAAAAATATTGTCCTAAATATGTGTGTTCATTCCATTAGGTTCATTTCCAATGTCGTAAGAAGTTCGTGCGAAAGCAGGAGATCCGTTGATTTTATTAATACTTAGGGGCCGTCCATTAATCACGTGAGGCTTGAAAGGGGGGGGAGGGGTTTGACAAAAATCCCAAAATATCACAAGTGGGGAAGGGTGTGTAGTAAGATATCACGTGTATTTATTTTTCCATAATTTTTTCAAACGCGCGGTTTTTAAATCGAAAAGCAGCGTGTAGTGTACACCATTCGTTTATTATTATTTTTATGCCTACCAAAAACAATCTGCAACCTTTCTGTCTAAACATTTTTATCATGGTCCTAAATTTCAGAACAAAAGATTTTACTTTATACCTGTATTTAAGATAATATTCTAAAATATTTTTAAAAATTTAAGATTTTTTGTAGATACTAAAAATACACGTGATGCTGGATGGGGGGTGGGGGGTAGTCTTAAACCTCACCATGTATCACCAAGGGGGAGGGGGGGTTAAAAAATGCTTAAAAAAAGATCACGTGATTAATGGACGGCCCCTTATAAGATTGTCTATTTATTTGTTGATACCAATGTGAATAGTAAATACCACATCCATTAATATAGTTGGAAATAATTACCGCATTCACACGTACTTTACATTCAGTGTTCTATGTAAATTACACGAGTTGAAGCATTAACCAATCAGATTGACGCATTTAGCTGCATTTAGCGTGTGCACTGCGGTGCAGCAACGTTTCTATACATACAGTTTATTGTCCACATTTCTCTCGCACTATAGAAATCAACTAATATTCAAGTCACAAGTATTTCCATTCAATATACAAAAATGTGAACTATATTGAACAATATAACAGAAACGTAATTCTTGACATGTTATAAGGTGTCGTGATAGTCGAGTGGTGGCTAGCCCGCTTTTTGTTTAGAAGATCGTGTGTCAATTCCCAGAAATCGACATATGTACCAATGAGTTTTTCCTGACTTAAGTACATAACTGCTATCACTGGCTTCGTGCCTCGAAGAGCACGTTTAGCCGTCGATCCCGGTTAAAATCCACCAACCCTTACTGAGCATCCAAGGTCCCATGGAGGTCTAAGCTCCAGCAGTGTGGCACAATGGGCTGATATGGAATTCCATAATCCGTACTAAATACTAAAATGTAACGCTGAATTAATAATAAAACTAAGTTTATCTAAATAAATATTTCATTCAATCCAAGTATGCCTACAGCCACTAAATAATATTTCTGATAATTAATTAAATAAAGAAATGTCACAAACACCGTTACAATTGGTGACCCCGACGTGATAATGTTAACGTTATACTAGCGACAACACAATTTTGAAATTCCAGCGAGCTCTTTCTACCCCAGCGCTTTCTTTTGCGGGTTCTGTCACACAAAGAGTCTTGCGACATAACCGTTTCGTGTAACATTCAGCTTGCGACCCAAGTCATATTATATGTCAGACGGTACAGGTCTAATCGCGGCAATCGCGAATGCGCCCGTACGCTGCGGTAGAGGTCAGATAATTCCGAGTGATCCCGAGCAGAGTTTGTGTTAGCGATGACAGAGCGAACGATTAGAGATTCACTATCCGAATAGTTTCGGCTTGGAGCTTAAATCCACCACTCTGCTCCAATGCGGGTTGGTGGGTTGAAACGACCGTCATTTATCGACAACGACCGGGATCGACTGCTTAACGTGCTCTCCGAGGCACGGAGTCAATGATAGAATTAATGTACTTAAGTCAAAAAAGACTCATTAATACACGCCCGGATTTGAACCACGGCTACATGGCCATATAAATTTGAAACAGGTTCACTGAGCTCTGGCTATCACGACACCTGTTTTTTAAATTACGCATTAATATATTGTAATGGACTGATATGTAATTAAATAACGAGCGCGTCTTTAGAGTCTTGTCGCGGTGATGCCGGGCGCGATCGAATAACACCGCGACAGATTCATGTTGTAACGGTAGTGCGTGATCATTGTACGAATAATCTTTCGGTAAATCGGGAGCTATGTTCGTGTTTGTTATGGTTGTTCAAAATGCGTATTTTTTAATACCTTGATTTTAATCTATTGAACCTGCATTCCACATGTTGGAAACGGTTGAATTAATTTAGATTATCCGTTCGCGGGCAACTATATCATTATATCAAGATTAATGAGTCGAACCCTGAGCTGGTTTTGATACCGGATTGGCAAGTGGTCACCACGTTACTGAATGGATAATGTAATGTGACTACATAATCACGTGCTGCGTAAGTTTTTCAAAAATAATTATGAAACCAGAATTTGACCCGGACGAAGTCGACGCGAGCAGCGAGTTTGCCAGATTCCTTCGCAAAAATTCACAAAGAAGGCTAGAAGCTTATTGTTGAAAAGGTTCCTTTCTCGATACATTCTTTGGATGATTTATGGAATTTTTTCAGAGCAATGGAACGTAGCTATGTTATGGTAGGCTAGGCATAGAATGGCAGGTATTTCCAAGTCGCTTTTACCTGACCTGCGAGAAAAAGAATTTTCTTCAGTTTTTGTTATGTTAAAGAGCGAATTGTAGTCGCATGTAAATGGTTCCGTACATAAAAATCAGTGTCACCATTTTCGGGATAAGCGCTAGAGGGGGGGGGGTAACCATTCCATACCTACCAGCCGACTACCCGACTACTCATCCCGAGGCCTCCCCTCGGGATGAGTGTATTTGGAGCTTAATCCACCACGCTACTTCAGTGCGGGTTGGTGGATTTTATCTGCCATCCAGTGCCGGTAATCGAACCAACGGCTTTAACTTGCACTCCGAAGCACGGAATCCGTGACAGTTATGTACTTAACTCAGAAAAAACTCATCAGTATATGACAATTTCTGGGATTTGAAACACGACCTTCTAAACAAAAAGCGGGCTCGCCACCACTCGGCTATCAGGACACGAAAAAGTCAGTGAAAAGAAATTCACATGCTTACAGGCCGGAGAGCGGCCGTGAAACCGGGAAAAAAACAAGATCACGCGTACTTCAAAGCGAGGGTGGCTGGTCAACGACCCTGATAGAACTCGAACATATATCATACCAGGGTCAGCCGACCAGCAACCCGAATGGACGAAAAAGCCAGATGGCGAGTTTCAGCCCGGGTTTCAGCGCGCGAAGTCCCTGCGCGCTTGTCTTCAACCCCGCGAAATTGCGTAATAACATTTCAATACTGAGAAGTGACATTTATGACACCATTTAAAATTAATCATCATCATCATCATCAGCCCATTCTTACCCCACTGGGGCTTAGGCCTCCCCCCGGGTGAGGAGGGGGCTTGGAGCTTAAATCCACCACGCTGCTCCACTGCGGGTTGGGAACTGTAACGACCGCCATCTATTGACAGCGTCCGGGACCGACTGCTTAACGTGCCCTCCGAAGCACGGTGTCAGTGATATTGTGTACTTAAGTCAGAAAAACTCATTGGTACACGCCCGGATTCGAACCATGGCCCTATGCAGATTTATAAATTTCAGACAGGTTCGTTGCGCTCTGGGCTATCACGACATTTAAAATTAATCGCTGCTGTCAAATTAATTTACTCTATGGTTTTAGCCGTGTTTCCTTGCTACCTCCGCTCCGTCGTCGATTTTTTTTCTTTCAAACCTTTCATTTTCATGCTTCTGTAATTTGTAATTACTAAAGACGTATCGTGTGGCACGCGATAACTTACAGTAAGTGGAATTTAATAGCCGTGTTACGGCAATTAAATTATGACACCCATAAATCAACGTTTTAAGTAAATGAACAATGTTAATTCATTACTGACCGATTGGCCGATTCGATTGGGATTCGATTCCTTCCCGGGACACACATTTGTGTGCATCATCATCATCATCAGCCCATTTTATCCCACTGCAAGGGCTTAGGCCTCCCCCAGGGTGAGGAGGGGGTTTGGAGCTTCAATCCAATAAGCTACTCCACTGCGGGTTGGGGATTGTAACGACCGCCATCTATTGACAGCGTCCTGGACCGACTGCTTAACGTGCTCTCCGAGGCACGGAGTCTTTCTGACTGAGTCTTTCTGTCTTTCTTTCGGAGTGAGTTTTTCTGACTTAAGTACATTAACTACCACTAAGTCAGAAAAACTCATTGGTACCTAATCAATTCTTTTGACTTTCAATAAGTCAGTATAATGGGTATCAGACAACTGATATACATACTTAAATATGCTTTATAATATGTACGTAATATAACATACCTAAACAAGGAACAAATAGACAAGTTCATGCACAGAAATATTTGTCACGGGCGGGAATCGAATGATTGCATGTTTGGCAGCCGATCACGCAGCAATAAATAATAATAATAATAACGTATACATCACAACAACGTCTAGGGGGCCTAGACGTTGTTGTGATGTATTTTATATGTATGATTATAATGTAACTAAGCATTAGCTTGTGTTTTGGGTACCAAGCGAATACACCACATACATATAACAACCAACCAATAAAGGAGCAGGTTAACGTGTTTTTTGGCATAGGAATAGTTTATGAGCTGGGGAATGACATAGGATATTTTGGATTTTGGAAAAGGCACGATTTCTGTAAGATAATAATTTTTCAAACTAAAACGGCTAAATGGATATTCATGAAATTTAGTAATAATATTCCTAAAGCGTGAAATAAGACACAAGATAAATTTCATCACCGGAAATACATGGTTCCTATGGGATAGCTATTTATCATGCTAAAGTAGCTAAGCGGAGTTTAATGAAATTTGTATAGTAACTTTAGAGATTTCTTAGGTGGTCAATTTATAGAATTTTCTAGTAACTCTCATAATCTTCTGGAGCGTCGCGTTCCTTTGCCTGGTTCGGTACAACTGTAATAAACAAAGTAAAACATTATGACAAATTTACAGTATATTAAAATTTGCCGTGCTGACTTAAATATTATAAATTTCATAAATTGTATCTTGATAATGTCATAAATTCTTGTTCAAAGTAATTAATAAAAAAAGTTATTTATATAAAATATAATAATAATAACAGTGTTTTTGATGGCACGTGCTCTCATGTGCTCCCACAATCCCAACAAATTTTGAGATTTCCCAATAATCAGTACGAATTCTGAAGCCTAAATTTGCTGAATTAAAATCGCGCATACGATTTTCCATCGTAGAAATTTTTTCTCGGAAAAAAAGAACATAATGGTCCTCAGAAAAAGCTCTAGGATGACAGACGATGTGTTTGAACGAGAAGTAAAATCCCCAATAAGCTCCAACGCTTTGCGGTAAGCTCATGGTATAAAGTTCATATAACTACGCATATAAAAGTATTTATTGTAGTCTGAGAGCCAACATAAAATTTATTAAGTACTAGCTTCCACCCACGGTTTCGCCCGCGCGGACAGACGTTACGCCCTTGTAGTCGTTTTCGGCTCTCACCACTGGCACTGATCCCATTCCTTCTCACACTTTTACTCTAATCTAACTACTGCTTCCGTTTCTCTGTTATACCACTGGCTGCACTGATTCGTTGCCGCTTTCATTCCAACTCGCATTACTATTTCACACATATATCCTATAGCCACTATAGCGTCCCGCCCCGGTTCCGCACGGACCCTTTCCTTCCCTCCCTAAACCCTAACCCTTTCACCTTCTTCGCCGCTTCCCATTCTCCCATCCCCCGTACCTCATCTACTGATGAGCGACGAGTTGATATGCCGGTCGACCGTCTTAAAGTTATTTTCTATCCCTCGGGAACAGAATTTTTCTAGATGAAAGGTACCCCATATCCTTCTCTGTACCTCCGACAATGTGTATGCAAAAGTTAATGATGATCGGTTGAGTGGTTATGGCGTGATACCAGGTGACTCTGCTAACCTACTTTGAGCCTCTTCGATAGACGTCAATGTACCGTCAGCGCGAACGCAACGGCGAGTGCATCTGTAAGGAGTGAGCTCATTAGAGGGGATAGTAATAACACGTAGTGTTCGGTTAAAGGTTGTAATAAAACTTAATTTATCGACTAACATGCATACATACATGTAAGCATTTTAAATTAAAAAAAAAGAATCAGGTATAACATACATTTAAATAAAATAAACAGGGAGGAATTTCTTGCCGGTTCTTCTCCTCCTAGTTTTTGAACCGGTACTTAATGAATTTATTTTGACTCTCAATAAATGTGTGCAAACATCTTAAATTGAATAAAAAATTTTTGAATTTTGAACTTATAACTACGCTTATATGCTATGGTTTGACCGAAAGCCCTGTATCGCGCCTTAGTTATGTGCACGGCGAAGAGGGAAGGCAGCTCCTAAGCGTTGATGACGACGGACTGACTGATAACAGGTCTGCCCCCCTCCGCGCCGCGCACATACTTAAGGCGCGGTGCAGCGGTTTCGGTTTTCATCTTTACTTCATCAGCTCATTTTTACCCCACTGCATGGGCTTAGGCTTCCCCCAGGGGGAGGGGGGGGGTCGGAGCTTAAATCCACTACGCTGCTCAACTGCGGATTAGGGATTGTAACGACCGCCATTTATTGACAGTGTCCGGGACCGACTGCTTAACGTGCTCTCCGAGGCACGGAGTCAGTGATAGTTATGTACGAAAACTCATTGGTACACGCCCGGATTCGAACCATGGCCCTATGGCCTTATAAATTTGAGACAGGTTCGTTGCTTTTTGGGCTATCGGTCAAACTATACGTACTGCTTACACATCGAGCCGCTGTCGCTAGTCTCTGCTACATCGTGAAGCACAATACGTATTTAAGATTCTAGTAATAATTCCATAACAAATCTTGTAAGAAAGTCATACATTCTTAATCGAAGATACATAATTTGTTTAAACGCTCCCATAACCACGACAGGAATACTCAATATTCCATCACCTATAACTGGCGCAGTCGAAGGAGCAATTTGGAGTACGAAGGGACCCTACTTCGAGAACTTCGCACTCATCGTGACTTCACGTCGTGTCAAATTGCATCGAACATGAAAGCGTAACAAACAAACTCACTATCGCATTTGTGATTGTGTGTGTAAGGATTAGCTTTCCTGTCGGGGGCTTCTCCCGCGTGAACTAAACAGTTGTACCGGGACTGCTATACCTAAAAATCACAAATTTCTGGACCGGGATGCTCCAGGAAATCGTGAGACTTTCTAGAAAATTCTGAAACTTAACTGCCGAAGACATTTCTATACCTAATTTCATTGAAACCCGTTTATCTATTTTAGTATAAAAAAAGACACCTTCCTATTAAATTTCAAAAATATGTTAAGCCATTTCAGCATGAAGAATAATTATCCCACAAGAACTTTCCGGGATAAAAAGTAGCCTATGTCACTCTCCAGCTCATAAAATATATAATATGTGCAGAAAAACACGTCGATCTGTGCTCCGTTACTGCGCGATTGACTGCCAAACATCAAAACACACAGACTTTTACAGTACAAGGAATTTTCGTTTAATGAGTAGAGAGGACGGATTAAGCTCCAAGCCCCCTCGCCCTGGGGGGACGCCCAAGCCCCTGCAGTGGGGCATAATGGGCTGGTGGATTCGAATGGAGTAGAGAGCTGGTAACATTTTTAGTAATTATTTTTTTGATGTACAAAGCAAGTATTCAAAACTTTTACTTCGCCTACAACAATCCACAGCGGAAAACTCGTAATTTCACAAATTGAAATTTTTCTGAAATCCTCACTTTATTGCAAGAATTTAATTATTTTTTTCTAACTGTTAAATAAAAAATAAAAGTTGTCAATTGCATCGCTAGTTATATTCGAAGGTTCAGTCGATCGTACGCTTTCCAAAAAATTTCCATCGAACTAAATTAGTAGTCATTTGTTTTCCACTGAACTTGTTACAATAAAATCAGTGATGGAGTAGTGTCGATAATCGACCTAAAAACGTTAATAAACCAATATTCCGGTATTTTCTTTATGGACTGTTTAAATATTAAAACGGATATCTCGGTCTGTCTCTTAATATATTATTCATGACTAGCTGTCCACGCAACTTTGTCTGGTTGGATCTGGTAGCTTTTTGGAGCTTCTGGCAGCGAGCTTTACGTAAACATATAGGTAATTCACTGCAGTGAAATCGAATATTCGATTTAATGCAAACCGTTAACACGAAACACTTATTGCGTGACTAGATTCGCTGGTCATTTTGAGAATTTGCACAAAGATGGATATCATACGAAGAAATTTCACTTAGAATAGTACTCAGTGTGAAATAAATTACAGTACCAGAGTAACAGAACGGTAATGATGGACTAGTGGATCGAAATAATGAAATAGACTGACCGATTCGACGAGTGGTTAAAGACTCTAATCCCAGAGCCAAAAAAGTTCGATTTCCGCCCGGGCAAATATTTGTGTACGTAAACATATTCATTAGTTTCGTATCTGGATGTAAAATATCTATAAATGTATGTATTATAAAGAGTTGTCTAGTACCCATACTACAAGCTTTGCTTAGTTTGAGACTAGATGAAGGTGTGTTGGATGTCCTAGGCATTATTATACTATTATAAACTAAGAACTTACTTGTAATTGCTTGTAATACATTCGCAATGCAATAGTACTGTGACAAGTATCTTTTTAGAACCAAGATCTTGAAAAGGCTTTTTAATGCAGAATATCTATAACAACCAAGTAGATCATTGGGGTACCTATACTTTGTGTGGAAGTACTCATAGTAAGAGAGCTGACACCGCAATTTTGAATAGGTGTTTGACGCAGCATTAATCTTTGTGTAAAACTTGTTAAGCCAATGTCTGGACCATAATTTGACAGCAACATTTGGTTCAATAGAATCATAAATGTCACTTCACAGTATCGAAGTGACAACGCAATTTTGCGGGGTGGACGACCGGCGCGCGGTGATTTCGCGGGGGCGAAGACAGGCGCGCGGGGACCTTGCGCACTGAAACTCGGACTAAAAGTCGCCATATTACACGAGCTAACTAGAGTATGAGTGGTTAGACGGTATAAGCAGAAGAGGGCTTCTAGTCAATTCGTAGTTTTATGGTGTAGACATAAAATTGTAGAGGTTGCTGGAGAATTTAGAAATTGTGTTTTTTTTTAAATATTCTTATCTGAGACATTTTAAATTTTTTTTTTAAATTTTAGTACTATTATATATAGAAACAAAAGAATCCAATTATTAGACTCTAAAACACAAATTATAAACAAAGAATTCTAATTTAAAATCCGGGAAAGCTTTAAGTTAAGAAGACAACAACGATGGGTCCAGAGTGCCGCGTTGTTCTGCTTTATTGCGACACTGATCCTCTGAACAAGGTATTCCTTGCTCAAAGGATCCCCTGACAACAGACGCAGCGCGACACCCAAATCGTTGGCAAGTAATTTGGCATCCTAGGACCAGGGAACCATCGTCTCGACAGCGAAAGGTATGAAGTGGTAATGATTTAAAAGTTCTACGTGCTTGGCTATTTTTCTACAAGCCACCGTCGTCGTCTTAGCAGCTGCTCCACTTATTATTCCACTGCTATTATTACTAATAAAATAGAAATTAATGAGCCAGATCCTTTAAACGGGTGTAAAACCTTGTCAGGAGGTTTCAGAATAAAATTTTGTTGATTACAAAAAAAATGAATATTTGAGGCATGCTAAGACTTGGACGGAATGGTATTCAGTGGTAGTCAGTGATAGTTAATGTACTTAAGTCAGAATGACCTTATTGGCACACGCCCGGATTGTAACCACGGCCACATGGCCTTATAGATTTGAAATAGGTTCGCTGTGTTCGGGCTATCACGACTTATCATAATGCATAATGTATACTAATAAATAAAAATATTTAATAACATGTTGATATTTTGTACGGAAGAGAAAACCAAAGAAAACTAGAGAAAACGCGAAATTATGAAGATAATATCATAATTAGGTAGAACTGGTACGAACTACTCCTTGCTTTACATTACAAACAAAATGTATCTGTCTCATAGTTACTTGACAGTTTACTTCGTAATGATGGAAGGCCTCAAGTATCTATTAAAATTGGTAGCAAAATATTACAATATTATTATTACCCAAGCAGTAAAATCATCGAGGAACCATATGGGCTCATATGAGTACCTTATGAGCAACCCATGTGGGTGCCGTATCGAAATGATAACACTTGATCATAAGGGCCCCGTATGATTGCAAACGTGAATGCCCGTACGGGCAGGCCATATGAAAACCAGATGGGAAGTCCGTACGGGTTCCACATGGCTGCGGGGATGACTGTATGACTTGCCCGTGGTACTACCAGGGTTGTACTACCAATTTTTCCACGGAACATTTTTTTGCCCGTGGACCAGTTGTCCAAAAAAATGTACAAGTGACTGTACAAGGGAACTTTTTTTTTTACTTTCCATGGTACCACCAAGATTTGAATCAGTTGAAAATCTAGAAATTGCAAGTAACCGTTCTTAGCATGGTTAACATTTTAAGTCATTTGAATATTTATCATAATTATGACAATAACTGTTGTGTGTTGCATTCAGATTTACGTGATATCTAGCCGTAAAAAGAGGAAAATCTCCGTGCGGATGTAACTTAGGCATGCCGTATGGGTGTTGTATGCCGTATATTTTGAAGGCAACGGGATTTTGAAAAAAAATCTTTATATTTTTTCAAACCTGTTAAACTTATTTTTTTTTTTTATATCACTGGATAGAAAATACAAATAGGTGTAAAAATTATTTAGGTCATTTTTGTCTATGACTAGCCTCCAGCGAGAAATAGGGGAACAACTGATTGCCGAAAAATATTGAGGGATTTAGAAAAAATTTCATTTAATTTTATCAAACCAGCTTAACTCATTTTTTATGACATGACTGGGTAGACAACACAAATAGGAGTATAAGTTAATAAGGTCATTTTTCTCTGTGACATACTCTTACAAAGATATAGAGTGAAAACTGATCTGGGTATTATATGCCAAGTCTCCATACGGGTATAACTTGGGCATCCCGTATGGGTGCCGTATTCCGTACAGGCGGCCTCTGGGGCGTTGCTGCTTTGGTATTAGATGATTTTGAACAACATATTGTTTGGTAAAGTCTTTTGTTTTCGTGTGGTCACCCTACATACTGGGGATACGTGTTTTGTGTAAATAAATATTACTAATTATTTCCAAAAGCGCGGAAAACCGTGAAAAACATCACTATTTTTTCTTCGTAATTTAATATAGATGTAATAGGAAATACGCGCAGCATGTAACTCGCCGTGCCACAGTCACGCAATGTCAAACGTAATTTGTCCAATACATATTACATGAGAAGAAAATGGGAACGTATCGATTTGTAATTTAATTTGGGTATTTGGCCTTGATTCCGTTACTTGTGGTATAACCGTACTGGGATACTGCACTATAACGACAAAGACATATACTAAGGTCATCATATCAGTCTGTTATTACCCACTTCTAATACTTAGGTCTCCCTTTGGGATAAGGGAGCTTGGAGCTTAATCCACCACGCTCTTGTGTCTATTGGTGGATAGCTGAAGAAGATTGTGCAGTGACAATTTACCATGCAAAAGGCGTTAACGGTTGCACCCAATTAAACCTTAAGCGATTGGCGCATAAACAACCGTTAACGCCTTTTGCATGGAAATTTGCCACTACACAATCCTCTTAGTCCATCACGCTGCTCCAGTGCGGGTTGGTGGATACTGGGGTCATACAGACACGTATTGTCATAGAAACACCGTCGAATCCTGGCATTGTAGGTAAATCTTCGAAAATTACGCTAAAAGATGCTATAGAATTAGTTTGTCTCGTTTTATTGCTGCATTAAAGTCACTGCGTTAGAACGAGTCGAATATAGTTATGAGTACGCTACCTTTTAGGAAAGATTTCGCATACGAAATTTACCATTTCGGTTGGAAGGGTTTTTTTATTAAGTTACTTTAATAACATAGTAGCTTTCGCGTGGACGACACAGTTTTGTCCAGAGCCGGTAGAGGGACGCGATGCTCTGACAGAGGTCGGCAACCCTCGGTTCGCGAGCCGCGCGCGACTCTTCCAACGTAAAGTTGCGGCTCTCCAGTTTCATACGCAAACATCAATTATTTATTTATTTAATTTTGTGGTGCTAAATAAACGTTTATTTATTTATATATATATTATCACAATCCTTAAAAATCATGCAATCGATCCATGCATGAGTATCATGTCTAACTCTCAGCCACTGAAGCGTTTTTTCCTATGACTATAATAAAAAATAAAATAAAAAGCCAACTAACAAATGAAAATCTAGAGTCGTGTTTGTACTTTAAAACAAATTATGCATCGGATTTGACTTCAAACTTTCAAAAACTTTCGAACTTTTAAAAGGCACACAAAGCTAATGCTTTCATTGATGGAAGTATCTATCATTCAATAACAGTAGTTATTATTTTGACTAAAATACTTTAATATGTTTTGTACTAAAAACATTTGTATGAATAACCTTTTTTTTATATTTAAAATAGTTTATTTCAAATATGAAATCAAAAATATAATATAATAAAAACTATTAAAATAAAATTTTATTGTGGCTCTCTAAAAACTTTGGAATTACGTAAAAATTTTAATTTTTGGCTCTTCAATTTCAATTTCAAAAGATTGCCGACCCCTGCTTTATGACATTGTGTGACTTTCTAAAAAATTCTGAAAGTTTACCCAAGAAACCTCAAATTTGTTTGTTTATTCGTTCGTTTGTACACGCGTCACGTAAAAGTCACTCTTTGCATTCACAATCAAATTACTGTAAAATATCAAGATTTATTCCGAGTAATATTTAATGAAAATTGACCTAAAAAATCAAAAGATATTCAATTTGTAAATTCAGTCACGCAGTCACGCATGCCCGGTGTTGCGCCGAGTGGTGGCGAGCCCGCTTCTTAATTAGTAGGTTGTGGTTCGAATCCCAGAAACTGTTAACACGTTAAACGTCGGTCCCGGTTTAAATCCACCAACCCATATTGGAGCAGTGTTAAGCTCTAAGCACCCAGGTGGCCTAAACCCCTGTAGTGGGGCATAATGGGCTGATAATGATAAGGAATGTGTCTAGTACCAAAGTAAGCAAGTATTATGCTTGTGTTATGGGTTACTAGACAACTGATATACATACTTAAATATTCTTTATAATATATACATATATAAATATTTTTGCAAAGATACCACATACATATTACAATCAAGACCGGGTACCAGTTATCAATCAATTGTCAAAAAACAAAAAAATTGATCAATCAGGATCAATTTTTTTGTTTTTTGCTTTCGCTTTTCAAAGTTTAATCGCAGCACCTCATACCCCGAGAGGGCGCTGCTAAATTTGCTGCCAATAGAATGTATGGGAATAGTTAAGAGCTGCACGTATTAACTTAACACAGTGTTTTTAAAGGATTTGATAGAATAACATGTACACATCTGATAGCGTTTAAACATATGTACCAGCGACGTCTACAAGTATTTGTATGGTGGTTAGAAACGATTATTATCTGTGGTAGTACCAATAACGTATATTAAATGTGGTACTTAGTCACCTCGATTAACAAAAAGGTCTAACTTATATGCACAGGTGAGCGGGCGCGCCTTCATGGTGGCATATCGATTTTACACAGTCGACCGTGGCCTGTAATTATCAAAGAGTACACACCATGCTTTCTTTCAGATGCGACACTTTTAAAGTTCTGGACTTCGAAAGATCAGTAATATAATTGGGATTGTAGAATCATTTCAATGTTCGGCGAATCCAAATTACACAGTTAGTCTATCCATACTAATAATATTACCAGGGATACAGCGCCATCTAGTCCCGAATTAAACGAAGCTTGTATTATGGGTACAACTGATGTACATAATTAGATATTTTTCATAATATATACTTTTACAGATATTTTAAGCCCAGACAAGAGACAAATAGATATGTGCATGCACACAGATAATCGTTCCGGGCGGGAATCGAACCTGGGACCTGGGACCTCTGCAGCTTGGGTCTCTAACATCGGTCAGTCAAGAATGCCAATGATTTTTGGTATACATGTAGTGTTAAATGGTGCACTTGGTCAAAAGTCAAAACTTAGGTATTTTTGACGCCATGATTTTGAAGTATTCTTTGGTATGTCCCATGGGATCAGAGAGTGAATAAATTTGACGGCAGCGTTTAACATTTAATAGAGTCAGAAATGTCAGTTCACAGTATCGAAAATGTCAAACGCAAGTTGGGGGGGGGGGGGGGCGTGAAGACCGGCTAAATAAATAAATAATAATAAATAAATAAATAAATAAATAATATATTTAGGAACTATAAAAATTTACAAACTGTTTAAAACCTAAAAACTAAACTCGCGGACTGAAACTCGCCATCTTGCACCAGCTAGCTAGAATGTGAGTGGTTAGACGGCAGACGTAGAAGAAGGCTTCTAGTCAATTCATACTTATATGCACGGGATATTCTCATTGCTGAATTTGCTTCTCCTCTGCGACGTTTATCAAATATAAAGCAATAGACTTGAAAATTGGATAAGTTACTTGTCCCTTCAACCTTGTAACTATGAAAAGGTTCAACTATTTGAAGAGTGGGTGTATTTCGGAATCTCGAAATACAAGATTTTTTAAACTAGTCCTAAGGTAAGCAAGCATAATTTGTATTATGGGGTACTAGGCGACTGATATACATACATACTTAAATGTTTTTGCTATAATATATACTTAATATAGATCCTTTTACACCCATACACGAAACAAATAAACATGTTCAGTTTATGCACACAAATATTTGTCCCGGGTGGGAATTGAACACATAGCAAACGAAGTTTATATTTGTACGTGAAAAAAAAAATATATGATAATATTTTGTACGTGAAAATTTTTATTTCTTTTTGTTATCTTTGTATAGGTATTTTACCTAATTGCCCTTCTAGAATTTTAATGCAATTACGGCGAAGCGTGAAGGGATGTACCGCGCGTGCTACAAGGTCGACCCATATACCTTTATGTATGTCTTTTACGTATAATATATCGTTGTGTATTCAATTTAAGGTTAGTGACTTCATAATGCATATTGAATTCATATGACCTCTTTCACAATAGCCGAATGCCAATAATAATAACTTATTAAAGGCGTACCGGTGAACGTTGACCTTCACTGCGGTACGGGCACACAGTACGGGAAGGTTGATTCTTGCCATTAATTAAAACAATAAACAAATAGGTGATACTCAAAAGAATTCTGCGTTCAGGTATATGTAATAAAATATTTTAAAATCACGTTCAAATATTTTTCTTCTTTTATACGGTGAACAAGCAATGTTAATTTTTTATAATAATATCCGGGACATCCCACACAGCGCCATCTAGTTCCAAAGTAAGCAAGTATTATGCTTGTATTATGGAGTACTAGACAACTGCATACATATACATACTTAAATTATCTTTTTTTTAATTTTTTTATATAATACATACATATATAGATACTTTTACACCCAGACACGGAACAAATAGACATATTCATGCACACGAATATTTGTCCCGGGCGGGAATCGAACCCGCGACCCTCGGCTCCGCAGTTAGGGTCTCTAACCACTCGGCCAACCGGTCAGTCAAATTAGGATATTGATATTCATACGTAATTAAAGAAATTATTTGTCCATTGTTGTCAATTATTTGACCGCATGTTGTTCAAGAACTTGTTAGCCCATATAATATTGTATAAGATTTTGATAACCAAATGTAGTTTAAGAACACGATAGGTCGTGTGTTGCTCAAGATTTTGATTGCTCAAATTTTTCCCAAGAACAAGATAGCCTATGTGTTGCTCAAAAACTTAACAAACCATATATTGCTCAAGATTTTGATAGCCGAAATATTGCCCAAAATCATACGTAGACCATCTGTTGCTCTAGATCTTGATAGTTCAACTCTTGCTCAAGTTCTCGATAGGACGATAGCCCATGTGTTGGTCAAGCTTTTAATAACCCATATGTGGCCCAAAAACATGAAAGGCCATGTGTTGCTAAAGATCACTCAAACTTTTAATAACCCATATATGGCCCAAAAACACGATAGGCCATGTGTTGCTCAAGATTTCGATTGGCCACGTTTTACCCAGGAACAAGATAACCGAAGTGTTGCTAAAGATCACTCAAGCTTTTAATAACCCTTAAATGGCCCAAAAACAGTATAGCCCATGTGTTGCTCAAGATTTCGATTGGCCACGTTTTCCCCAAGAACAAGATAGCTGAAGTGTTGCTAAAGATCACTCAAGCTTTCAAGCTTTTAATAATCCAAATGTGGCCCAAAAACACTAAATGCCATGTGTTGCTCAAGATTTCGATTGGCCACATTTTGCCCAGGAACAAAATAGCTGAAGTGTTGCTAAAAATCGCTCAAGCTTTCAAGCTTTTAATGACCCAAATGTGGCCCAAAAACACGAAAGGCCATGTGTTGCTCAAGATCTTAATTACGCTAATGTTACCCAAGAACATGATAGCCTATATTTGTTCAATATGTAGATAGTTCATATGTTGCTCAAAATAATATCGATGTGTTATTGAAGATCTGGCCATATGGTAATAGACTAAATCCAGTGTTTGAAGTTGTTGACCACGAGTAGAGTCTTTGCCATAGAAAAAAATACTTCAACTGTGGCTCTGAATAATTTGTTCGAATTGTACGAAGTTTCATATTAGCCCATTATGCCCCACTGCAGGGGCTTAAATCCCTTCTCGGGACGAGAGTGCTTGGAACTTAATCCACCAAGCTGCTCCAGTGCCGGTTGGTGGATTTTAACGACTGCCATTTGGTGGTAGCTACCGGGGTCGACGACGGTTTAACCTGCTCTCCGAGGTACGGACGGAGTCAGAGATAATTAAGTATTTCTTCTTCAGACTTTTTCGACCACTTTGGTGTAGGCCTCCTTCAACTTTCTCCATTCCTCTCTGTGCTGCGCTCTTTGCATCCAGGTCGATCCAGCGACTTTCATCAAGTCATCTTTCCGACGCATTTGTGGCCGTCCTCGAGCCGCTCTCAAGGACGGCCACAATTATGTACTTAAGTCAGAAAGAACTCATTAGCACATGCCTACTCCTGGGATTCGAACCACGACCACGAGAAAGAACTTAGAGTTGTCAAATATGATGAAAAAGCTTACATTTAAATACAGCTAATAAAACCAGCTTTTCGTAGTACATTGTTAAAGAGAAATGTATGAATTCAATACGATTATACAATTGAATTATTCATGAGCTGTTCGTTACTGCATTTAAACTTTGTGCATTTTAATGTACGTCGTACGAAAGTTTTAAATTTTATTACCATGTATGCGATAAAAGCGGACGACCGCTTAGCCTAGTGGGTAGCGACCCTGCCTACGAAGCTGGGGGTCCCGGGTTCGAATTCCAGGTCGGGTCAGTATATATGATGAGTAGGATCTTGGTTGTTTATGTATGTGGTGTCTTCGCTTGGTACCCAAAACACAAGCTGATGCTTAGTTTGGGGCCTAGACGTTGTTGTGATGTATACGTTAATAAAAATAAAAACCGTCAAGTGCGATCCAGTTGAACACAGTCAAGTATCTTCTTTAAGTGACACATATTTCATTATTGTCTTTAATAACTTATGTATTTACAAATAAATTTTATGTTGTTAACTGTAATTATAAAGCTACACGCTATACGTTTATTAAAATATCATGTTGACATAAATGAACGAGTACTGAATAAAAATAATCGACTTTATTATTTATTAAAATAACCACAATTTATGGTTAATATTGTCTCTGTACGGCACTTGGTCGCCGGCGCGGTCGCAACTGGTGCAGTTAATTAGGTACAACGCGGTCATCGACCTCGATTGTATCTAAATTATTGAATTAACTTTTTATTGCAGTTAATGAGAGTGTATGTATTTTTGCCGGGTTAACTTGTGTTTCACAAAGTAAGGTAGCCAAAAATTATATTTATACCATATCATCAACTCATCAGTGCCCCACTGCAAGGAGCTTGGGCCTCCCTCAGGTTGAGGGCCTCGGAGCTTAATCCACCACGCAGATCCAGTGCGGGTTGGTGGATTTTAACCGGGTCCGACTGTTTAACGTGCTTTCCGAGGCACAGAGTTAGTGACAGTTATATGTACAAGAGTTAGAAAAAAACTCATTGGTACATACATACCTTGGGATTCGAACCACGGCTTTTTAAACACGAAGCGAGGTCGCTACTACTCGTCTAACACGACAAAGAGCACCTATATTTGTTTAAGACTTATACCAAAAATTTATAAATACGTATAACGTAACCTTTTAAATAATTTGTGATAAAAAGCAAAAGGGTTCTGAATTCATTTATTATTAGCCGTGCCTGCACCGCGATATACCGCCGCCCTTGATTTAATAATCAAATAATAAGGATTTGTAGTCTGTAAACAAAAGAGAAATAAAAAGCATCCGCAACATGCGTGGGCTGATATAGCCGTGCCCCGTCTCCGTTGTGTGCGTCAGTGCATACAAATACTTACTACGGGTCGGACGTGTCACACTGTTTACGGGAATTTGACGAGAATTAAATCCTGATAATGTTCAAATTAAATTAAGAATAACCGTCTGTAGGCATACACTAATGTTAAATTATAATGTTTACTTATCGCAAATACGATATTCAGCTCTTTTTTGCGTCTTTGACGAGTAGTTTTACAACTTTTTACGACACAAGTCGGCATCGCGCACGTGTACTCGGCGCTAAGCCATTACACTGACTAAAAGCCGGTTGGTGGACTTATTGCGTTTTGGATGACTTTCTACGCGGACACTTTAAAACGTGGGCAGCCCATCCAGTTATATTATTGGTATATCAATGACCGCCGCACCCCGCAACACCAAGGACGCGTGGTGCTATTTGGTTCCTTACTTTTAATAATTGAATATCTTTTTTTTTTATTTACGGCAAACAAACATCATCCATACAATACATTCACATGTAACGTTTGTCTTTATACTTAAAATTTTATATCTTTGGATTATGTGAGGCGATTTTAATAAAATAAACACAAAATGTTACTCAGAATAAACCTTCATATTTTACAGTAATAAGATAGTGAATCCGATGAGTGACTTTTACGTGATGTGCGTACAAACGAACAAACAAAACGAAAATCAGACAAAAAATTTTAAAATTTTTTTTTTACGTTCTGTTACTTATTTCGCGCCTCCCATTTTTTTTTGCAAAACCCGTTAATGTACAGACACTGAAAGTTTACTATTTTGTTATATGTATAGATTAAAAAAATATAAAAAATAATAGATTGTTAACCAAGGAGTCCAAATAGTGCATTTCCATTGAAAACGAAATATTAAATTTTAAGCTTAGCAAGGGTTTCAAAATCATGCACCCAAGAAGAAAATATTTTAACATTCCTGTTTAAACTATTAATTTACTACATTTAGCCTACTGCAGGGGCATAAGCCTCCCCCCAGAGTGAGTGAGCTTGGAGCGGCGTGGTGGATTAGGCTCCAAGCCCTCTCATCCTGGTAGGAGGCTTAAGCTTCTGTAGTGGGGCATAATGGGCTGGTGGAATGGAATAGCTTACTATTGGAGGAACAAACAAAAAACTCTCGAACTGTGTAAAAACTACTAATAAACCGCCACGAAAATCCCCAATCAAAAAGAGCTTAACGGGTAAAAGCTCGGATTACACATTCATTGTATGAGTAAACAACCCGTCTTGTTACTTTGCTGTGAAAGATTCGAATTACGGAGATTTAAATAATGGATTTAAGTAGACACGTTTTTGGACGGCGTTCAAAGGGATCCGTACCACTGTACAAAATAAAAAAAATACGTTTATTGTATACGGGCCCTCTTAAATGTTTAATTTTATTTTGTTTTTATCAATTGTTATTATAGTGGCTACACATTCCATGAAAATTTAAGTGTAAGCAATGATCTCACAACCATTAATCACCAAAAAGTAAAAAAAAAATTATTTTATGGGGACCCCTTGAATTTTTTATTTAATTTAATTTTAATTATTTGTTATTATAGCGGCTATACTAGTACATAATTCATGAAAACTTCAAGTGTAAGCAATGGACTCACAACTACTAATCACCAAAAACGTCGAAAAAAGAAAACGTTTTCTGCATGAGGACCCCCTTTAATTTTTAATTTTATTTTATGGTAATTATAGTACAAATTCTGTAAAAAATTCAAGTGTCTACTATTGCGGTTCAGACGTTACAGCCTTGTGACTGACGGACGGACGGGCAGCGGAGTAAGTTTGTAACTATCGACGCCTAATAGACATTTTTTTAATACATCACAACAACGTCTAGGCCGTTTATTTATTATTTAATTCAATTAAGTTAGTTTTAGTTATTTATGAACCGACGTAATGTTTTAAATCAAGTTGTACCGGTAGCAAGCTTGCCAAGAACATAAGTGAACTTTTAAGGTACGGAGGTGCGTTGGGAAGCGAAGTACGTACAAAGAGGAGCTTTGAAAAACTGCCTTCCCTCCCATACCGAGGGATCGGCTTGTGCCGGCTCTCTACTTGAATTTAACTTATAAGCTCAGCGAGGGGGCACTCTAAAGGTACCGCCCGTCAAAATCAGTTATGTAACGGACTGACACTCTTCGGAGAATAGATTGAAGTTTAGCTGGTCGGGCTGCACCTTCTATGTTGTCCCAACACGACACTATCTGCGCGGTAGGTCCGGTGCGCAGTTGTACAAGTGCGTATTCGGCCCACATTAAAAAAAAACCCGCCGTCATTCGAAACTCACGTACCCATGAAAATGTAAAGCGGCATCGATGTACCCGAACGATAATAAGATTATGAATGTCATAGAAAACTTACATGAATACTCAAGTGGGTGGGATGAAGAAAATCGAACGATATGAGCCCTCACAGTAATATTACCATACCATACCATACCATCAGTCATTGCATGGGCTTACGATTCCTCTCCGGATGAGGGGGCTTGAAACTTAATCCACCACGCTGCTTCAGTGCCGCTTAGTAGATTTTAACGACTGCCATCCATTGATAACAATCGAAACCTACGGCTTATGATGTTCTCTGAGGCACACAGTTAGTGACAGTCTCTAACTGTGTGCTGTAAGTTCTGATGATGGAGCCGGAAGGTAGATTACAGAACCCTTTAGTGGCTTATCGAAAACCCACAATATGAAATACACAAAACGGATATCTCTTGTTAAGGAAATTAACGCGTACTTTGTAAACAAAAAATAAATGTGGCACTCGAGGACTGCCGCGGTAAAGCTATTGCATAACATTTTGTATCAACTTATGCAATTATAATTATTTATTTATTTTATTTATGCAGTTTTTTTTTGTTATTATTTTTTCTTCATTTTTCTTCAAATCTTTCTGAGGCTGATAATATGCCCTTTGACGTGCATTAGTTTTTTTTTTCTTTTTAGCTCTTTACGCTTTTCTTCTCTATAAAACGAAAATATCTAGGTATAAATAATTAGGTATAAATAGTGTAATGACACACCAAAACAAAATTATTCATTTAAAAAAAATTACGATATTAAGAAGTGATTATCGAATTTCGCGCGATGTACCTTTATATAGATATAATATATATAGGTACTTTCTCTGCGCGGCATTCATGTGCATCATCTATACACCAAAAACAAAGGTAGGTACTGAATAGTACACGTGCTTTGTTTGATGGTTTCTGTTATATACATAATGAAGAATGAATTTATTTATTTATATATACATATTGAGAATCTAAATTGAGAATTTAAACTACACGTGTGTGTGTGTTTGTGTGTATAAAAGAGGGCTACTTTTAATATCGCTCATTTTAATATCAAAAATTTAGGTTATCTTTATAGCAGTATTATATTTTCAATTCAAAATTAATACTGCATTTGTGATAATAATAAAATGTATGTATATAAATAACTCACTCATTTTCTTTCACTATTTTTTCGTGACTTTCTTCATTAATAATAGGTGCAACAGATTATAATAGATGGCGCTGTTTTAAAAAACGTACATCGCGCTATCAAAATTTTTCTCCGTGCGGCGTGCCCGTCGGAGTGGAGAGCGTGAGGTTTTTTTCGTAACGGAATTTCTGGATTCGCTCCCCGCGCTCAAGGCCCGCGATAGAAGCTATGCAATAGCTTAAAATGCCGCTGATAAAATAAATAAAGTACACCACATAGCTAAGTTTAAGTATTTCACGAAAGTGTTATCATCTGACTGACCGGTTGGCTGAGTGGTTAGAAACCCTAACTGCGGAGCCGAGGGTCGCGGGTTCGATCCCCGCCCGGGACAAATATTTGTGTACATGAACATGTCCATTTGTTCCGTGTCTGGGTGTAAAAGTATCTATATATGTATACATTATAAAAAAAGAGTATTTAAGTATATATATCAGTTGTCTAGTACCCCATAATACAAGCATAATACTTGCTTACTTTGGGACTAGATGGCGCTGTGTGGGATGTCCCAGATATTATTATTATTATTATTATCGAAAATACTTGGATTTTTTCGGGAAATATGACTTTTGTCACAAAAATGACATTTTTTTTCGGAAGTTTCAATTGTAATAGAGTTCGTACGTCTCATACTGAAGTATGCAATTATAAGCTTCCGGATAATGTGCGATTTTCATTGAGAAAATCATGATTCCCGAAGATACCCGAGTGTTTCCGACCGGAAAGCTTTCACGAAACTTTTAGGCTGTATATTAATACTTGTATTTTAATTTTCAAATCTATTCGTACTTAAATAGTAATTATCAAACAATAGTACTTTATAATACAAGTACGGTAAGCTGCATATTATAATCGAGGTGTTTATAAGCACGAGGCAAAGCCGAGTGCTTATAATAAACCGATGCCTATAATCGCCAACTTATTGAGTACGAGCATCATACAACGTTTTTCAATACGTTTGCGATTAAAATCACGTAGATACTTCAAATGTAATAATGACGGGAGCTAACGGCGGGAGCGAGCTGGTTTTCCCGGTTTACGCATGCATCACAAACAGAATGCTCGTTTGTGATTGATGTAAAGTTAAAAGGCCTACCATCAGCCCTTTTTGTACCCCATCGCAGGGGCTTAGGCCTCCACTCAAGATGAAGGGTTTGTAGCTTTAATCCACCACGCTGCTGCAGTGGCCTTCTAGATTTGAAACAGGTTCGCTGCGTTCGAGCTATCACGACACCTGATCACTAAAAAGGCCTAGTACTGTGAAATACAATATTACAGTACAAGTTTCGATGTCATAAAGACCGTATTAATAGCAAATGTATTGAAAACACATAATTTTGATTAAATATAATTTTAGATATTATTAGGCATTATCATACGTTAAGATAGCAATTATGTATTCATAAAACCATTTGGTAAAATATGGGCAACCATTATATGGGTACTGGGGATAATTGAAGGGATAATCGCCCAGTAAGTGTCTAATAGCCGTCACGCAAGCCTTCGGGCATCGATAAAATATAAAATTAATACACATCACCACACGAAATGTAATCAAACAATGCATAGTGTATAGGTATATAAGTAGTTTTACATAATAAACCGGGAGGTCGGACCGGGGTATCCACCAACCCGCTCTGGAGCAGCGTGGTGGACTAAGCTCCGAGCCCCCTCACCTTCACGTTCAGCCGGACACCCGGTATAAACAAAGCCATGAAAATAGTTTAAATTTTTAAATAAATAAATTTATTTATTTTAGAGTTATTTTACAATTTTACTAAAACACTGGAACATTTCATTGTTAAATTCCGATTAAAAGGTTATATACGAATTTTAACTATTGTATCGAAGGTCAAATTCCTCTACTTGCTAAAACAGGTCTTTCTCACGTCCATACCATACCATATCATCAGCCTATTAATCTCCCACTGCAGGGGCTTAGGCCTCCCGTCGGGATAAGGGCGCTTGGAGCTTAATCCACCATGCTGCTGCAGTGCGCTTGGTGGATTTTGACGACTGCCATCTAATAATGGCAACCGGAACAAACAGCTTAACGTGCTCTCCAGCTCTCCAAGGCACAGATTCCGTGATAGTTATGTCACAGGTTATGTAGGTACATAAGTTAGAAAAACTCATTGGTACATACCATTGATAGCCGAGTGGTACCGTGCCCGCTTCTTGTTCAGAAGGCCGTGGTTCAAATCCCAAGGCATGTACCTCCATACATAAGGCTAAATACAAATTTTCCTATTTTTAACTTAAAAATTACGGGATTGTTTACAAATTTTCACCCCATGGGGTACATGGGAAAGATTAAATTTCCATAAACAATGAAACACGTAATTCTAATTTAATTATTAATTATCATTCAGCCAAATAATGAATTTTATGGTTTTTAATTTAAAAAATTAATGATTTTTTTTTACTAATTAAACGACTTCAAAAAAGAAAGAGATTTTTTATCCTCTATTTTACTTCATACTGGGTTAAATTTCCGAAAATCTTAAAACCCCACACATTGCGTTTCTGACCCGAAGGTCAAATAACAATTTTCATCTTGCAATTAGATGCAGGCTTGTGTATCCAACAATGTTATATCGAAAAGGGTAAGGACTGATTAGCTGATAAAGTTCTGCTTCATGACCCTAATGGGTTTCGGATACGGATGTATTTTGGCCTGAAATAGGGTCTCAATTGGATTGTGTAAATTCGAGCCTTGTTACATTTGTAAAGGCTTTTCCTCTATGAAGGAAAATGAGCCATTTGGATATAATGCGTTTCTGGTAAATGTATTCTATGACAAAAGATAGCTTGGACAGTATATACCTGCCACCATAGATTGGTTCACTCTTCTCTTTAAGTGATATTTTCGCAATGAGCGCGTTTTGTAATTTTTGCGTTTTATGGAAATATGTTATTTTTATCAAGACAAACGAATCAGTGAAAGAAGAAAGAATCAGTATCGACCCCTTAGCCTAGTGGGTAGCGACCCTGCCTACGAAGCTGGAGGTTCCGGGTTCGAATCCCAGGTCGGCTCAATATATGATGAATATCGATACTGTTACCGGGTCTTGGTTGTTAAAGTAGTTGGTTGTTGGTGTCTTCGCTTGGTACCCAAAACACAAGCTAATGCTTAGTTTGGGGCCTAGACGTTGTTGTCATGTATACGTTATTATCATTATTTTTAATTATATATTATTAATTATCTACAAAAATGCCGAAGATACAAATTTTTAAAGTAAATCGTGCAATGACGTCATTCGGTTACACAACTATGGGCTAACATGGATCATTTCTACGTAGCGCGCACCGAGTGACGTCACGAGCGACTCATAAACACAAACTTTATTTTATTATATCTACGGTAACAATCGGTATTTTCCTGAAATTCAGAAAGTTTAATCATCAGTTTGTTATACTCTAACGCGTAAAATAGTCTTTGATACATAAGTTTGTTGAAGAGGACGCGCTCGCTGCTGAACACGGATTTCGATGTTGGCACTCCCGAATTTCGACCGAAAGCTGAAAACTAGTAACTTAAACACTGCGATGATTATAATTTTACTAGCTTTCCGCCCGCGACTTCGTCCGCGTGGACCAAACATTTGTACTGGGACCGTAAAAGAGACACCGCGGTTTAGTCGTAGAAAGATGACATTCACAAAGACACGTTTTGCGCGGTGAAAAATAGCCTAATGCTCTTTTTTAAGAATCCAAGATATCTCCAAATCAAATACTCTGAAAATCAGTTCCGTAGTTTATTAGCTGTCAAAAAACAACAAACATACAGATACATTTCAGCGGTAAAAAGTAGCACGTGTTCGTCTTAGGGTGCAAGCTGTCTATATACCAAATTTCATCAACATCAGTTCAGCGGTTTAGCCGTGAAAACGTAACACACAGAAAGAGACACTTTCTCATTTATAATATGGAGCATTTTGTATAAATATAACCCAATTAATAGTCTAAAAACGAGAAAAGTCGAATCCGAATCGGAAAATTTAATAAACGTTCACTATCATAGACGCCATCTTGAATTTTGAGCTTCCGGTCGAAATTCGGGAGTGCCAACATCGAAATTCAGAAGGTCCGTGTTCTGGCCAAATATATGACTTGCCCGTGGCACTACCAGGGTTGAGATCCACTCGGGATTTTTTGCCCGTGGACTACAATGTAATTACTATGTACAACCAGTTGTACAATAGGACATTTTTTACTTGCCCGCGATATCACCAAGTCTTGAGTTAGTTGAAAATTGTGACCATCTATGAGGTTAAGTTAGGTCCATCATCATAATATATAATGACATGACGTATATTATGTCCCGCGGCCATTGGATCAGTTTCATGTTACGACATCTGGACAGATCTGATGTTTAATGCTGGCGTTATCTAAGGCTAAATAAAATATATTCTGAAATATATAAAAAAATACGTTGAAATTGTCACTGGGACGTCATATGGACAGTTGTGCTTATTTCGTAAGTTTCCACATTAAAAAGCAAAAGCAAAAAGTTGTTGAAATTGTAATCCTCATGATCGGAATAAGCACAACTGTCCAGATGACGTCACAGTGACAATTTCAACGTCAGATGAATTTTCATAAATTACCGACTAATTTGTAATTAGAAAAAATGGATGTTTTGTGAGGTTGTTCTAGAAACTTATTTATGTCAATTTTAATAACAATTTTCCCAACTTTAAAATTTTGCTGCAACCCCATTCTCTCTTTCAAACTGATTATGTTGTCATATTATTGTTAGTTAATTATGGAATCCCATTTATTATATCCGTGCGCCCTAGATATGCTAGGAAGCTATTACCCGGTCAATTTGCCAGTAATGGAGCGATAGTAGTCCGGGAGCTGAATAACTAACTGGCGCCGTACTTTTATTGAGAGACCACTTTAAACGAGAGTCATTATGATCGTCAAAAAAAATTAAAAAAAAAAAATAGGTAGAAAAAAATATGATGTATTTATTTATCAATGTGTTGTATAAAAGAGAGTACGGCTTTGAATAGAAAATGTTATTTGTGAAAACAGCTAAGGAAATGTCAGAATACAATATGTGAGCAAAATCATATTCAGCGCTTAACTGTGTTTTAAAACGTCCACGAAATTGTTGTAATCATACGTCTGCAAATAACGTTGCAATAAGATATATAGATACACAGGTAGAAATTTTGACAACCATTGAATTTTTTCTAGATGTTAGGTATCAACAATAGACAATACGTAAATAAAAATATAAGTTACATTTTCATAATAAATTATTTTATCTACAGTGTTATTTTATAACGTTTGGTTGCCTTCTTTTTAATGGCACGTCCGAGACCTTGAGATCGAAACGGGGCGGATCGTGCGGCAACCGTGAATGGTGACTAGAGTTGTTTTTTTTTCGGGAAAGGTTTGTGTAGACATATCTCAATATTTTTCTATTGAACGATACTAAAAATAAACAAGACGGCCATCGGTTTTCTACCAAAGATCATTATATTAAAATTCGGATGGTTGTTAAAATTTCACCTTATATAAACATAATACGAAAAAACTGTATACAGTTATGCTAGGCTATTTCTGTTTGTTTTTTGTAAATATATTGTGACGCCTATCTACAATAGCACGTCGACAAATCATTGAACTTACTCGAAAAATTTCTACGGTCTTTCAATAAAACAGAAAAATCCAGATAGAGAAATAAATTCCACGAATTGAAATAAAGAATTCATGAGACGGTCTTGTACAAAGAAATACGTCTCGATATTTCAAAAAATCAATGCACATTTTTATTAGACGTCGGTTCTTACATTTTTCCCACGCTTGAGTAAGCTTTAAAAATAGAAATGTAATTGATAAATTAAATGTTCGAGAATTAGAATATTCGCGACGTCTGACTCGTAGAGAGGAGGTGAGTATTTAAGGCGATGATCAGAGTCAAACGGACGGTTTTTTGGAAATAAGTCGAGCGCGATAATTTGCGAAATGCGGAGTGATATAACGGTGTAATTTGTGTTCGATATTCTTTGTTCTTAAATTATTCTGTGATTTGGTCTTGTAATAAAATAAAGTGAACTAAAATTAGCGTTTTAGTGCCACCTAAATATCCGAACTAGTACCTCGTAACAATATATATAATAAAGTTTAAAAAAAATCTAAGACATACGAAAGCTATACCTTTTTTATCTCACTATTGATCTCTATATTGTTTATGTGAGTTACTAGCTTTTGTCCGCCATTGTGCTCCATTGCAAAAAAAAAGATTACGTTTCTAAGAGTGTGCTTTCTTATTGCATTTCCCGCAACTTTACCAATTTTACTATTTTAAATCTCGAGTTTTACTACTTTATGTCGTACAGCTATTTGAGCTGACAACTCTAAGCTTCTCTGATAATTTTGTTTCCAATTTTGATTATTTTTGTCCTATAGAAACCTTTGACACAGACAAACAGTATCTTAAATTACTATCCGTCTCTTCAGCTATCACCTTACGAAAAATCATATCGTTTCGTCGCTCTGTTGCGACGTGAAGTCAGTAAGAACAAACGAACAAATAAATGGAGACACGCATTTATAATATTAGGACTGGAGTTCACTCTGACAATGATATGCCTAGTCAGCTCTCGGTCTATATATGTTCCGTTAGAATGATTGCCCGCAATACACGCGTCGGCTGCATAGCTGGAAGTAATTTTTATAGAAAGGTACTGATTCTTGCTGCATGCGATAATATGTTGCGTCCTTCACTCTTCAGACTTATAGTAATAATAATAATAATACATAGGACTTCCCACACAGCGCCATCTACTCCCAAAGTAAGCAAGTATTATGCTTGTGTTATGGGTTACTAGACAACTGATATACACACTTAAATATTCTTCGTTTTTTATATATAACATATACATATATAAATATTTTTGCGAAGACACCACATGCATATAACAACTAAGACCCGGTACCAGTATTAATATTCATCATATAAATACTGACCCGACCTGGGATTCGAACCCGGGACCTCCAGTTTCGTAGGCAGGGTCGCTACCCACTAGGCTAAGCGGTCGTCTAACATAGAGTAACAATAGTGTAACATAGAGTAACAAACTTGACCAGCAGGGTGTAGTATGGTAGTGAAAAAGGGTGTGCGAGGAACGTCAGGCGATTGTAGCCTCAAAGTAGTCAGCTGTTTCACCCATGCCTAACAACTTATACATGAAAAAGTGTAAAATATGACCTATCTAACCCATAACTGCGTTATATCATCCGAATATTTACGGTCATTTTCAATAGCTACTGTTAATAATAAAAATTCTTTATTGAATGACAAATCCATCTCCAAACGAAATTTGGTTCGGGACAATCGTACAACAATGTAGGCTAAGCTACTACTATTCAAATAAAATAATAATGATACCCAAGACATCACACGCGGCTATTTAGTTCCAAACTAGGTTAAGCATGTATTATGGGTACTAGTAAAAAGAATAAACATATATATATATATGAATATTTTACACCTAGACATGCCAATAAAAATAATTTCTGACACAACCTACACAGTGCCATCTAGTTCCAAAATAAGCAAGTGTTGTGTTTGTATCATGGGCAACTGATATACACGTTTAAATATCTTTTTTTTCTATTCCACCAGCCCATTTATGCCTAACTGCAGAGGTTTAGGCTAGGTGAGGGGGCTCGGACCTTAATCCACCAAGCTGCTCCAGTGCGGGTTGGTGGATTTTAACTACTGCCATGACAAACATTTTTACACCCAGACACGAAACAAATAGACACGTTCATGCATACAAATATTTATCCCATATAGGAATCGAACCCGCGACCTTCCAACCATTCGATTCAGTCGATCAACCGGTTAAAATACTAAAAGTCTTTTAATAGCGTTATTAACGTTGCGCTGGTGTGTGTAAGATCGTATACGTTCGCAACATACACTAAGAACATGTATCGCAATAACGGATTGCGATAATATTGCTTTATATCGCAACTGTGTGGTACAGCCTTTAAGAGGCTGAACTGAGCGACCGATATCGTGTCTCTACCAAGCTCTATTTTTGAAGAAATATTTTTTTAGAATAAAATCTTAGACAAATATAATGTATACGTAACCTGGTACCTACTTGGCGCAAAATGATTATTTAAATAACAATAATAATAATATATGGGACATCCCACACAGCACCATGCTTGTGTTATGGGTTACTAGACAACTAATTCCCGAGTATATACTTAAATATTCGTTTTTTTTTTTAAATAATATTACAAATATAAATATTTTACAACCACACACGGAACTAAATGAACATGTTCATGTACACAAATATTTTTGTCCCGGGCGGGAATCGAACCCGCAACGTTTGGCTTCGCGCTTAGGGTCTCTAACAACTCGGCTACTCGGTCAGTCAAATTAAATCATTCTCATACGAACGGTTTTGTCTACATAAATCCAAATCAAAATACTGATCTCTTGTATTGATGTATCGGAATTGCCCCCCGCTCGGAAAACTCCTACGCGATGAAATGACAGCGATATTAATTTTTTTAGATTACCCCATTACAGCACGAGAAAAGCGGGTTAACTTAATAAATTTTCTAGGACAAAATTATTCTTAGGGCGGCATAGAAATAAAATAATGATATTACCCTTATTGGACGTTACAGAATTATCTCTTAATAAATGATCTTAGCTTGTCGTGACAGCCCGAGCGCAGCGAACCTGTTTCAAAACTATAAGGCTGTGAGGCCGTAGTTCGTATCCGGAAGTGCACCAATGAGTACATTAACTATCACCGACTCCATGCCTCGGAGTGCACGTTAAGCAGTCGGTCCCGGTTGCTGTGAATAGATGGCGGTCGTTACAATTGGAGCAGCTTGGTGGATTTAAGCTCTAAGCCCCCTCATCTTGAGGGGAAGCCTAAACCTCCGCAGTGAGGTATAAAAAAGGCTGATTGATGGAATGGAAAATTGATCGTAGGCAACGTTTATTGCAAAAAGAAACTTAGGTAGCTAAATACTGGTATACAAAATCTGACCAAATGTTTTTGCTACTATTAGAATTTCGTAGTGGATCAAGTCATCGGCTTAGGTACCTGTTTATGTAAAATATACTATATAAGCCCATTATGCCGTACTGCAGAGGCTTAGGCCTCCTATCGAGAGGAAGGTGCTTGGAGCTTGATTCACGAGGCTTTTCCAGTTCGAGTTTTTGATTTTAACGATTTGAACCGCGACCGACGACGGCTTAACGTGCTCTTCGAGGCACGGAGTCAGTGGTAGTCATGTACTTAAGTCACAAAAAACTCATTGGTACATGCCCTGGGATTCGAACCACGGCCTTTTTAACAAGAAGCCACCGCACGGCTATCAGGGCTTGTGTGTAAAATATATTCATCGTGTATTTTATTATACATAGTTTTAACATTCGACATGTTAAAATAAACCCAACTCCATGGATACAATGTAATCACAAAGACTATATATAGCTTATCAAAATTTAAAACAAGGAAAAATATTAAAATAATGCCATTAATTAAATTAATTTTCAATTCATATTGTATCTTAACAGCTGTTGGTTTTCCCAAAATAAATAAATAAATAAAGTTAGTTTTATTCGATCACCATTTATGAATTAGTCATAGTATTGTAAATAAATTTTTTATATATTTATTTTAAATTAGTCGTATTTATATTATATAGTATAATAATCAATGGTTGGTATTATATACCATATTAACTTTAATTATTATTATAAAATAGTATAACAGTTATAATTTCCATTAGTTTAGAACAGAACCCATTTATTATGCGACCGAATATTATGGGAATATAAAACGTACGAGCCTAGTCATAATTAAGTGCATTTGATAATTGGTCGGTTTATATCTCAACCGTCATTGGTAATTTTATTAATAAATAAATAAATAATAAAAGTGCACCGATTTTAACATTGCACATTGAAAATGTGCATCAGATTGTTTTCGTGGGGGAGTGTAATTCACCTACATTTCCGAAATTTATGATGGTAGACAAAAAACAGTTGTGTCAAAAGAAGCAAGGACATGTGGGGTATCCATAGTCGTTGAAGACCGCTTAGCCTAGGGGCCGTCCATTGATCACGTGAGGGTTAAAAGGGGGGGGGGGGGAGGGGTTTAACAAAAATCACGAAATATCACAAGGGGGGAGGGGGGTGTAGTAAGATATCACGTGTATTTATTTTTTGATTATTTTTTCAAACGCGCGGTTTTTAAATCAAAAAGCGGCGTGTACCGTACACCATTCGTTTATTATTATTTTTATGCCAATCAAAAACAACCTGCAACCTTTTTGCCTAGACATTTTTATCATGGTCCTTAATTTCAGAACAAAATAAGATTATACTTTATACCTGTATTTAAGATAATACCTAAAATATTCTTAAAAATTTAAGATTTTTTGTAGATACTAAAAATACACGTGACGCTGGGTGGGGGGTGGGGGGTGGGGGGTAGTCTTAAAGCTCACCATGTATCACCAAGGGGGAGGGGGGGTTAAAAAATGCTTAAAAAAAGATCACGTGATTAATGGACGGCCCCCTAGTGGGTAGCGACCCTGCCTACGAAGCTGGAGGTCCCGGGTTCGAATCCCAGGTCGGGTCAGTATTTATATGACGAATATACTGGTACCGGGTCTTGGTTGTTATATGTATGTGGTGTCTTCGCTTGGCACCCAAAACACAATCTAAGGCATAGTTTGGGAGCCTAGTTTGACCACGTCAAATGTCGATTAAGTGAATCATCCGTCTTTGCTTTATACGAAAACGATACCACTTAAGCTCTAGTAACATGACTGAAACAGTATATTTTTCTGTTTTGGGGCGCGGCGGCGGTATCCACCCCGCCCCTCAGCTCCTTTGGGGCAAGAGCGAACTTCCCTCCACATCTTAAAACATACTATAATATGATGACTTCTAACTGTGGTAAAAAGGATTTGTTTGTTTGAAGAATGGAACAATTCCACTCAAATTACTTGCTAACAAACCGTACTACATTGTTTTCGAGTATACTGGGTAGCAAACGAAGCTGGGGGTCCCGGGTTCGAATCCCAGGTCTGGTCAGTATTTATATGATGAATATTGATACTGGTACTTGGGTCTTGCTTGTTATATGTATG
Organism: Luffia ferchaultella; assembly: GCA_949709985.1. Classification (NCBI taxonomy): domain Eukaryota; kingdom Metazoa; phylum Arthropoda; class Insecta; order Lepidoptera; family Psychidae; genus Luffia; species Luffia ferchaultella. Next base: position 8,228,604 of record OX453270.1, on the reverse strand, counting down.
TGGTGTCTTCACTTGGTACCCAAAACACAAGCTAATGCTTAGTTTCGGGCCAAGACGTTGTTGTGATGCAAACGTTAATATTATTATTATAGAATAATGGATTTGGAGTTATCGGTTGTCTGGTACCCATAATACAAGCTTTGCTTAGTTTGGGACTAAATGACGCCGCGTGGGATGTCTCAGGTATTATTATTATATAATAAATGTAATGCCTATTGGACGTAAACAAAATGACTTTCTTTTTAAAAGAAATCTCATTCATTATAAGAAAAGTAACGATCCGCCGCTAAGCTGTCGCTTGCAGATGTTTTTCTGTAACTTTTCCTTGTATATTGCACGAGTACTTGTGTAAAATAACTAGATATTGGATTTACGGTGAACGGATAAAAAAAGACTACCCCCGTTAATATTAAAAATTAAATATAGATTTAATTAATTCAATATTAAAATTTTAATATATTAAACATTTAATATTCATTTAATTATTTAATATTTCTTTCTAAAACTATTTTTGTAATATTATTTAAATAATTGGGATTTAAATTATTAATATCCATTTATATGTATATATAATTAATATACATATATATAATTTAAATTTTTATTTAATAAATAATTAATTAATAATATAATAAAAATTAAAATTAAATTATAATTTTAATTTAAATTCATATAAATATATTAAATAAAAAAATTAAATTAAATATTTTAATATATTAAAATATTTAAGAACGATGATTACAGGGTCGTCCATTAATCACGGGAAGCTCTAATAGGTATGAGGGGGTGTTATGATATATTACACGTAAATATTCATAAGAAATCTACCTGTAATATTCGTAACAACAACGGTTGTCGACCTCGTTTAATACAGATTATTGTGCCGGTCACCATCGCGCCGGCAACAATCGGTCGTAATAAGATAGATGAATCAGATATTTTTATTTAAAAATTAAACAAAACCCTTTCAGAAAAACTTTACTTCTAACATTTTCTTATCAAGTGGCGTATATTTGGTCGGCGGCGTATATTTTTTGTTCACATTTCAGTTGTCACAAAGTGGTATCTCTATACACATCCGTGGTGAGAACGTCGTGATCCAGTAAATTTTTTCAATTTTGTAGCCTGTAACTTTCAAATATGATTTTTGGTTGTATAATCATTGAGTTTTTGTTGTTTGCCTAAAAGTACGAATTGACTAGAAGCCCTCTTCCTGTGCGTACCGTCTAACCACTCTTCTTCCAGTTAGCTGGTGTATCTTTGGCAAGTTTCAGTCCGGTTTCAGTCCGCGAGGTCCCCGCGCGCCGGCCTTCACCGAGGAAGTGACATTTGTGACTGTTAAAACCAAACGCTTCTGTCAAATTTATTTACTCCATGATTATTTGAGACTAGTTATCCGCCCACGGCTTCGCCCACATGGACTACACTGTTGTACTGGGACTGCTGAAGAGACGCAACGCCCCAAAATTACGAACCTTTCTAGAAATTACTGAAATTTAACTACTTAAACAATCTCTAAGCCAAATTTCCTCAATATCCGTTTAGCCCTTTTAGTATGAAGAAAAGCGATCCCACAGGAACCTTGTATTTTTCCGGAATGGAATTTATCCAGTGTTATTACAATGTGTTTAGTATGAAGAACAGTTAATTCTACTCCATTCCATCAGCCCATTATACACTATTGCAGTGAAACATTATACACTATACACTATTGCATTATACCCACGGTCAAAGGGCTTGGAGCTTAAATCCATCACGCTGCTCCAGTGCAAATTGGTGGATGGTAACGACCGCCATTTATTGACATCAACCGGTACCGACTCCTTAACGTGCTCTCCGAGGCACGGAATCAGTGATTGTCATGTACTTAAGTCAGAAAATTCATTGGTACACGCCCGGATTCGAACCACGGCCGCACGGCCTTATAAATTTTGAAACAGGTTTGCTGCGCTCGGGCTATCACGGCTCTAGTTAACTCCAGAAGAACAGTTATCCTACAGGAGTGGTTCTTTTTCCGGGAAAAGCCTATGTCAACCTCCAGCTCATGAACTATATACATGCAAAAACTCACGTCGATCCGTTGCTCCGTTGCTGCGTGATTGATTGCCAAACATCCGAACATATAATTTTGCCATTTATAGTTAGTATAGTATAGTTATATTCATTTATAATATATATATATATATATATATATTAGTAGGATTCTTGATTACCTCTATTTTTAATTTATTTAGTAGGTATAAACTGTTAAAGTATTTTCGATCGTTTGGTTGCTAAAGCGTACTTACTGAAAGCAAATCGCTCGAAATCTGAAGTTCGCTGTGCAGCTTCCACCACCTCCTGATGACCTCAATACGATCGATTTGCAAAAAAACATGGAATCTATATAAGGATCTAAATATATGATCCAATACTTATTTTTAACGTGTTACTTTCAACTAATAATCGCCTTGGAGTCGAGAGAAAATTTCTGATGAAACTCAATTTCACTCACATGATGAAAGTTTACCACGCCTAAATGTACAACTATTTAAACAATTGGTTTTAACATTCATAACCGCCTACGAGACGGCGCCCTTAAGGCACCGCCCACCAAAGGGACTAATACACCGGAGCTTCCTCATTGCGTCCGGTAGTTGTTCAGTTCAAATCCTACACACTCTACCGGAGTATAATAGGTCAAGGATGTCATTTATTGTGTGTTTACTTTAGCTTTACGATAATTTGTAATTTACTATGAGCTCTGAAATAAATGTTTATTTATTTATTTAGCCGGTCTGGCTGCAGCTTCAGTGTAGAAATCCCAACCCGGTACTATCTGCACGATAGGTCGGGTGAGCAGGTGTCTGTATGGAGATTCAGGCCTCAGTAAAAAAAAACATTTAAAATTTTTATCAGATCGTTTTAGCGGGGGAGAGTAATTAGGTTTAAGTATGTAAAGTGTCGTGATAGCCCAGAGTGCAACGAACCTGTCTCAAATTTATAAGGCCCCAAAGGGCCATGGTTCGAATCCGGGCGTGTACCAATGAGTTTTCTGACTTAAGTGCACAATATCGCTGACACCGTGCTTCGGAGGGCACGTTAAGCAGTCGGTCCCGGACGCTGTCAATAGATGGCGGTCGTTACAGTTCTCAACCCGCAGTGGAGCAGCGTGGTGGACTTAAGCTCCAAGCCCCCTTCCTCACCCTGGGGGAGGCCTAAGCCCCTGCAGTGGGGTAAAAATGGGCTGATGATAATGATGTAAATTTCCGAAATTTATGGTGGTAGACAAAAGGTGGTGGTGTCAAAAGATGCAAGGGCGTGTCAGGTATTGTATGAAACAAAATTTTCTAAAATCGGTTTGTATTACTTTTTTGGAAAATCGAAAACGGTGAAAAAAAGAAGAAATTTCTAGATTTTTCGGGCAAAAAGTTGATTAGTTTAAAAACGAAAGCCAATATCGAAAAAAGTAACAAAATCTCCCTAGACAGATAGATTGTTTAGATTGTTTAAAAAAATGAAATCGGTTGAAAACTGTGGGTTGAGCATGTGTCCTTTTCATTGAATGATTATCAAATCAGTTACCCTGGAGAATGATATTCGGCTATTATTCAGAATGTTATAAAGGTAGGTGAAAGACAGTAGTAAGTCAAAAAATGCAAGAGCTTGCAGGGCATCGTATGGTACCAAAATTTCAAAATTGGTACATAACTATTTTCGAAAAATTAATAAAATTGTTTGATAAAAATGTGATATGCGTTTTTGTTTTTGTTGTTCATTTTCAACGTCCTCCGATAAAACGCGAGAAGCGCAAAATTTGTAGATTTTTTTATTACAAATTCATGCATTTGCACAATAAACACTTGCAAGTCACTAAATACGAGAATGACGACCGAATGACCGAGTGGTTAGAGACTCTAACTGCGGAGCCAACGGCCGCGAGTTCGATTCCCGCCCGGAACAAATATTTGTGTGCATGATCATGTTTATTTCGTTCCAAGTTTGGGTGTATAATATTTATCTATGTATATATTATTAAAAAAAAATTTAAGTTTGTATATCAGTTGTCTAGTAACCCATAACACAAGCATAATCATCATCATCATCATCAGCCCATTTTTTTACCCCACTGCAGGGGCTTAGGCCTCCCCCAGGGTGAGGAGGGGGGCTTAGAGCTTAAGTCCACCACGCTGCTCCACTGCGGTTTGGGAACTGTAACGACCGCCATCTATTGACAGCGTCCGGGACCGACTGCTTAACGTGCCCTCCGTAGCACGGTGTCAGTGATATTGTGTACTTAAGTCAGAAAAACTCATTGGTACACGCCCGGATTCGAACCATGACCCTATGGGGCCTTATAAATTTGAGACAGGTTCGTTGCGCTCTGGGCTATCACGACACGCATAATACTTTCTTACTTTGGGACTAGATGGCGCTGTGTGGGTTGTCCCGTGTATTATATTATTATTGTTATTGTACGAAAAATTAAAAATCATAACGATAATGATGTTAAAACAATTTGCCTTTTTTTTCGATCATAATGTTTTTCTCGGTGCCCTTTTACGAGACCCTTTCTATGGCGTTAAACAAACGGCTGCCAGTTTGTAAAGTTAATTTAAATTTAAATTTTATAATTTACATTTTCCCCGCGGGTACTAATTTATTTACGAAAATGTTTGAGTTTTGAATCTCTCGACAGATTTTAAATGATCTTCAGGGATTATAAATAGTTAGTTGTCTGTAGAAGTGTTGGCTTACCATCATCTTTTTTAATGAGTTACATATACATAAACGTTGTCGCGTTTTATTTATTTAATTACTTTATTGGAAAACAAATATATACAGACTAATAATAAGTTAATAATAGGTTAAAAATTTACATAATTATAATAATATAATAATAATAACGTAGTCGTGATAGCCCAGAGCGCAACGTACCTGTCTCAAATTTATAAGGCCATAGGGCCATGGTTCGAATCCGGGCGTGTACCAATGAGTTTTTCTGACTTAAGTACATTAACTATCACTGACTCCGTGCCTCGGAGAGCACGTTAAGCAGTCGGTCCCGGACGCTGTCAATAGATCGTTACAATCCCCAACCCGCAGTGGAGTAGCGTTTAAGCCCCAACCCCCCCTCCTCTCACCCTAAGGGAGGCCTAAGCCCCTGCAGTGGGGCAAAATGGGCTGATGACGATGATGAATAACGTATACGTCACAAATGTGTGATTAAATTTATTTTTATCTAAAATCAAATATCTTAAATACTCCATTAAAAAAAGGAATACCAAACATTTCTTTAAAGTAATATATCTTGGTTGAAAGGCAAGTTCGAAAACCTAATTTGGATCACCCGTCATATTGAAAATTATGAAAACTAAAATAACATCTGCGTACTCTCTGATGGTCGCGCTGATCGTCAACAGGACAGAGGCAACATATATCTTGCTCGTGCCTTCTTCTAACACATTGACTTTTACATATACGACCTGCTGGGCCAGGGAGAAATAACGGCGATTATTCTAATGTATAGTTCCAATCAAACTTTATGGCGGATCGGAATACAACACGCATGCTTGCGCAGGTTCAGTCAAATGCTCCTCGGTCCACTGCGTCCCGCTACACCTAAAACTGGTTACTGCGACGCGACTTGGACCTATGTTCACATCCGTCATAAACTTTGATTGGAAATTTAAATGCAGCCGAAGTTTTACTGTCACGAGATTGAATTTCCGTGCGTTCCCTCACCCTAACATATTCGTGTAGGTCTGGTTCCAAAGTTAAAACCAAAAAAGCACTGTCTATTGTAATGTTACGTGTTAGGGTTCGAAGAATTTGGAGACAAAGACCTGCTGACCCTTTTGAAGAATTTATTCACTAACACTAGGTCCAACACAAAGCACTAAGTCCAAACACTAAGCACTAAGTCCAAACACAAAGCACTAAGTCCAAACACTAAGCACTCACGATGTATTAGGTCGTAGCCAAGTCGTAGGTTTCACTTGTATCACTAGTTTCGCTTCGAAGTCGCTTAATCGTAGCCCAAAACTGAACTGACTCGCTCGCCTTCCTGCGGGTATTTATATGGATCGGAACGAGTCTCGAGAACTTTCTAGAAATTACTCCACTCGCTCGAACGCAATCGACTGGATTGGATAATTCCAGAAAGCCCCGCGATTCTTTCCTCTAACGCCATCTAGTATTGAGTAGGGGTTTCATGTTGTCCTTGTTGTAAAACCCTTCTACAAAGTGGTTTTACTGGTTGACGCTAGATGGCGGTCATTACTCTGTCCGTTCGTAACAGTAATATACGCTGCTGTGACGATGTGCATAGTATGTGGGTGGTGCAAGGGTGTTTCGAAAAGTAATTTGGCTATAGTACATAAAACACTTCAATTAAAATATATATATGATTTTATATAATATATTATTTAAAAAATCATAAATAAAGACTTATAACACATTTTTCTCAAGCATTTTATTAAATGTTAATGAAAGTTATGTACCAATTTTCGAAATTTTGGTACCACACGATGCCCCGCAAGCTTTTGCATTTTTTGACACTACCACCTTTCGTCTACTTTTATGACTTTCTGAAATATAGCCGAAGCTCCCTCTGCGGGGTAGAAAATAATTCAATGAAAAGGACACTTTGCCCAGCCCACAGTTTTCGACCGATTCCAAAATTTTCTATTTCCAAACGGTAGAAAGTTTATCTGTCTTAGGAGTTTTTTTAATTTTTTGATATTGGTTTTCGTTTTCGAAATAATCAACTTTTTGTCAAAAAAATCTGGAAATGTCTTCTTTTTTCCATCATTTTAGATTTCCCAAAAAAATGTTACATACTGATTTAAAAAAATTGGTATCATACAGTGCCCCATAAGCACTTGCATCTTTGGACACCACTACTTTTTGTCTTCCATCAGCCCTTTTTATACCTCATTGCAGGGGCTTAGGCCTCCCCTCAAGATAAGGGGGCCTGGAGCTTAAATCCACCACGCTGCTCTATTGTGGGTTGGCGGATTGTAACGACCGCCATCTATTGACAGCAACCGGACCGACTGCTTAATGTGCTCTCCGAGGCACGGAGTCAGTGATAATTAAAGTACTTTAATGTTTTGTACCACGGCCACGTGGTCTTATAGATTTGGAACAGGTTCGCTGCGTTCGGGCTATCACGCCACTGGCTTTTTGTTTACCATCATAAATTTTAAGAAAATGTAGTCGAATGTAGTCGAATTACACTGCCCCATGAAAACGATCTGACAATCATTTTCAAGGTCAAAACAACTTTTTACTATTTTCCAATTTGCTAACATTAAAATTTAAGCATTTTCAAAAATAGTTAGTAAGAATTTTAAATTAAAAAACCAATGATTTCAATTTTGGCCCTTCTTTGAAATGACGCCGACATGATTGACATAAGTTTTGTTGGACGCCCCTTACCGACCCTTCCCTCATAATGACCACTATCTGTACCTGTATAGATTTTACTGTCTATACTTTCATGCATGCATGAATACACACTACATTATATACACTATACTTTCATGCACAAAGTATTATTGGTATAGATTATTCAGAAACGTTTACAGTTATTTTAACGCGTCGCAGCTACAGAAGTCATCAAATATGAAATTACCAGTAATGTTCGAGACAAATATTTGTCTAAGGAGCGTTTCGGATGTTTGTTCAAAGCTTGTATGGGAATAATAAATTGTTATGCCTTTTATGAAGATAGATGGGTTCTATTTTCAACTTTCGACGAAAAAAACAGGGGTGCTATTTTGAAGTCTTTGTCTGGCAATGTGTTTGTGCGTTTTTTAAATTTGAGAGCTGCTTTAATCGAGACGGTTGTTAGATATTTTTATAGTAATAATAGCTCGGACATCCCACATAGCGCCATCTAGTTCCAAACTAAGCAAAGCTTGTACTATGGATACCAGACAACTGATATAAATACTTAAATATTCTTTATAATACATTCATATATAGATTATTTTTACACCCAAACACGGAACAAATAGACATGTTCATGCACACAAATATTTGTCCCGAGTGGGAATCGAACCCACGACCCTTGGCATCGCAGTTGGGGTCTCTAACCACTCGGCTAACCGATCATGAAATTTTTGTCTTTCTGTCTCTGTGTGTTTGTCTGTTTGTAGTATCGTAACTCCCGAACCGATTAACCGATTACAACGCCGTCGTTTTTGATCATCGCGCCATCTCACCAACACCGATGCATTCCTAGTAAGTCAGCTAAGTAAGTCCACGCGCGTCAACTTGAATATACTCATAACGCGGTAAGTTTTTTTTTAATGAGGCCGAATCTGCATACAGGCACCTGTACATCTGACATAACGCGCATGTAGTGCTGGGTTAGGACAACACTGAAGATGCAGCCCGACCGGCTTTACGACATCCTCAACCTATTACTACTATGAAGAGCGGGTAAGGTTTGAGGATGCTTCGGTGCGTCTGCCTACCGATCGCCAATACTGCGAAGTTCCACTCGACATACTTACGCGGCCGCCATTACAGTGCTTCATTAGTTGCTCAGTGACAGGGAGACTATAGTTTTTATTACGTCTGTGACTTAGACAATAAGAAAGAAATATTATTAAACACAATGTAAGTGATTCGATTTCCAAAATGTACGATTATTACTACGTAGCGGTAGCGATATTGTTATATCTATCTCGCTCTGACTTGGACTGAGTTCCTATAACTGCGTCTCTTACAATTCGATACCGCTGTAATATCACATAAAAATACTTTTTATTAGTATATTTCAAATTGAAATCTGTTATTGTTGTGTCATAAACAGTACACACGGAATCCTCAAGGTGCGAATTAAACTCGCGCTTGGCCGGGTTTTTCATTATAATTAAATTAAGGGATTTCTCAAACCTTAACCGATTGGCACAGAAATATATTTATGGTATTCAGATCAACAAAAACTAGGTTTATACGTTTTAAATTTTTTAAATATACACCATTAGAACAAAAAATTCCATGCGCGGAATTTTTTCTTCCAATTTTTTTCATTTTTCACATGTTCAACATGAAACTAGTTGCATTTTCACATCTCATCGAAATTCATAAATTATTATATTAAATTATTTATTTTTATTTATTTTTCATAACATATGAAAATGCAACTAGTTTCATGTTGTGAAAAGCGAATTAATTTCGAAAAGAATCCCGTACATTAAAGTTTTTTTTTCTTTAGATACAGCAAATTATTTAAAAAATTAAAAACTTACAAACCTACTTTTTGCTGATGTGAATATAATTTTTTTTTGTAGCAATCGCTTAAGGTTTAACGGGGTGTAACCCGTGACACTGTTTGTATGGAAATTTGGCATTACACATGTTCGCGCCATAGACTATGGACTCGACGATCTCTTCAAATGTGTCGTAATGAACAGGCTACATTACAACGTATTTGCCTCATAAAGTTCACTACACATGTGCGCGGCGAGAAGGGCAGGCAATTGCCTGCCCTTTTCGCCTAAGCGTTGACGAGTTGACGACGTATTGACAGAGCAGATCTCCCTCCCTCTGCACCGCGCACGTATAAGGCGCTGTTTCGGTCAAACTTCCATAGAGTAAATTGATTTGACAGGGTTTTAATATGGTTTTAATAGTCATAAATGTCAGTTCACAGTATCGAGGTGACGTTACGCTATTTTGGGGGGTTGAAACCAGCGCGCGGGGATTCCTCGGGGGTGAAGAGCAGCGCGCGGGGACCTCGCGCACTGAAACTTGGACTAAAATTCGCCATATTACACCAGCTAGCTATAATAATAATTATTAAATAGACGGTAATCGCATGCTGACCGGTTGGCCGAGTGGTTAGAGACCCTAACTGCGGAGCCGAGGGTCGCGGGTTCGATTCCCGCCCGAGACAAATATTTGTGTGCATGAACATGTCTATTTGTTCCGTATCTGGGTGTAAAAGTATCTATATATGTATTATTATAAAAAAAGAATATTTAAGTATTTATATCAGTTGTCTCGTACCCCATAACACAAGTATAATACTTGCTTACTTTGGGATTAGATGGCGTTGTGTGGGATGTCACAGATATTATTATTATAAAAGGGGTTCTACTCAAATCGTATTTTTGTGGTTAAATCACTACAAATAGCAATTAGCGTTTGAACTTATTTCAGGATATGAAACTCTGAAAGTTTTAAAATTAGATTCAAATTCAACAAAAGAGACTTTAACAGAATAGGCGAAAATCAGAACGACCGAAAAGTTTGGAATAATCGATTATTGAAACCGGCAGCTACTGACGATTCGAAAGCGTTTGTATAACTCATAATCGATATTAGGGTAACTTTTATACACATATTAAACATTACCATAGAGCAAATAGATTTTTTAGTTTGGTTTTAATAGAGTCAGAAACGTCACTTCACAGTATCGAAACTGTCAAACGCAATTTCGCGGGGATGCAGGCTGGCGCATGGGGACTTTGCGGACTAAAACCGAACTGAAACTTGCCAAAGATACAACAGCTAACTAGAAAATAAAAGTGGATAGACGGTAAACGCAGAAGAGTGCATCTATTCAATTCGTACTTTTATGCACACACTGGCAGGCATATGAAATATTAAACTAGCAACCAACTGGCTGGAAGACAAAAAAAAGATTCGAAATTCAAATATTACGAGAAGAGTGGAAGAAAACAAAAGAATGTTTTGGAGCCGACGATCGTTTAAAATATAGAGTGGTATTTCCTTGCTGATATATAAAGCAATATATTGAATAAGCTAATAGGGTAATAGAACTTATATTACATATGTTAAGATGAATTTGATATACACCATCAGAGTTACGTCTCATTTAAAAGAGCTTTATCCAAATTATAAATGTTTTCTTTCTTTTAAAATGTTTTGGTCGTTTTTGTGTTTATTGCTTGATTATTTACTATGTACTATTTTACAATGCTGTATATAGCTATTAAGATCAACAGACTCGCCTCTATTGTATTTTGTGTATTTTATATATTTACCTATTTATAAGTTTGTTAACTGTTATGTATCTATGTAACAAATAAATAAATTACCTACAATTTATCGAGAAAATATAAAAATAGACATTGTACGTTAACAAAATTTATAAACATAATTATATTCCGTTGATGAATATGGAAATTACAAGAAAAAAATTTTCTGTCTCTTTCTTGCAAAACGGTATTTAACATTATTATGGCCTAACATGACACGTAATATGTACGCAGTGCGTTATTGCCTTCTCTGTCTGACAGGACATTTTAAATATTCATAAATTTGTTCACAATGATTTATTTTTTTAAATTCTTTCACTGTTATGATATATTTAGAAGACTTTCATATATTAGAATAATTTAAAAAAATAGCCAACTGGCCTATTACGTTGTTTATAACGTTACCGGTAGTAAAAGCCTCTACAGTATAAAAATTATATAAGAAACAACACGGCGCCAATAGTTCGAGTGCCTAATTAAGTCTTTCACCAGAGGTAAACATACCGCTTTTCATTACGAATATGAGCAAAGTAAAAAAAAACACGTTAAATCCATATCTGAATCTGATGAACTCATTTTATATAAATATCTGTATACGTAATTTATTAGCACTCGACAAAACAACTGAATATCAAATTGCCGCTTTCTCGCATTTTTCGTGTTTCTTTTACTGTGGCATTCTAGCAGCCAGTATTTTTTATCATTGATGATGGTTAATTTTTAGCTCAAATCTACGTAAATTAAATAATAATTTAGTTAAAAGTAAATTAAAAGTATAAAGTCATATCACAAAATTGTTGATAATATTTTTTTATTAGAATTTTACGCCGCCATTCAACAGAATTGTTGTATAAAAGTTGGGACATGGCTTGCATAGTTTTTTTTTTTTTTTTAATTTATTTGACAGCTGGGAAAATCATTTCCCAGGGACGAAAAGTACTACTTTCATCTCTCTGATCAGGTAACTTCAAGCGTATTTTCCGAGTATGAGTAATGAAAAATATATTCTGTTCAATGGTCTCATTAAATGAAATTATTTTTATGGCATTGTTTTTTCTTCCTTCAATGAAAGTCGCCAGGACCGTTTTACTACACAATCAGCCCATTAATACCCTACTACCCCACGGGACGAGGGGGCTTGGAGCTTAATCTACCACGCTGCTCCAATGCAGTTTGGTGGCTTTCAACGGGTCCGGGTCCGACGGCATAACATGCTCTCCGAGGCACAGTCCGCGATAGTTATGTACATAAGTTAAAAAAAACTCATTGGTACATGCCCTGGGATTCGAACCACGGCCTTCTAAACAAGAAGTGGGCTTGCTACCACTCGGCTATTACGATTATCTCGCAGGGACCGTTGTTAAATCAATACTAATTTTGTATATGCTGTGGTTGCTTGGTAGTTTGAAATAACAAAGGCTGTTCGTGCAAGTCGAAATAACACAGCGGTTCCCTTATTTCTTAACGTCATCGTGGGTCGAAGTAAACTGTAAAAAATTTCAACTTTAAGGGTACCCCATTTCTTTATTCTTCAAAATAAAAAGACCAAAACGTATATTTTCACTCTACTTAATGAGTTGTGGTAATTAAATTTATGATTCAATATTCTATGTCGAAGTAACATTTCATATAAAATATTTAATTTTAAGTATATAACTGATCGCGTTTTAGAACGTGACACACGGACAGATGAACAGACAGCAGAGCATAATAATAAATAATAATAATAATAATAACGTACACATCACAACAACGTCTAGGCCCCAAACTAAGCATTAGCTTGTGTTTTGGGTACCAAGCGAAGATACCACATACATATAACAACCAAGATCCGGTACCAGTATCAATATTCGTAGGCAGGTTCGCTACCCACTAGGCTAAACGGTCGTCAAGAGTGATAGCCACAAAGCTCCGATTCGAGCTTTGGGTACGGAACTTTAATAAAAACGAATATATAGGTATAGTGGAATAAAGCTGGTCTTATTAAACAAATTATTCAAGGCATTATAAATCCCTTATTACTCAGACCTTTGCAAGTACATAATAACCCTTTTATGATTCCTTCTTAGGAATAGTAATTCCCTTTCGGGTCGGGGTAGCTTTGTGTCCGAGTCATTAGAAAATTAACATCACGCTGTTATTGTCTTTTGGTGTTTTGAGGAGCTTTTTGATATTCGATGTTTGTAGTAAAATAATTGTTCTTTTTTTTTTAAGATTAAGAGTTAATTTCGTATGTGGTTTTGTATTTTTTTAGAGACAGAACAAACTGCGTTTTAGGCATACATTTAGTGTTGTTTGTAGATACTAAAAGAGAAAATTCAAAATTTGTCTGAATCGGTTGAAAAACTAGTAAAATTTATCTCTACATAATAGAAACAAAGTCGCTTCCCGTCTGTCTGTCCGTATGTATGCTTAGATCTTTAAAACTACGCAACGGATTTGGATACAAATTTTTTCAATAGATAGAGTGATTCAAGAGGAAGGTTTATATGTATATAACATGCCTAATATAGTAGAGAAACACTGATAGCTTTAGAGGTTTCTAATGTGATGTCGTAAATAAACACATATTTTGTGCTTACATTGCAAACGCTGGCTGAACCCTACGAGATAGATCAAAATAATGTACTACAGTATTGTACATCTTAAAAAGATCTACAAAAAAGTCCGCGATGCTATATGTTTATCTCTAAGGGATAACCCACAATAACCATTTTTTCCTCATATTTCTCACATAATTAATTCTCCCGTTTTATAAATACTAGTGATCGCCCTGTGGTCGAAGTTCGACCGTACTCTCTTTTTTGAAACCACCAATAAATAAATAGGCGAGACTAAGTCAATCCAAAGAGAAGTCGTGATAGCCCAAAGCGCAACGAACCTGTCTCTAATTTATAAGGCCCCATAGGGCCTTGGTTCGAATCCGGGCGTGTACCAATGAGTTTTTCTGACTTAAGTACATAACTATCACTGACTCCGTGCCTCGGAGAACACGTTAAGCAGTCGGTCCCGGACGCTGTCAATAGGTGGCGGTTGTTACAATCCACAACCCGCAGTGGAGCAGCGTGGTGGGTTTAAGCTCCAAGCCCCCCTCCTCACCCTGGGGGAGGCCTAAGCCCCTGCAGTGGGGTAAAAATGGGCTGATGAAGTGAAGAAGTCATTTCAAATTGTATCAGACGAGAGACTATTAAACTCGTATGGTTGACAGTATTTGTAACACATATTAGGTATACATAGATTTTAGCTTTCTGAACTCCTATTCCATATAAACTTTAAGTATGCCAAATCTCACACTCTTCCGTGTGCGTAGTATGCATAGAATACGGGTCTAAAGCTTTTCCTTTACGTATTTATATACATGCGTGAATTGTTCATGCGGTCCCGAGTGGTTTTTTGTTCGTCTTTAAGATGCTGCGTATTTGTTTATTTATTATTTGTAACATTGGTTTTTTAGGACGTGTCTTACCTACTTTACACACATCTGCTGTATACATTGCGCAAGGCCAGCTCTGAAAACTTATAAAAAATTGCTTATCCCTGTATTTAGAGACGTATGTTTCTCATAGAACTGTTAATTTTATTTTTCATTTATATAGTAGTTGCCCATGTTGATAAGTACTTTCACCTATTTTAGTTTTCAGAAGCAGTCTTTTTACGCCCTCTATAATTCATTCTAATGTCAATGCTTATGCATCAAAATATAAATAAATTAAATAAACTTAGTGATTTCGTGAGATAATGAAATTAGAAATCGTAGAGTTCTTCACTGAGTGAGCAAAGTTGACTTTTGCTCACGATTCTAAAGAACAAAAGACTCTTTTCACCCTAGTGAAGCGAAAAAATATTTAATTACCATAAATATTTTACGTGTCTACAGACTTTGTCGCTTTAACGTGAAATTCATTATCATCAAGTTAAACGCGATCCTCTTCGTCTCAAATTGTCGTACAGAGTAATAAACTTCATTGCAACATATTATGGTGCACAGACGTAATAAAAACTCTAGTCTGTCTGTCTGTGTATAAGTAAAAGTAAGTTTGGTTTTGTTATAGCTTAAAGGTATAATAGACCTGAGTATTTGATATGAATTTCAATTTAATACCTCTACGCGTTCACGAGGAAAGGGGTGTAGTAAGTTTAAAATTATTAAAAATATTTTTATTATATGATGTAACTAAAAATTTATGCTTTTCGTAATTTTTCCTTTATCTTTGTTATAAGACGTTGCTTCGTACCAAATGTCAAGATTCTGAGTTTCCAGGAAGTACCCAGTAGGTTTTGATTCCCTTGCGAGTACAGAAAATTTGCAGCATAAACAGCTGTACCTATCCTTTGATTGCTTTGGCTTAGAAGTTTGATTTTTTCACAGCTCCAAGAGACAGTAGTCTTGAGTATTTGATACGAATTTCAGCTTAATACCTTCACGCGTTCTTGAGAAAAAGGGCCTTGACACACAGACAGACAGACGTTCAACGAAGTAATACTATAAGGCTTCCGTTTTTTCCTTTGAGGTTCGGAACGATAAAAACCAATACAACAGCGCCTCTAGCGTTATCGAGAAGAACTGAAATTCCCATGCAAATCTTTTACGAGTCGCCAACGAGTGTCGACGCGTTAAACCAATTCAAACTCATGGTAATCGTTTTGGACTGGGCTGCTTTCGGGGTCTCAGTAGAACTTCGCAGTGTACTGGCGGTCGGCAGCCTTACTATGGCATGCAACGCGTGCGTTCATAGTCCGCTGACTTATTAGACATGCATCGGTATTTCGCGATGCTACGTCCGGGCACTCTTAGGGTCAAGATGCGAAGGTTGTATGTCACATTCATATAATAATCTTACACTTACCTATACTTACGAGGAAGAGCGCTGTTGTCTGAAATATTAACCTAGTTCGGGCTCAGATCCAAATAATAATAATAATAATAATAATACGTCGGATATCCCACACAGCGCCATCTATTTCCAAACTAAGCAAAGCTTGTACTATGGACACAAGATAACTGATATGAATACCTAAATAATCTTTACAATACTTACTTCACTGCACTTCATCAGCCCATTTTTACCCCACCGCAGAGGCTTAGGCCTCTCTCAGGGTGAGGAGGGGAGCTTGGAGCTTAAACCCACCACGCTGCTTCACTGCGGGTTGGGGAATGTAACGACCGCCATCTATAGACAGCGGGACCGACTGCTTAACGTGCTCTCCGAAGCACGGAGTCAATGATAGTTATGTACTTAAGTCAGAAAAACTCATTAGTACACGCCCGGATTCGAACCATGGCCCTATGGGTTCTTATAAATTGAGAAAGGTTCGTTGCGCTTTGGGCTACCACGATACATATACATTATACATTAATATATAATAAATATAGATATTTTTTTACGCCCAGACACGGAACGAATAGTTCATGCGCACAAATATTTGTTCCGGGCGGGTATCGAAGTTAGGCTCCGTAGTTAGGGTCTTTAACCACACGACCAACCGGTCATCAGTATTAATAAAAATAAAATCTGAAAAAGAAAGTAGAGTCGTATGTTGTCTATGTATGGTTTTAAGGATAGAGTAATAGGATCGATCTGGAACGGCAGGGGTGAAGTAGTCATAACAGGTGATGTCATCTCTCGAAGTCCTGCAAGTCATACATGTAAAATCCGTGGAAGGCGAAATGTCAAAGAACGCGTACAGCTTAGAATTACGAACTCTGTGTCGTGTCGCGACCTTAAGAACGCAGTAAAAAATAAGTGTCACGGGCGTTACGACAGAAGGGACTACCCGCTTGAGGCATATAAAATTTAGTTGGACACCTGCGACCTTTTGAATCCTTTCTGACGTTACATATTTCAGCGTTTCAGCTGAATGTTTTACGTATAAGAAATACCAAAGTACTGAGACTTCGTTTCGGATCGCAATCGTATAAGCTTCGTTATTTCACCGTGTGACAGTAAAACTCATGACACTGTACTTATACGTACACTGAGAGAAAAAAACGGCCCTCGACTGTGGTTAATTACCGTCGAGTTCAAAGGGAAAATCCCGTTTGTAGATCTCTGCCCTTGGAGTGCTGAATTGGATTCGGCGACTGGAACTGCCGAAGGAAATTCATCTGTCTATTTAATCTAATCTAATCCACACAGATTTCGATCGAAAATCTACCGATTAGGTTATGTGATCCTCTGCAATGGTCACACCAAAGACAATCTAATCTAAAACTTGTCAAAACTTGCGTCAGCAAGGATTGCGACGGATAACTTAAAGCCATAGAATAGTCGTGGTGGTGGTGTCGTGATAGCCCAGAGCCGAGCGCAACGAACCTGTTTCAAATTTATAAGGCCATAGGGCCATGGTTCGAATCCGGGCGTGTACCAATGAGTTTTTCTGACTTAAGTACATTAACTATCACTGACTCAGTGCCTCGGAGAGCACGTTAAGCAGTCGGTTCCGGACGCTGTCAAGCGGTCGTTAAAATCACCAACCCGCAGTGGAGTAGCGTGGTGGATTTAAGCTCCATACCCTCTTCTCACCCTGGGGGAGGCCTAAGCCCCTGCAGTGGGGTAAAATGGGCTGAAGATGATAGAATAGTCATCACTCTGCACATTTACCGTCGAACTCGTCGGTGACTTTCTGCAGTAATATTGCTGCCGAACGATCTGCAGTAAACATATAGAACACGACGTTTATAGTCCGCCGAATTATATGATTAATTCAAATTCCAATTCAAATTCAAATTCAAAAAGTTTTTATTCAATATAAGATGTTTGCACACACTTATTGAAAATCGTAAAAATTGATTAGGTACCGGTTCAAAAACTAGGAGGAGAAGAACCGGCAAGAAACTTCTCTCTGTTTATTTTATTTAAATATATGTTTTTCTTAATTGTTTTTTCTTTTTTAATTTAAAGTCTTACAACTATTACAATGATATCCATGCGCACTTATCATTTAAATACTCGGTAATACAATAGTAAGCTTTTTTCATGAGTTGGACTTTAACTCGCTTTATAAATTGATTAGAATTCAAGTCTAACATTTCTTTTGGAATTTTATTATAAAAACGGATACAATTTCCCATGAAAGAATTATTAACCTTTGAGAGCCTGAACCTGGGAATTGATAACATATGCTTATGTCTTGTATTTAAGTTGTGGCCATCACCCACTCTAGAGAAAGCATTTATGTTTTTATGTACATAAATTATATTTTCATAAATATACTGACAAGCAAAATAATTTACATTGAACCGGTCCATAGAGCTATTCGGAGGTTGTTCCGTAGAGTTCTATGACTAATATGCGGAATTATTCGGTTTGACCGCCTAAAAACCGTTCTATGGTATTTTTTTTTATTCGGGGGTATTTTTTTCTCAGTGTACAACATAATACGTACAGTCGTCCAATAACACGGCTCTCTACGGCCTTTCGTAAACGTAACCTTAAAGATGTATATTAAGGATGTTGTGTATTAAAACTCACTTTGTCAGATATACTTCCATGTCGATATAAGCCCATTATGCCCCAATGCAGGGTTTGGGCCTCTCCGTGGAATATAGGTGTTTAGAGTTTAATCCACCACGCTGCTCCAATGCGTGTCGGTGGATTTTAACCGCTTTGAACGGACCGACGGCTTTATGTGCTCTCTGAGACACGGAGTCAGTGATACTTATGTACTTAAGTCAGAAAAAATTCATTGGTACAAGCCTTGGGATTCGAACCACGGTCTTCTAAACAGGAAGCGGACTCGCTACCACTCGGCTATCACGAAACGACGACACGAAGTTGACTATAGTCGTTGTTTATTCGCGACTAATATAAAAGTTTAAACACCTTCCATCGTGTGACATGCACAAGCACCGAATATATCTAATAAAAGTCGGAAAGAACTTTTTTCTACTTCATTTTCTCGGAATGGCATTTAGTTCGGCAGCTTTCGGAATTCAAATTGAACGCGAAACTTGAGCTTTCAATTTTCGAAGTTGGCATTTATCACGACAAAGAAAAGCGCAAGGCTGGAATTGTCGCTAAGAAGTAAAACTTTGTATTTTCGGTTTGAATATTAAACTATAATTTGGTATATACACCCATAGAACAAATAAATTTTACAGCAGCGTTTATTAATAGAATCAGAAATGTCACTTCAAAGTGTCGAAAGTAGTGAATGCAATCTTGCGAGATTGTGGCTCAGACTCGCCAATTTTGAGATCTCGTTTAATGCAGTTTTTGAGAGCAGTTTTGTGCGTTTATTCTTCCAAATTTTTTGTTTCAAAAATCTTGATTCGACGACCGTTTGGCCTAGTGAGCAGCGGCCTTGCCTACGAAGCTGGAGGTCCCGGGTTCGAATTCCAAGTGGGGTCAGTATTTATATGATGAATATTGATACTGGTACCGGGTCTTGGTCGTTATATGTATGTGGTGTCTTCGCTTGGTACCCGAAACACAAGCTAATGCTTAGTTTGGGACCTAGTATGTATGTGTGATGTATACGTTACTAAATAATCACAATATAATATTTGAATGAATATGAACCGCATGCACAGAATTATATAGATTATTTTTTGTCGACGTGAACTCGAATCACTTATTTCCAAAATCTCACCCGGATGATGCCAAGAACTACCGCTAGTTTTTAAAATATTTTTTTTTAAATTTAGGGTATTTTATACTTATTTTATACTTATGCAGTGGAGCAGCGTGGTGGACTTAAGCTCCAAGCCCCCCTCCTCACCCTGGGGGAGGCCTAAGCCCCTGCAGTGGGGTAAAAATGGGCTGAAAATGAAAAATGAATACTTATTTTAGGTCAATTCTAGGGTAATTTTTTTTTCAAAAACTACAGTTAACACTTCAAAAGTTGGCAATGCTGGCTCCGTGTCAGTTCGCGCAAAAAGACCGAGATCTCGCGAGAACGAGATTGCATTCCCTAATCCATAGTGTCAAACGTAATTTCGTGGAGGTGAAGACCGGCGCGCGGGGACTTCGCGGAATAAACTCGGACTGAAACTCGCCATCTTGCCAAACGGTTACAACAGCTAGCTAGAGTATAAGTGGTTAGACGGCAAGCGCAGAAGAGGGCTTCTAGTCAATTCTCACTTTTATGGTTAGGTACATGGCTATTGAACGTTTTTCAGATTTGGCTAACGATAAATTCCCGCCGACCCCCGATAAATGGCGTAATGTCACTTCGTTACTGTGAATTGACATTTATGACTCTATTAAAACCAAACGCTGCTGTCAAATTAATTTACTCTATGGTTTTAATGATTAAAATACAAAATAACTATGTTATGAATCAATTAACAGCTAAAAAATCCAGTTAAAGTGTCAACCACTAGTAACATTTTGAAAATCACATATAATAATAATAATAATAATAACACACACAATCACAACAACGTCTACGTCCCAAACTAAGCATTAGCTTGTATTTTGGGTACCAAGCGAAGACACCACATACATATAACAACCAAGACCCGGTACCAGTATTAATATTCATCATATAAATACTGACCCGACCTGGGATTCGAACCCGGGACCTCCAGCTTCGCAGGCAGGGTCGCTGCCCACTAGGCTAAGCGGTCGTCTATGGCATAGCTATTGTAAACAAACTTAAATGTCGTACCTTTTTTTTTAAATCTGGGGGCACGGCCGTGCCCCCACCAAGTCGAGCAAAAAAGCGTCACGGCCGTACCATCCTTTTCTCGAAGCAATTCAGACCATTTTCGACCCCCTGTAACTTCGTTGTGGATAAAACTAGAAGACTGAAATTTTCAGTAACCGTGCAGGCATATTATATAAGCATATTTTCAAATTTCATTCAATTGGAACCAGTATTTTTGAGAAATTATAACGGGTCAAATTTCTTCATTTTGTCACTCACTCACTCACCGATCATCAAAATTCTAAGGCACTTCTAGCAGACCTAGAAGCTTCAAATTTGGAATATAAGTAGTGTTTGGTGTATGCATCAAGGAAAAACTAAAAAATCTAGAAAAGACCGCAAAGAAAATTAAGCCCATACAGCCAAGTCTTCAGTTAAATTTTTCAATATTGGCTTTATTCGTAACGATGTTTTATAACGGCAGTTATTATTATATTAAACTGTAGCTGAAGCTTAAGAAGTAGTACCGGAAAAGAGAAAACGGAAGGCTACCTACAAAAATAAGAAAAGTTCATAAGTCAGAGAGAGGGCTTTAAGAAAATTCGTTGCTGGTAGATATACATATATACAATAAGTAGAAGGTGCCGAAAAGGAAAAAAGTAGAACTGTCTACAAAATACAAAAAGAAATGAGATCCCATCAAAAACAATACTTGTCAAAAAAACCAAGTCTCGCAACTCAGTTGTTCTGCGGTAAAAAGTTGTGAGATCCATGTAATACCAAGTCGGTTATTAATTTATTCAGTCTCTACTTGTAAGTCTCTACTTGTAAGTATGTAATGTTTTATATAAATATATTGAGACTTGGCCATCGCCTGAAAACACGTGTAAATTCAATCGCCTGAAAACACATGTAAATTCAATTATTTAGTGCGATGGCCAAGCCTCAATATATTTATATATAACATTAACATACCCGACTTGGTATTACATGGATCTCACAACTTTTTACCGCAGAACAACTGAGTTGCGAGACTTGGTTTTTTTGACAAGTATTGTTTTTGATGGGTAACAATTTATGAGATGCGCGTCAAGTCAAGTAAAGTTGAATTCACAGTTATTTGTCCTTACTTGCATAAAAAGTGATGGGAATATAAGCGAGTGACAGGATGCATCGAAAATCGTCATTGAGGGCGTGCGCGTGCTTTAAACAGTATCTATACGTAATATACTAATTAATAAAAAAAAGGCCATTTTAGTCACAAGATTTTAAATTTATAATTGTTTACTATTTTCATTTTTTTTTTCATTTCATCAGCTCATTATACCCCACTGCAGAGGCTTAGGCCTCCCCCAGGGTGAGGAGTCTTGGAGCTTAAATCCACCACGCTGCTCCAGTAAGGGTTAGTGGATTATAACGACCGCCATCTATTGACAGCAACCAGGACCGACTACTTAACTTGCTATTCGAGGCACGGAGTCAGTGTTAGTTATGTACTTAAGTCAAAACAACGGCCACACGGCCTTGTAAATTTGTAACAGGTTCGTTGCGTTCGGGCTATCACGACTTGTGTTGTGTTTAGTATACTTACTTGTTATTCCTAATAGAGTTTCTTGATCAGGGATTGAAGTCTTCGTTTAATTAATTAAACTCATTATTCAACAAAATTTTACAAGAATTTCTTTTAACTTTTCTTAATAGAAAAGCTGTTTTCTTCAACGTTCAATTTGCATATAATTACCATCTGATTTATAGAATGGACTAAGTTATGCAAGAAGGTACAAATTGTTAATATGAAAATTGGTTTTGATTTAAAAATTTATATCTGTTGTTTTTTAATAGAAATATTGAGTTTCCAGTTTTTAACGTAATAGCGTATATATAATAATATATTATTATATATACGCTATAATAATAATAATAATAATAATAAAAATAATTTATTCCCAAAAAAGAAACTTAAGCTTACATGTACAATTCAGATGTATAGTTAAGCATAAACATCAACTTAAATTGAAAATATAGGTATAATATTTTGCAAGAAAATCTATGAATATGCTCTCAATTAATTAATTAACAAAGGTTTATTTATACAGTGCTTTCGTGAATTATGGGATAAATTACTTACAATTTCAAAGGATGACTTTTGGGAAAAACACTTCATTAAATTTTATTAATGCTTTTGGGCAAGCTTGTAAATATAATTAACACATACATGATGAATCGTGTAGCAGGTATAACGTAATAGATGTTTTTATAACGAAAAACTATGTTTTTGATACTCATACTTGTTACTATTTAAAAAAACATATTTTTTGTTTTATTTGAAATAAATTTAAAAAAAAACAAACAGTAATGACATGGCAATTTAAAATTTTTTTTGTTAATGATAAATAAAAAAACACATATAAATTAAATGTTCAAATTGTGCATTGTTGGCCACTTTACAGTAGCCTAAATGAATAATAAATTCTTTTTGAACATTATCATTAACTTCAAACCGCATAAGGCGTATTTATTGAGTAATACTTGCATTTAAATCTTCCGGATTCTCGGGCTCATTAACGAACACTTCACTTTTTAAGTATTCCCACAAAAGGTGACTTAGGGGTTGTAAGTTCTGGTGATCCGGATGACCACTCAATCGGTCCTCTTGTACCTATCCAACGATTCGGGACCATCTCACCTAAATAAGTATACAGGCTGCATATTGAGGTGCACCGTTTTGTGGAAGGAAAAGGTGAAATCTCGGAATATTTGGTTTTTCTAGATCAGAATACAATGCTATTAGTGCGGGTATATATAATATTAGATCGTAAAGAAAAAAAAAATCCCGTGCGCTTAAGATTTTTTTTAAATTGTGATGAATCAAAATATTAAAAAATTAAATTAAATTAATTAAATGAATTACGTTTTCTCCAAATATCTTGTTGGATTTCGTGGATTTTTTATTTAAAAGACCTTTAATGTTTCTTGGAGAAATTTTATTTTTAACGTCACTTTTATCCCTATTAAAAAATTAAAAACGTATAAACCTAGTTGTTTAATATAATGTTTTTGTGCCAATCGGTTTAGATTTAATGGGGTGCAATCGTTGACAACGATTGTATGGAAATTTGCCATTACACAATCCTATTAAGGTCACGTCAAAAAAATAAGATCCCAGAACTTTTCTGTCGACCATGCCGCTCCACACATTCACTTTCTGGGAATTTCATTATCTGTATATAGGTTATATATGATTAATAATATTTCATTTGATTCGACCGCTTAGACTAGTGGGTAGCGACGCTGCCTACGAAGCTGGCGGTCCCGGGTTCGAATCCCAGGTTGGGTCGGTATTTATATGATGTGTATTGATACCGGTACCGGGTCTTGGTTGTTATATGTATGTGGTGTCTTCGCTTGGTACCCAAAACATAACCTAATGCTTAGTTTGGGTTTATACTGTTTCGGTTAGTTCTCTTTTCAATTTTAATGATAGTTCCATAAAAGTACGAATTGACTAGAAGTTTGACTCTTCTGCGTTTGCCGTCTAACCACTCATACTCTAACTAGCTAGTGCAAGATGGCGAGTTTCAGTCAGCGAGGTCCCCGCGTGCCGGTCTTCACCCCCGCGAAATTGCGTTTGAGATTTTCGATACTGTTAAGTGACATTTATGATTCTATTAAAATCAAACGCTGCTGTCAAATTATATTTATCCTATGAGTAGTTCATTGATAAGGCTATATTCCATTCCATTCCATCAGCCATTTTTTATACCCTACTGCAGGGGCTTAGGCCTCACCTCAAGATGAGGAGGCTTGGAGCTTAAATCCACCACTCTGCTCCAATGCAGATTGGCGGATTGTAACGACTGCCATCTATTGACAACAACCGGGATCGACTGATAAGGCTATATACTGTACTCTAATTTCTGTTTGCCATAGAGGTCATTATCCTAGTAGTTTGGAATTTGTAGTGTATATATATGTATATATAAATAGGGTCAGTAACTTAAAGGGTAACAATGGAAACTTTTGACCCTTATGTCGTTTCAGTTCTATAACTTCTCAAAGTTAGTCGTTATAAGTTTAAGCTCGGGATAATGAACAAAGGTTTATGAGGTGTACTCGAATTTCATAAAACACTTCATAATTACATAAAATTAAAAAGTTAAAAATGTTATTATTCCCTGACGGACTGATTTTTATATGCCAAGCGAGAAAACACTGAAACGGTGTATTTATAATGATTAAAAAATTATCATTTACGCAAAATAAAAAATTAATTTTAACCGATTACAATAATAGGTTCTCAATTTTACTTTATTTTTTTTAATAATAAGGTAAAATTATTATTTAATAATAAGGTAATAATAATATCACGATTTTTATCTCATTTAATTTTAATAAATTTATATTTTTTATGAAAGTCAACGTTTTTTGAAGACATTATGATAAAGGAATTCTAAATTGAATTCAATAATGTCTTTGATATGTCAAAAATATATATCAAAAGTGAATATATTAAAAATAGTCGACTGACCGATTGGCCGAGCGGTTGAAGACCCTAACCGCAGAACCAATGTTCGCGGATTCGATTCCCGTCCGGAACAAATATTCGTGTGCATGAACATGTCTATATGTTCCGTATCTTGAGTTGGATATTGAAAAAAAAAAGTTCGTATGCATTTAAATAATTACATTAAATTCGATTTTCCACAGCTATGTTACTTTGTGTACGCCATACAGTTAATTGAAATGAAAGTACACACAATAATGAGTAAAAAGCTTTCACGAGACAATCGCTTTTTATGAAAATAGCGAAACCAAGAACTCCGTAAAAAAGTCCTATTAATTTGTATTATGTTTGACGACGAACTTTCGACTCGAGCTTCTGGGACTTAATTTGTAATGAAATGACTTGAAAACGCGTACCACCTTTCGCTATAATATTTTTTGAGCGGTTTCGTTTGTTTTGAATATCATAACGACTTTCAACATCATCAGCGGGCTTTCGATAAGCCCACCACGTTAAGTATGGAGTTCGATCCATCACGCTGCTCCAGTGCGGGTCGGTGGATATTAACAATTACCATCTATTGATGGCATCTGGGACCGACGGCTGGCTCGAAGTGCCTTCCGAGGCATAGTCACTGACTATTAGTCAGTGAAAGTTATGTACATAAATTAGAAAAAAACTCATTCGTGCATGCCTTGGGATTCGAACCACGGCCTTCTAAACAAAAAGGGGGCTCGCTACCAGTCGGCTATCACGACGACCCACTACGTTGATTCGGTTTATTTGATTCATCATCATCATCATCATCATCAGCCCATTTTTACCCCACTGCAGGGGCTTAGGCCTCCCCCAGGGTGAGGAGGGGGGCTTGGAGCTTAAGTCTACCACGCTGCTCCACTGCGGGTTGGGAACTGTAACGACCGCCATCTATTGACAGCGTCCGGGACCGACTGCTTAACGTGCCCTCCGAAGCACGGTGTCAGTGATATTGTGTACTTCACGTGTCAGTAACCGTACGATAAAGGCGTGTATCGTTGAGCTCGGTAAATATTCAGGGCTGTAAAACTCGTTCGCATTATTGATACGTAATTAATAATGAATTTAAGTAAGTGTGGCCGATGTGGTGACAGTGTATCTGACGGTGCTACTTGTATCTCCTGTGACCTGGTGTTTCATTTCCACTGTGCTGGCTTATCTGAGATCGGATGGAGGCGACTTGGTGCGGACCGACAGGATACTTGGAGATGTAATGCGTGCAGGGCGACCAAATCAGACACGCCAGTCTGCTGTTCTTCGGGGCTTTCGAAAGAAAATGAAGATAGTATGCAAATCGAACTGAAGAAAATTGAAGCGCATCTGTCGCAACTAACTAATTTGGCTGAAGAGGTCAGAATTTTACGTACCGACTTATCTGATATGAAAGCAACTTTTGCCAACAGTGGGTTTATCGAGTTTGCGGAAAAGTTTAAGTCGCTGGAGGGAAAACTTGAAGTCATAGATTCATTGAATACTGATGTCTCTCAGTTAAAGGCCGCTGTTGCAGTTTTTGAGGACCAATCCAAGAAGACATTACAGAATGATAAAAAAATAACTTTACTCCAGGATTCTGTCGCAGACTTACAGAGAACGGTATGTGCTCTTGAGCAGGAGAACAACCGGGTGCAACAGAAAGCTCGCTTCCTGAATATTGAAATCGTAGGAATCCCTGAAAAGCAAAGTGAGTCACTGGTGCAATTAGTTATTGAACTTGGAAAGATTGCCCATACTGATCTGTCGATCGTCGACATTGAGTTTGTCACACGGGTACAACCGAACAAGACTGTCAGAGGCCGACCAAAGTCAATAATTGCCAGGCTAAGAACACGACAACTGAAGGATGATTTCATACATAATTTTCGGAAGTTAAATAAGAAAAATGGAGTTACTTCGGCGGACCTTGGTTTTGAGGGTGAATCTAGGAGAGTTTTTGTCAATGAACATCTGACAATTGCTAACAAAATGCTACTCACAGCAACTCGCCTTAAGGCCAAAGAGTGTAACTATAAATACGTCTGGACGAAAAACTGTAATATATATGCACGGAGAGAAGAAAATTTTCCTTATATTTTAGTTGCAACCAAAGAAGATCTGAACAAGATAATAACTTCGTAATTTTGAGTTTTCTCCACCAATATTATTTGTTATGTTTTTTGAACTTTTTTTATATTTATTTTCATCGTAATATATATTTATATTATTTAAATTTCAAAACTATTATCGAAGTGTATGAATGTTTTTTATTATGTATTTTGAACTCTTTTTGTATTTATTATCTTAGTAATATATATTTATATTATTTAAATTTCAAAACTATTATCGAAGTGTATGAGTGTTTTTTATTATGTATTTTGAACTCTTTGTATATTTATTTTCTTAGTAATATATATTTTTATTATATATATTTATATGTATTTATATATATTTCTATAAATTTATATTATTTAAATTTCAGAATTATTATCGAAGTCTATGAATGTTTTTTATTATGTATTTTGAATTCTTTTTATATTTATTTTCATAGTAATATATATTTATATTATTTAAATTTCAAAATTGTTATAGAAGTGTACAAATGTTTTTTATTATGTATTTTAAACTCTTTTTTTATTTATTTTCATAGTAATATATATTTATATTTTAAGCTAAATTTCAGAATTATCGTGAATATGTATGAGTGTTCCAGTATTAAAACTATAAACTTATTAATGCGGGCCCTGGGTTGGTTTCCGCTGGATGCTTTGTATTGTTATATTTGTGTGATCTATTCAGCGCTGGAATGTGTTGATCGTTGGTCGATGGAGATTTTTATTCACATTTTCTGTCTACCCTCTAGTTGTCTTTGTCTTGGAGTTGATGTTTTTGATATATTATTCTGGTGGGATTTTAAATTTATTTTAGACACTGAAATAGTACTAATAAATGTTAAAACGAATTGCAGCCTACTGGGTGAATTTTTGTATGTCCTATATTATAATATTATTTTAAAACTGAAAATCTATCATAACTGTATGATCTTGTTGTCGCGGCTTGCGATGTCGTTCAATGATTTGATATATGGTAGGGCATATGGTAAAATTCGTAGTATTAAGAATGTGACAGTTTATATATTGTTATTTGTCGTGGTGGTGTTATGTTCGCGTTGTGGCTTTTGGTTTGCCGATTCATACTACCCACTATTTCTTTTTTCGTTACTAATTATTATGTATTTATGTTTTATGATATTAAAAACTGCGAGTATACAGACTGTCCGTGGTACCCGTTCGCACAAATTGTTTCTTCGTGAGTTGGAATTTACTGGCATACTATTGATGTGTCGGTCATATTTGTTTGGGGACTTGATTTTTAAATATTATTTGGTTCTGTATTTTATTCAGTTTTACAACTCATATCGTTTATATTTAATTTTATTACTATTAGTAATTCATGCAAACAATAAAAAAAAAAAAATATTTAAAAAGTTGAATGATTAATGGCATAAAAGTTTTAAACAATAAAATGACTTCTGTGATGAGATTTTTTTACCAAAATGTTCGTGGTCTTAGAACCAAAACAAACTTGTTTCATCAGGCTGTTTTATCAAATGAGTACGATGTAATTCTAATAACCGAAACCTGGTTGCATGATGGTATTTTTGATGCTGAAATATGTGATTCACGATACGAAATATATCGAGCTGACCGAGATACATCTGGTGGTAATAAAAAAACTGGTGGTGGGGTAATGATTGCTACTAAACGATCACTTGGTGCGCGTTCTATGGGTCACTGGTCTCGTTTCGGTGCCGAATGTACATGGCTTACGGTTCCATTGCGTGCTTTAGGGGCTCAATCAGACTTGCACATTGTACTTGCCTACCTACCTGCTGGTGTGGGTGCTCAGCAACCTAGCAGAATTAATGATGTCATAGAGGTTACACGTAGCATCCGTTCTCAGTTTTTGGGAGATTTTATCTTAGTGGTAGGTGATTTCAATTTACCAAACATAGAGTGGCATAATTCGAGTGCCATACATTTGAGGCGAGGAAGTATTGAGGTTCAGGAAAGCGGTAAGAGGTTAGTCGACGATCTACTCTTTCTCGGTTTTGCTCAATATAACTATTTCACTAATAATCATGGGAACATTTTAGACCTAGTTTTTAGTAATTTTCCCATTGAATTAAATAAAAGTGATAACAATTTAGTATCCGAGGATCCTCATCATCCTTCTCTCGAGTTCGATGTGGGTGATATTTTGATAAAACCACTTAAAGTCGATATAAGCGCTAATACTTTTAAATTTCGCAAAGGAGACTATGATTCCATTAACCGAGAACTATCCTCCGTTAACTGGAATAATATTATACGTGATGACGATCCAGTAGATGTCGCTGTGAACAGATTTTATGATATTGTCTATGAACTTAGAAATAAATATATTCCACAAGTTAAAATTAATAAAAAATATTTTCCTTCTTGGTATAGTAGTTCCTTGGTAAAAATTATAAAAGAGAAAGCCAGGGCCCATACCCGATGGAAAAAATTTAAAAATAAACTTGATTACAATGAATTTAGTCTACTTCGAAAGCGACAAAAAACTGTTCAAAGACAATGTTTTGAAAGTTACCTGCAGTCTATATCTGAGAATTTGAAGCGCAATCCTAAACAGATATGGGCCTATATTAAATCCAAAAGAGGCGTTTCTGGCTACCCTCATACATTGAGTCTCGGTGAGCGCGATTTTTCAGATGGTCAATCAATATGCAACGGTTTTAACACTTTTTTCAAAAATAATTTTATTATGCCCGATTCTGATGTCTTTGTACACCAACCGTGTCAGTCTCAGAGTGGTCGCTTTTTTAATGTGCATTCTGTTACTTTTGATGAGAGCGCGGTTCTCAGAAAACTACAATTATTAGATGATACCAAAGGCTGTGGAAGTGATGGTATTCCGCCTATTTTTTTGAAAAGTTGTGCTGCCAGCCTTGCTGAACCTCTTTGTTTGTTGTTCAATTTATCGGTCAGCTCTGGTGTATTTCCTAGTAAATGGAAGGAGGCATTGATTGTCCCAGTACACAAAAAAGGTCCCAAGTCAAAAATTGAAAATTATAGGCCTATCTCAAAATTAAATGTCATCAGTAAGGTGTTTGAGAAAAATATTTATAGTATATTATATCCTATTATTGCAGGCTCTGTGAGTGACTCACAACATGGCTTTCTTAAGGGCCGATCCACCACGACAAATTTGAATATATTTGTTGATTTTTTGTACAAATCTTTGGATAAACGTTTACAGGTTGGTGTGGTTTACACCGATTTTGAAAAGGCTTTCGATCGTGTTGATCATACCATCTTGTTATCGAAACTTAAGTTTTTGGGTATTTGTGGTGATTTATTTCGATGGGTCACATCATATGTATCTAACAGAAGACAGGCGGTTTCCTTAGGGGGTTACAGGTCGGATTTTGTGGACATCCCTTCTGGAGTTCCGCAAGGTTCACATCTGGGACCTTTATTTTATATCGCATACCTTTATGATATTTATCAATGTTTCCATAATAGCAAACACTTAATGTATGCTGATGATAAAAAGATATATTTTTGTATTAAATCTATTGAAGACTGCAATAAACTGCAGCATGACCTTGATCGTCTGTCTAATTATTATATTTGCAATCGTATATCTGTAAATGTGCAAAAATGTATACAAATTACTTTCACACGTTCTCGAAACCCTATTGTGTATGATTATAGCTTGAGTGGAAAAAAAATTCCAAAGCAAAGTGTTATTCGTGATCTGGGTGTAATGCTTGATTCTAAGCTGACTATGATTGATCATATTGATGCTGTGGCTTCGAAAGCTTACAAAAGTCTGGGATTTATTCTTCGTGTAGCTGAGCCTTTTACAGATTTAAACTGTGTAAAGATATTATATTATGCTTATGTAAGAAGTATTTTAGAGTATGCTTGTTGTATCTGGTCGCCTTACTATATTATACACAAAGAAAAGCTGGAAAGAATACAGAGTATTTTCGTCAAGCATCTTTGCTTTCGTGCCAGGAGGCAATTCGGCGATTACGAGCAAGCATGTCAACACTTTGGTCTGCCCACTATATGTCAGAGACATCGCTTTATGGACATGTTGTATTTATATGATTTGTGTAATGGACGCATGGAATGCCCTGAGCTGGTGGGTGCGCTGGCATTTAGTGTGCCGCGGCGTCGGACTCGACACTCGCATTTATTTCATGTTCCTTTTGCAAATACGCGACACGGTCAAAATTCCCCTATTATACGTATCGTCACTTTTTATAATAATTTTTTACCCAACATTGATATATTTGGTCTCACAAAAGCATCTTTTAAGAGACTGTTAAAAGGGTGGTTTTCTTCATCGACTAGGGGGAGTGTATCTGTGTAGTGATTTTAATAACCAGTACTGGAGGGTTCACACAATGTATGTAATGAATTAAAAACAGACTGAAATGTTTTCTGTATTAAGTTATGTACATGTCTTGTGTATTTCCTAGTTTATTTAATTTATATTTCTTGTTCTTTGTTATACTTGCTTGATTATGTTATGTGGTTTTATCTGTGAAAACAATTATTGGCTGTATATTTTCCTGACTTAGATTTATATTTGTATTTAGTTGTTAAAGCTGTTGTTTTCCTTTACATAAATAAATAAATAAATAAATAAATAAATACTTAAGTCAGAAAAACTCATTGGTACACGCCCGGATTCGAACCATGGCCCAATGGGGCCTTATAAATTTGAGACAGGTTCGTTGCGCTCTGGGCTATCACGACAGTTATTTGATTTAAGTTTTTATAAATTAAAAATGTCTACGACGGGAATCAAACCCACGTTCTTTGTATGAACGACGGAGAGCTTATATAGCCATTCTTCACAGCTTTTTTGTTCTACTCCTTAACTTTATAGAAAGTTATGAAATTTACTACCTATTCCGCGGTAATTACTCGTTTTTAAGGAA
Organism: Luffia ferchaultella; assembly: GCA_949709985.1. Classification (NCBI taxonomy): domain Eukaryota; kingdom Metazoa; phylum Arthropoda; class Insecta; order Lepidoptera; family Psychidae; genus Luffia; species Luffia ferchaultella. Next base: position 8,196,500 of record OX453270.1, on the reverse strand, counting down.
TAAGTACACCAAGGTTAATATACTTTTCAATATATTTGTTATGCATACGTACAGTCTCCATGACATCGAAACTTGAATCGTAATGTTGTATTTTATAGTATAAGGCCTTTTTACTTTACACCAATCACAAACGAGCATTCTGTTTGTAACGCATGCGTTAACCGCTAAAAGCAACCCGCTCGCGGCCTTAGCTCCCGCCATTATTACATTTATAGGGGGGAAGAAATAAATGGGTGTTACTACCTAAGAAAATTGACATCTGTCTGACTCTTGTACTTGTATTAAGAAGGGAAGGTTTACGTCTCCTCAGCCGCACCTCGCCGACCAGTAGACGTTGTAGTAAAAACAAGAATGAATTTACTAATAAAACGAATTTAATGAACTTTCTTAAAAAACGATTCACAATATTATAGAACACAAGTCTGGACGGGAACTTGCGTACCTGAGTGCGGTGGTCTTTCTACTGGTAAGGATTCATATTGTTGCTAGGTATTTTATACCTACGTTTTGCGCTTTGTATTTTGGTCAATCAGAAAACGTTTGGTGTCATCCGAGAGTCCAAAGTATATGGGCCGTACGATGTCACGTGTACTGAACTAGCAGAAATATTGTTTTTTAATAAGAATAACTGACGGTGAAAAATGATCGAAAAATATTGCGACATTGGGGTCACTGATTTGGACTTTAGTATAAGCGGTCAATACCCTTATACATTTAAAGTATCTATCTAATTTAAATAGCAAATCCGTCGAAAAACTAAAGCTGTCGACATATCCAAAGTGATTAGCAAGCTGAAGTGGCAATGAGCCGGTCACGTTTGCCGTAGCCGACAATCGCGATGGGGTAGACGGGTTCTCGAGTGGAGGCCACGTATTGGAAAGCGAAGCGTTGGACGCCCCCCGGTCAGGTGGACTGATGACCTGAAGCACCATACCGAAGGTGATTGGATGCGGAAGGCGGAAGACAGTGTATGGTGGTGAGCCTTGGGAAAGGCCTATATCCTGCAGTGGAGAGACATGGGCTGATGATGATGATGATAAATCGCAAATGTATTGGAAAACGTCGTATGATGCCCGTACGTAAGCTGGCTATTATAATTATTGGTTTATTATAAGCCTTAACTATAATATACAACTTACCGTAACAAAGGACCTTGTTTTGTGAAGATCTAGAGAGCAGAAGATCAGGAGGGGCTGAACATATTCAACAGCCTGGTGACTTATATAACAATAATGTCGATACAAGAAACGAGTAAACCAATGTTCAATAGTAGAGTCTATTGTGACTTATGTGATAATGATACTGACTAAATAATTTTTTTAACACTTTTCACGTTTCAACAAATAAAAAAAATATTTGTTGACAAAACGCCACAAGTACTTTACAGATTTGTTGACGATCAGACAGACATACAAAAAACAATATTATACATAATAATAATACAAACACTCAAGGAAAAAGACAGCGAAATAATTATTGCCCTGCGTGTACGAAGAAAAGCAATATTTCACTTTATTTCCGTATTAAGCCTTGATTCCGTTTATATCTTAGCTATAAAACAAGTTTATATTCTTACATATGACCCTAATAACAACTTACTTAGCTCTGAGTATTTCACTCAGAGTTTACGTCAGGCTTTCCAGATATACTAGCTTTTAAGCCCGGTTTTTAGTGGGTTTTTAAGTTTACTATATAAGAATCTCGTGATGTGTCGTGATAGCACAGAGCGCACCGAACCTGTTTCAAATTTATAAGGCCATAGGGCCATGGTTCGAATCCAGGCGTGTACCAATGAGTTTTTCTGGCTTTAAGTACATAACTATCACTGACTCGGTGCCTCGAGAGCACGTTAAGCAGTCGGTCCCGGGCGCTGTCAATAGATGGCGGTCGTTACAATCCCCAAGTCGCAGTGGAGCAGCGTGGTGGATTTAAGCTCCAAGCCCCCTCTCACCCTGGGGGAGGCCTAAGCCTCTGCAGTGGGGTAAAAATAAGCTGATGAAGTGAAGTGAAGATGTTATATCCCTGTTATCACTACATAGTATAAAACAAAGTCGCTTCTCGTCTGTCTGTCCCTATGTATGCTTAGATTTTTATTTGATTTGGATGCGGGATTTTTAATAGATAGAGTCATTCAATAGGAAGCTTTTAATATATATAAAATGCATAATATAGTAGAGAAACACAGACAATTTTAGAGGTTTCTAATGTGATGTAAATAAACATATTCTTTTGCGCTTACAATGCAGCAAACGCTGGTTGAAACCTACGAGATAGATCAAATTAACGTACTACAGTATTGTACCTAAAATAAATATTTTTTATCCAAAAATTGGTGTAAAGAAGTATTCGTGCACAGAAAAGATTTTCGCGGTATCCACTTTATTTGTTACTTGCCACCAGATGGCCCTGTAGCATTTCTTTTCCTATAAGCAGAAATGATATTGAAATGTAGTCCACGCGAGTAAAGCCGGGGGCGGTCGCTAGTTAATTATAGTTTTCGTCGACGAATAGGAGGTTTTCCAAATTTAGTTGTTAGTGCTTAAAGTACATGGCGTCGCTGGGGATTACAGTTTTTATGAAGATAGTGTTTCTATCCGCGGCTTCGAATTATCATCGCTATCTCCGTTTCAATCCCTCTTCTCCTGAGTGACAGAGATGGCAAGAGAAACTTCCCAAAAATACCTATTAAATACCCGTCGAAACAGCTTGCGGGCCGTGACTGTTTCCACCCCTGAAATGATTATGAATTGAAACCAAAATTTGGTCATTAAAAAAGGATACGGCTATTAAGGAAGAATACGGCTCATTATATTCAAAAATAAGTGTCGTGATAGCCCAGAGCGCAACGAATCTGTCTCAAATTTATAAGGCCATAGGGTCATGGTTCGAATCCGGGCGTGTACCAATGAGTTCTTCTGACTTAAGTACATTAACTATCATTGACTCCGTGCCTCGGAGAGCGCGTTAAGCAGTCGGTCCCGGACGCTGTCAATAGATGGCGGTTGTTACAATCCCCAACCCGCACTAACCCGCAGTGGAGTAGCGTGGTGGATTTAAGCTAATTAGTAAGCTAATTAATAATTACCAGTAATTACCATAATTACCTGGTGTTTGGACTTAATTCATTTCTATTGATGAGAACTTTGCACTCATATGGGTTATAAATTCCATTACAGGTCTGATGATGAAGACCATAGACAGTCGAGGGAATACCTCAACAATTAACAGCAGTTACTTTTTGTTGGGCTTACTTCATACGGTTCAATATGCCAAAATGTTCAGTTCCTACCACTACCTACTAAGTATGCTGATGCGTCAATTTGATACTGAATTTAAGTTGGGCAATCGCGGCGCTGTCTCATTTGAGTAACGCGTTTAGAAGCCCCGTTAATACTAAATACAAATAACTTACAGATGAGTTGAACTAAAAATTTAATATAAGTTAATGAAGTCGGTGCCTACTCACTCAGACACTTTCAATTTTGTTCAATATTCGTTATAGTTATAAATATAACATTGTTGTCATTGTTATTACCTGGTAAGTACCCATTTAAAGTGTCTGAGTTGGCACCGACTTCATTAAATATATGCCGCCTGTTAATGCTCCTTTTTTTAAAGTGAAAAAATTATTTTTTACTTTTTAGTTTATGTTTTTGACGTCGGTTTTTTATTATAATTTTTTTGTTGTTATAACGGGCACAGTAATACACACACTGAATATAAAATCTCTATATCTTGGAATATTGTAAATTATATTCTTATGTAGATGTTTTCTTTATACATAAATATGATGTGATAGGATTATAATGAGATTTTTTTTAATTTGACACATTTATATTCGTAAGTATTTTCATACCACTGAATTCCACTGATGAAGTATTTTGAACAGCATTACTTGCTTTCATAGGAAATGTATTTTTACAATAAAAGTGTATCCTTATCGTGAAATATCCGGAAAATCCTTTCTTAAGAAGGGGTTTTCCACAAAAGCCTATCCCGAACCCCTATAAATCCACTATTCATTGTCCGATCGATAGATTTAGATATTGCTTAATTTTTTTTCCCAGACTGTGTCAAGTGTATTCGCTGTGTGAAAAAAAAAAACACCAGACATACTAGTTTAATAGAATTTTAATTTAGGTTGGCGTGAAGTGGGCGAGTTTAGCCAGCTTTAGATTAAGTAGATCGTGGATTCGATTCCCGCCATAGGCGTATTGACCGATGAGTATTTTAATATATGAAAATTTTAGTTAAAATATTACAAGTTGCGCTGACATTGTCACTTCTTCATTAGTATGGGTTAACAGCAAGTAACCCGTATTGGATAGGCACGATGAACTTTTTATTTATCATCATCATCATCAGCCCATGTTACTCCACTGCAGGGGCTTAGGCCTCCCCCAGGGTAAGGAGAGGTTTGGAGCTTAAATCCACCATGCTACTCCACTGCGGGTTGGGGATTGTAACGACCGCCATCTATTGACAGCGTCCGGGACCGACTGCTTAACGTGCTCTCCGAGGCACGGAGGCAGTGATAGTTAATGTACTTAAGTCAGAAGAACTCATTGGTACACGCCCGGATTCGAACCATGGCCCTATGGCCTTATAAATTTGAGACAGGTTCGTTGCGCTCAAGGCTATCACGACACATTTTTTATTTATAAAATTCTGTAATTCAGTGTTGAAGAAGGGCTGTATTATAATTAAAATAAATCTGAAAAAAAACTTGTGATAGCCCGAGCGCAGCGAACCTGTTTCGAGTTTAGAAGGCCATGCAGCCGTGGTTCAAATCCGGGCGTGTACCAATAAGTTTTTTTTTACTTAAGTAATACATAACTATCACTGCTACCGTGCCTCGGAGAGCACGTGAAGCCGTCGGTTCCGGGTGCCATTAACAGATGGCAGTCGTTGAAATCCATTAACTCGCACTGGAGCAGCGTGGTGGATTAAGCTAGAAGCCGCCTCACCCTAAGGGGAAGCCTAAGCCTCTGATGGGCTGGTGGGATGGAAAAAATCTGAGAAAAGTATCTATGAAAATGACAATAGTGATTGCGCTATATACAATTGACCCAAGTTATTATAAAATCGAAATTAAAGACGTTTTTGCGAAAATTTATTTTTGGTATTAATTTTCTTAAGGGGCTGTTTTTATAGTTCTAAACAAATATATAATAATATAATAATAATAATAACACATACAATCACAACAACGTCTAGGTCCCAAACTAAGCATTAGCTTGTATTTTGGGTACCAAGCGAAGACACCACATACATATAACAACCAAGACCCGGTGCCAGTATTAATATTCATCATATAAATACTGACCAGACCTGGGATTCGAACCCGGGACCTCCAGCTTCATAGGCAGGTTCGCTGCCCACTAGGCTAAGCGGTCGTCGATCTCTTGAATTTACGTGAAATAAATGTATATATATACTAATGTTAAAAGCTAAAAATAACCAGTTCCTGGCGAACCTGATGCAAAGGTACCCATAACGCTCGCGGCATTACCGCGCTGGATCTCTATGGCGAGCCTCTGCATCAGAAACGACCCCGAGCGAGGGTCTTTAATTTAAATTAGTTTTTTATAGCAATATTCAAAGTTTCTGAGCAAAGTTCTTCGAGTAACTTATCAAAGTAATACTAATGAACAAGACAAACATTATATGTGTCTGCAACATTATAAAAGCTCATTAATATAAAAGCTCAAGTAGTTACATAGTTCATGGATGTAATTATTTTTTGTATATAATAATAATAATATCTGGGATATACCACCTAACGCCATCTAGTCCCAAAGTAAGCAAGTATTATGCTTAGGTTATGGGTTACTAGACAACTGATATACATCTTCACTTCACTTCACTTCATCAGCCCATTTTTACCCCACTGCAGGGGCTTATGCCTCCCCCAGGTTGAGGAGGAGCTTGCAGCTTAAATCCACCAGGCTGCTCCACTGCGGGTTGGGGATTGTAACGACCGCCATCTATTGACAGCACCCGGGACCGACTGCTTAAAGTGCTCTCCGAGGCACGGAGTCAGTGATAGTTATGTACTTAAGTCAGAAAATTCATTGGTACACGCCCGGATTCGAACCATGGCCTTATGGTCTTATAAATTTGAGACAGGTTCGTTTCGTTTTGGGCTAGCTGATGAACATACTTGAATATTATTTATAATATATTCATATATAAATATTTTCCGCCCGACCACGAAAAGAATAGACAAGTTCATGCACACAAATATTTGTCCGGGGCGGGAATCGAATCCGCGACTTATGGCTCCACAGTTAAGTTCTCTAACCACTCGGCAATTCGGTCAGTCAATGCAAACATGTTTTTTTGGATACATTTCACTAGCGGCCACCACTGGGACCGAAAATCGAAGTCAATTCCATAAAATCCGTTGCTTTACAGTAACGGAATTTCATTTCGTTTAATATATAAATGGATTTTAAGGAGCCTTTTCAAATGGCCTTAAACGTTTACAACCCTTAGGTTTATGATTTGCCATAATTTCGATCTTCCTTGCCTGTAATGATCATGAATATGAGATGGGCTGTAACTTGTTAAGGCGGCGTATTACATCTGTTGGAATAACGAGTAACTACCGATCGTGGTGGCAAGCCCGCTTCTTGTTTAGAAGGCCGTGGTTCGAACCCCGGTGCATGTACCAATGAGTCTTTTCTGACATGAGTACATAATTTATCACTGACTCCGTGCCTTCTGAGGCACGGAGCACGTTAATCCGTCGGTCCCGGTGGCCAACCGACATTGGAGCAGCGTCGTGAATTATTCTTCAAGGACTCTCATCCCGAGGGGACCCTCAACCCGAGACTCCCAGCATCGTCAGGGTCGCTGACTACGCCAAGCGGTCAAGTGGCGCTTCGTCTCCTTCTAGTATTTATGAACCGGCGGTAAATGCATCTTATCTTTCGATAAGCGTGTGTAATGCTTTATATATATTTTTTTAATTATTTTTGTCACGAACCAGGATTTTCTTAAAATATTCTTAAAATATTAATAAAACATAAGCTGCTGTTACAAATATCTATAAAAGTGTTGAATTTCAGTCCTTTAAAGGGTTAAAATTTAGCACTTTTTACATATTAATTCGCAATAATCTTCGCAAAAAAAAATATTTATATATGTAAGTATGTATATCAGTTGACTAGTAACCCATAACACAAGCATAATACTTGCTTAGTTTGGGACTAGATGACGCTGTGTGGGAAGTCCCATGTACTATTATTATTATTATTATAATTATAAAAATATACAAGGTGAGATTTTAGTAACCGGCAAAAATTTTTCTAGATGTTATAGGTATCATTAATAGACCTCTATGCGTAAATAAAAAATATGGGTTACATTTTCATAATAAATTATTTTATCTGATGTTATTTTATAACGTTTGGTTGTTTTCTTAACGCTATAGTAAACGTACGCGCCCGAGGTCTTGAAACGGAATGGGGCGGCAGGCATGAATGGTGACTAGAGTTATTGGTTTTTTCGGGTAAGGTTTGTGTAGTCATATCTGAATATTTTTCTATAGAACGATACTAAAAGGAAACAAGACGGCTATCGGGTTTCTACCAAAGATCATTATATTAAAATTTGGCTGGTCATTAAAACCTCAGCCTGTATATTACAAAAACATTACAATGAGACGAAAACAGTGTGTTCGACTAACCTTAAAGCTTGTTCCAAGACATCTTCCTCTTAACAACGAACTCCTTTAAGTAAGTATAAAGTTTATGACAACACTTTGAAATTAATGGTGCGTAACAACTTATTTAGCATTCACTCATAAAGTGATAATGTAATACCTATTGTGACGCATTTCCTTTGTCGTAACGAAAGCTTATACCTACAAGCCAAAGAGGACAAATTATTCGATAATTTTACCTAATTCCTGTGCTTTTTGATGTACTGATACCGAAAACACCAATAAAAAAAATCGCTCACGAAGGGTTCCGTACTACAATATTAAAAAAAACACGTGTATTGTATGGGGACCCCCATATTTTATCATTTGTTGTTATAGTAATACTCGTGTATACTTCATGAAAATTTTTAGTGTAAACAGTGGTCTCACAACCACCAATTACCATAAACGTCGAAAAAAAATACGTTTCTTGTATGGAGACTTCCTTTAATTTGTAACTTTATGTTATTTTTACTAGCTTTCCGCCCGCGGTTCCACTCGCGTGGACTACACAATTGTACCGGGACCCTTCTGTATTTGTCTTGTACTTGTTTTGTACTTTGTGTTATTATCAATACGAGATAACTTATATACATACTTAAATTTCTTTATCATTTGTACATATATAGATAGTTTTACACCCAGACACAGAACGAACAAATATTTTCATGCACACAAATATTTGTCCCGGGTGGGGAATTAAATCCGATACCTTTGGCTCCACAGTTAGAATCTCTAACCACTCGTCAGATCGGTCAGCTGACTACGACAAATAACAAAAATAAATGTTTTAGTCTCATAGCAGTCTTATAATAGGTTTTTTAAATTCATTTAAACTAATATTTGAAACTAATATAATAATAATAATAATTTATTTTGTTATTAATAATAAATGATGTCGTGATAGCCCAGAGCGCAACGAACCTGTCTCATATTTATAAGGCCCCATAGGGCCATGGTTCGAATCCGGGCGTGTACCAATGAGTTTTTCTGACTAAGTACACAATATCACTGACATCGTGCTTCGGAGGGCACGTTAAACAGTCGGTCCCGGACGCTGTCAATAGATGGCGGTCGTTACAGTTCCCAACCCGCAGTGGAGCAGCGTGGTGGACTTAAGCTCCAAGCCCCCCTCCTCACCCTGGGGGAGGCCTAAGCCCCTGCAGTAGGGTAAAAATGGACTGATGATGATGATGATGATGAATAATTTATTTTGTCAATAACACCATTTAGGTATACAAAATTGAAATAGGTACAGAACACAATGCAATACTATTTTTACAATAAAATTATTTACAATATGTCAAAAAATTCTCTGATTGAATAATAAGGATTACAGAAAAAACTCTTTTAGTTTCTTTTGGAATGTATTTATATTATTACTGTCAGTGATGTCCTTACTTAAGTTATTATAAACTTTCAAGCTCATGTATACATGACTATTGTAATAATGGTTGTAACTAGGTGTAGTTGTTTTTAATTTGTAATTATCCTTCAAAGAATAATTTATAATGTGTAGGTAATTTATGTGCAGAACTTCTCCGAAGGCAATAAATAGATCATATTTCTTTTCTGACGACCGAATGGCCGAGTGGTTAGAGACCCTAACTGCGAAGCCAACGGTCGTGGGTTCGATTCCCGCCCGGGACAAATATTTGTGTGCATGAACATGTTTATTTCGTTCCGGGTCTGGGTGTATAACATTTATCTATGTATATATTATTAAAAAAAAAGTATTTGAGTATATATCAGTTGTCTAGTAACCCATAACACAAGCATAATACTTGCTTACTTTGGGACTAGGTGGCGCTGTATGGGTTGTTCCATGTGTTATTATTATTATTATTATTATCATTATTCTTTTCTATGAAGGAAATTCCTAAAATTAAGTACTTACATAAATAATAACAATAATTTTTCTTTTGTTTGTTTATCTGTAATTAATATTTGTTTATTTATTTATTTAATTTAATTATTGTGACAAAGTAAAATACAGCTATAAATAGTTTCAAAAACATAAAATCTAACAAAACTACATTCTGAAAAGTCAATGACAAATTTGTCTAAATTAAGTTTTCTATAAAATGGTATACCTAATATCTGAAACAAAACATATTTTGGAGTTAACATAAGTAGAATTGAAGTAATTTTGAATACCTATCTCACAAGTTTCACAACCTGAAAATCTTTCCCGCCTAAACTTTGTAATTTAATAGGTATAGGTAATTCAATTTCCCGCGCGCACGTCCCGCGTGAAATTTAAATCCATATTCGCACGACCAAAAAGTTAATTTAACTTTCAAGTGCCGTCCGCTGAACAAGGACGTTTTAATATATTGTAGATTAAATCATTAGATATTCTCTTCACGTATATTGTGACCATGAAAGATTCTACCTAAAAAAAAACTAAGGATTCTGTACTGTTTTAACTTTTGTATTGTACTGTATTCTGTACTGTATTCCTCTTCCCGTTCCACGTATTAGTACACTGCGCACCCGTTCGAAGTCGAGACGGGTCGCTAGTTCAACCATATAGTATCATTACACTATGGTATCATGGTCATCATCCAAACAAAGAAATTTTCTGACGCGTCTAGCAACAAATTTGATTGACATAAAAAAGGTTATAGTGAGTCAACCTTAATAGATACACATATGCTTTTGACTTTTGGTTAGAACTTTTGAAGGGGAACAATTCCGTAGTACATGATTTTTGCTTAACATCAACCGTTGAAGCAGCGTGCAGAACGGAAGTTCTCAAAAGGAATAATTTTTCCCGTTTTTGCAACATTTTTCATTGATGCTCCGCTCCTATTGGTCGTAGCGTGATGTAATAATAGCCTATAGCCTTCCTTGATAAATGGAATATCTAATACAAAAAGAATTTTTCAATTCAAATCGGTAGTTCCTGAGATTTGCGCGTTCAAATAAACAAACAAACTCATCAGCTTTATAATATAAGTATAGATAGCAATCCGCCCCGGCTTTGCTCGGGTAGCAGAACATATATATGTCGTAGTGTTTTTACTGTCGTCGTGTCGTATCAGCTTGTTGCGTCGAACATGTGGATCAGATTTTTTTTAAAGTAACGTAAATTTCAACCTACTTGAAGTATTTTTATAATATTTTATTTTCATTTCTGTAAATATTTGAAAAAAGTGTGTTATAAAAAAAAAAAAATAATAATATATATATATATATATATATATATATATATATATACATAAAAACAAACTAAAATATATTTTTTTATACAACATTGATAAGTTCAGCCTTTACGTCACGCGTGTCGCGTCGGGATGGGGCCGCACGGCCCTCACGCGTAGATATAGTAATATATCCATAAAAAATAGATGTATGCCTTCGCGGACTTTTTTTAGTCTTATAAAAGAGAAACAATTCGTCCATACATTGTTTTGTTATATCTCAAAGGGATTAGGCGGCGTTTTCGGTGAAAGCTCCCAGTCAGCTTGATTTTTTTCCGACTTCTTCGACAATAATTGTCATATTTCAACAAATTTTCCCAAAAAAATATTAATAAATTATACACATAAATCTTCCTGTTGACTCATTCTGTCTATTGGTGTCAACCATATGCAAATCCGTTTGGAAGTTTTTCAGTTTAACGCGTTCAGACAGACACACAGACCGACAGACGCGGCGGGGGGCTTTATTTTTTAAAATGTAGTGATCTATTTATTTCTTAAACGGTGTATAAAACAAAAATTTACTATCAACATTATTAATTAGAAGAATCAAAACTGAACTTTCGAAGTTTTATCAAAGAATTAAACAAATCAAATGCTTACGTTCTCATATGTGAGGATGGCGTTATACAAGCAACATTTTTTTTTGTTTTTAATTTTAATCGATAATAATATCAATTGAAGTTTTCTTTCAACATGCTTGTTTATTTACTATGGCAACTCTTTTGTGCAATTTGTACAGATAAAAATAATAATTAGGTGATAATTTTGTAGCCAATATTTCTTTTTATTTAAAAAGTTATTAGTTTTTATTTTTGAAATCGTTTTTTTTATCTCCATAAACACCCTGTAGTTCCTTAAGTATTGATGTTACAGTAAAAATGAATACTGCAAATTTTGTAGAAAATTGTATGAAGAAACTTTTGTCATAAATAATAATAATGTTATTCGTACAGATATCCGAGATATGAGCAAAAACTTGGCTTCAATCCCCCTCCCCCCCCTTAAGCCCTCAGCACCCCCCTACTTGTGAGGACTCTTAGTATGTACATCTGGATATCGCAAGGTATAACTGTACCAATTTAGAAAACTACACGAATTAATTCCCCTGGTTGCCAATATTCGGCTTCTTCAGCAGCCAATTTTTTTATCCCATTGCAGTGGATTAGGACTCTCGCGGGGTGAGGGAACTTGGAGTTTAAATCCACCACACTGCTCCCTGCGGGTTGGGGATTGTAACGACCGCCATCTATTGACAGCGTCCGGGACCGGCTGCTTAACGTGCTCTCCGAGGCTCGGAGTCACTGAAGGTTATGTACTTAAGTCAGAAAAATTCATTGGTACACGCCCGGATTCGAACCATGGCCCTATGGCCTTATAAATTTGAGACAGGTTCGTTGCGCTTTGGGCTATCACTACACATTAGGCTTAATTTAATCGTATTATTAAGTCAATAAGTACCATGAATGAGCATTCTCCTTTAAAAATACTAAATATTGACGTAGAAAAGTATTAAATGTGCGTAAAGATTTTCCGGTTTTTTGCCATTACTTGTACTGTAAGACCTAAAAGACAATATTAATAATAATTCCTGAGACATCCCACACAGCGCCACCTAGTCCCAAATTAAGCATGTATTATGCTTGTATTATGGGATACTAGACAAATTATATACATACTGAAATATTCTTTGTAATTTATACGTATATAGACATTTTTACATCCAGACACGGAACAAATTGACGTGTTCATGCACACAAATATTTGTCCCTGGTGTGAATCGAACCCGCCACCCTTAACTCCGCAGTTAAGGCTAGCCACTCGGCCTATCGGTCAATCTAGAGACTTCGCTTTTGGCCAGACAAGAATGTATGTGAACAGGAAAATATCCTATAGGTGTTGATCATGACTTGCTCGTGGTACTACCAGCGTTGTACTACTAGTTGGTCCACGGGGGATTTTTTTGCCCGTGGACCTACTTTGTACAGCTGGTTGTTCAACGGGACACTTTTCACTTGCTCGTGGTGTACTACCAAGTTTTGAGTTAGTTGAAAATTGTAACATGAAACTGATCCTATGGTCGCGGAACATACTGTATAAGTAATTTTATATTATGTTGGTGAACCTAACCTAACCTTACCTTAACTTGCGAGAGTCAAAATGTGTATGTCGTGATAGCTGAGTGGTCGTGGTAGCCCGCTTCTTGTTTAGAAGGCCGTATTTCAAATCCCAGGGCATGTACCAATGAGTTTTTTCTAACTTATGTACATAACTATCACTGACTCTGTGTCTTGGAGAACACTTTAAGCTGTCGGTCCTGGTTGCAATTAATAGATGGCAGTCGCTAAAATCCACCAAACCGCACTGGAGCGTCGAGATGGATTAAGCTCCAAGCCCCTTCATTCTGAGGGGAGGCTTAAGCCCCTGCAGTGGGTATTAATGGGCGGATATGCTATCTTTCTTTGAACAGAAATGATATTTTTTTAAACTCTCGGAAATGATACAGATAAATACAATATAAAACGAGTGTTCTGAGAAAAACCGTGAGTTATTTACTTCCTGAATAACATCTTTCCGTGTAGCCCACGATCTAAAGATTTTTCGTTTGAGGAAGACATGCTGTTTTTGTGTCCTTGAAAATCTTGACACGTGCTGCTTAACTTAACTTCAAATCTATGTTACATCTCTCACCGATCTATTCTTATGTTAACCAAGCGTGTTTTATATTCTTACAGGCTATAGGTCTAGATATATAGGATGCACGAAAACACTTATTTTGTTGATTCCATTCCAACAGCCCATTATGCCCCACTGCAGGGGATTAGGCCTCCCCCAGGGTGAGGGGGCTTGGAGCTTAATCTACCACGCCGCTCCAGTGCGGGTTGGTGGACTGATTTAGTTGTATTCATACTTTATTACGAAACAAAATCACAATCTGTTTCGATCACAATTCACAAAAATCACAAATCCCACTTTATTGCACTTACAGTTCGCACTTAATTTTTCAGGAAAATTCACTGACTGGCGTCACGCCGGGCTCCTTATATAGCCATCGAATTCATCACTCTGCAGCATCTCGAAACTTCTCGAAACGTTCTATATTTGAAATTCGAATCACAATTTACCGTGAGATTATTTCTTAGCACCAGCGCCTTCTTTGAAGCGTTCGCAAAAAACCGCCTCAAAAATAGGATTTTTCAGGCGCGCAATTTTGCTGCCTCTAACAATTTAATTTAATTTCTGATTTATTTTTAACTCGGAATTTCTCGATTTTTCTGTTTTCGGTCGATGTGTTTGGGAAGCCGCGTGGTCTTTTAAATACTTTCTATAAAACATCGACATGCGTATATACATCATCATCATCAGCCCGTGTCTCTCCACTGCAGGATATACTGCCTTTCGCATCCAACTACCCCCGGTATGGTGCTTCAGGTCATCTGTCCACCTGGCCGGAGGGCTTCCAACGCTTCGCTTTCCGGTACGTGGCCTCGATTCGAGAACTCGTCTACCCCATCGGTTATCAGTTCTACGGCAAATGTGACCATGTGACCGGCCCATTGCCACTTCAGCTTGCTGATCGCTTCGGTTATGTCGACAACTTTAGTTCTTTGACGGATTTCAGTGTTTCTGATTTTATCCATCAAAGAAACACCGAGCATAGCCCGCTCCATAGCACGCTGAGCGGTTTTAATACATGTCTTATATATATATAATACTTCTATACATAGACGTCACAATATATTCGAAGCTTAGTTGTCGTTTGTTTTTGACCGCAGTTTCTGTAATCAAACAACAGGGGTACTACAACCGCATAATTCACGCCTAGCCCTAGGTATGAGGCTATATGTATATATGGCACAATTTTTAAAATATGTGCTTGTATATTCTGAAATTTTATTTTTCAGTTATCACCGGCATAAATTCGAGGTTTTAAATTTTTTAACTCGACCAAATTGTGAAATACCCCTCCCATCTATTCCAACCCGTAAGTATATTAATATTAAAATTTATTAATATAATTTTTATCTTCGTTACAGGTAATGAACCGGCTGTTTAGATAAAAACTGATTGAATATATCTAAATGAAATCCAGTGTGATAGGTAAATAGAAGAGAAGTTTTGCAACTGAGGCTAGCCGTTTACATCACCAGGCGGCCTCAATGAGAAGTACGTTCAGAAATTTAAAATGGTAAATGATGGTCACAGTACGGCTGCCAAAAATAAAAGTAAAGAAAAAATTGTTATTTGTTCCGCATCTAAGAAAAAAAATTATAACTTGACAGTAACTTCTTCTTCTTTTTCTTAATTATGGCGTTCTCTGCATTTAAAGCAATTTCGCCAGAGTCGAGTATTCTGTTCGTATTTTTAATAAAAAATAACAAGAAAAGGCAGCGTAGTACGGTTATTATGGAGCTTTTTCAAAATATCGCCAGAAACCGCGACGTTCCACGTGCGCCATTTTGAAAAAACTCCTTGACAGTAACAATAGCCAACTCATAACTTTTGACAGCGATGATCTTCTTCTTTTGGTTAATGGCGTTCTAACATATGTTAATTCTGCCAATGTCTAGTGTATGAGAGTTATACTATTTTTATTGAAAAATAATAAAAACAGGCAACGTAGTACGGTTAATATGGAGTTTTTTCAAAATGCCACATGGAACAACGACATTCTACATGCGCCATTTTGAAAAAAACTCCACAGCGATGATCACTGCGGTTGGCACAGTTTGATGTCAACCGCAAGTGACAACTGTTCGGTGTCAACCGTTTCAAGTTTTCGTTACTTTAACCTATTCTCTACTAATTAACAATATTTGATCAGATTGAAGGTCACGACCAATTTAATTAACAGGGACAATTGATTGATAATGATTAATGATTAGTTAAAAGGTTAACAAATACCTTCTCTATCACTTTCTTACCTTCGTTACTCTGTTTAAAAAGGAGAAGCAAAGGATTAAGTGTTTTATTTTTCTTAGATAAGAAACAATATAAGCAAACGAAAGCTACTAGTATTACGAACTAATATAAACAGTATTCGCTGGGATAGCATCACTACATATTATTAAATAGAGTCCCCCTGCCGCGTTTGTCTGTCTGTGTGTATGTCTGAACGCGATAAACTCAAAAACTACCGAACAGAATTTAATACTTTTGTTACCAATGGACGGAGTTGTTAGATTTCTTTTTTAATCTTTAATTGTTGCCTTGACCAGTGTGGTCATGTCCACCCATTTTTACAACAATGAGCCGACGAAAAAACGGAACACTTATAAGATCACTTCGTTGTCCGTCTGTCTATCTGTGTGTCAAGACCGTTTTTCTCAAGAACGCGTGGAGGTATCAAGCTGAAATTTGTAACAAATAGTCAAGTCTACTGTTCCTTAGAGCTGTGAAAAAATCAAATTTCTAAGCCAACGCAATCAAAGGATACAGCCGTTTGTTGTAAATTTTCTGCACTCGCAAGGGAATCAAAACCTACAGGGTATCTACTTCCCGTAAACTCAGAATCCGTCTTATAGCACAGATAACGGAAAAATTGCGAAAAGCATAAATTTTTAGTTACATCATATAATAAAAATATTTTTAATAATTTTAAACTTACTTCCCCATTTCCTTGTGAACGTGTAGAAGTATTAAATTGAAATTCATATCAAAAACTCAGGTCTATAATACCTTTAAGCTGTAACAAAATCAAACAAACTTTTACTTATACACCTACAAGTTTGTACGGAACCCTCGATGCGCGAGTTGGACTCGCACTTGGCCGGTACTTTTTTTCATTTGGTACAAAAACATATTTGTTAGCAAATGTCCAGATTTCATTCTAAGCCCACAACTAATTACATGTCGACCAGATTTTGCAGTTAAGATCAAGGTATCGACACTACGGACAGTAGCTTCTTTTAGATAATTTTAAACAAATTTTTACTAGAATCATTTTTGTGTTGAAAATGCTGTTGCATTTTCACTTTAAATAATATATCTTGTGTATATACAGGTTGAGGTTTTTATGACCAGCAAAATTTTAAAATTACCTTTGATAAAAATCTGTTTACCGTCTTGTTTCTTTTTAGTATCGTTCAATAGGAAAATATTCAGTTAAGACTACGTAAACCTTTCCCAAAACTACCGAAAATACTGGTCACCATTCACGAGGGTGCCAGTGCACGTGCATGCGCTCCGCCCACATGCCCCATGCTCTGCCCTTTCACTCTATGTAAGTAGAAGGTAGAAGATTTTGTTATAAAATATTTAGTATATAAGTATTGATCATGAATATTTAATCTATATTTTTATTTACCTAATGAGGTCCATTGGTGATACCTGACATCTAGAAAAATTTTGGCTACTACTAAAATCTCAGCCTGTATCTATGTCGATGATATACTTACGGACTTCTTGGAGTCTTAAAACTCGAGGTTTTGGATTCGATAAAAAAAAAAATTATCCAAAGCCAGCTATAATTAAATGACAAATTGGTAAACTCCTAATATCTTTAGTAAAGACTGAATTTAATTTTCTTAACCAATGAGCAATATCCATCCACTGCTACAACGAAATTGATTTTGTTTTTAAGGGAACGAAATTACATTTTTTTTGAAGAGATTTTTTCGAGTGCCGTTTATCTGGGCTGCGAGTATTACAAAGAAACGGCTTTTCTAGCGTCGGGTTACTATTAATTAATTACATTTCAAAGAAAAAAGCTAAGAAAAGCTTGGCTTTTTTCTAATGCGCTTGTTCACCACCAGGCGGTTTTAGTGAAAGTACGTTCAGATAATATCAAATATGGTAAATAATATGTCGTGTCTTCAGTACCTTCTTCTTAATCAGCCCATTTTTAACCCACTGCAGGGGCTTAGGCCTCCCCCAGGGTGGAAGAGGGTTCGGAGCTTAAATCCACCACGCTGTTCCACTGCGGGTTGGGGATTGTAACGACCCCTTGACAGCGTCCGGGACCGACTGCTTAACGTGCTCTCCGAGGCACTGAGTCAGTGATAGTTAATGTACTTAAGTCAGAAAAACTCATTGGTACGCGCCCGGATTCGAACCATGGCCCTATGGCCTTATAAATTTAAGACAGGTTCGTTGCGCTCTGGGCTATCACGACACGATTCGTAACCTTTATTGCTTCGCTATTCATGCAAGCTGTGTAGTGTAATTTTAAAATAAATTAAAAAGATTTAGTATAGTTTAAAATCTAAAAGAGCTTCGATTATCGAATATATAATCCGTGTTTGAGCTAGATTTATTTTTAAAGAAGTCTGTTTGGTATAGAAGTTATTGCGTTTCAAAAACTGAGAGATTTTCTGCATGTTCGGCGATTGAAAATATTATTGGAAACTTATAATCTGTTTACTGATTAAAAGGCACTTATGCAGTGAGGGCTCATCAGAGGAGTGTGTCCTTGCAAATTTTCATACAAACGGCGTCAACAGTTGCACCCCGATAAACCTTAACCGATTGCCGCAAAAAATATAAAAATATATGATATCACATCAGAAAAAAACTAGGCGCAATTGTTTTTATTTTTTAGATTATTTTGATACATTGAAAGAAAATAAATTTATGTGTTTTTTTTTATTCATCGAAATAATTGAAAAATAATAATGTTTGAACTTAGTTTTTACTGATTTGAATACCATAACAATATTTGCGGCAATCGGTTAAGGTTTATTGGGGTGCAACCGTTAACACCGTTTGTATGGAAACTTGCGAGTATATAATCCCCTTAAATTAATAATATTAATAATATCTGGGACATTCCACACAGCGATATCTAGTCCCAAAGTAAGCAAGTAATATTGCTTGTATTATGGGGTACTTGACAACTGGTGTACATACTTAAATATTCCTTTTTTATATAATATATACATATATATAATTTTAACACCCAGACACGGAACAAATAAAAATTTTCATACACACAAATATTTGTCCCGAACGGAAATCGAATCCGCAACCCTTGGCTCCGCCGTAAGGCTCTCTAATTTTTTCTGTACGGGAATGGATCGTAAATATAAAAAGGTTATTAAGTAAAAGTTTGCTACCGAATTTAACGTTTCAAAACAAAATATGATTCCAATTTAATTACATTGTGAGATAGATACGTTTTAATATACAGAAAGACTGTTAAAATGGAGCCGCCATTGCTTAAGTCTTATTAAGTATCTAGCTTAGAAAGTTATATAACGTCTTACCGTCTCAACAAAGTCCATAATGGGCTTGGACTAAAATTTTAAAGCTCCGCCGATCGTCGTTACTATTATAAGGAATGAGGTTCTAGAATAACATTTCGAAATATTTAATTTTTTTATTTATGAAATTGCCAGACATTTTCAAATATTCATTTAAAGTTGAAAACTTCCCTGTGACGTCATCTGGCCAGTTGAACTTATGTTGCGCTCACAGACAAGTCAACCTTATAGACCACGCTTTGACAGGGAGTAGCATTCGCCAAGGCTATGTAGTGACACTACATAACTACGTCTCTTGTGACCCGTCAGTTGAAAGCACGTCGGAAGCCAATAAATTGTCAATTTTGAACGAGCCAATGAAAACTAGCCGACCTCTCCCCGCACCCCGCCACTTTTTGGCGATTTCGTTTTCGTACTGACGTTTACTAAAGCGTGGTCTATAGGTTGACTGGTCTGTGGTTGCGCTACATTGAATTACACAGTAATTTATTATAATAATTCCTGCACGTTTCTTTGCGCTTTACGTACGATATTTCGTACTATAACTATAGTACGATATATCGTTTTAGAGTGTAAATAATACCGATAATTTTATAGTGATTCTATTTTTAGTATTTCTAGTACCGTATAAAAGAACAATTGACTAGAAAGCCCTCTTCTACGTTTACCGTCTAACCACTCGTACTCTAGCTAGCTGGTGCAAGATGGCGAGTTTCAGTCCGCGAGGTCCCCGCGCACCGGTCTTCACCCCCGCGAAATCGCGGTTGACATTTTCGATACTGTGACATTTATGACTCTATTAAAACCAAACTATACGGTTAAACGTATGGAAATTGCATAGATATTGGCTTTCTGAGTGTTTTTATTCTCGGAGTAAATGGCAGGCATATTTGATTTTTTTGCGAGTTAAATTGTTTTGACCTGTGATCAAATTCACATAACTGTGATCAACTGCGTCGCTTCACAGAGCATTAAGTAGGTTAGAGTTGGCATGTAGGTGGTTATGCTGTCCCCTTCAATTAGTGATTAATTATTACACACACACACACACACACACACACACACACACACACACACACACACACACACACACACACACACAATCACAACAACGCCTAGGTCCCAAACTAAGCATTGGCTTGTATTTTGGGTACCAAGCGAAGACACCACATACATATAACAACCAAGACCCGGTACCAGTATTGATATTCATCATATAAATACTGATCCGACCTGGGATTCGAACCCGGGACCTCCAGCTTCGCAGGCAGGGTCGCTGCCCACTAGGCTAAGCGGTCGTCAATTAGTATACATGTTGCATACTTAAGACAGATTCTATAATGTAAATTCTAAAATGCAACGTCAAATTATACAAACGATGTGAGTGAAAGGGATGAACGACTTACCTACTTTCTAAAATGATATAAATCCAAGACAAAAATATTTACGTATGCATAATATTTTTGCTTATTTTTGTATGTTTTTTGGGACGCGTGTCTCTGAACAAAAACCGTCACATGGCACCTCTAGCCTACTCGATTATCTCTGCGCTACCCTGTCGCGACCATAATGTGTTGACTCCCGCTGATGATCTTGGAAGCGAAGCGTTGGACGCCCCTCGCACCATACAGGGAGTAGGTGATTGGATGCGAAAGGCAGAGGACCGTGTTTGGTGGGGAGCCTTGGGAGAGGCCTATAACCTGCAGTGGAGAGCCACGGGCTGATGATGATGATGAAGACAATGGACGTGCACCGCTGTCTTTTTTTTAAATATTAAGTCCCGGATTTCGTGGTTTTTGTTAGTTCACAAATTAATGAATTTTGAACCGCACTTGAAACACGTATGAATCCGTTCAACCCGTTATTTACTTATTCACCTTTTAAATAGGCCCACAAATTGCTATTTTCCGAGTGTAGACCCAACTAAGGGCCCCAAAAACCGCTATTTCATTACTTAATTACGAGAACAAACTTTTGTGTCGTTCCCGCCGGCCATGTTTTTAGGGTTCCGTAACCAAGGGGTACCAAATTACTAACGCCACATGAATAAATATCCGTACAGAAGCCAAGCGACAAAGACATAATAATGTCCTGTAGTAATCTTTTGTAGTAATGTCCTGTAGTACTCCTGTAGTACATAATAATAATAATATCTGGCACATCCCACACAGCGCGATCTAGTCCCAAAGTAAGCAAGTATTATGCTTGTATTATGGGGTCCTAGACAACTGATGTACATTCTTAAATATTTTTCTTTAATAATATATACATATATAGATACTTTTACACCCAGACTCGGAACAAATAGACATGTTCATGCGTACAAATATTTGTCCCGGGAGGGAATCGAACCTGCGACCCTTGGCTTCGCAGTTAGAGTCTCTAACCACTCGGCCAACCGGTCAGTCAAAATTCATACAAAACGCGGCGATGTGCGAGTGACCACTCACCGACGGGTTCACGTACGCTCAGCCGGGGTAAGAACTGGTTTGCGCCAGTTCAGTTGCGGTATAACCGATAGGGTTGTGGCTGCAGCGCGCATTCAACGAGATTCATAAAGATTTTCCGAGGGATTTTTTTGACGAATTATGTATTTTATCACAACTTATTTATACATCACAACAACAACGTCTAGGCCCCAAACTAAGCATTAGCTACTAGGTACTAACTTTGTCTTCTAACTTTAGGTTTAACTACTAACTTTAGGTATATATAAGACACCACATACATATAACAACCAAGATCCGGTACCAGTATCAATATTCATCACATAAATACTGATCCGACCTGGCATTCGAACCCGGGACCCGCAGCTCCGTAGGCAGGGTCGCTACCCACAAGGCCAAGCGGTCGGCATTTAGGATTAATCTTTATAACTAATTTTATTTTAAATTAAAATCTAATTAAAAAAAACTAAAAATACCTATAAATTAGAAATACTATTTAAATAATGGCAAATGAGGAATTTTTAAAGAGATGACAGGTTCAGGGTACGAAGTGTAACAAATCACACTAAAAAAATTAGGAAACTTTGCTGTTTCATACATAGGGGCTCTCTTCATAGTAGTAGAGGGTGCCCGGTCGGCTGAAAAGGGCGCGAAGTAATTTTAGAAAACTAAATAATGAGTACACAGTTATTATTTACAAAATGGCTATAAAAGAGCATCCAATCCGCCATGGGTTCACTTCAAATTAGACTTCGCAACTAACTTCACAAGAGTCTGACTTCAAGAGCAATTACTACTAGTCGGAAGGAAAATCAAGCCTGCAAATAATGACTGCATTTCGAATCGCCCATAGAAACAAGCGGCCTCGTACAAAGGTCGCTCGCTCGCTGCGCCACTCTGACCGGCCTTACCCGGACAAACAGTTATTCTCTGAAGCGAATCTAATTTTGTTGGAAGGTTTTGCCTTGTGTATTAAGGTGCTTTGTAAACATTTTGTATTAGAATAAAAGCTACGAAAATTAATTGCTCCTTAAAATTAATTAAAATGCTCATGTAAGGGGCCGTCCATTAATCACGTGAGGCTTGAAAGGGGGGGGGGGGGAAGGGTTTTGACAAAAATCACGAAATATTACAAGAGGGGGGGGGGTGTAGTAAGATATCACATGTATTTTTTTCATTATTTTTTCAAACGCGCGGTTTTTAAATCAAAAAGCGGCGTGGAGTGTACACCATTCGCTTATGATTATTTTTATGCCAATCAAAAACAACCAGCAAACCTTTCTGTCTAGACATTTTTATCAAGGTCCTTAATTTCAGAACAAAATAAGATTATACTTTATACTTGTATTTAACGTAATATTCTAAAATATTCTTTAAAATTTAAGATTTTTTAAGAGTAGTCTCAAACCTCACCATGTATCATTAAGGGGGAGGGGGGGTTAAAAATGCTTAAAAAAAGATCACGTGATTAATGGACCGCCCCTAATGGCATGGACTTTGAGTCTATGGCAGTTAAAGGTATTATAAAAAAAATTATTAATTACCTTGAATTCGACCAGTAATTTTACCACAACCAATAAACAATTCAATCAAAACTTCTCCTATGGTATCACTGTGTAACAAAGAATACATTACAAATTATTAATACGTAATGTAAACAATGTATGACGTTATAGCAGAATAGTACCTAGCCCGCTTTTTGTTTAGAAGGCCGTGCTTCGAATCCCAGGATATGTACCAATGAGTTTTTATTACTTATGTATAGTTCGCCTCAAACTTTATGGCGGATCGGAATACCAACGCTATAAGCGTGCTTGCGCAGGTACAGTCATATACCCCTCGCTCCACTGCGTCCCGCTACAACTAAAACTGGTTACTGCGACGCGACGTGTCCCTATGTTCACATCCGCAATAAAGTTTGACTGGAACTGTACATAACCTATCACTGACTGTGCCTTGGAGAGCACGTTAAGCTGCCGGTCCCGATTAAAATCCACCAACCGCATTGGAGCAGTGTGGTGAATTAAACTTCAAGCCCCCTTAGTATGAGGCCTAAGTCCCTGCAGTGGCGCATAAAGACTGATGGTATGCTATGCAAACAATGTTATTAATTATGTACAGCGAGCCCGACGGAAAATCGTTGGATAGTTGGATTTAAATTGCTGATTTCGTAGACAAAGTTCCCACTGGTCTGCTAAGGGTTGTTAACCTGTCAGGGTAGCTTTAAAACACAGCAATAAAGTTCGTTTCGTAAGCTCGCTAGAAGATGTTGAGTTGTTTATAACTTTTCCGATCTCAGATTATTTCTGCAAAATCAGTTCAGTGACTTTAACACACTGTCATTTAGTTTCAAACTAGACAGAGCTTGTGTTAAGGGTACAAAACAACTGATAAACATACTTAAATATCTTTATAATCATACCAATATTATAAATGTGATTTGGGTCTTTGGATGTTTAGCGGCCAATCACCAACAGGTCGACGTGATTTTTTGCTTAAATACACTTATGAGTTGTAGAGTGACTTAAGCTACTCTTCCTCTCGGAAAAAGACACGGTTCCTATCGAATAACTATTCTTCATGCTGAACGGGTTTTGATGAAATTCGGTGTTGAGATTTATTAGGTAGCTATTAAGCATAAAATATGAACTGACTAGAAGCCCTCTTCTGCGCTTACCATTCTAACCACTCATACTCTAGCTAGATGGTGCAAGATGACGAGTTTCAGTCTGATTTTCAGTCTGTGAGGTCCCCCGCGCTGGTTTTCACGCCCTCAGAATTCCCGCACGCCGGTCTTCATCCCGCGAAATCCCATTTGATATTTTCGATACGGTGAACTGACATTTCTGACTCTATTAAAACCAAATGCTGTTGTCAATTTACTTTATGTAAGGGTTGTAATTTTCTAGAAAGTCTCACAATGTTCAAGAGTGTTGCATCACTTTAACGGCATAAATTAGGTTTAACTACGAATATAAGGCAGTGGCCGTAAGGAGTGGATGCCCCCCGGCCAGATGGACTGATGACCTAAAGCTCCATATCGGGGGTAATTGGATACGGAAGGCGGAGGACCGTGTGTGGTGGGGAGCCTTGGGAGAGGCCTATATCCTGCATCGGAGAGACACGGGCTGATGATGATGATGATGACCAATATAAGTGAACAGAGTGTTGATGATTAAATAAATATATTTTAAAATTATCTTTCTGCTGTTAAGGTAAATATTCAGCGGTAGGTGTACTTCTCTTACGATAACATCACGTTTAGTCAGATGTTACCCATCGCTATATTTAACTAAATTCTTTGATTACTGATAAATACTTTTGGGGTCAATTTTGGGATACTTTCATCGCGACGGTTTACTCATTCCAAAAAAAATCCACTTACATTTCAATTCAAAAAATATTGTTACGAACGGACAGAGTAATGACCGCCATCTAGCGTCAACTAGTAAAACCACTTTGTAGAAGGGTTTACAATAAGGACAACACGAAACCCCTACTCAGTACTAGATGGCGTTAGAGAAAAGAATGTTCTGGAATTATCCAATCTGGTCGATTACGTTCGTGCGAGTGGAGTGATTTCTAGAATGCACTCGATGTTCGTTACGACCTATATAAACAGCCGCAGGAAGACGAGCGAGTCAGTTCAGTTTTCGGGCTACTTTCGAAGCGACTTCGAAGTGAAAACTAGTGATCCCAGTGAAACCTACGACTTGGCTACGACCTAATACATCGTGAGTGCTTAGTGTTTGGACTTAGTGCTTAGTGTTTGGACTTAGTGCTTTGTGTTGGACCTAGTGTTAGTGAATAAAGTATTCAAAAGAGTCAGCAGGTCTTTCTCTCCAGATTCTTCGAACCCTAACACGTAACAATATCTATGCTATCGACCTTATCTGGTCTTTCACAAATAGTGTTTGTCCATTTTAACGATTAGCGAGATGAACCTGAGGCAGATCTGCTCTGTCAGTCCGTCGTCAACGTTTAGGAGCTGCCTTCCCTCCTCGCCGCGTACATACATACCTAAGGCGCGGTACTGCGGTATCGGTCAAACTATATCATTACAATTTACAAAAATGAAACAATAGAATAGCCTATGAATAAAAACTAAAATGCATATTGGTAGCTCTCAATGAGTTTTTATGTAAACTAATTCGTAGACGACGTGGTGTCAGATATTTAAGATTCATTGTACAAATTGTTAGTTGTCCTAAATACATTAAATAAAAAAATAAAAAAATAATAAAAAATAAATAAAAAAAATAAAAATAAATACTTGAATAAAATATGAATTGTAATCATTAAATATTTTGTTCAATGGATCAGCCTAGCCATTTAGCGTGGCAACGGTGGCAGCGTTATCGGCACTTTGCGCTCATCATTAAATATTAAATAAAATTTTTTTTATTGTAAACATCTTATATTGAATAAAAATTCGCAGCTAAACACAAGAAAATAACTACAAATTAAAAATACTATCTAATTATTATTAACGTATAATACTCTCATACTCCGTATTAATGTTTTTATTGTTGGTCATAAAAAAAGTTAAATGTTCTCAATTATTGCAACAATATATTCTGTGGTAGTAACACTGCCTTAAATGTTTGCTTCAAATTTTGGATCCTGTAGACAATTGAGTTTAACCAAATAACAGACTTTGTTTACTGTAATTAGAACATGGAACACACGAACGTTTATGTTATGTGAAAACCTTCAACGCGTGAGTTTGCGTTTCGTTTGCGTCTCATCAGGATTGACGGATAGCTCCAATACGCTGGGGGAGCAAACGTCCGTACATGCCAACATTCTATCGCTACTGAAGAAACGCTATGAAATGGAGATTATGGGGAGGAAAAACCAAATCAAATTCTGAAAACTACAAAATTGAAATTTTCGTGAAAGGTGAAAGTTGAGCAAGTTTTTTTTTTAAATATATCTAGATTGTCTGTTTACCAGTGACTGTAACCATAAAATAAATCAAAAAGTAAGTAAACGCGAAAAGCAAAGTTAGTAAACTTGCCAATCAGCCGCCTCAATAAAATCACAAAATCTTTTAAAGGGCAATGTATGTATACGCTTTTACAATAAGATTCCAATTGACATTCAAGATCTACCCCTTAACAAGTTTAAAACTGCAATAAAACGTAAGCTTTATGCAAAAGCTTATTATAAAGTATCGGACTACTTAGATGATAAGAATCCATTGGTATAAATCGCTCGCCTATCGTTTTGTTTCAATGACTTTAATTTTAAGAATTTATTGTTAAAAGAACTGTTTATAACATTGTTAAAAAAAAGCGTCCTTTGCTTTCTTGCTAATTCCTCTGAGAGGAACCAGCACCTTTGTGATGACGTTTTTCAACAAAGTAATAAATTGTAATAAATTCACTCTTATGACGTATTTCAAGATAATGTTACGTAACTATGAAATAAAGATATTTGATTTGATTTGAGTACGAATCGTGGAAAACATCATCCGTGTGAAGTTGACGCTTGTGCGTTTTTGCATACGTGTGGGGTGCGTTCTTGTCCCACTGATACAGTTCCAATCAACCTTTATGGCGGATGTGAACATAGGCGCCAGTCCCGTCGCAATAACCAATTTTAGGTGTAGCGTGACGCAGTGAGGCGAGGGGCATATGACTGAACCTACGCAAGCATGCTTCAAGCGTTTATTCCGATGCGCCCTAAAGTTTGATTGGAACTATATCCAACGGACAACAAGTTTGGCGCGATCTGTACCATGGAAATATAAGCGGGTGAACTAAAAAAATAATAATATTGCTAATTTTATTATTGGAAATGTTTATCGGATTGTTTTCGTAAGGGTGTGTAATCCGGCTATAGTTTCGAAATTTATGGTGGTAGACGAAAGGAAGTGATGTCGAAAAATGTAGGGGTTTATGGAACATCGCATGATACAAAATTTTATAAAATCGGTTTGTAAGGTTCTTCGAAAAATCAAAAATGGCGGAAAAAGATGAAACTTTCCAATATTTCAGACAAAAAGTTGATTATTTCGAAATAGAAAGTCAATATCGAAAAAAATAACAAAAAAAAAAACTTCCAAAGCAAATAGTTTGAGAAAAGAAATTTTGAAATCGGTCGAAAACTGTGGCTGGACAGGTGCCCTTGTTATTGAATTATTACCGGGTTCCATTTCCAACCCGGGACAAATATTTGTGTGCATGAATTGATATATTTGTTCCGTGGCTGGGTGTGAAATATCTAGATGTGTATATAATATAAAGAATTTTTAAATGTGTATATCAGATGTCTGGTACCCATAATACAAGATTTGCGTAGTTTGGGACGTGTATGTATCGTGATAGCCCATAGCGCAACGAACCTGTCTCAAATTTGTAAGGGCATGGGGCTATGGTTCGAATCCGGTACATAACTATGACCGACTCCGTGCCTCGGAGAGCACGTTAAGCAGTCGGTCCCGTGTGCTGTCAATAGATGGCGGTCGGTACAATCCCCAACACGCAATGGAGCAGCTTGGTGAATTTTAGCTCCACGCCCCCTCCTCACCCTGGGGGAGGCCTAAGCACCTGCAGTGGGGTAAAAATGAGCTGATGAAGTGAAGAAGTGAAGTAAAGTAGATTGGGACTAGATGGCGCTGTGTGGGATGTTCCGGGTAATATTATTACGTATCAGTGGCGCCACCCAAATGGTGAAATCATTCATAGATGCTTGAGGCCTCGTGGTGAGTTCTATCCTTCACCAAACCACCCCAGTTATCCTATTTCGATTAAATTAAACCATCATACCATTTATTAACGTCTCTCCCTTGATACATAAATTATAAATTATACGTTATGTCTTTTATTTCACCCCTGAGACGTTACTACTCAAATGCCAATATTGGCCAAAATGACGACCGCTTAGCCAAGTGGGTAGCGGCCCTGCCTACGAAGCTGGAGGTCCCGGATTCGTATCCCAGGTCGAGTCAATATATGATGAATATCGATACTGTTACCGGGTCTTGCTTGTAATATGTATGTGGTGTCTTCGCTTGGTACCCAAAACACAAGCTAATGCTTAGTTTGGGGTAGTGGGTAGCGACCGTGCCTAAGAAGCTGGAGGTACCGGGTTCGAATCCCAGGTCGGGTCAGTATTTATATGATGAATATTGATACTGGTACCGGGTCTTGGTTGTTATATGTATGTGGTGTTTTCGCTTGGTACCCAAAACACAAGCTAATGCTTAGTTTGGGGCCTAGACGTTGTTGTCATGTATACGTTATTATTATTATTATTATATAGTGATTTGGTTTTTAAAAAACGTCTAAGTTTTTTGTTCAATCGGTTCCCTAAACGTTCTTATTCCATTCCATCCGTCCTTTTTGTTCCCCACTGTAGGGGTTTAGGCCTCCGTTCAAGATAAGGGCGCTTGGAGCTTAAATCCACTACGCTGCTCCAATGCGGATTGGCGAATTATAATAATGTTTATTTCTTAAAAACCAAATAAGTATACATTAAATATGACACAGTTTTTTTTTTATAAAATGTTTTATATAGGCTAAGTTACTCTAGAGTTATTCATTGACCCTAAAATGGGTCGAAACCTGTTCTTTAGCGTCAACAATACATTACAGAAGAATTATACAAAGCCAAAATTGGTGATACAGCGTCAACCTGTTAAACTGTTATGTTATTTATTACCAGTGAGTTTAATTTATTATTAAAAACGGTGTGTGTAAATTTGTGTGGAGATGAGAACTTTGTGTCATTTTTTTTTTAATTTATTTAGAAACAAACAGTCGTTTACATCTAGG
Source organism: Luffia ferchaultella (assembly GCA_949709985.1). Classification (NCBI taxonomy): domain Eukaryota; kingdom Metazoa; phylum Arthropoda; class Insecta; order Lepidoptera; family Psychidae; genus Luffia; species Luffia ferchaultella. Next base: position 8,167,157 of record OX453270.1, on the reverse strand, counting down.
TTCATACAGTTATATACTACTTAAATATGTACTTCAAGAAATATGACTTATAAGGCCTTCAATTTGGGTGTACGAAAGAGTTTGAAGCCACCCCGTTACTATTTTCTTACAGTCATACTTGTTAAGAGTAAAAATTTTAAAAACAGTATTAACTTTTTTATTAATTTGGAACGACCGGCGGATTGGAACGACCGCCATCTATTGACAGCAACCGGGACCGACTGCTCAACGTGCTCTCCGAGGCACGGAGTCAGTGATAGTTAATATATTTAAGTCCGAAAAAACTCCTCGGTACACGCCCAGATACGAACCACGGCCACGTGGCCTTATAAATTTGAAACAGGTTCGCCGCGCTCGGGCTATTACGACGATTATAAAACATTAATAATTAAACAATATAACAATTTCTGTATTACTAGTAAACAGAAAAATAAATGTACAGCTCAGATGTTTTACATTATGATTTATATTATTTATTAATAATTAATAATAACAATAGAATTATTAATACCTTGAATATCCCACACATCGCCGTTTAGTCTTAAGACAAAACAGAGCTTGTATTATGGGTACTAGACAGCCGATATACATGCTTAATTTTTTTGAAAATAATATATACATATATAAATATTTGACATTACAATAGACGTGGTCGTGCACACAAATATATGTCCGGGGCGGGAATCGAACATGCGGCTTTTGGTCCTACAGTAACATTTAAGGTCTCTAACCACTCTGCCGATCGGTCAGTCTTTAATTCTGTACCATTTTTGGTACATTTGGTACATTTCTGTTGCTATTTTCACAGCTATTTCACTTTAGAGTATAAAAAAACTGATTAAAAAGCAACTATAATGTGCATGAAATGCTGAAGGTAAAATAACGTATTTAATTAGATAAGGATTAATATCGTATCCTTGTAAATAGCTTTTTAAAAATCACTTTATATTTGATCATTTTTTAGACATCAAAATAGATATATAGTAAGCTATTCATAAGAGATAGACATATGCCACTGCGGACTTTTCTTTAGACCTATAAAAGAGAAACAATTCCTCCACACATTGTTTTGTTATATCTCAATAGGATTAGGTAGCTTTTTCGTTAAAAGCTCTCTGTCGGCTTGATTTTTTCCGACATCTTCAACAATCATCGTTATATTTCAACAAATTTACACAAAATATTAACTAATTATACACACAAACCATCCTCTTGAATCACTCGGTCAGTTGGTGACAAGCTTATGAAAATCCGTTTTGTATTTTTCGAATTCATCGTGTTCAGACGGACAGACAGACAGACGCCACAAAAGGACTTAATTTTATAATATGTAGTGATTTAACCTATTCTGAACTTTGGTGGTGATAGCCCAGAGTGCAACGAACCTCTCTCAAATTTATAAGGCCCCATAGGGCCATGGTTCGAATCCGGGCGTGTACCAATGAGTTCTTCTGACTTAAGTACACAATATCACTGACACCGTGCTTTGGAGGGCACGCTAAGCAGTCGGTCCCGGACGCTGTCAATAGATGGCGGTCGTTACAGTTCCCAACCCGCAGTGGAGCAGCGTGGTGGACTTAAGCTCCAAGTCCCCCTCCTCACCCTGGGGGAGGCCTAAGCCTCTGCAGTGGGGTAAAAATGGGCTGATGATGATGATGATGAACTATGGTGACTATTGATATATACGTAAAGATGTATATCTGGCGTGTGCAAATATTTGTATTTTAATTAAAATATCGCAGACTATTAATAAATAAAGTCCAATATGATGAAGACTTGAAGGTGCCTTTCATCTTTATATTTTATTTTAGGAAGAAATTTATTAAAATCTGTGATAAATGAACGTTTGAAGAATATTTTACAGTTGAATTTTATATTATTTATTGCTTAGACGACCGCTTAGTCTAATGGGTAACGACCCTGCCAATGAAGCTGGAGGTCCCGGGTTTGGGTTGTTATGTCTTGTGTGTGTGTGTCTTCGTGTGTCTTCACTAGGCACCCAAAACACAAGCTAATGCTTAGTCTGGTGTCTAGACGTTGTTGTGATGTATACGTTATTATTATTATTATTGCTATTATTTCTATTATACAGCATTACTTTTAATTGGACTACCAGCTTGGTCCGTTGGGGTTTTGTGGGTTTTGTTTAATATCCGTAGTCAGATCGCTTTGACAGCCAAGTAGTTAGAGACCCTAACTGCGGAGCCAAGGGTCGCGGGTTCGATTCCAGCTCGAGACAAATATTTGTGTGCATGAACATGTCTATTTGATCTGTGTCTGTGTGTAAAAAAGTATGTATATCACTTGTCTAGTCCCCATAATACAAGCATAATGCTTGTTTACTTAGGGACTACATGCCGCTGTGTGGGATGTCCCTGATATTATTATTATGTTAATATTATTAATATGACCCAGACTCACTGAAAATTGTCTAAATCGTCCTTTGTTTACTTTCAAAAATCGACTCATAGGTATCACACTCCTTGCTTATGTAGAAACCAGCAGTGTGGAAAAAAATATTTTTGGGAATTGTACCTAATTAAAATTAATATTTGTAAAAAAGATTGATTTACTTAATTTAACTTCTCAGCGAAGAATACTTTTCGGTGTCCGTGGGCAGATCAATCTAACAAAGGTTTTTTCCACAGATATTAAATAAACCTAATTACGGACACTATATCATAATCAGTAAGACCAAGGACACTGTTCAGTATCCATGTAGAGATCAATTTAACAAAGCGACCCGACTACGAATAATTAACGAGTCATTCTTCATCAGCCCATTTTTACCCCACTGCAGGGGCTTAGGCTTCCCCCAGGTTAAGGGGGGCATGGAGTTTAAATCCACCACGCTGCTCCACTGCGGGTTGGGGATTGTAACAACCGCCATCTATTGACAACGCCCGGGACGGACTACTTAACGTGCTCTCCGACGCACGGAGTCAATGACAGTTATGTACTTAAGTTAGATAAACTCATTGGTACACGCCTGGATTCGAACCATGGCCTTATGGTTTTATAAATTTGAGACAGGTTCGTTGCGCTTTGGGCTATCACGACACTAACGAGTCATTGTTAGTCCGTATATTTTGTGGTTCAAAATACGAATTTTCCACTTTATGGGGATAGTTTTTCTCTGCGTGGCTTTGAATTCGTGGCATCGCTATCTCCGCTTTGTTTCCGTTTCTTCTGAGTGACAGAAACGACAAAAGCAAATTCCCAAAAATACCTATAAAATACCCGCTCAAAACAGGTTGCGGGCCGTGACTGTTTCCACCCCTGAAATGTGTACGAATTGGAACCAAAATTTGCAGGGTCATTAAGAAAAAATGTCAGAGTGATACGTTGTGTTTTTTTTTAAATCGCATTAATATCAAATTTATGGCACATTATTTTCAAAAACGAAGAATCGACGGAAATCATGTTTCGAATTCGTAAAGAAAAAATGTCCTTAGAGTGACACGTTGTGTTTTTTTTTAATTCGCATCAATATTAAATTTACCGCTCATTATTTAAAAATAAAATCGACGTCGAAATCGAAAAATCGACAAAAATCATGTTTTTCAGGAATTAATTCTAAGACAACTAAACAAGATATCAAAAATACAAAAACATACCGCCCTGTGACAATATTTCTCTTATTACATAAATTTTTTCTGTAAATATTGATACAGAAATACAGCGGACACATGCGGAACCCTCTTTTTTGTATAAAAAGACCAACTCCTTAATTAACTGCGGAAAAAGAAATTTCAATTGAAAGTTTTCTTCTGTGTCCCTCAATTTACAAATAAATTGTTTTGTTTGTGTAATGACAGAACGTATAAATTGAAATGGTGGATTATATTTTACCGTTGCCTATCCCGCAGCCGTACTAGTTTTTAACCGACTACAGAAAGGAGGAGGTTCTATGTTCATTTTCTATCTTGTCTATGTCAATTGTATTCTATCCGCATATAAATACACACCCTTATACAACCATCGCAGGTTAACAACCTTCACACTCGATAATACCAACTGTATGATTAAGTCCTAAGAAAGGAAAACACTGATGCCTAGAATACAGGGTATCCTAGTTTAGGCATCAGCGACCTATCCAAATTGCTTAAATTATATGTTAGCTTAAGTTTCTTTTTTAGAAATAAATTATTATTATTATTGTTGTGGTTATTATTATTATTATTATTATTATATCTCGAAGTTATGATGTCATTAATTTTGAATGAAAATTATGATAGTTTGTTATTCCATAGAAACCTTCGACCAGTACAAAAAGCAAGACTGTATTTACTGATTATTCCTTAAACTAAGTATTTCTATAAAAAATCACGTCAATTTTAGGGTTCCGTACACCCGAGATGAGAAAACAAAATCCTTGCAGGATCACTCTAGTGTGTCTCTGTCAGTCTGTAACAACCCATTTTCTTCGGTTCTACTGGAAGAAAAAAAAATGAAATTCAGTACATATACATACAGAGTTTGGTTACTAATAAGTCACGTAGGTACAGCGTAAATAAACGAATTCGCATTTCGGGGGACGAATTTCAAATTTTTTTTTAAAGTACATCATATAGGTATGACATAAAGCAAACGAAAAGAATTATCATGAGAAATATTATTTTTTAATAATTTAAAAATTTATAGCTTAAAAACTATTAAGAAAATGGACAAAAATCAGGCTCTTGTCTCTGAATCTATTGAACCTAAAATATTGAATAACTACAAAAAATAGGGTCTCATTTATAATTTACGAGAAAATCTAAGTAATACACGATTTTTCATTTGAGGAATAAATTGGAAAATTAAATGAAAAACCTTTTGTTAATTGCGTGACCTGACATATTAAATGAAAAGTTTTAAGTGAGCAGATGGCGCAACCAAAAGTTACCTGATCAGAAGGACGAAAGTAGTACTTTTCGTGCCCGGGAATATATAGCTATGCAAGCCACGTTCCAATTTTTATACAGCAACTCTGTTAAATCGCGGCGTAAAATTGTAATTAACCAATATTATACACAATTTTGTAACACGACTTTATACTCATAATTTCTTTTAAATAAATTATCATTTAATTTGCAAAGGTTTAAGCTAAATATTTACCATCATCAATGATAAAAAATACTGGCTGGTAGAATGTCATAGAAAAAGAAACACGAAAAAGGCGAGAAAGCGGCAATTCGATTTTCAGTTGTTTTGTCGAGTGCAAATTAATTACGTATACAGATATTTATATAAAACGAGTTCATCAGATTCAGATATGGATTTAACGCGTTTATTTTACTCTTCTCATATTTGAAATGAAAAGCTTGAATGAAAAGCTCAGGGAAAAAACCTATTTAAGCACTAGAACTATTAACGTCCTCGCTACGCTCATGCGCCAAACCATCTCTTGCTTAAATAGGTCCCTTTCACGTCTTGTGTAACAACCTACTATTCTATAATTTAAAAATTTGTAATTTAAAAAAAATGAAAGACGACATACGAAAAACCCTTTTAGCTTCTAAACCGCTCCAACTAAAAACTAAAAAAAAAAAAATCGAAAAGTAGAGCCGCGCTAATAGTTAAAAGAAAAACACAAAGTTCTTGATAAATATGATATATTTACCAGTAGGCAAGTATCGATTCTAAGTCTAAAAATACATAATACATATTTTTGACATGTTAAAATCTATTTTTTTTATTTTACTCTAAATATGCAGTGGTTTTTCAATTTGACGTTCACTTAAAACACAATAGCTGCTGAAGAAAATGCCTTAATTATATGGCTTGCTACGTTAATTACTGACTGCCCTTTGTTAGCCAGACTTATCAAATTAAAAAAATATATATATACGGTAATCTAAGCGCGATCTTAGAATTTATTTAAAATAACTATTTAAAGGATATTTTGAAAACTATTTTTAATTTTTTTTACTGTTTAAAAATATAACAATTTCAATTTTAATCACGTCCGATCGTATGCAAAGTTGCAGATAAGTATTCTATCCCTCCATCAACCCATATTGGACATAGGCCTCTCCCAAGGTACGCAACACTCTTTCCTCTGCCATCTTCATCCAGCCATCGCCGGCAACTAGCTTCATATCATCGGTCCAGCGAGCCGGCGGGTTTCCCACACTACGTTTGCCGGTTCGTGGTCTCCACTCAAGACCCTTTCTTCCCCATCGTCCATCGGTTCTTCGGCAGATGTGGCCAGCCGACTGCCACTTCAGCTTACTTATCTTGCAGGCTATGTAGATCACCTTTGTTCTCTGGCGGATGACTTCATTTTTGATCTGCGATCTGAGACAAATATCACATAATTCAAATTAAACATTTAGGTCGTGATAGCCAGAGCGCAGCCAACCCGTTTAAAATTTATAAGGCCGTGTGGCTGTGGTTCGAATCCGGGCGTGTACCAATCCTCGCATGTTAAGTAGTCGGTCCCGGTTGCTCTCAAAAGATGGCGGTCGTTACAATCCACCAACCAGCATTGGAGCAGGTTGGTGGATTTAAGGGCCTCCTCACCCTGGTGGGAGGCCTAAACCCCTGCAATGGGGTATAACGGGGTGATAAAAAAAAACTTCTAAGTCATCATAAGCATCTAGTCATCTTCCCAGTAACTGTAGTGATTTATTTTTCTTTAAAGAATTTTATTTGTAAATGTAAAATTATTCACATAGGGAATGCTTTCACAACAAATTTAAATATAAAAGGCAGTCGATTTTTTATAAACAAAGTATGAATGTTTACAAAATAGAGCTTTTAATTCAAACAATTTTTTTTAAGAATCTGCGTTGAAACTAAAAGATTACCTGTGACTAACTTAAAAAAATGTTTTGTCAAAATTTTTTATCAAAATTTGATAAGAATTATGATTAGACCGATGAACCTGACCGATTGGCCAAATGGTTAGAGACACTAACCATTTGGCCATAAAAGAATATTTATGTATATATATCAGTTATCTAGTACTCCATAATACAAGCATAATACTTGCTTACTTTGGGACTAGATGGCGCTGTGTGGGCTGTCCCAGATATTATTATTATTACTAGCTAGTAATAATAATAATAATATAATAATAATAATGGCGGAGCCAAGGCTCGCGGGTTTGATTTAATATCTCGAAATATAAATATCGCGCGACCATACGGGACGACGCGACACGCGTGGTTAGGTTAGGTTATATGTATTGTTTCTTTACTTATTTAAATATTTATAGAATTGGAAATAAAATACTTTAAAAATACTTCAAGTAAGATGAACTTACGTCACATTTAAAGCGAATTAAATCCAATTCACATGTTCGATGCAACAAGCTGATATTACACTACGACAGAAAAAACATTACGGCTTATATGCTCTGCTACCCGTACGAAGCCGGGGCGGGTCGCTAGTGAATGATAAAAAAATTTGGGATTAAAAAGCTCTAATCCACTTAGTTTTTAGACAATGGTTTGTAGTTAATAGTACATACATAATACATTCTATATTTTTTGTTTACTTTAGCACATGACAAAAGAATGGTATTAACCAATCGCAGCACAGCAGAGTCTAAGAGGACCACCAATCATGGACAAGCGGACTTACTCTAAGCGTGAATGACATTTCGTTCGCTCATTTCGTGGTTTAATTTAAATTCGTAGTAACTTTGCTTCGAGATAATCGCAATACGTGTTCTGGATTTTAATCTTCACACTTTTTCACGCCGAGTTTAACCTCCCCGCTGACATGGTAATGTAATTTATGAACAGGCCATTCCAGGAGGCTATTAGATAGATTAATCTTCTTTAGGCCTTGGCTATATCGAAAGCGGTAGCGGGGGCGATGGATGGCATACATACGATAAAAAAAATCAAGTACGGATTGACCTCCAGTTTGTAGGTTTTCTGAGAAACACATTTTCATTCCATTCCATCAGCCCATTATACCCCACTACAGGAGCTTAGGCTTCCCCTAGGGTACGGGGGTTTGGAGCTTAAATCCACCACGCTGCTCCAATGCAGGTTGGCGGATTGTAACGACCGCAATCTATTGACAGCAACCGGGACCGACTGCTTAACGTGCTCTCCGAAGCACGGAGTCAGTGATAGTTATGTACTTAGAAAAACTCATTGGTACACGCCCGGATTCGGACCACGGCCACAATATGGGCTTATAAATTTGAAACAGGTTCGCTGCGCTCGGGTTATCACGATACATTATTTTTCACATTAAATCCTTTATTTTTCACCAAATAACTTTTTGGGTTTTTATTGAGGTGGGTGTGAAGGAATATCGCACTATGTGTGATTTTTATATAAAGATTTTTTATTTCCAGTTACAGTTAAAACATTATTCAAAACAGAATTAATTACTAACTAGTTTTCCGCCCTTAGTTTCGCCCGCGTAGACTATACATTTGAAGTGAAATAGATATGAACTCATACTAATGTATTCACTGGTCGGATTGGCACCAGACATTAGTTAAGGCTGGTTTAGACGTTCACAGCGGTTGCCATGCCAGCTGGTGGATTGATTGGTCGGTTGGTTGGTTGGTTGGTTGGTTGTTTGGCCAATCGGTTGAAGTATTTCGTTTAAACCTTGACGGATGCCACGCCAGTTGGTAGGTTGACTGGAACGTCACTGGCAATTGTGTTTTGCTAGCGACTGGCTAGCAGTAGTCCGATTATATAACGTCATCGGCAGGCGCCAGTGCGGTAAATGTACCGCCAGTTGCTGGCGCGCCAGTAGCTCACTGGCGTCTTCAGTAACTGGTAAAAACCGTTTATACAGTGTAACTCGTTGGCATCCAGTCACTGGCGACCTCTATTGGCACGCCTACTGGCAGCATCTAAATCAGGCTTTAGTAACGCGGGCAGCGAGCAGCGAGCGACTACGACCCTTCCTTCTACACATTTACATTTGCTACACATTTGCCGTTGTTGCGAACTACGCCCGCGCCGCGCCCCGATTTTTCTTCCGACATGATGTATTTTAATACTACAGTCAATACCCTAGGTTACCCATCGTTAACAGATGTGTACTCAAACCTGACCAGATAAAGTATTTCCGTACCAAATAAAGAATCATGTTGATAGGACTAGTGGTTTTCGAGTTGTAAGCACACAAACGTCGTGATAGCCCAGAGCGCAACGAACCTGTCTCAAATTTATAAGGCCCCATAGGGCCATGGTTCGAATCCGGGCGTGTACCAATGAGTTTTTCTGACTTAAGTACACAATATCACTGACACCGTGCTTCGGAGGGCACGTTAAGCAGTCGGTCCCGGACGCTGTCAATAGATGGCGGTCGTTACAGTTCCCAACCCACAGTGGAGCAGCGTGGTGGACTTAAGCTCCAAGCCCCCCTCCTCACCCTGGGGGAGGCCTAAGCCCCTGCAGTGGGGTAAAAATGGGCTGATGATGATGATGAAGCACACAAACAGACAGACGGACAGACAGAGGGACGAGAGATTGTATAAGAACCTGAATCAATTTTTTAATTATAGGATTTAGGTTTTAATTAAAAAAGAAAATTATTGCCCGGTTTATATTTATCCACAATTTATAATGAAGCGTTAGGAATCATAGAGCAAATTTTGATAGCAGCGTTTGATGTTAATACAGTCATAAATGTCACTTCACAGTCACGAAAATGTAAAATGCAGTTTCGCGGGGGTAAAAACTGGCGCGTGGGGACCTCGCGGACTGAAACTCACCATCTTGCACCAGCTAGCTGTAGTATGAGTGGTTAGACGGTAAACGCAGAAGAAAGCTTCTTGTCAATTCGTACTTTTACATCCGTTTGTGATGAATTTGGGATCAATTTTTTGAATTCAATGAAAAATTTTAAATGATATTTGTGGTAGTTTTTATTTTTATTTTTTTTGATAAAAATTCAATATAACTTGTTTAACTGTAACTTTAAGTGGTGTTTGAGAGTTACGCAAATGTCTTTTATACTATCGCATCTTAATACGAGTATTAAGTTTCAAGTCTCTACTCATTTTAAACACATCTCAAGAAAATAAACGTCTTTCTAGTATACACAATAATAATTTTATTTATATATTTTCTTCGTGAATTAAAAAAAAATTTAGTAGATACAGTTACAATCAAACTTTATGGAGGATCCGAATGTAGGCACAAGTCGCGTCGCAATAACCAGTTTTAGGTGTAGCGGGATGAGCGGAGCGAGGGGTATATGATTGTACCTGCGCAAGCACGCTTATAGCGTCGCATTCCGATTCACCATAAAGTTTGAGGCGAACTATGCTCATATTGAAAAACTGGGTCCAAAAAACGAATTAGAAATATTGCAAGATTTACGTAGAGTTATTAATATTGAGACGTAAAAGGACGATAAAAGCAATATTGTACTATTTAATACGATAGGACCGATTTCGAACTAAACGAGGATTTTATAGTTAAGAGGAGTGTGTAGTGGCAAATATCCATACAAATGACGTTAACGGTTGCATCCCATAAACCTTAACCGATTGGCGCAAAAAAAATATATGTAGTATTTAGATCAGCAAAGACAAGATTTAAACAGTCTTGATTTCTTTAAATATTTTGATGCATTATAAGAAAAAGAACTTAAGTGCGCGGGGTTTATTCTTCGAAATCATTACATTTTTACATGTGATTGTATACGCGGTTTATAAGATAGTCCTGTACTATATGTATGAATTCGGTTGGCTGCCATTAGATGGCAGTAATTAATATAAGCTACATCACGCTATCAAAATTTCTTTTAATTATATATAGTTCGGAATGCATATTTATGGAATATACTTGAATACCGTTCCGTTAGCCGGCCAAATAGCCGCGCTAAACCCCCCCGAGGATCCCTCCTCTTCGCCCTAAGCGAACTCACTACCACGATCCTCGTATAAAACCCGACATAGACGCAGACTAGGCGCGCGCGTTCTGCACTATAGGCCTACTGGCCCACCCCCTCCATCACCTGCCGCTCAAGGCAGTTGATTTGCTCAGCGTTTTTTGGCGCAGCTCACAGATTTTACACCTCCTTCGACTTCACTGGACCCTTCTGGTTCCAGTCTAATTTCCAATTTTCGCATAGCTTGAGCTTCCCGCTCGCCCCAAAGCGCCCGTTTACGCGTGAAAGCCCCGTGGCTGACAGTAAGAAGTCAGGGAGAGGAGTTTAGGGGGTTTCAGCCCCCCACTACCCGCAGATCAAAACGCTGCGGGTGTTGTCTGGGAAAAGATTCTCCTCTTCCGAGAAAAAAAAAATTTGGAATATACTGAAATTTACATTGTAAGAGGATATCGTTGTTTTGCTGTGGATAGTGAACCCATCCCCATTTTTCCTCGAATTCCTGGATACGGTCGTGTTCAGTGATAAAAAATTAAAAGAAATCAAAAATAAATCCTGCGCGTTAAAGATTTTTTTTCTTATGATGTATCAAAATATTTAAAAAATTTAAAATGTATAAACTTATTTTTTGCTGTTCTGAATACCATATGATTTTTTTGCGACAATCGGTTAAGGTTTAATGGGGTGCAACCGTTAACGCAGTTTTTATGGAAAATTACGACTACACACTCCTCTTAAGTCGCTGTCTCGTGTCGTTTCGATGACATCTTAAGTTGTTGGTATAGCTAAAGTACTTTTCAATTAGGTGAGCAAATGTTCTGCGAAGTCACGCTACGTTTGAGGCACACAAAATGTGTCGCGTGGCGTTTAATCGACTACCTATTTCTTTTGTTGATATAAGCTGATCCGGGAGTCCGTGAAGGTTAGACCTTACCTTATAAAATAAAACAATCGTAAAGTTTATATAAAATTGATAGTAAAAAGTTGTATGGCTTATACGTAAGCTCATGAAGGTGGTATCACAGCTTTTGTGTTTGAAGTTTCTTAACACTTTCAGCCATGAATCTAGGAACACCCGGACGCAGCATCGCGAACCAATTACTGATGCACACCTAGGACATGTACTAATATATTTTTTTCTAACTTATGTACATAACTATCACTGACTCTGAGAGCACCCGTCGGTCCCGGTTGCTGTCAATAGATGGCAGTCGTTAAAATCCACCAACCCGCATTAGAGCACCGTAGTGGATTAAGCTCTAAGCTTCCTCATCCCGAGAGGAGGCTTAAGCCCTTGCAGTGAGGGTAATAATGGGCTGATGGTATGGCATAGTATGGAGCCCTCTGAGTGCCATTGAACTGCACTTCACTTCATCAGCCCATTTTTACCCCAATGCAGGGGCTTAGGCCTCCCACAGAGTGAGAAGGGGGGCTTGGAACTTAAATCCACGTTCAGCTACGCTGCTCCAGTGCGGGTTGGGGACTGTAACGACCGCCAACTATTGACAACGTCCGGGACAGACTGCTTAACGTGCTCTCCGAAGCACGGAGTCAGTGATAGTTATGTACTTAAGTCAGAAACACTCATTGGTACACGCCCGGATTCGAACCATGGCCCTATGGGACCTTATAAATTTGAGACAGGGTCGTTGCGCTTTGTGCTATCACGACACTACCGTGCCATTGAACAATATAATATAATAACATGCATTAGAAAACCGGGCGTTTCGTAACCTGGATTTTATTCGACCGGACATCACTAATTAAAACCGAACGGTCCGGTGTAAAACCGCACATCTGGCAACGCTGCAGTCAGTACGCTACTCACGCATACGTGGCCGCCATTGCAGTGCTTCATTGGTTGTTAAATGATGCCTGTGCTTTTAGCATCTGAACGTCCATAACTTGCAAAATATGCAGCGTGCCAACAACAACGAGACGACGCTGATGAAAATTTTCATACATATTTTATTCATTGGTCCCGGGTTCGATTTCCGCCCGGGACAAATATTTGTGTGCATAAACATGTTTGTATGTTCCGTGTCTGGGTGTGAAATATTTATATACGTGTTATATGCCCTGTGTTACCGAACCACGGGGTCTTAGTCGCACGGACGGAAAGAGGCCTGATGGTTTGACCCTGGTGCCTAGGAAAAAAGGGAGGTGCTTATTATGGGACGCAACTTGCGTCAGCAATTTCGCTCTCTCCCACCTCAACTCAACAATGCGTGTGGCAGGGGCGGCCGCTGAGTCCGCGGCCCGTCTGAAACAAAATAAATACTCAAACTTGGAAAAACCCTATATTTTTATATTTTATATATGACGACCGCTTAGCCTAGTGGGTAGTGACCCTGCCTACGGGGCTAGAGGTCCCAGGTTCGAATCCCAGGTCGGGTCAGTATTAATATGATGAATATTGATACTGGTACCGGGTCTTGGTTGTTATATATTAAAAAAAAAAAATATTTATATAAGTATATATTATAAAGAATATTTACGTATGTATATCAGTTGTCTAGTAACCCATAACACAAGCATAATACTTGCTTACTTTGGGACTAGATGGCGCTGTGTGGGAAGTCCCATGTATTATTATTATTATTATTATTATTATTTTTGTTCCTTTTGCTGTGTTGACCACGGGCTGTTGGAGCCTCGAGACCAGAAATTTAATTAAGAGCATCGATCTCCGACTTAAGGAGAAGGGGTGTGACCCTCGCTCGGGGTCGTTTCTGATGCAGAAACTCGCCATAGCGATCCAGCGCGGTAATGCCGCCAGCGTTATGGGTACCTTCGCATCAGGTTCGCCAGGGACTGGTTATTTTTAGCTTTTAACATTGTATATATGGACTTTATATTTGTAGATTACAACCTCTTAAGACTTGATTTAAGTATGTAATTACTTATAATAAATTAAATTATCTTTTATAACTGCTCTAAAGCAATTATTTTAATTATGAATATCGATATTTGTAATGGATACTATTTAATCGTCGCTAATCGCATTCTAAAAAAGAAATATTTATGTATATAAAAATAATAATAAAGTATACATGACAACAACGTCTACGCCCCAAACTAAGCATTAGCTTGTATTTTGGGTACCAAGCGAAGACACCACATACATATAACAACCAAGACCCGGTACCAGTATCAATATTCATCATATAAATACTGACCCGACTTATGATTCGAACCCGGGACCTCCAGCTTCATAGTTATTTATATAAATATCAGTTGTCTAGTAACCCATAACACAAGCAATAATATCGCTTTCTTTAGGACTAGACGACGCTGTCTGGGATGTCCCTAATTATTGTTATTATACGAGTGTTTGTTAATTAAAATTATGTTTTAGGGCAAATTGATGAGCATTATGGTAATATAGTTGGTTTTTTGATCCGAATTATGGCAACCCCGATACAAGCTTGCTACCAATGTAGGCAGTTTGTGTATTTTTCTTATATTGCACTGTAGTAAAGAATGCGTTTAAACTTTTACAATTAAATCCAATTAAACACTTATAAAAATTGGTAATTTGATACTTAAGTTGTAACAAATTTTATTAATACATAAGTAAACAATCCTCGAATAATTTGTGTAGAGCGATTCAGCCAGAATTTGAATTCCAAACTTGCTAAAACTTTTCGCATAGTTCTCGAAACTCTCGGACATTTATTCGAATAATCATTTCCAAATAATTCATCGTTGGACCCAGTTGGATCTTTTAAATAAGAAATTCCATTAGGGCGATTGTACTAGGACGTAGGTACCGCTGGCACTTTATAATAAGTAGTTTTTTTTATACATGGGACTTCCCACACAGCGTCATCTAGTCCCAAAGTAAGCAAGTATCATGCTTGTGTTATGGGTTACTAGACAACTGATATACATACTTAAACATTCTTTATAATATATACATGTATAAATAATTTTTTTTATATATATAACAACCAAGACCCGGTACCAGTATCAATATTCATCATATTAATACTGACCCGACCTGGGATTCGAACCCGGGACCTCTAGCCCCGTAGGCAGGGTCGCTACCCACTAGGCTAAGCAGTCGTCAAAAGCGATCGTCGTTTGTTTTCCCAAAGATTTTTTTTTTTTTTAAACTTAACGTAGAAGTTTGCTTTGACCTAAATTTTACAAATACCATTTTGGAGATGATTAGAGGAAATGTAGAAGTAGATGGTTTTTCTTTAATATGTGAATTGTTTTTTCTATAATTGTTAATTCTAAGCCAAATCTGTTAATGGCCTTTCTATGTTGTATTTAATAACTTAACTTTGATTTTTGGCTGTAGATTTTGTTAAATAAATAAAATTATAATTGTTTATGACGCTTTTATCCTTCGTGGGAAAAAAATTGGGAATTCGTTGTTTTTCAACGATTTATTTTTATTTAGCGCAAAAGTTCGAAAGGGCTTTGACCTCTAGTTTTAAAAGGTTTTTTTTTCTTTAAGTATATTAGACACTTTTATTTCATGGGGGTAAAAAAATCCGGATTTCATTGTGTTTTAACATTTTTTTTTTAAAGTTAGTACAAAAGTTAGCTTTGGCCTCTAGTTTTACAAATACCATTTTGGAGGTGATTGGAGGAAATGTAGGGATTTGAGATTTTTTCTTTAATTATAATTTTTAAGACGCTTTTATCTCACGTAAGCAAAAATTTAAAATTTCGTTGTTTACCAAAGATTTTTTTAGAAATTAAGCACAGAAGTTTGCTTTGACCTCTAGTTTTACAAATACCATTTTGCGGGTGATTGGAGGAACTGGAATATCTTCAACCTGAAAGTCATTTGATAATAAAATTTGCGGTAGGTATTCACCAGTTACTACTTTTGACTTGTTTGCGCAATTACTTCACCGTTCGTTCGTTTATACAACGAATTCCGTGGTCGTGACTGAACTGTTAAGCTTTAAAAGAAAATTATCATGACCATTCGACTGACTGATTGGCCGAGTGGTTAAAGACCCTAATTGCGGAGCCAAAAGTCACGAGTTCGATTCCTGCCCGGGACAAATATTTGTGTGCATGAACATGTCTATTTGTTCCGTGTTTAAATGTAAAAATTATGTATATGCATATATTACATAAAAAAAGAATATGGAAGTATCTATATCAATTGTCTAGTAACCTATAACACAAGCATAATACTTGCTTACTTTGGGACTAGATGGCGCTGTGTGGAATGTCCCGTGTATTATTATTAATCTCAAATGCAAAGAAAACTTTGCCAGGTGAGTATCCCTTGATTAACTCTGAGATATATTTCGGGTTTCCGCTGAGGACGTGGCTGATCGACGATGCCGCCGTCCTTTTACTAATTGTAAGACAACACGAATAGGCAAGGAAGGGTTACAAAAGGGTCATGTATTTGTCCGCAGTTAAAATACACCAATTCAGGCAACTAGTGGAAACATTTATTTTTTAACTAGTATTTGATCCATAGAGATAAATAATAATAATAATAAAGTATACATCACAACAACGTCTAAGCCCCAAACTAAGCATTAGCTTGTGTTTTGGGTACCAAGCGAAGACACCACATACATATAACAACCAAGACCCGGTGCCAGTATGAATATTTATCATGTAAATACTGACTCGACCTGGGATTCAAATCCGGGACATTCAGCTTCGTAGGCAGGGTCGTTACCCACTAGGCTAAGCGGTCGTCGATATAAAATAGAATAAAGTAGGAAAGACAGCCCGAAAAGTGTGCCTCAACAGAAGGAGACAGACAATTAGTGTATCTCGATTTATATATAATTATACTAAGTCTATCTCTTTCTATTTTGAGCGTCCGCAGTTAATAACAGGTTGATAGCTGTGATTGCTGTCTGTTAAATGAGAGTCTTAAATGCACATGCGGCTTAAAAGTAAAATAGCTACTGAGTGATTGGCTGAGTGGTTGGAGACTCTAACTGCAAAGCCAAGAGTCGCGGTTTCGAATCCCGCCCGGGACAAATATTATGTGCATGGCCATGTCTATTTGTTCAGTGTGTGGTTGTAAAATATCTATATACAAGATGAGATTTTAGTCACGAGCCAAAATTTTTCTAGACGTTAGGTATCACCAGTAGACCTCATTACGTAAATAAAAATATAGTTCAAATATTCATATTCAATAATTATATCCTAAATATTTTTTAACAAAATTTGGCTACCTCCTACTTACATACGAAAGGGCGGGGCATGGGGCATGTGGGCGTGGCGCGTGCACGTGCACTAGCGCCCTCATGAACAGTGACTAGTAATATTGGTAGTTTTGGGAAAGGTTTACGTAGTCTTAACTGAATATTTTCCTATTGAGCGATACTAAAAAGAAACAAGACGGCCAACGGATTTTTATCAAAAGTCAATATATTAAAATTTGGCTGGTCATTAAAACCTCATCCTGTATATTACATAGCATATATTATTTTAAAAAAATGAATAAAGTGGATAGATAAAGACAGATAAGAGTTAGAAGTTTTAGGGCTGTGCTAAGGGTATGGCTTAGGTATTACATAATATTTCTTATAATTTAATGAAATTAAAATTTGAAAGTTAATAAGACAGTATCTACGCGAATATTTACCAAGTTATCGGTTGTAAGCGAACTCGAATAAATCGAAATAACTAGCTTTCATTTATTTTAGTTTGTCCATCTAGAACTGAAAATAATACTAAAACAGTTTCAAAGTGGCAAAACAGGCGTATGATTATTCGAAAGCTCTAATTTGGAACATGTCAGTACATATTGTTACGCTGAATTTACTATATTTATCTTCCAATTTGCATTGTCGAGTGAACGTTCCATTTCACTTCAGTAATTCAATAACGCTTCAATCAATTCTATCTGAGAGTAGGTACATATTATTTACGACATCTTCTGCGTCAATATATTTATTGATAGAAGAATAATATCTAAAACTACGAATTTCATTTATTGGTCTATTGGTATTTATTGGTCTAAGACTGACCGGTTGGCCTAGTGGTTAGCGACCCTAACTGCGGAGCCGAGGGTCGCGGGTTCGATTCCCGCCCGAGACAAATATTTGTGAGCATGAACATGTCTATTTGTTCCGTGTCTGGGTGTAAAAGTATTTATATATGTATATATTATACAAAAAAAAAGAATATTTAAGTATGTCTGTCAGTTGTCTAGTACCTCATAATACAAGCATAATACTTGCTTACTTTGGGACTAGATGGCGCTGTGTGGGATGTCCCAGATATTATTATTATTATCTATAGATACTAATATTAAGGAGAGAAAAGATTTGATTTTTTTAAACTGAAAACTACTTTAGCTCCGTTGGGCACTGTTTGGTAGGGGAAAATAATAATAATATCTGGGACCTTCCATACAGCGCCATCTAGTCCCAAAGTAAGCAAGTATTATGCTTGTATTATGGGATACTAGACAACTGATATACATGCACACAAATATTTGTTCCGGGCGGAAATCGAATCCGCGATCGTCGGCTCCACAGTTAGGGTCTCTAACCACTCCGCCAACCGGTCAGTCAAAATCTTACGGGTTCGCGTCACGACATGCTTATTTAATTGTAGAATCGTATAGAAATAAATATACTAATGTTTTTAAGATGGAAAATAAATAACAGAACATAATTAAAAAATTTTGTATTTATTTTCTAATATTTTAACCTCGCTCTTTAAATCGCAGGCCCATCGTGTTGGTACTCAAACTTGATGTTTTGATGAGATCTATGTGACCACGTGACCAAATTTTTAAAAGCTTATATTTCGAAGCCATCAATCGCAGACCTATCGTGTTCGTACTTACCTATATACGCTTGATGTTTTTTGTTTGTTACAGATAAACTCATAAACGACTTAACTGATTTTAAAATTCTTTCTCCTATAGAAAGTTCGGTACAAACGCCGGTTTACGAATATTTAGCGTGAGACACACGTGCAGAGATATCGACACAGCGTAGCTACGAACAAATATCTTTTTTGTTCATAGCTTCGCATAAACAAATTTATTAAACACACGTAAACTTCTGTGACATTTTAATACCTTTTTTATAAATTAACTAAACCTTTTCTTTCTGCTCTACCGGTAGTAGAAGAGACCGTGGGAGATCGACCTTCACCGATCTGATAACCAGATGAGACATATTTTTTATCGAATATAATTTATAAACAAATATGCCTATAATTACTTGCCTATCTGAAAGTGCTCATGGCTATTTTTAATTAAATTAACTTTAATCGATTTTTTTTCATCACTTTCATTCTTTTGATAACCAAATGAATTTTATTTCACTGTTAGTTTTTAACACATAGAATATGTCTCAGTAGGCTTGCCTACTCATTTTTGTGTATAGCTACCTGGCAAGCCGATGTGAACAGGTAAGTCAATATAGGTGACTCCATCGTTCTGCTAACTTATCGAAAGTTATATCAAATTTTAGATTATTTTATTACAAAATCAGTCATATAGACTTGCCTGCAAAAAATCATACTTAAAGCACTGTTGCCTAGCTAAAAACTTTTACAGTTTTAGCCATCTGATAGGTGCGAGAGAGAAAGTAGAGCGTCCGAAGTCCGTGTGGTAGAACAGGACACAACATAGCAGCTGCAAGCTACCTGACCGTTGAATGTATCCGAGTGCGCATGCTCGTGTATAGTCGAAAATCATTTATTAGTGTTATTATTATTATTATTAACTCAAAAATTTTACGAACCATTTATGTCAATTCTATGTGGCTTCATGCGACTGATCAAGATTGACTGACATGAATAATCTTAACTAAGTCTGGACATGGCCTATATTTATTTTCAAACAAGCATTCCACCTGCGGCTAGCTCGCGTGGACTACACAGTTGTACTGACACCGCTATAATTTTTGCACAGATATAGTTTATAAGTTGAATAGTGACATATGCTACTTTTTATCCCGGAAAAAGGAGTCCCGGTACAACTGTGTAGTCCACGCGAGCGGAGCCACGGGTGAAAAGTTAGTAGTTGACATTAATTATGTTCCCTTGGAAGATGAAGAGATGGAAAATATACAAAAAATTTTAGAATGCTCCCGTATTTTTAACTTCATAAGGATATAGCTTGAAATTGGTCGAATTTAAATTAAAAAAAAATATTTATCCTGATGGATAGCGAATAGGAAAACTTTTTATAGTGCAGTCCGTTCTCCAAGATAATTTTTTTTGATAGGATACCGTTCGACGTTGGTTGCATTTAAATTTGAAAAAAAAAACATATCCCTATGGGTTGAAAGTAGAGGAACTTTATACAGAACAATCTGATTTGGGTGTTTTTTTTTATTTTTATATAGTACATATACCTCGAAGTTAACGACGAACAAATTAAACAGACGAAAAAGGAAATTGAAAAGCAAATATAAAAAAATATATAATACAAAAAAAATTACCTACGAAAAAAGAACTGAAAAGGAAAAAAAATACCTTTTTTAGTATAAGTAACTGAACTCCTAGACTAATTAACACAAGTAACAGAGATTTATTTTAATTTTAAATTCTCACTTTGTGGGTTGTATTGCTACACAAACCTTAATTTTTTGCGTGAAAATGTTTTTCGTGGTCCCAGGTATAATTTAAGAAGAACACTTGACAGTTTTTTTTGTTCGAACTACTTTTTAGAGCTTCTTAATATTTACACGACGACGTACAAATATCTTGTTTAATCCTTTGCGTTGCGAAGTTAGGACTAATTTTTTGGTTGCGCGGAGTACACGGAGTATACAGGCCCTTCATCGACCCTCATCCCCTACTCGATGACGTAACTCTTCTTCACTTCACTTCATCAGCCCATTTTTACCCCAATGTAGGGACTTACGCCTCCCCAGGATGAGGGGGACTTGGAGCTTAAATCCACCACGCTGCTCCACTGCGGGTTGGGGATGGTAACGACCGCCATCTATTGACAGCGCCCGGGACCGACTGCTTAACTTGCTCTCCAAGGCACGGAGTCAGTGATAGTTATGTACTTAAGTCAGAACTCTACTATGTACTACTATGTACTACTATGCACTACTATGTACTACTATGTACTACTATGTACTACTATGTACTACTATGTACTACTATATACTACTATGTACTACTATGTACTACTATGTACTACTATGTACTACTATGTACTACTATGTACTACTATGTACTACTATGTACTACTATATACTACTGTGTACTATGGACGTAACTCTATTATGGCGTTATTGCACTAACAGATATAGAACACTGTCTATTTTCAAAATATGTACATTTTTTGGCGGTATCGACCATGCTTCACGAGATATGTTAAGTTCATGACGACAACAAAAGCGTTTCATCGCTAATTCTGGTAAGACTTTCGATTAGAAACCTTTTTATAAAACGTTTTGACGTTAAAAATACCACCATAAGACACGCAATAAAACTGTCTAACAACCAACAGTTTTATTTATCGTTTTACCTACAAATTAGTCAATATTTACTACAAAAAAGAAACCTATTTTAAATGCATGATCAAATAAGTGAAAAATATTTCACAACGTTATTGGATTTTTTGAACTCTTTAGGTATAGATGTCGCGTAGCATCTCTCCGTCCAATTTTAGCGAGAACCGGACCTTAACTGATTATAATTTAATGAATGTCAGTTAATTGGTTCGGGTTGTGAAATTTCTATCCTACATGAATATTGGTACGTAGGAATGCACGTAGGAATGGAGCATTAACATATTTAGCGGACTTATAAATAGGTATATGTATGCATAATATAAATAAGGGTATTGACCGCTTATACTAAAGTCCAAATCATTGACCCCGATGTCGCAATATTTTCCAATCATTTTTAACCTTCATTTATTTTTATTGAAAAACAATATTTCTGCCAGCTCAGTACACGTACGGCCCAAATACTTTGGACTCTCGAATGACACCAAACGTTTTCTGATTGGACAAAAACAGAAAATTGTCGAAACACGTCAGACCGATCAAAGAACGAAACGCGAGTTCTTAAAACGTATAAAATACCTAGCAACAACCGCCTTCCCGTCGCAAGGGTAAAAAAAAAATTAAATCCTTACCAGTAGAAAGACCACCGCACTCAGGTACGCAAGTTCCTGTCCAGACTTGTGTCCTTATAATACTGTAAATAGTTTTTGTATAAAATCATTTTTTTTTTACTACAACATCTACTGGTCGGCGAGGCACGGCTGAGGACACGACAACCTTCCCATATTTCTACAAGTGATAGAGTCAGACAGATGTCAAATTTCATAGGAAGTATAAACCCATTACTTTCTTACCCCTATATATATGCATATGCGTATGTATATGTTACCTCTTACAGCTAACACCCTATCAAATTTTATTAAAGAAGGTGTCGATGGATTCGTATTATGTGAGGGTGTGTAAAACGATATAAAACGTTAATAAAACTTGTATATGGCAGACGGTATATGCCATAATGTATTGAGCAACAGACACGTGCTTTGCTTCTTTGAAATTATAAACTAGCGACCGCCTGCGGCTCCGCCCGCGTAAACAACATGTTTGTACATTGGTGCTTTATGAACATTGAATGTACGTTCGCAAGAAAAGGAAAGTACATTTATAAAGAAACGTCACATCTTAAGAAGATTATGTAATGGCATTCCGTACAAAGAGCGTTAACGGTTGCACCCCATTAAACCTTAACCGATTGGCACAAAAAAATATATGGTATTCAAATCAACAAAAACTAAATTTATACCTTTTTCATTTTTTAAATATTTTGATACACCATAAAAAAAACTGAAATGCGCACGATTTTTTATTTCGAAATTGTTTAATTTTTCGCAACATGTTCAACATGAAACTAATTGGATTTTCACAACGTCTCATGGAAATTCATAGTTTTTCGATTTTTTTTTAAATTTTCACTACATACTGTTACGAACAGATAGAGTAACGACCGCCATCTAGCGTCAACAAGTAAAACCACTTTGTAGAAGGGTTTTACAACAAGGACAACACGAAACCCCCTACTCAATACTAGATGGCGTTAGAGGAAAGAATGTTCTAGAATTGTCCAACCCAGTCGTTTGCGTTCGCGCGAGTGAAGTGATTTCTAGAATACTCTCGAGGCTCGTTACGACCTATATAAATAGCCGCAGGAAGACGAGCCAGTCCAGTTCAGTTTTTGGGCTACTTTCGAGGCGACTTCGAAGCGAAACTAGTGATACAAGTGAAACCTACGACTTGGCTACGAGCTAGGAACATCGTTAGTGCTTAGTGTTTGGACTTAGTGCTTTGTGTTGGACCTAGTGTTAGTGAATAAATTCTTCAAAAGAGTCAGCAGGTCTTTCTCTCCAAATTCTTCGAACCCTAACACGTAACAATATTGTGAAAATTAGTTTGACGTCTCGCCAACACCTGGAGCTGCCTAATAAAGCCAAGTAAAGATGGGATCATCGGTAAAGCCTGGACGCACGACGGAAATTCGTAGTTTTTTTTTTTATTCCAAGTTTATATATGTGTATGAAAAATAGCTTAAATTTAACGGCTTAGCCACCGACGCTACCGCTACCGGAAGAAATATTTGTACGTAAACATAAATATTGTGATGCATGTCGTGATAGCCGAGTGGTAACGAGTTCTCTTCTTGTTTAGAAGGCCGTGGTTCGAATCCCAGGGCATGTACTAGTAAGTTTTTTTTTAACTTCTGATGCTGTGCTTCGGAGAGCAGGTTAAGCCGTCGGCCCCGGTTACCGTTAATAGATGGCAGTCGTGGTGGATTAAGCTCCAAGCCACCTCATCCAGGGGGAGGCCTAAGCCCTTGCAGTGGAGCGTCAATGGGCTGATGGTATGGTGTAAATATTATACCATTCACGATTCGACAGATCGAAAGAATTGACAATTTCAAGTGTTTTTAATAAGTTTCTGTGAATGCTATAAATCCAGGCAGCTCCATCGTTCAAATAACTTCGGATGTAAAATAAGCTCAGAAATTTTATTCTATAGTATAATAAAGCGTTTTGTACACCGACGGCGTATTTCGAGCACTGGTACGGACATAGAGCTGCGTTTAAACAAAACGTTCATTCTTCTTTCAGGTAACTTGGTTTTGAATAGTTTACTGTGACAGACGTACATTCTTGAATATGGATTTAGAACATTCTGAAGAAGGGTTTCGCTTTTAACCTTTAAGTATTGACGTCATTATTAGGGTTCCATACCCAAGGCGTACCAACAGAAACCCTATTACTAAGGCTCCGCTGTCCGTCCGTCCGTCTGTCATAGGGCTGTATTATCTGCACCGTAATAGGTACCTAGGCACATGAAATTTTCACAGTGTGCACTACCGTAGCCGTTATAACAAGAAATGACAAAAGTAAGATAAAGTTAAAAGTCAAAGGTTGTCCCATACAAGAAACGTGTTTTTAACTTCCCGCTATCCAAGGGAAGTTATTGATTTGGGTCCGATTTCCGAAAATCGAGTTTTCATCAGATGTCCACGTTTTGAGGTCTTGGGAAGCCATTCTGACCATTTTCGGCTGGACGTTTGTATGTGTGTGTGTGTATGTATTTTTTTTGTCGTACGATATCTTGAGAACGGATTGACCAATTAATATGGTTCGGCGTTCGAAAGTGTTTATCGTGACATAGATCTGATTAGATTTTGAAGACAATCGGTCGAGCTGTTTCAAAAATATTAAAAAAAAAAATCAAAAAAAAATTTTTTTGGCGTTTTTTTTAGATAACTTTGAGTCTTTCCAACCGATATATTAAATTTTCTCTACGTTTTTTGTGTATAAAAAACTGCATTGAATACCTACTATCAAAAAATTAAAATCAAACGACGCGTTCAAAAAATACCACAGTTTATAAATTTTCGAAAAAGTGTTTTTTTTAACATAAATTTGAGATTTTATGTCCAATCGATTTTTTATTTCATACAAAATTTATGCTTACAAAATTTCATAGAATGCCGTAAATTGCATTGAAATCAAACGAAGCGTTCGAAAGATATCGCAGTTCAAAAATATCCAAAATAATGTTTTCTTTGAATATGTCCCTGGTTTTTGAGCTCGAAAAACTCATTTATAGAAATTCTATTTTTGAGCTCGGAGAGTTCAGAAAATTAATATTGTGAACTCGAAGAGCTCAAAAAACCATGAACATCGATATTTTGAGCTTGAGCAATAGCTTTCAAGCTCAATAGCTTTCTAATAGGGATATTTTCGAGCGCTTTGATCTCGAAAATAGCGCTAAGTTTCAGGGATGGCCTGCAGGATTAACCAATGTTTTTCAACGTTTTTGGTAATTATTGGTTGTGAGATCATTCCGTACAGTTGAAATTTTCATGAAGGATGTACTACTATGGGCACTATAACAACAAATAAAAAAAATAAAAGAAATTTAAAAATAAGGGAGGGTCCTTATAGAAGAAACGTGAATATTTATATTGTGTGTTGGTACGGAACCCTTCGTGTGCGGTCGGTTTTTTAACACTACTCTGGACGTGAAGCCTCACAGGCTCCTATCCTATGTAATTATTTGAACATAATGACTCCGAATAAATTTAAAATCATATATTAATTAAAATAGGGATCGCGAATAAAAAATCGTGTTTAAATTATTATTTTAATTATGAAGAAAAGAAAAGTATTGAAAAATCAGCAACTACATTTTTCAGTTTTCTTTGACTTATGCTTAATTTTTATCAATTTAAAGTTTACTCTATCTTAAAAGTAAAATAAACGTTTTTACCTTAAATTTTTATGATTTTCATAAGGAGCTCGTTTTTTGTTAAGAAGGTCGTTGTTCGAACCCCAGGGCAATGAGTTTCCCAATTAGTTTTTCTGACGTATTAACATAACTATCACTGACTCACTGAAAGCACGTTAAGCCGTCGATCTCAGTCGCTATCATAGCACTCGTTAAAATCCACCAACCCGCACTAGAGTAGCGTGGTGGATTAAGCTCCAAGCACCCTCGTTCTGAGGGGAAGCCGAAGCCCCTGCAGTGGGGTATAATGGGCTGACATGAATCTTAAATTTGAATAAACAAAATAGCCGCTTTTGACAACCAAAATTTTTAAAATCTGACAACAGAAGTAATGTCTGATAGACTTCAGTAAATTTTTTTAGGAATGTGACTCACGTGTCACACTTGTGAGGGTCAACGACCCAACCTTCTCCTTCACTGGTCATTTTGCTACTTACACTAAAGCTATACAATACAATACAGCCGTTGAAGCATGGATAATGGGGGAAGGGGTAAAGGGAGTAATGGCGGTCAGTTAAGAACTTTTTTGAATAAAACTCAAATTATAGATCACAGCTTTATTATGAACATAACATATAACATAACACCTCACAGGTTCACAGGATTTTCACCCTTAAAGGTTCATAAATAGTAGCTGTTTTCAATGACAAATAAATAATCACCTTAGTCCTTAAAATTAATTTTATGAAATTTTTACAATTAGACGAGATGAAATCGTAGAGAATATGCCTACGTCTAATAGGATTAATTAACTTTCCCCAACTATTGATTGCTCGGAAGCCATAATGTGGACGTACCGGACATTCGATCTGAACACAACAAATTAAGACGCTAACAATGGCCGACGACCTTGAACAGTTGATTACCTGCTCTTTTTCATTTTTCATTCCATCAGCCCATTATACTCCACTGCAAAGGCTTAAGTTTCTCCCCAGGGTGAGGAACTTGGAGCTTAAATCCACCACGCTGCTCCAGTGCGGGTTAGCGGACTGTAACAACTGCCATCCATTGACAGTAACCGAGACCGACTGCTTAACGTGCTATCCGAGGCACGGAGTCAGTGATAGATATGTACTTAAGTCAGAAAAACTCATTGGTACAAGCCCGGATTAGATCCACGGCCCCACGGCCTTATAAATTTGAAACAGGTTCGCTGCCCTCGGGCTATCACGACTCATCTGAACAATATACAATATGTAAATTCTCTTAATTTCAGCGATTTACTGTAAAATATAACAAATATATAAATGTTGAAAATATATTTTATGGACAAATCCTTTTTTTTTTTTAAATCTAATTTCTAAATCAACGAGAAGCAAAGTCTCCCAACACAAGTAAAAGAAAAAAAATTTTAGTATCTAAATTGATATACATTTTCGTGCAGTCTTGCGGTGAGTAGCTATAAACAGGTTATATAACAGCACCTACAGAACCTTCAAAGCACGAGTCCCACTCGCTCTTACTCAGTTTTCTTAATCAGATCACCGTTACGCCGTCTCCGTTCCGGTCAGCTGTCCAGTCCTTGCCCGGAGAACGCAGTTAAACAAAATGCTTTTGTTCTGTGTACGTCGCAGTATATCTTTGTGAATTTCGCTATTCTGATACAGTAAGCAGGCCCAGAAAAATAACAGGTATCGTGGCGCAAAAAAATAATCCAATAAAAATCTCAGTTGCCATGACGACCGCTTAGCCTAGTGGGTAGCGATCCTGCCTACGAAGCTGGAGATCTTGGGTTCGAATCCCAGGTCGGATCAGTATTTATATGATGAATATTGATACTGGTACCGGGTCTTGGTTGTTATATGTATCATTATTATTATTATTATTATATGTGAAGGCACAGTAAGTATTTATCCCTATCTATACTAATATTATTAAGAGGGAACGGACTATGCTCGGTATTTCTTTGATGGACAAAATAGGAATACTGAAATCCGTCGAAGAACTAAAGTTGTCGACATAGCCGAAGTGAGTTGACGACCGATCGGCCGAGTGGTTAGAGACTCTAACTGCGGAGCCAAGGGTCGCGGGTTCGATTCCCGCCCGAGACAGGCTTACAGGCTCTCAAAGGTTAATAATTCTTTCATGGGAAATTGTATCTGTTTTTATAGTAAAATTCCATAAGAAATGTTAGACTTGAATTCTAATCAATTTATAAAGCGAGTTAAAGTCCAACGCATGAAGAAAGCTTACTATTGTATTAGCGAGTATTTATATCATTGTAATAGTAGCAAGCACATTAAATTATAAAAAAAAAACAACAATGAAGTAAAACATATATTTAAATAAAATAAACAGGGAGGAGTTTTTTGCCGGTTCTTCTCCTTCTAGTTTTTGAACCGGTACCTAATCAATTTATTTTGACTTTCAATAAGTGTGTGTAAACATCTTATATTGAATAAAAACTTTTTGAATTTGGACAAGTTATTGGTGTGCATGAGCATGTTTATTTCGTTCGTAAAATACTTATATAGTATTTTACTACATTATTAAAAAAAAAAAAGAATATTTAAATATGTATATCAGTTGTCTAGTAATCCATAATACAAGCATAACACTTGCTTACTTTGGGAATAGATGGCGCTGTGTGAGAAGTATCATGTAGTATTATTATCTGAACTTGGAAATCTAGATTAGCAAGTTGAAGTGGCAATGGTTCGATCGCATTTGTCGTAGAACCGATAACCGATAACCGACCGAGTTCTTGAGTGGAGGCCACGTACCGGGAAGCGAAGCGTTGGACGCCTTCCGGCCAGTTGGACAGATGACCTGAAACCTGTTGTGGCAAGCCTTCGGAGAGGCCTATATCCTGCAGTGGAGACACACCGGCTGATGATGATGATGATTATAAAAAGAAATGATTTGATTTTTTGTTTTTTTTAAATTATGGATAAACTAAAATAATACTTAACTGATATAAAAAAATATCTATTACCTATAGAAAGCTACATTATGAGAAAATACAATAGGGTTAAATTTTATTTTCAAACTGGCTTTCCGCCCGTGGCTGTGCTCGTCTGGGCTATACAGTCAATACAGATATAAACTGACATAGGCTAATTTTTATCCTGGAAAAAGGGGTCCTGGTACAACTTTGTGAGTAGTCCACGCGAGCCGCGGGTGGAAATTTATTGGGTTTGGGGTACAGTGAATAATTTGAACGGAATTTTTTTTTAATAGACATTTATTTATATGTATTAACATAATTTGAATTCTGAACGCATTTTAAAATTGTTAGACCTTACCTTATATGATATAATTTTACTTCTATTGTTGTTTTAGTTGTGATTAGTTACTTCCATTGCGTTCCAAATAATATTTAGTGCAGGGGAAATAATTTAACTATTAAATAACGATAATAAGAAATTCCTTTGTTAATAACAATAACGTAGACATGACAACAACGTCTAGGCCCCAAACTAAGCATTATCTTGTGTTTTGGGTACCAAACGAAGACAACACATACATATAACAACCAACAACCGGTACCAGTATCAATATTCATAATATAAATACTGACCCGACCTGGGATTCGAACCCGATACCCCTAGCTTCGTAGGCAGGGTCGCTACCCACTAGGCCAAGCGGTCGTCATTATTAATTTAGTTAAAGACCTAAAATGCACTACGCCTACGTCCGATTATGTTAAGCGATCATCGCCGAGCGATTTTATTCAATAGCACAAGCGATGAAATAAAATTGAACTTTATTCATTGGTAATACGGTTAATAATTAAACGACAGCTTTTATTCTTTCATCTTTATAATATGTAATGATACATTATGTAACAATGTAATGAAAACGAATATACTCGATGTTTGACGATAGTAGCCGAAGCCAATATTTTGGGACCGTTGCAGGGACTTTAATGGTAATAATATGAAAAAGTGATATTAACTGAAATAATTTTAATGCCCTTACCGTACCATCAGCCCTAAAGGGCATTAATATGCCCCACTGCAGGGGCTTAAGCCTCTCCTAGGGATGAGGGAACTTGGAGCTTAATCCACCACGCTGCTCCAATGCGGGCTGGTGGATTGTAACGACTGCCATATATTGATAGCAACCGGGACACAGAGTCAGTGATAGTTATGTACATACTTAACTTAGAAAACTCATTGCTACATGTCCTGGGATTCGAACCACGGCCTTCTAAACAAGAAGCGGGTCCGCTACCACTCGGCTATCACGACATACTTGTTTGTTAGCCGCTTTCAACCGCGAAATCCCGCTGAGCTTTAACCACGGATCTATTAATGTTAAAATACAGAAAGCTAGCTGTCTTGCTCGATAAAGTCCCTTTAGACCGAAGACACCTTTTCTCAAATAAAGCTTGACATTAGGCAGCCTTGTGCTTTCGTCAATTAATATATAATTCAGACTTTGATTTGACGACCGCTTAGCCTAGTGGGTAGCGACCCTGCCTGCGAAGCTGGAGGTCCCGGGTTCGAATCCCAGGTCGGGTCAGTATTTATATGATGAATATTGATACTGGTACCGGGTCTTGGTTGTTATATGTGTGTGGTGTCTTCGAAAAAAAAAATATTTATATATGTATATATTATAAAAAGAATATTTAAGTATGTATATCAGTTGTCTAGTAACCCATAACACAAGCATAATACTTGCTTACTTTGGGACTAGATGACGCTGTGTGGAAAGTCGCATGTATTATTATTATTATTATATAATGTCTGGATCACTGGTCTTCAACCCGCGACCCTTCTCGTGTAATGTTACGACCCTAAACTAGTTTTAACCTTAGACTATTACCCCGGGCCCACACATGTGGACAAACATTTGGCCTTAAAATCAACAAATGTATCCCGTGTAACCCCGCCTTAATAATAATTGACAAATGTTTGGTCGAAATAGTACCTCCTAAACTACTTGGCAAATGTTTCTTTTCCGTACGGCCACTATGAAGTTCACAAGAAAACCGACACGCTATCACGGAAAGCGAATGTTTGCCGCACAAGGCATTACCGATACGAATGGCCTCCAACACATGCGTAAATATTTGGCATGTTTGCCACATGTGTGCGACTGCCTTTATAATAAAGGTAACTACGCTTTTATGTTTAAAGCTTTCTTTATAGAAAAAAAGAGTGAGCAAAGAATGTATAGAATGATCAAGAGTTGGCATTTTTGCATTTTATAGAAATACTAGCGACCCGGAGCAGAGTCGTGATAGCCCAAAGCGCAAAGAACATGTCTCAAATTTATATGGCCCCATAAGGCCATGGTTCGAATCTGGGCGTGTACCAATGAGTTTTTCTTACTTAAGTACACAACTATCACTGACTCCGTGCTTCGGAGGGCACGTTAAGCAGTCGGTCCCGGATGCTGTCAATAGATGGCGGTCGTTACAGTCCCCAACGCGCAGTGGAGCAGCGTGGTGGATTAAAGCTCCAAGCCCTCCTCCTCACCCTGGGGGAGGCCTAAGCCCCTGCAGTGGGCTAAAAAAATGGGCTGATGAAGTGAAGTGAAGAGCGACCCGCCCCGGCATCGCACAGGTAGCAGAGCATA
Source organism: Luffia ferchaultella (assembly GCA_949709985.1). Classification (NCBI taxonomy): domain Eukaryota; kingdom Metazoa; phylum Arthropoda; class Insecta; order Lepidoptera; family Psychidae; genus Luffia; species Luffia ferchaultella. Next base: position 8,136,072 of record OX453270.1, on the reverse strand, counting down.
TAAGCCGTAATGTTTTTCTGTCGTAGTGATCAGCTTGTTGCGTCGAACATGTGGATTGGATTTAATTACATTTGAATGTGACGTAAGTTTATCCTAGTTGGAGCATTTTCGAAGTATTTTATTTCCAATTCTATACATATTTGAAAAAAGTAAACAATAAATACATATAATCTAACCTAACCTAACTACGCGTGTCGCGTCATCCCGTGTGGCCGGCGACACGCAGCGCCGGCCCCCGGCTGGTGGTGCGATAGTTATATCTCGCGATAGCTCCTAAGATATTAACTTAAAGTGTATAGTGTAAAAGGCAATCATAATGTGCATGAAATGCTGAAGGTAAATAACGTATTTAATTTGATTAGGTTTAATACTGTATCCGTATAAATTGCTTTCCAATTACCTCATCATGTGACACCATTTTTTTAAATATAAAAATAGGTATAATAAGCTTACCATAAAAGATAGACATATGCCATGGCGGACTTTTCTTTAGTCTTATAAAAGAAACACAATTCCTCCATACATTATTTTGTTATATCTCAAAGGATTAGGCAGCGTTTTCGATGAAAGCTCCCAGCCGGCTTAATTTCTTTCCCTTCTTCAACAATAATCGTCATATTTCAACGAATTTCCACTAAACATTAATAAATTATACATGTAAATCTTCCTGTTGAATCATTCTGTTTATTGGTGTCAATAATATGCCAATCTGTTCGGTAGTTTTTGAGTTTATTGCGTTGACACAGACGGACAGACGCGGCGGGGGACTTTATTTTATAATACGTAGTGATTACTGTATTAAAAATAAGAAAATAAGTAGGTATTATTTCTGTGGATTTCTTGTAAGCGTCAAAATGTTTGTATCAAAACAGATTAGAGAAGTTTGGGTCGTCAAAGTTTTGGTGTATACCTAATCTATACTAAATGTTTATCTCCAAGAGAATCGACTTTTCATACAAAACATTTTAGAATGTATACTTGCATCGAAAATTTCTTTCAGCTGCAACATTTTTTGGTAATTCGAAATATCTGATAAAAAAACCTATGTAAGTAGCAATTAATAATAATTTGTAATAATAAATTTATTTCAGACTAAAATATCCATATGTAGAATACGCGCCATCAATGTAAAAGGCCACCGGCTGTACACATTCAGCGGTTGGAGGAGAGTTCTAAATTTAAAATTGCCAGAGGCAGTGCTATGCGGGTAAAAGAGAAGTGTACAGCCGGCGGCCTTTTACATTGGTGGCGCGTATTGCACACAAAGAGAAATTGGGTATGCGACTAATATTAAAAATGTTACATTTATCAAGAAAATATAAAAATAGATTTTATACGATAAAAAAAAATCATAAACAAAATTAAATTCTGTTAAATTTTATTTAAAATAAATAAACAAATAAATCGTTTATTTCGCAAAGGATTCAATACAAATTGCATTGAGATTATTTAAGATTTATATAGGTAATTATTGTTGACATTATTCAAGCCCCTCATCCCAAGGGGAGACCTAAGCCCTTACATGGGGACATTAAGGGTCAGGGTATGGTATACTATGACAATCATCTTGAGAACAGTATCAGATAAGAGCATGTTCAAATATGGTAACGATATTAAACTTAGATGCCGTCAATTTACGTGCACACTGAATCGTTCTCAAACTGTCTACTCACGATGCGTTTATCATTTAAGTACAGTTCCAATCAAACTTTATGGCGGTTGTGAACATAGGCACAAGTCGCGTCGCAGTAACCAGTTTTAGGTGTAGTGGGACGCAGTGGAGCGAGGGGTATATGACTGTACCTGCGCAAGCACGCTTATAACGTTGTATTCCGATCTGCCATAAAGTTTGAAGCGAACTACGGACACTAGAGATTATCTCGAAATCTAGCCCTCAATTGTCTACTCGAGATGCGTTAATCATATTAACACTCACTATGGATTATCATTTAGTAATAGGTACAGGCTTTAATAGATAAGACCCCATCTAGTGCAAGCGCAAGCATGATCAACCATTACTATGGTGTGTACATATAGTGTGCTAGTTTTTTTATTTTAGACTGACCGGTTGGCCGAGTGGTTAGGGACCCTAACTGCAGACGCATAGGTTGCGGTTTCGATTCCCGCCCGGGATAAATATTTGTGTGCACGATCATGTTTATTGGTGCTGTGTCTGGGTATATATAGATACCTTGGTATCTATATATGTATATATTATATTAGAAATAATAAATATTTAAGTATGTATATCAGTTGTCTAGCACCCCATAATACAAGCATAATATTTGCTTACTTTGGGAATAGATGGCGCTAAGAGGGATGTCCCAAATATTATTATTATCTGAGAATAAATTATACCCAGCATAATAAATTGTATAATTAACCCTAATTTAATCCCGGTAGATCCGCACGTCTAATCTACATCCCTCTATACACACATCGTATTATGTTCGTTGTCCCTTACCCAATAAGCATAGCCAAAGATTACAAATTATCAGATGAGATAATCAAATTGATTTTATTAGTTTAGTATAGGCCTGGTTTTATCAAAGCTGTTATGAAAAGAAAACGTTTAGAATCAATTCAATGGAAAACAAGGATTTCAAGTAATTTTCTTAAGCCAATTTAATTATATACCTGGCGCTCGGCTGAAGGTAGTCCAAACTAATAGAGCGTTTAGAACTTACGGAACTAAACGAAAAGTTGAAAAAAAATCATCAAGAAAATGAAAAACGAAAAAGAAGTATTAAACATGTTTTCTTCGTTAACCGTTAGTTTGCGCCACCTTATCACTTGCAACTTTTTATTTAGTTCGGTAAGCTGTACATGCTCCATAAGTTTGAACTATATTCAGCAGAACACCTGGTATATATATACTGTAGTAACAAATGTAGTACCCCAATGTGTACTATCGTTGTGCACGCATTGTATTGAGTCAACTTCATCATCAGCCTTTTCTATCTACTACTGGAAATGTGTCTCGTGTCACGCCACTCCTGTCGTGTTTCCACTTTTCTTCTTTTTGTTTACTGTGAAATTTTATATCCGTCGATCGATCTATGTAGTATAGTTCCAATCAAATCATCATCATCATCATCATCAGTCCATTTTTACCCCACTGCAGGGCTTAGGCCTCCCCCAGGGTGAGGAGGGGGGCTTGGAGCTTAAGTCCACCACGCTGCTCCACTGCGGGTTGGGAACTGTAACGACCGCCATCTATTGACAGCGTCCGGGACCGACTGCTTAACGTGGCCTCCGAAGCACGGTGTCAGTGATATTGTGTACGTAATCAAACTTTAAGCGTGCTTGCGCAGGTTCAGTCATATGCCTCGCTCCACTGCGTCCCGCTACACCTAAAGCTGGTTACTGCGACGCGACTTGTGCCTATATTCACATCCGCCGTAAAGGTTGATTGGAACTATACCTACACGTATTACTTAGTTTATATTTTTCTGAATTTAAAATTGATAAGAAAAAAATTGTTGGACATAACAGCTGTCGGGGTGGAAAAAAAAAACGGGATTGAAATTAAATATTTTTCGATGTGTATAAACTTCGGAAAAGAAATTTATCGTTCTTGGCGTGTTCTTGGCATGGCAAACAGTTTCAAGTATTCTTTGTATTTTAGTGTAAATTCTTAACGTACAAACAATAATATAATCATCATCATCATCATCATCATCAGCCCATTTTTACCCCACTGCAGGGGCTTAGGCCTCCCCCAGGGTGAGGAGGGGGGCTTGGAGCTTAAGTCCACCACGCTGCTCCACTGCGGGTTGGGAACTGTAACGACCGCCATCTATTGACAGCGTCCGGGACCGACTGCTTAACGTGCCCTCCAAAGCACGGTGTCAGTGATATTGTGTACTTAAGTCAGAAAAACTCATTGGTACACGCCCGGATTCGAACCATGGCCCTGTGGGGCCTTATAAATTTAAGACAGGTTCGTTGTGCTCTGGGCTATCACGACACTATATATAATAATATAATAAACTTCTTGAACATTTACTATCATAATGTCGCATCCGGACCCTGGTCGTGTACTCAATCGTTGGTTGAATAGTCCAAGAAAAGCCATGGGATTACTCGTTGAAAAGTTTTTCGCATTCAAAACAACTCTTGGCGCTCAGTTCAATGATAAAGTGCCCGAAGAAGCCAATGTTGTTTTTGCATGAAAACCTTAAAAGTAAAATTTGGTTTGTGGATTGACTTGATAAATACTAATTGTTTTTATGATAATACCATTTGATCATATTTAAAATATTTAAATTCTGTCACTATCAAAATCATGATAGCCGACTGGTAGCAAGCCAGCTTCTTGTTTAGAAGGCCATGGTTCGAATCCCAAGGCATGTACCAATGAGTTTTTTCTAACTTATGTACATAACTATCACTGACTCTGTGCCTCGGAAAGCACGATAAGTTTTCAGTTTTGGTTGCCTTCAATAGATGGCAGTCGTTAAAATCCATCAACCAGTACTGGAGCAACGTGGTAAATTAATCCAAGCTCCTTCATCCCGAGGGAAGGCTTAAGCCGTTGTAGTGGGGCATTGGGGCTGATGGTATGGGACTATCAAAATCATTATTTTCCTTTATCTCTTATGTCACAAACCCTGAGACCTGTTTTCCTTCTTGTTGTAACGTGACACACCTCCAAATCTTACCACCAGTTTTCCGCCTTATGTATCAGCAACTTTCGACTAAATTCTTCAGGTCATCTGTCCACCTGGCTGTGAGCGACCGCTGCATCGTTTTTTGAACTGTTGTGGTTTGCTTTCTTTAACCTATTAACTTGCCATCAATCATTATCAATCAATTGTCTCTGTCATTCGTCATGTCGAATGCTCGTAACCTTGGATCTAACCCAAATGGGTTAATGTGTGGTGCCTGGGTTAAAAGACACTCTAAAAGGTAGGAAAGTCAATCACACACATACAGACATGGTATCCTTTTAAGTGTAAAAACACACAGATTTTCAATGGTGTAACATTCAAGCAACAACGGAGATTTTCCCACGCGGTTTCCCCGTTTTCACTCATTGAATACGGAGGGGACGCTTTTAGTTCTCTTTGGTGCTTGAATTTTATCGGCTGTTGACGACGATCTCACGTGTTATTTTGGTATATATGGATACAATACAACGCAAAAAAAGAAAAATCTGATAAATAACTAATATTATAAATCCGAAGGTATCTCTGTCTGTCTGTTCCATACGTTTTTAAGATTAATATTGCAATTAGGCAAATTAGAAGACTAACCGATGTGCGTACAGCGAGGCTGGTTTATTTCAGCTACTTTCATAGCATAATGTCATATGGCATTCTGCTATGGGGAAAGGCCGCTGACATTCAAATTATATTTGTTCTGCAGATAAGGGCTATTCGAGGTATATATAAATTAAAATCTAGAGATAGTGTAAAGGCTCATTTTACAGAAAGTAACATTTTGACAGTCTCTTGTCAGTACATTTATGAAAATATAATTTATGTACATAAAAACTTAAATGCTATCTCTAGGGTGGGTGATGGCCACAATTTAAATACAAGACATAAGCATATGTTATCGATTCCCAGGTTCAGACTTTCAAAGGTTAATAATTTTTTATGGAAAATTGTATCCGTTTTTATAATACAATTCCTAAAGAAATGTTGAATTTAAATTCTAATCAATTTGTAAAGCGAGTTAAAGTACAACTCATGAAAAAAGCTTACTATTGTAATACCGAGTATTTAAATGATAAGTGCGTATGGAGATTTGGACATCATTGTAATAGTTGTAAGCACTTTAAATAATAAAAAAAAACAATTAAAAACATAAATTTAAATAAAATAAACAGGGAGGAGTTTCTTGGCGGTTCTTCTCTTTCTAGTTTTTGAACCGGTAACTAATCAATTCATTTTGACTTTCAATAAGTGTGTGTAAACATCTTATATTGAATAAAACTTATTGAATTTGATTTTGAATAAATCGCTATACCGATTTTGATGAAAATTGGTATAGAAATAGCTTGAAACCTAAAAACATATTTAAGACCCTCTATGAATTGTCCGCCGTCGACATGCCCTAACACGATTGAACGCAGCAGGCGTGTATATTGGTTCATAAGGCAATTTTCGAAATTTTATTACAAACAAATTTGCAAACATAAATTTTAATAAAATATTAAAAAAAATTATTTAGGAGATAACACCTCAAATTTTAATTTTTATAGGTTTTCTTGTTATTTTCATTAAATTGTAACGCGTAGACGACAATTTTCGAGCACGACTTTTTTACCTAATACACCATATGCCCCGTACGTATGATTTTTCTGTGATTAGTATTCGCTACCAGTTCGTTAAAAGAACATTGAAATATCTGTTATTTCATGCTTACCCAAAAAGGTAAGTATGAATGCATTTTTTCCTTATTTATATTATGTTGTAATCTAATCTAATCAATCTAATCTAATTATGTTATCTAAATGAAATTTCGTAGGCTTACTAGATAAATAGGTGATATATGATTGTGCATTCAAAAATATTGAATATCTTAATAGTTATTGAGAAATTAAACCTGAAAAGATTGTGTTTTCAGGTCTTCAAAGCGCGAAATTAGTTACTTATTACCGCGGAAATGTCCGTGTTGTTTTAATATACATTTACGGATATAGTGCGAAGTAAAAAAATCTGCTAAATTTATACTAATATTATAAAAGCGAAAGTGTTTCTTGATAGCAGAGTGGTGGCTAGCCTAATTCAAGGTTCGTTCAGTCGTGGTTCGAATCCCAGAAACTAATGAGTTTTATCTGACTTAAGTCCATAACTATAACTGACTCCGTGCTTCGGTTGCCATCAATAGATGGCAATCGTTAACATTCACCGACCCGCAATGAAACAGCGTGGTGTATTAAGCTCCAAGTACCCTCATCCCAAAAAGAGGCCTAAGCCACAGCAGCGGGACATAATGAGCTGATATAGAAAGTGTCCCTGTTCGTTACGTTTTTACGGTTAAATCTATGAACCGATGTTGATTATATTTGATACAGAGATAGCTTGAACCCTGAGGAAGTAAGTACATTAAGTTACTTTTCAACATACAAAACGTTTCAGCCTACACTTTCACAGTTAAAACGGAATATCTGTTTGTTTGTATAGGGAATATTGTACTTTTTAATTTCTTATGTCGAATACTCTACAGTATGTGACAGTAATAACTTAATTTTTATATAAAAAAAGCAACCAATTTAAAACTGTCGAGAAATGCAATTTACGTGTAAAGCACCGCGTTCTTTAATAATAACTGGGACAATAATATCTGAGACATCCCACACGACGCCATCTAGTCCCAAAGTAAGCAATTATTATGCTTGTATTATGGGGTACTATACAACTGATATACATACTTCAATATTGTTTTTTTTTCATAATGTATTCATTTATTATTTCATATAAAATAACAAAGACTCATTTGTTAGTAAAACACATTACAACCTAAATATTAGTAACATAATTAGTAACAGTAAAAATTTAAAACCAACTACAAATCACAAATCAACATCAAATTGTTCACACTATATGAAGGCGACAACAGCGGCCAATAAAAGGACTATCATACCTTTTTGATATCATCGCCAGGATAGTGTTGGGACTGCCTCGCATCCGGCGCACCAGAGATACGCACCGCTTGCGCATCGTGGCATAGAAGCAGTCGGTGCGCGCCTGCGCAAACATGCCGACGAGCTACAGTGTCGAGGCGGCCCCATCAAGACCCTGAACGCGTTATTGTACTGGACACGGAGAGCCTCATATATTTTTTTTGCGTAATTCACCCACAGACTGCACGTGTTGAAGGATGTACAATATGCTCTGAAAAGTGTTATCTTAACTTCATATGAACAGCGTGAAAACCTGCGGGCTATCATATTAGCTCTTACTGATAAGGCCCTCCGCTCCCTCTCAAAATCATGGTCGTATATACATAATATAGATACTTTTTCCACCCAGACACGGATCAAATAGACATGTTCATGCACACAAATATATAGACCAGGGCGAGAATCGAACCCGCGACCCTTGGCTCCGCAGTTAGGGTTTCTAACCACTCGGCCAACCGGTCAGTCAAGTCAACCGGTCAATCAGTCAAATTAGTAAACAGTGCTTTGTTGTCTATTTGTACCACTTTACTCCTACATAATACTTATTATTGTGTCGCGCTGTGTCTGTTGTCAGGGGATCCTTTGAGCAAGGAATACTTTGTTCAGAGGATCAGTGTCGCAATACAGCGCGGCAACGCGGCAAGCATCCTTGGTACCCTGAACCCATCGTCTCTTTAAAATTTTGTCATTTATCATAATTTACATAGTATTTTTTAATTTGTAAATATTTTTAGTTTTCACTAACTGAAATAACTTTAAAATAACTATTATAGAGATCAATAATGTCAGTTCATGAATACTATTTGCATTATTATTATATTTATTTATTTATTCAATTATTGTTATATATTACTACTATATATGCTTTTTTATCCTGCAATACGGACTAACGCTGCAAATTATTCGTGAAACGTGAAGTGACGTGACCCATCTCATGTACGCAACTGGCAGTTTTATTTTCGTTCGGTTCAAAGGATTTTTATTATGGCTGATAGGTTTATTTTGGATGCCTTTTACGGGGTAAAATACACGCTTGTAATAAAGTACGTTGAAACACAACTTTTTAAAGATCACACTACAAATGATTAATGTACGTATTGACTAAAAGCCCTTTTCTGCGTTTGCCGTCTAACCACTCATACTCTAGCTAGCTCGTGTACGATGGCCGGTTTAAGTCCGAGTTTCAGTGCGCAAGGTCTCCGTTCCCGCGCGCCACTCTTCACCCCCGAAAAATTCCTGCCAACCCCGCTTCGCGTAATGTCACTTTGATACTGTGAATTGACATTCATTATTCTATTAAAATCATGGAACTAATATGATTAAAACGAGATTAAAACCAGTCGCTGCAGTCATTAATTTACTCTATAATAATAATAAAAATAATAATAACACATACAATCACAACAACGTCTAGGTCCCAAACTATGCATTAGCTTGTATTTTGGGTACCAAGCGAAGACACCACATACATATAACAACCAAGACCCGGTGCCAGTATTAATATTCATCATATAAATACTGACCCGACCTGGGATTCGAACCCGGGACCTCCAGTTTCGTAGGCAGGGTCGCTGCCCACTAGGCTAAGCGGTCGTCATGACAGATAACAGTGTCGGTATAGTCTAAGATATAAATAAAAAGATTTGAGTATTTTTCTACAGATAATCGGGTAGGTTAGAGGTGCCATGAAATAGTATTTGTTCGCGGCCCAAAGTTAATTATTCACACAACGAAATTAAGTAAAAGTGTTTTGCATACGTAAATTATTCTGTCTCAGATTTGTTTCATTTTAGAAAGTGGTTGAGTTATCCATCCCTTTTTGTACTTTTTTGGTATGATTTGATGTCACATTTTAAAGTTTAGGTTATGAGATTTGCCATAAGTATGCGCTATACTCAATGATCTTCCATTTTTAACAGGATTGGAAGTCGAAAGTCGGAAGGCGAAAGAAAACCGTCCGTATTGTGCCATAATGTAGCGTGTTACGGTTTGTTACCTTATATATACCTTTTGTTACATGAATCAAGAAAATTGTGCTCTATTCGTAACACTTATGACATATATTCGCATTATGAAATTCTAATATAAAACCTTTTAGAATTCACTTCTTCGGACGGAATAATTTTTCCTTCATGAAGCAAGAAAATTGAGCTCTATTCATAACGCCTATGACATATATTCGTTGAGAAGAATTCTAATATAAGACGTTTAAGAATAGACTTCTTCGGAACAGCCGCACCGCGCGGCCAGGCCGGTTGGATCAGTCCCTACGAATACTTATTACGGGTCGGACGTGTCACACTGTTTACGAGAATTAAATCGTGATAATATTCACATTAAATTAAAAAACAATTGAATAACCGTCCGCAGGCATAAACTAATGTTACATTTAAATGTTTACTTATCGAAAATACGATATTCAGCTCTTTTTTTGCGTCTTTGACGAGTAGTTTTACAAATTTTTACAACACAAGTCGACGTCGCGCACGTTTATTCAGCGCTAAGCCATTACATTGACTAAAAGCCTGTTGGAAGACTTATTGCGTTTTGGATGACTTTCTGCGCGGACACTTAAGAACGCGGACAACCCATCTAGCTATATTGGTACATCGATGGCTATACTGCATACTTGTAGGAGACAGCGTATCAACCAACTCTAACCTACTTTATTGCTCTTTGGTATTTCTCTCAATAACGACTAGATAGGGTTGACTTGTTGGAAAAATTAACTTGGATTTATCAAAAGCTCAGAATAGAGTGCGACGTATGGATTGAAGAAACCCCACTAAGACCCAAGCCATTGTTTTGACAGCTCTAAACTTACCCCCAGAATTGAATGGTCGCTTATTCCTCCACTTGTGCTGAATAGTATTACTATAACTTTAAGCGATTCAGTCAAAGTGAATACATAGACAAAAATGTTTTTAGGGTCACAGGGTTTTTGCGTCTGCGGGTCTCTAAAAAAACTGCTAACTTCTCGCTGTACGTTGCCACGTTTCGGTACAACAGCGTCGCGGGTGTCCAAAGAATGAAGTTCAGTACTGACTTACACTTTGATTATTTGTTTAAAAATAAAAACACTGTTCCTTAAGAAAATCAATATCAAAAATAACTTCACGTGAAAATAGCTTTAATTTTCATATTCTGAAAGTCTATAAAACGAGTTTGATATTCTCTGAAAAAAAACTTGTAAAATTGCGATGGAGTTGATCAACCAACCAATGTACGTAGCGAAGTAAATTGAAATCAAATTTGTTGCTATACTTACCACAGATGGCGCTATCTAACACATCAATATCCTGTAGTAAAGGAAACATTATCCTTTACTACAGTTGTTTTGAATAATCTTTACTTATTTAATTTTTTAGAATAATAATAATAATGACGTTTACACCACAACAAAGTCTAGCCCCAAACTAAGCATTAGCTTGTAGGATTCTGGGTGCCAAGCGAAGACTACGCATACATATAACAACCAAGACTCGGTACCAGTATCAATATTCATCATATAAATACTGACCCGACCTGGGATTCAAACCCAGGACCTCCAGCTTCGTAGGCAGGGTCGCTACCCACTAGGCTAAGCGGTCGTCATTTAATTTTTAAAAAGGATTTTAGGCATTGAAACACGTAACATGTACTATTTATTTAAAATACGTATTGCTTGAAATAAAGACATTCGAATACAATGGCGCCACGTGTATTAGTTTTAGTATATGATATGGCAAAAATGCCTTTTTTTTAAATATAATATGTTGTGAACAATTTTCAAAAAAACACGATGTTTTCAATGACATATGTTACAATTTGACCCAACTTGAAATCACTTAATAATAACTTGGGTCAATTACATTTAGTACAACACAACGGTCATTGTCGTTGTTGTGGTTATGAAATGTTATTCAGTATTTATGTTATTTTAATAATATAATAATATTTAGGACATCCCACACAGCGCCGTCTAGTCCCAAAGGAGGAAGCACTATGCTTGTATTATGGGGTACTAGACAACTGATATATTGACGACCGCTTAGCCTAGTGGGTAGCGACCCTGCCCACGAAGCTGGGGGTCCCGGGTTCGAAACCCAGGTCGGCTCAGTATTTATTTGATGAATATTGATACTGGTACCGGGTCTTGGTTGTTATATGTATGTGGTGTCTTCGCTTGGTACACAACACATGTTAATGCTTAGTTTGGGGCCTAGAGGTTGTTGTGATGTATACGTTATTGTTATACTCAAATATTCTTTTTTTTAAATAATATGTACATATATAGATACTTTTACACCCAGATATGGAAGAAATAGACGTGTTCATGCACACAAATATTTGTGCCGGCGGGAACCGAACACGCGACCCTCGGCTCCGTAGTTAGGATCTCTAACCACTCGGCCAACAGGTCGCAGAAAAAATGATTAATCTCAGTTGAATGTACTTTGAAGCCAATCAAAACCAGTGGATACTAAATTTTATCTTATCATAAAACGATATTTTATGAAAGTCCAATTTTAGGTCTATTATCTGTGACGTGTTGAATAATGATCCAAAACTTTCATTTTTTTGTGTTCCGATAAAAGTTAACATCTGCAGTAACGTTTAAGATTCCGTACCCAATGGGTAGTACCAACGGGAATACTATGCTAAGCCTTCACTGTCCGTGCGTCTGTCACAGGGCTGTGTATGTAAAACACAATTTTCACAGAATTTGTGTTACTATAGCTATACTATACTATAATATACTATACTATACTATACTATACTATACTATACTATACTATACTATACTATACTATACTATACTATACTATACTATACTATACTATACTATACTATACTATACTATACTATACTATACTATACTATACTATACTATACTATACTATACTATACTGTACTGTACTGTACTGTATTGTACTGTACTGTACTGCACTGCACTGCACTGCACTGCACTGCACTGTACTGCACTGCACTGCACTGTACTGCACTGCACTGCACTGCACTGCACTGCACTGCACTGCACTACACTACACTACACTACACTATAATAAAAATTAAATAAAGTTAAAAATTAAAGAGGGTCTCGATATAAGAAATGTGTTTTTTTTTTGACATTTTTGGTTATTGTTTGGTTGTTGTGAGATACTTGAAATTTTTAGAAGTAAATACTACTACAGCTGCTGTAATAAAAATATTAAAAATTAAATAAATTTAAAAATGAAAGGGGTCTCTATACAAGAAGTGTTTTTTTTTCGACGTTTTTGTAATTTGTGGTTGTGAGATCATAGTTTACAATTGAAATTTTCATTGAGTATGTATAACAATGGCGGCTATAACAACGAATAATAAAAATTAAAGTTAAAAATTAAAGGTGGTCGTGTATGGGGATACAAGGAATGCATTTTTTTTTCAAAGTTTTTGGTAATTGGTAGTCGTGAGATCTTTGCTTCTTATACTTGAAATTTTTATGAATTGTGTTCTATTGTGACCGCTATAATAAAAAGTAATAAAAACAAAATAAAGTTAATAATTAATGGGGACTCCATACAAGAAACGTGTTTTTTCTATATCGTATGGTGGGAGGAACCCTTCGTTTGGATTCAAACTCGCACTTCGCAGGTTTTAAGATTGCCTATTATCTCACCGTCGCTCACATGTTTCATAGTTGTTTTCAGGAATAATATACAAACGAATATATTTTCCGTTTGTGGGTGCAAGTGTGCATATTAAAAATATCTAAACTATCGAGTGTCTTAATGTTTTAATGCTTTGCCAAAGAATTTTATTATTTAGGTATAACTAGCTATTAAAAAACACGAAATTAAAAAAAAATGAGTTACACACATAAATGGCACAAACAATAACTCTATTATTTACTTATAATATAGAATATTGTTATTATTTAGAAAACGGGTATAGAATTACATATATTCCCCGGTATACAAAAAATACTTTAAATTAAACTAAATTAAAATGCATGAAATTAAATTAAAAATTAAGAAAGTCCATCCATTATAATCCATTATATACATATCACCGTGTATATAAAAAATACATTGAATGATATTAAACAAAAATGCATTAGGCCTTTTTTACACACAGCTGTTTTTTTGCGATATTTATGTTTAATTGGTTTGTAATTTTTTTGTTTATTAATCTAACATGGAACCTAACGTTTTTCGAGTAATTAAAGTAAAAATTTTAATGAATACCTCAAAATTGTACATAGAGATTAAAAAAAAAATTTCGAATTTTAGTATTTTTCGTTTTTATGCATTTTCTGAAAAAAATTTACCATAGTAATGTATATTTTTTTTCACACCATCTGAAAATAGAGATTTCAACGAACAAAAAGCTCACCGACTTTTTTGAAAAATCAGATATTTTGACGTGAGAATTTTCGAATGAAAATTAGGGTGCTTTTTCGATATCGAGTCAAAATAGGGTGAAAAAATTAATATTTTAAATCTTCAAAATTCCAGTGTGTCCGGGACATAACGAGGTAACTTTTCACTAAATATCATTAAAAAATTTTTTTTTTTGTAAAAGATAAAAATAAAAAATCAAAAAAGTGGTTTTTTGGATTTTCACATGAATTTTGAGGTTATGGAGAAAAAGTGTAAATACAAAAGTTGTAGATATTTTTATTATCTACAACTTTGTCATTTAACTTTTTTCGATAGGACTTGTAGTTTTGCCGGAAATCGAGATTTACCGATTTTTACCCTTAAAAACCCACCCCCTACCCCTTGCCAACCTCAGATCGCCCGTAATTTATTTTTCCTTTCATTTAAGTGGTATTCCCTTCCTTTTCCAATAGGTTTCATCCTACTTTAATTTTTTTTCGTTTCCAAAGGTGTCGACCCTGGTCTAGTTGCTTAACAGTACATTAGGAACGATGCAGTGACATTTTTGTTGTTTAAAATTAGTAATAATAATAATACATGGGACTTCGCACACAGCGCCATCTAGTCCCAAAGTAAGTATTATACATGTGTTATGAGTTACTAGACAACTGATATACATACTTAAATATTCTTTATAATATTTAATATACACATAAATATTTTTTTGCGAAGACACCACATACATTTAACAACCAAGACCCGGTACCAGTATCAATATTCATCATATAAATACTGACCCGACCTGGGATTCGAACCCGGGACCTCCAGCTTTGTAGGCAGGGTCGCTACCCACTAGGCTAAGTGGTCGTCTAAGTAACCTGTAAATACACTACACTTTTTCCAGTTGATAGTAGAGATAGCTACAATGGCATAAAGCATCGCCATTTGGCATCTATTAAACATGGAATAAAAATTTATCATACCACGAATCCGCCGTACCACGTACCGCCGGCATACAAGTAGAAATATATATAAGGTATAGACACCAGTGTCGTGATAACCGAGTGGTAACGAGTCTGCTGTTTGTTTAGAAGGCCGTGGTTTGAATCCCAGGGCATGTACTGATTTTAAACTCTGTGCCTCGAAGAGCACATTAAGCCGTCGTCGGTCCCAGTTGCCTTTAATAGATGGCAGTCGTTAAAATCTATAAACCCGCACTGGAGCAGCGTCTCCCGTACTCATCACGAGGAGAGACTTGAGCTCCAGCAGTGAGGGATTGAAGGGTTGATGGTATACGAATCGTGAAAGACATGAAATTCGTCGGTTGTTGCTCGGCTCCATCCGAACAACACTTACTCGAACCACCCGCATCCAGAGATACCGTGCGCTTACAATCTTCACATCTCGTGCCGCCTTTGGCCGATAACAGTGATTAATTGTTTTCTCGATACCTACGTAATTTTTCTGCATAAGGTCGCTGTCGGTTTTCATTTTACTTTCGAGATACATTTTCACTTTTATGATGGATAATAAAATTTTCATGCAACTTGCAAATACAAAAACATTAACAAAATAATTCAGAATAATCTGCTTCTTTTGACTGGTGCGGTTCTTGTCAACTTGAATTGGTCATGGGCTGCAAAGTAAATGCTTCAGTAGTAAATTGTAAAAAAAAACTCATATTTCCTAGAATAAAGGTTAATTACTATACAAGGTGAGATTTTTAGTAACCTGACAAATTTTTCTAATAGGTATCACCAATAGACCTAATTGCGTAAATAAAAAACATGGGGTACATTTTCATTATAAATTATTTTATCTAAAGTGTTATTTTATAACCTTCGGTTACCTTCTTAACGCTATAGTATACGTACGCGCCCGAAGCCTTGAAACGGAATGGGGCGGCAGGCATGAATGGTGACTAGAGTTATTGGTTTTTTCGGGAAAGGTTTATGTAGTCATATACCAATATTTTTCTATAGAACGATACTAAAACGAAACAAGACGGCTATAGGTTTTCTACCAAAGATCATTATTATATTAAAATTTAGCTGATCATTAAAACTTCAACCTGTATATTACATTTTATGTCTATTTATTTAAACATTAAATGGTACAATACCAGAAGATGTAGATATATAACTAAATTTTACACTGAGAAAAGTGTTCTTCAAAAAATATAATGATTCACCATCAGTAGAGCAATTAATGATCGCTATCATCATAAATACGAGGAAACCGACGAACAAAAACAACTTCATCATCATCATCATCATCAGCCCATTTTTAACCCACTGCATGAGCTTAGGCCTCCCCCAAGGTGAGGAGAGGGGCTTGGAGCTTAAGTCCACCACGCTGCTCCACTGCGGGTTGGGAACTGTAACGACCGCCATCTATTGACAGCGTCCGGGACCGACTGCTTAACGTGCCCTCCGAAGCACGGTGTCAGTGATATTGTGTACTTAAGTCAGAAAAACTCATCGGTACACGCCCGGATTCAAACCATGGCCCTATGGGGCCTTATAAATTTGAGACAGGTTCGTTGCACTCTGGGCTATCAAGACATCACAAACAAACAAACAAACAAAAACTACGCTTCATCATAAATAAGTTACAGGAACTTTAATTTCCGCTGACTCATATTTTTTATTAATGGATGGAGGTCATCCATTACTCATCTAAAAACGAACAGTTTTCTCAGGATAGTTATACAAATTAATATGATTTGTGATGTTGGGCAACATTATTGGTTACTTTCGTGAAGTCTTCATTTCATTATGTGACCATTTTTTCATTAGTTAATATTAATAATATTATCTAGGACATTCCACACAGCGCCATCTAGTCCCAAACTAAAAAAGCTTGTATTATGGGTACCAGACAATTGATAAGTATAGATATTTAAGTAATCTTTATAATATATACATATATAGATATTTTACACCCAGCCACGGAAAAAACATGTTCATGCACACAAATATTTGTTCCGGGCGGGAATCGAACCCGCGACCTTTGGCTCCGCAGTAAATGTGTCTAAACTATTTTGTATATACAAATAAAATCGGTGTCGGTATCCTTAATAGAATGTGGGCTACCAAAACTGAATAAACCGGCCCCAAGTGGCCCGCGGGCCGCAGTTGGAGTACCAGGTGTTTAAAATAATAATTAAAAATTAAGAAATGTCACAAATTATCATTAAAACAATATAAATTAAGCAATGATACCGCTTAGTCTATGGGTAGCGACCCTGCTTACGAAGCTGGATGCCCCGGGTTCGAATCCCAGGTCGGGTCAGTATTTATACGATGATTATTGATACTGGTACCGGGTCTTGGTTGTTATATGTATACGGTATCTTCGCTTGGAACCCAAATAGACGTTGTTATGATGCATACGTTATTAAAAAAAAGAAGTCTTCGAGGTAGCACAGAAATCACAATTCAACTTTTTCCCGTTCCACGTCGACGAGTGGTAAATGTTATGAAACCCGAACTCTTTCCAGGCGAAGCCGGGACTTTTCGCCTGTAAATTTTATTTTATTTATATTATATTATTATTTTATTTATATTATTATATATTATTTATTTACATTTTATTTGCCATAATATGTCAAACTGTCACAAATTCCGTTTCGCTAAAGATCCATTCATCTTTATTTGTTGACCCCCGTCAAGCTTTATGCAGGGCACACATCATGTTGTTTGCGCTATTGGAATATGATATTCTGTTGACAAGATTATACGAACATGTTTATATGTATCCATACTTCCATACTAATACTATAAACGCGTGTGTCTGTTTGCACCAATGAGTTTTTCTGACTTAAGTACACAATATCACTGACACCGTGCTTCGGAGGGCACGTTAAGCAGTCGGTCCCGGACGCTGTCAATAGATGGCGGTCGTTACAGTTCCCAACCCGCAGTGGAGCAGCGTGGTGGACTTAAGCTCCAAGCCCCCCTCCTCACCCTGGGGGAGGCCTAAGCCCCTGCAGTGGGGTAAAAATGGGCTGATGATGATGATGATGTGTGTCTGTTAGATTTTCAGTCCTAAAGCGCTGAACTAATTTTGATGAATTTTTATTCCCTGGCCTGCAAGCTGTCCGTTATTAGGACAGTCGCTCTCGTTTTTTTTCGATAGTGTTTGGACACTGACATTCTATTTTACATACATACATATACTCACGCCTGCTTACCATTGGGGTAGGCAGAGACTACAGATTTCCACTTAGTGCGATCCTGGCATACTTCTTTCGCTTCATCAACACTAATCACACTCTTCTCATACACGCTCTCCGGACACTCCGGATACTCCGGGTACTTTGCACTTGACTCTTTTCTAGTATGTCCCTAATCTGGTTCCTGTAACTTCGTCTAGGGCGACCCATTCTGACCCTACCATTCACCTCCGCACAGTAAATTTCTCTCGTCAGTCTTCTTTCATCCATCCTCTCCAAACCATCGCAGCATGACGACCGCTTAGCCTAGTGGGCAGCGACCTTGCCTGCGAAGCTGGAGGTCCCGGGTTCGAATCCCAGGTCGGGTCAGTATTTATATGATGAATATTAATACTGGCACCGGATCTTGGTTGTTATATGTATGTGGTGTCTTCGCTTGGTACCCAAAATACAAGCTAATGCTTAGTTTGGGACCTAGACGTTGTTGTGATTGTATGTGTTATTATTATTATTATTTGTTTTTCAATTTTTGTCACTACGTCTTCCATATCACGCCGTTCTCTTATCACACTATTCCTTATTAATATTAATATAGATATATTAAATATAGATAATTTTTATGTTTTTAAATGTTTATACATAGCTAAAACTACAAATAAAACGCAATTACGACAGTAAATCTGTTTTTATTTTTAATTTTTTTTTTTTTCAACTTTCTCTTTTTCATAAACAGCGATGTATTTGTTTCAGGGCTAAATGATACGAAATATAGGTAACTTTTCGGTCCTTGGAGAAGCACATAGACTATTTAGTCGCTAAAATACATTTTAATATTGAAAAGGGTGAAATAGGCATTGAAATTTTTTTATTTTTCTATTGATTACTATTTGTTTAATAGACTGGTTCACAATTCGACGGGTTACATTTTGCCGGCATTTTATATAACTGTAGATAACATTATGACGACCGCTTAGCATAGTGGGTTCAGTAATAGTAATAACACACACAATAACAACAACGTCTAGGTCCCAAACTAAGCATTTGCTTGTATTTTGGGTACCAAGCGAAGACACCACAAACATATAACAACCAAGACCCGGTGCCAGTATTAATATTCATCTTAAAAATACTGACCCGACCTGGGATTCGAACCCGGGACCTCCAGCTTCGCAGGCAGGGCCGCTGCCCACTAGGCTAAGCGGTGGTCTGACAATAATACAATTACTGTCGATACTTGTTTATTAGATAAGAGATTATAAAATACATAAAAAAAACTATACAATTTGTTATAAACATAATGTTAGTATTGCAATAATTAATGTTAGTGTTGCAATGACTGACCGGTTGGCCGATTGGTTAGAGATCCTAACTGAGGAGCCGAGGGTCGCGGGTTCGATCTCCGCCCGGTACAAATATCCATGTGCAGGAACATGTCTATTTGTTCCGTGTCTGGGTGTAAAAGTATCAATATATATGTATATATTATAAAAAAAATAATAGAATATTTGTATATATATATGAGTTGTCTATTACCCCATAATACAAGCATAATACTTGCTTTCTTTGGGACTAGATGGTGGTGTGTGGGATGTCCCAGATATTATTGTCATCGTAGATCACGCACACCGTTTACCAGATCAATCCTTTGTGTAACCGCCCGCGGCAGGGCCCAGGGATCTCACCTTAATAAAAGTTACGAAAATAAATTTTTATGTAAAATAATGTTAATTTTCCTAACACGGTTTTTCACTTCAAACACATTTTCCCGTACAATGTTAACGACTCGCATAATCCCGCCTTTGAACGTAATTAAAACGCGTTAATTCAATTAACAAACATCTGCAACATATGTTTTTAGGCTGTGTGGTTAACTTCGTAAATATTTTGTTTACGGTAATTCACATCCGTCGATATCGAAAGCCACTACACGTGGCAAACGTACTGGCGTACTACTATACTATGTGAAATTCATCGATATAAGAAAACCACACTAAAGTCGGCCCAGTGTTAAAAGAAGCACAGCTTCTGTAGCGCGAATTGGTGGTCTAAAATTGCAAGTCACATGCAATACAATAGCCTTATCGGAATCGGTCTTGTAGTTCCCAAGGAGACTGTTAACGAACATACGCTTAAAGGAACACACAAACTTTTACCTAAAATGCACATACCGTCGTCTATACATAAAAAAAGTACGCCACAGACCAACAGTAGGTACGCCACTTGATATTATAACATACTACTATGTAATCGAATTTAGTGTGACCACATGTGAAAATTGTACTGGAAAAACAAATAAAATTCTGGAATCACATTTTATATAATTTTAAAAACTAATTAAAAAGATAAGGCGTATGTTTAATCCACGAGTCATTTCGCTTGTTTAGTTTTCGATAGTTTCGAAATATGAAATGCAGCATCTTGGTAATCTTGATATCTAATAAAATACATTATATACAACTATATTTAGATATTTAATATTCAGACCTTGGATATTACCACGGGTATTACGACCAGAGTCGTGATAGCCCAAAGCGCAACGAATCTGTCTCAAATTTATAAGGCCCCGTAAGGCCATGGTTCGAATCCAGGCGTGTACCAATGAGTTTTTCTGGCTTAAGTACACAATATCACTGACACCGTGTTTCGGGGGGCACGTTAAGCAGTCGGTTCCGGACGCTGTCAATAGATGGCGGTCGTTACAGTCCCCAACCCGCAGTGGAGCAGCGTGGTGGATTTAAGCTACAAGTCCCCCTCCTCACCCTGGGGCCTAAGCCCCTGCAGTGGGGCAAAAATGGGCTGATGATGATGAGACCTTGGATGCCATAATAAACAAGATCGAGCGTCTCATTTCCAAGCAAAATTACAGACTCCAGAAATTACACAAACCATAGGTGTCATTCTCATTTTTTGTTTTAAACATTTTATTAATTTAAATATACATAAAATGTAATTTCATAGTATTTATTTTCATTACCAGGACATATTTTACATGTCCTGGTAATGAAATAATAAATTCTACTTCGCAGATAATATTTTAAAACGTCAACTGTTATATATATTTACGCAGTGTTCGGCTGAACGAAGTCCAAACTTCTACAGCGTGTAAAGCTTATCGAACTAAACAAAATGATTTTAAAAAAAGAGGTAAGTCATAAAAGAAAAAAAATTTAAAGATGTTTTTCTCGATAACGGTTAGTTTGCTCCAACTCTTCACTTGAAATTTTCTATTTGGTTTGGTTGATAAGCTCTACGCGCTCTATAAGTTTGAACTGCTTTCAGCCGAACACGGTGTATACGGGTTGTTCGGCTGAAAGTAAATCAACTATAAACATGTTTTTCTCGGTGACCGTTTGTTAGACACAGAAGAAATGGATATGTTCAGGCAAACAAATATTTATCCCGGGTGGGGATCGAACGTGACCTTTGTTTAATTTTTTATTAACACTGGATTTAAACATGCTACATTCGGGACCCTAGGGTATGGGTAATGTACGCAGACCCTACTTTTCAAAGTCCGAAATTACAAAAGCCCGCAAAGTGGGTCGCGTATTTGAGACTTTTGTCATCCGTAAACGTGCTAGGGGTTCCACTTTTGAAATTCGATGAGATTTCGATTCGAGTATGTTTCGGCGAGAGACTTATGAAGCATGGCTAGTGTCCAACCGAGGTTCCTTCCTGTTACGTCTGTCTGTCCGTCTGTCATAGCTATTTATTTTACTTACATACAATTGCCACTACATAGATGAAATTTGGAAGGTATATAGGTGGAACTACGAACCACTTGGCTAACCTTTTTGGTATAGTGAAATCATAAAAAAAAAGTTCGGGGTAGTAGTAAGATCCCACACAGCGCCATCTAGCCTCAAAGTAAGCAAGTATTATGCTTCCTTGTATTATGGGGTACTACACAATTGATATACATACTTAAATGTTCTTCCTAATATATACATTAGATACTTTCACACACCCAAACACGAAACAAATAGACGTGTTCTTGCACAGCGCCATCTTGTAAGCAAGTATTATGCTTGTATTATGAGTAATAAACAAACTGATATACAAACTAAAATATTCTTTATAATATATACATATATAGATATTATAAGCCTATTTGATATATGGAACAAAACAACTTACATTCAGACACAAATATTTATTCGAGGCGGAAATCGAACCCGTGACCCTTGTCTCCAAAGTCTCCACTTAGAGATCCTACTCTAAGCACTCGGACAATCGGTCAGTCTAATTTGTAACGTAGGGTTTACTGTAAGCTACTGTGTGCCAGCTAATTGTGCTTAAAACCGAAGAACTTTTTTTTTTTTAAGATAAATAGGTTGAATTTGAACGACTATTGCGTTCACAATGACCTGTGTACAAAAAATAGTACATTTTTATCTGAAATCAGATTAAACATTATTTTAAATACAAATAAAAAATTAATAGGTAAGTATTTACCTGTTAAATTTACCTGTTTATTAGAAATTTATCTAATTATTTATTTTATTTTTTTATTCAAAAATACTTAGTTATTTGTGTTTGCTTTCTACGTAAAATTCTCCTCTGGCTCCTTATAGATGCTCAAAAAAAAAAATTTGCAAGCCCTAACCTTATAGAATACCGAAGATATAGACATATCTACGGACGCTGTCAATAGATGGCTGTCGTTACAATCCTCAACCCGCAGTGGAGCAGCGTGGTGGATTTAAACTCCAATCCCCTCACCCCGGGGGAGGCTTAAGCCTCTGCAGTGGGGTAAAAATGGGCTGATGAAGAAGACATATTTGTCAATTTTTTTTAAAATTTATATATAAGCATAGGTTTCGTTGTATAAGCGTTTAACAGAAACGCTGTCGAATAGAGATAAAATCAATTTTCAGAGTGGGACTTCTAATCCAAACTTTTCCCTACTTGACATTCCGTGTCAGTAAAATACGGGTCGCTATTTTATCCTTTCGGGCCGCGTAGATACGTTTGTCATTTGCTATTCGTAAAGAATATTTCTGTTTTGAGGTTTTGCATTATAGAAAAACATAAAAGTAGGAATTGACTTGGAGTTTAAATCCACCACGCTGCTCCACTGCGGGTTGGGGATTGTAACGACCGCCATCTATTGACAGCGTCCGGGACTGACTGCTTAACGTGCTCTCTCTCCGAGGGACGAAGTCAGTGATACCTCACCCCGGGGGAAGCCTAAGCCCCTGCAGTGGGGTAAAAATGGACTGATGAAGTGAAGTGAAGTGAAGAAGGAATTGACTAGAAGCCATCTTCTGCTTTTAATGTCTATCCACTCATACTCTAGCTAGCTAGTGCAAGATGACGAGTTTTAGTCCGAGTTTCAGTGCGAAAGGTCCCCGCGCGCCGGTATGCACTGCCATGAATTCCTCGCGCGCCTGTCTTCAACCCCGCAAACTTTCGTAACGTCACTTCGATACTGTGAATTGACATTCATGACTCTATTAAAACCAAATGCTGTTGTTAAATTAATTTACTCTATGTAGAAATATCACATAACCAATGTAATTTACCGCTTAGGCTAGTGGGCAGCGACCCTGCCTGCAAAGCTGGAGGTCCCGGGTTCGAATCCCAGGTCGGGTCAGTATTTATATGATGAATATTAATACTGGCACCGGGTCTTGGTTGTTATATGTATGTGGTGTCTTCGCTTGGTACCCAAAATACAAGCTAATGCTTAGTTTGGGACCTAGACGTTGTTGTGATTGTGTGTGTTATTATTATTATTATTATTATATGACTTACTGTTTTCAATTCGCTGACTGTTTTATTATACATCAAAACCGGCAAGTGCGAGTTTGATCGCACAAGAAGGTTTCCATACCACCGTACAAAATATATGTAACCCGTATCTTTTATGGGTACCCCTTTAATATTTAACTTTATTTTATTATGCTGGCTGGCTGGCTGGCTGAGTGGTTAGAGGCGTTAACTGAGGCAAGGGTTGCGGGTTCGATTACCACCCAGGATAAATATTTGTGTGCATCTAAATGTCTGTTTGTTCCGTGTCTTGGTGTAAAATATTTATATTTGTATGTATGTATATATATATTTATTAATATTTTCAGTTGTCTAGCAACCCATAACACAAGCAATAATATTTGCTTGCTTTGGGTCTAGATGGCGCTGTGTGGAATGTTCCATGTATTATTATTATTTTATTTTTATAGCGGCTATATTTGCAATAATATGATAACCACCCAACACCAAAAACGTAGAAAAAAAATACCGGTATCTTTAATGGCGACTCCATTTAATTTTTAAATTCATTTTATTTTTGTTATCTGTTGTTCTAGCGGACATATTACTATATCATGAAAATTTCAAGTGTTAGCAATGATCTCACAATTACAATCACCAAAAATGTTGAAAAAAAATATTTTATTTATACGGACCCCCCTTAATTTTTAACTTTATATTATTTTTATTATTTTTTGTTATAACGGCCATAGTTATACATATAAATAAATCTATAAATTTTTTAAGCGTCTATAGTTCGCCTCAAACTTTACGGCGGATCGGAATACAACGCTATAAGCGTGCTTGCGCAGGTACAGTCATATACCCCTCGCTCCACTGCGTCCCGCTACACCTAAAACTGGTTACTGCAACGCGACTTGTTCCTATGTTCACATCCGCCATAAAGTTTGATTGGAACTGTACCAATTACGATTCAGATGTACATTGTACTGACAGACGGACGTACAGACACACGGACAGCGAAGGCTTAGTAATAGGATTTTCGTTGGTAACCTTTCAGAAAGGGAAGATTAAAACAAACAAAGAAATTTTTAATTTATTAATTTTGGAAAATTATTCAAATTATAGTAAATTATTTGAATACTTACGTAATAGACGTTTATTTGTCTTTTCTCTGGTCTAGGGTGGTCTAGGCAACTTTGAAATGGAAAATTATGAAATTTCAGCTTTATCTAAAAGGGTTTGACAGACGGACATACGGCCTTTGTGGTGATAACATAGGCCTGCCTTTGGCGAGCAAGAACTGTGAAGTAACTTGTAACTGAGCCCAAGGGCTCATTTTATAAAAGTTAATCATAAAGTTTTTGTTTCTTACTTTAGTTTAAATTAGAAGACGATGTTAAGGAAGTTTTGTTTTACATTATTTTTATGGTTCCTAGCGGAATTAATTATGGAGTCTGTTTTGTAATATTCAGACACATTGATATTAATTCGATTATAAATTAATTAACGTTTAATATTCTCACTAAGGATGTTGTGTTGTTGTTGTTCTCAATATGTTGGGATAGTCGGGTGGTAGCGATCCCGCATCTAGTTCAGAAGGCCTTGGTTCGAATGCCGGGACATGTACCAATGAGTTCCTTCTAACATGTACATAACAATTACGGACAGTGTCTCAGTGAGCACGTTGAGCCGTCAGTCCCGGTCCACCAACCCACACTGGAGTGTCGTGGTGGATTAAGCTCCAACCCCTTCAACCTGAAGAGAGGCTTAAGCCCCTGTAGTGGGGCATGATGGGCTGATATGGTATGATGTATGGAACTACGAAGGTGACAAATTTACATACTAGATTAGATAAACATCCATTGCCCGCAGAGATCCTTTTCAGTATCACTGCAATGCGGAAGCTTTTGGTTTAGTTACGCGAAGCTCGTCTAAGCTTTCTCCGTGCTCAGTTAAATTTCCTTTGTTTTACTTGTGATAATAAAAAGTTTAGCTATCGCGTAATGTTGCTGTAAGAATTTTTAATTAATTAAAGCGTTGAAATTTCATCATAAAAGTAAGCATTGACTAGAAGCCTTCTTCTGCGTTTACCGCCTAACCACTCATACTCTAGTCAGCTGGTGTAACCGTTTGGCGAGATGGCGAGTTTCAGGCCGGTTTCAGACCGCGAAGTCCCTGCGCGCCAGCCTTCACTCCGCAAAATTGCGTTTGACAGTTTCAATATTGTGAAGTCACATTTTGAACACAAACCAAAGGCTGCATTCAAATTTATTATTTATTATTTACTCTATGATTTTGAATAATTAAATATGTGACAAGAACTACAAACAACAACAACGAATTTTCAATGTACAAATGTCATTTATGGTTTTTCAAAATTACGACAATTTTAATTTTTGGCTTTGGATTCAAATTTTTGAGAAAAAGTTTTTCAATTTTTACTTCAGAATCGTCTTGTTGAGATAAAATTGTCTGCAAAGACACACTAGTCTCACACGACGCCATCTTATTTAAAATTAGTATTGGTGTTAGTAATTAAAAAATGACAGATTTTCATACAAACTCACCTTATTTGTTATATAGGGATAGAATTTTTAAAAAAACCTATCGTATGGACATTGGGATGGGAAAAGCAAATTAATGTTCTTACGTAATAATATATTTATTGTTTTTTTTTTATGTTAATTTATTCATCAATGTTTTTTTTTGTTATTTTCAGTTACTGTTTTCCATGATCGTGTTTATTATTATTGTTGTGTGTATCGAATAAAGCATTTTCATTTGTTCTTTTCTTTTCTTTCGTGTAATTCTCTTTAGCAGTTTTCAACTCAGGGTCGATTATAAGTAAGTGAGTGGGATTTTGATTTCATGTAAATAGATTACAATCCGAACGAACTTATTGTTATAACAAGATATGCAAATTCAATATTAGCACAAAGTTAACTATCCATAAGCTCCAGTATCAACAAAAACAGAAGGCATAATATCTTATCTAAAGGTTATATTTGCTATGATTTATTGATAAAACCGTCATAGGCCCTGTATAGTTATCAAGCATAGGACTGATATCGTGATAGCCCGAGCGCAGCGAACCCGTTTCAAATCTATAAGGCTATGTGGCCGTGGTTCGAATCCGGGTGTGTACCAATGAGTTCTTTCTGATTTAAGTACATTAACCAACACTGACTCCGTACCTCGGAGAGCAGGTTAAGCAGTCGGTCTCAGTTGCTGTCAACAGATAGCGGTCGCTACAATCCGCCAACCCGCATTAGAGCAGCGTGGTGGATTAAAGCTTCAAGCCCATTATCTTGAGTGGAGGCCTAAGCTTCTGCAGTAGGGTATAAAAAGGGCTGATAGAATGGAATGGAATATAAGACTGACTGATTGGGCGAGTGGTTAGAGACACTAACTGTGTAGCCAAGGATTGGGGGTTCAATTCCCGCCCCGGACAAATATTTGAATGCATGAACATATCTATTTGTTCCGTGTCTATAAATGTGCATTTGTTATAAAAAATATTTAAGTATGTATATCATTTGTGAAGTATCCATAACACAAGTTTTGCTTAGTTTAGGACTAGATGGCGCTGTGTGAGATGTCAAAGATATTATTATTAAGTTGTTATTATTATTATTATTATTTATATTATATATAGCAATAGGCCTTTTATAGTATGTAAAATTTACTAGTAATTTCATACTCATTGAATTTCAAAAAAATTGTTGAAAGTTTTTATTTGTGTTGTAATATTTATCACTATGAATTGTATCAAATAATTTTCTTTTTGTGTTTTATGAGACAACTATAAAATTGAAATTAAAATTTTTATTTCAGACTCAGTCCATACGTCTGTACATATGTCTGATGAAAAAATATTGATATTATTATCTTTCAATCAAGTAGGTACAGCCGCTGTGTACAAAAGGCGTCTCTTCCACTTCACTTTCACCAGCACATTAATGCCCCACTGCAGAGTCTTAGGCCTTCCCCATTGTGAGGGGGATTGGGATTAATCCACCAGGCTGCTCCAGCGCGGGTTGGTGGATTTTAACAGTGATCGTTATGTACTTAAGTCAGAAAAAAACTCATTGGTGCACACGCGGGTTCGAACCGCACGTTAGGTTAGCTGCGTTCGGGCTATCACGACAAAAGGCACCTCTAACATAAAGTAACCAAGTTTCCAGGTCAGAGCTTCATCAAATTAATTAAAATTCAACTCACGTACGAAACTTCCTGTAACGGATAGTTCTTAGTTTTGGGGCTCAATCCATCTAAAGTGAATGATGTGTTTTTGAAACTAAAGTTATCTGGTCTGATAATCAGTCTTTTAAGGGGATAGTCTTTCTCTTCACGGCTTCGAATTGGCAACGTTATCTCCGTTTGGATCTTTTCCCCGACCTGTTCGTGAGTGACATAGAAAGATGACAAGAGCAATTTTAAATACCTAAGAAATATCCGTCGAAACAGCTTACGGCTCAATTTACGTCTCATTATTTTCAAAAACGAAGACTCGACGGAAATCATGTTTTTCAGGAATTCATTCTAAAATAACTGTAGAATATAATATAAGATATATAATATAATATAGAATATATATAATATTGTTGTTGCTAACACTGTTTTCGTTTGTTATTTTAGTTAGTTTTAGTTGCATTAATTGATTTTTTTATTTATTTTTTGTTTAATTTTATTTTTTATTTTTTTTCCGGTGTGACTGTAGCGATTATAGATTTTAAATATTTGGAAGCATTTTCTTGGACGTTACAATATTCTAAACTTTATTTTTATTTTCTGTTTGTGTAATCCATGTAAACGTCTGTTTTTGTTTCCTGAAAAAAAAAATTATACCGCCCTGTGACAGTATTTCTCCTATTACATACATTTTTTCTGTAACTATTGATACAGAACTACAGCGAGGACACGGTCGAACCCTCGTTTTTTGTATGAAAAGCCTACCCCCTTAAGGGCATAATATTAACTTTTGAGGGTGTTCGAGTTTGTTCCCAGGAGAACGCCTGTGTGCTTCCGATATCGATTTCTGAAGTTTTTCGTGTCTAGTTAATTTTTTCATCTTACTTTTTAGAGCTTGATAACTTTTAAAAATTCTGTAGCCAAATGGCGAAAAATTTAGTTCTTAAAATTCTGTTCTGTAAGTCTGTCATTCACATTTTGTATGGAAACCAATGTATTCTATGAACCGCTATAAAATAAATTAAATAAAAATAACCAATATTCCATATGATTACTAATTGACTGGAAGCCCTCTTCTGTGTTTACCGTTTAACCACTTATACTCTAGCTAGCTGGTGCAAGATGACGAGTTTTAGTCAGAGTTTCAGTGCGCAAGGTCCCCGCGCGCCAGTCTTCAACCCCACAAAATTTGGTAATATCACTTCGATACTGTGAATTGACATATAACTTTATTAAAACCCAACGCTGCTGTCATATTAATTTACTGTATTCCTATACACCATTATACATATAAAAAAAACTGACTTACTGATTATTAACTGATTTCCATTTATAAATGAGAAAGTGAGTTTGTTTGTAAAGCTTTCACGCCTTTACTACTCAACCGATCATCATACAATTTTGCATACACGTTTTTACGGGCACAGGAAAGGACATAAGGTAACTTAAATCTATGAAAAAACCTATTTCTGAGAAATAGAAAAATAAATTTTAGACGGTCGTCCGGCATGACAACTCGGCCTACTGATAGGGTGAGGGGTAAGGGTCGTGAAGGGGAAGTAACGGGGAAGATGGGAGGGTTAGGGTGGGGGAGGGGAGGGAAATGAACCGTGCGAAACCGGGACAGGACATTCTAGGATATATGTGTGAAATGGTAATGCGATTGGGAATGAAAGCGGAAATGAATCTGTACATTATTATAAGAGAGAGAGAGACGGAGGCAGGAGTTTGATTAGAGTAAAAGTGTGAGAGGGAATGAAAACAGTGGTGAGAGCGAAAAAAGAAGTTAGTAAATAATATTTAAGTATGTATATCAGTTGTCTAGCACCAAGCTGCTTAACCAAACCGCTTAGCCTGGTAGGTAGGCGACCTTGCCTACGAAGCTGTCGGTACCGGGTTCGAATCCCAGGTCGGGTGAGGATTTATATGATGAATATTGATACTGATACCGGGTCTTCGTTGTTGTATAATGATAATAATAACATACACGCCAAACAACGTCTAGGCCCCAAACTAAGCATTAGCTTGTGTTTTGGGTACCAAGCGAAGACACCACATACATATAACAACCACGAGCTGTTATCAGTATCAATATTCATCATATAAATACTGATTCGACCTGGGATTCGAACCCGGACCTTCAGCTTCGTAGGCAGGGTCGCTACCCACTAGACTAAGCGGTCGTCGTTGTGTCATATGTACGTGGTGTCTTCGCTTGGTACCCAAAACACAAGCTAATGCTTAGTTTGAGGCCCAGACGTTGTTGTTATGTAGACGTTATTATCATTATAAGCTTTTATAGTTAGCTTGCTTGGGGACTAAAAAAGCTTTGAAAATATTTTAAATATAATTTATTCCACAAAATATATTCTTAATAATTCTTAAACTTCGGAAGTTATTACAAGTGAGTGACATGACATGGTAACAAGAAACATATTAGAGAGCACGATTGTACCATCGTGTATGTTTAAGTTCCAAATCAAATGTGAAAATACGCTGTGATTACCTGGGGCGATAGCGAAATCAACATGAAAAGTAAAATGTTTACGTACCACGTTCTGAATTATTTATAATAAATAAATAATACTTGGGATATCCCACACAGCGCCATCTAGTCCCAAAGTAAGCAAGTATTATATTTGGTACTTCTTCATTTCACTTCATTAGCCCATTTTTTACCCCACTGCAGAAACTTAGGTCTCCCCCAGAGTGAGGCTTGGAGCTTAAATCCACCACGCTGCTCCACTGCGGGTTGGGGACTATAACGACCGCCATCAATTGACAGCGTCCGGGACCGACTGCTTAACGTGCTCTCCGAAGTACGGAGTCAGTGATAGTTGTGTACTTAAGTCAGAAAAACTCATTGGTCCACGCCCGGATTCGAACCACGGCCCTGTGGGGCCATATAAATTTGAGACAGGTTCGTTGCGCTTTGGGCTATCACGACTCGGTACTATATTTGGTACTAGACGACTGATATACATTTACTTAAATATCCTTTGTAGTATATTATACAAAACGGAACAAATAGAGTTCATGCACACAAGTATTTGTCCCGAACGGGAATCGAACCCATGACCGTTGGCTCCGCAGTTAGGGTCTCTAACCACTCCACCCATCGGTCAGTCAATAACTTAAGTTTAAGTTTGACGCAACTTATAGTTACGTAATAATAACTTGGGTTTAAGTAAGGTAAGTTTAGGGCCCAATGAGCATTGTCGTTTTCATACCCTATTATGATGCAAAGGGATTTGAATATTTCATAATCACCGTTGTTTGCTTCGGTTATTACGTACTTAATGAGGCACATAAGAGCTGTTGCATAACTGGTACAACTGCAATGAACCTCATTTCGTATCAGAATTGCGTTGTGTTGTTTACGTAAAAAAAGAATGCATGTAACATATGAAGAGCCAGGTTTAACGTGGCACGAAACTGCATGTAAATGAATAAGTAATAAATAATACAAAAAAATTTTAAGCTAGAAATTTACAGCAGTATACAGTACGGCGCGACGATTCTGCGGCGTGTCGTGATTGCCGCTTTTTGTTCTGTAACTAATTTATCGTTAAACTGCACACGCGGCGAAAATCTGTGAATTTTCATAACTGCGACCGTTTCGTCGCAGTTTTGTTTGTAGCGTCTCGCGCTCATTCGGCAATAGTACTCGCCCGAGCTAGTTTGCCCGTAATTTAAAAAATGTCGTGACCGACCTATGCAAATTTTAAACATTTTAAACCATTTTTAAACATAATTTTAAACAAAGAAAA
Source organism: Luffia ferchaultella (assembly GCA_949709985.1). Lineage (NCBI taxonomy): Eukaryota > Metazoa > Arthropoda > Insecta > Lepidoptera > Psychidae > Luffia > Luffia ferchaultella. Next base: position 8,104,239 of record OX453270.1, on the reverse strand, counting down.
ATTGAAATAAAAGATCCTAGAATATTAGATTAGCTACAAAATGGCGAAAAGAAATAAATGAAAATCGGTTAATATTTGTAGCCTGTAGGTGGTCCCTATATATTTGGAATTATAAATAAACGGGCATGTCCGTATATTAAAAGTACGTGATCTCTCTGATTCCAATCGCCAATGCCAACCAATCGCCATGGTAATGGTGTTAAAAGATGCGGAAGCAGACAACAAGTGCATTCATTTAAATTTGAATTTTGAAAATAGGTTAAAAAAAAGGTTAATTTTTTTCAGAATTACCAACAGTTGGAGTAATGCGACTTATCGCTGGACATTATTATAATTGATGATTAGGATAGAGTGAATTGTTATTACAGTTTATATATATTAAAATATATTTATATTTTTCAAAAATAATAAAAATTAGCTACGGAATGCGTAATACCACGTAATGCCACATGTGGGTGGCAGATGGTGACTTAGAATTAATAAGAGTTTCCATAGTCCAGATGACTGAAAGTGAGAATGAATCCGCCAAGAGAAGACGCCCGAACGAATTTCACTTAGATTGTAAAAGAAAAGAAAGTCTTTCCAAAAGTTTCAAGAAAAGTGTATATCGGCTATATTTTTATTATTCATCATCATTATCATAATCAGCCCATTTTACCCCACTGCAAGGGCTTAGGCCTCTACCAGGGTGAGGGGAGGTTTGGAGCTTAAATCTACCATGCTACTCCATTGCGGGTTGGTAACGACCGCCATCTATTGACAGCGTCCGGGACCGACTGCTTAACGTGCTCTCCGAGGCCCGTGCCTCGGAGAGCACGGAGAGTACGGACTCCGTAGTCAGTGATAGTTAATGTACTTAAGTCAGAAAAAATCATTGGTACACGCCCGGATTCGAACCATTGCCGTATGGATTTTTATTATTGTTATTTAATTAATCATAGCCTTGTCAGGATTTTTTTAGCCCACCCATTCGCGATGTATTTTCTCAAATCTATTCTATTTGATAACAAAAATTTCTTCGTTGAAACAGATGGGTGAAGTTCGTTGTTAATTCGGATTCGGACTATAATATGAAGACATGAGTGGCCAAAGGTCATATTTGCAAAAAATAAAAAACCTGTTTTTTCGGTGTAACAAAGGATTTATAATTTAATCTATTCCCAATGTTATAAGAGCGGTTTCATTTATAATTTTTAACTAATTTTAAAGAACAAGTGTCGTGATAGCCCAAAGCGCAACGAACCTGTCTCAAATTTATAGGGCCCTATAGGGCCATGGTTCGAATCTGGGCGTGTACCAATGAGTTTTTCTGACTTAAGTACAAAACTGTCACTGACTCCGTGCCTCAGAGAGCACGTTAAGCAGTCGGTCCCGGACGCTGTCAATAGATGAGGTCGTTCCAATCCCCAACCCGCAGTGGAGCAGTGTGGTGGATTTAAGCTCCAAGCCCCCCTCCTCACCCTGGGGGAGGCCTAAGCCCCTGCAGTGGGGTAAAAAATGGGCTGATAAAGAAGATGAAGTGAAAGAACAAGTATCAAATGTACAACATGTACAGTATACATAACAATAACGTCTAGGCCCCAAACTAAGCATTAGCTTGTGTTTTGGGTACCAAGTGAAGACACCACACACATGTAACAATCAAGACCCGGTACCAGTATCGATATTCATCATATAAATACTGACCCGACCTCGGATTCGAACCCGGGACCTCCGGGACAAAGTTCATATTAAGAGAAACTTTAAACTCTGTTTTCTCAAAATGTGTTCATATGTAATTACACTTTCTAGGTTATTTAGAGAAAGAATTTTATAAAAATAAAATTTTGCAATCCGTTGGCTCGCCTGTTTCTAAGTTATTTTTGAGCCCTTTTGCGTTGGCTGTGTTGGACTGCCCTATCATTTCGACATTATGCAAAAAGGGTGAGAAAGACGTGATTTTGTAGTATTAACTGAGAAGATCGAAAGCTCATTCATCATTTCATAGATTCACATGCACATGTAACGACTTTGGAACTGCAGCTGCACTTGTCCACTTGCGGTACGGGAGGACATTTAAGTTGTAATTTAATATTATATTTATTTTATTATGTTATTATATTTAGTATATTATTATTATTATTATTATTATTATTATTATTATTATTATTATTATTATTATTATTATTATGTCGTGATAGCCCAGAGCACAACGAAACTGTCTCAAATTTATAAGGCCCCATAGGGCCATGGTTCAAATCCGGGCGTGTACCAATGAGTTTTTCTGACTTAAGTACACAATATCACTGACACCGTGCTTCGGAGGGCACGTTAAGCAGTCGGTCCCGGAGTTCACAACCCGCAGTGGAGCAGCGTGGTGGACTTAAGCTCCAAGTCCCCCCCCCTAAGCCCCTGTAGTGGGGTAAAAATGGGCTGATGATGATGATGATTATATTTATTGTCCACGTATTATTTAGCCGCATTTTTCCATGTCATTTGTAAATCGTCAATTTGATTTTTGACTCTCACAGAACAGGCTTAACCTGGCGTGGGGGTCACTGGTAGAATTATATTGTATATGTATGATGGTTAAATAAATAAATTTCATTTTATTCATTTCATTTTCTTTTAGTGTCACTCAGTACAAAAATATTGACATACTTATAGCCCGACAAAGTGGGTAACTAATAATTGCGTCGATCAGCGGCCGCCGGCGGAACACTCTTCTCCTCTGTACCCGCGGTCGCACTTTTCTCATTCATATTTAACCACGCTGTATCGATAATTCTTTCGGGAAAAATAATTTTAATATGAATAAATTTGACCTACTTTTTTTCAATAACGGAGACTTATTCTAGCTAAAGCCAAGAAAAAAACTCGCAATAAGGTGATGCTGTATGTATAGTGGGATTGGAAGTTCATTATGAGCTTTTAACGCTGGGCAGAACCGTCGATTCGGATCTCAACTGCGAACAACTAATGAGATTAAAGCAAGAAATTGAGAGAAAGCGGCCGGAATTAATCAATAGAAAGGGTGTGGTCTTTCATCACGATAACGCTAGACCCCACACATCTTTAGTCACTCAGAAAAAATTAAGTGAGTTTGGCCGGGAGGTGTTAATACATCCACCATATAGCCCTGACTTTGCACTTTCAGATTTCCACTTGCTTCGGTCTTTTCAGAATTCTTTAGACAGTATCAGGTTAACATCAAGAAAGGACTGCTAAAACTAGTTGTCGCGTTTTTTTGATCAGAAGTCCCAAAATTTCTACAGAACGGGATCATGTCACTGGCTACAAAATAGCAGACAGTCATCGAACAAAATGGCACTTATATATCGTAAATGTGTCGTGATAGCCCAGAGCGCAACGAACCTGTCTCAAATTTATAAGGCCATAGGGCCATGGTTCGAATCCGGGCGTGTACCTACCAATGAGTTTTTCTGACTTAAGTACATTAACTATTACTGACTCCGTGCCTCGGAGAGCACGTTAAGCAGTCGGTCCCGGACGCTGTCAATAGATGGCGGTCGAGACAATCCCCAACCCGCAGTGGAGTAGCGTGGTGGATTTAAACTCCAAACCCCCTCCTCACCCTGGGGGAGGCCTAAGCCTCTGCAGTGGGGTAAAATGGGCTGATGATGATGATATCGTAATTATTAATGTAAATAAACTTTGAAAAAAAAAAATGTCTTGAGTTTTCATATAAAATGCGAAGAAACTTTTTCCCGACCCAATAATATATAAATATTTTACACCCAGACACAAAACAAACAGACAAATATATATGTTCATGCATGTAAATATATGTCTCGGGCGGCAATCGAACCCGCGATCTTTGGCTCCGCAGTTAGGGTCTATATATCTATATATGACGACCGCTTAGCCTAGTGGGTAGTGACCCTGCCTGCGAAGCTGGAGGTCCCGGGTTCGAATCCCAGGTCGGGTCAGTATTTATATGATGAATATTAATACTGGCACCGGGTCTTGGTTGTTATATGTATGTGGTGTCTTCGCTTGGTACCCAAAATACAAGCTAATGCTTAGTTTGGGACCTAGACGTTGTTGTGATTGTGTGTGTTATTATTATTATTATTATTATTATTATTATTATTATTATTATTATTATTATTATTATTATTATTATTATTATATAACCACTCTTTGCTCAGCCACTCGCCACAACAGCTCCACCTCTAATTAACGTATTTCCTATTATATGTTTATTAATGTTTTTAATCTTTACAACCATACCATTCATGTAAAATATTAACTGACCGATTGGTCGAATATTTAGAGACTCTAACTGCTAAGCCTATCGTCGCGGGTTTGATTCCCGCCCGGGACATATATTTATGTGAACGAAGATATATATTTGTCTAAGTATTTGTTTTGTGTGAATGAACATGTCTATTTGTTCGTATCTGGGTGTAAAAGTATCTATACAATATATATTATAAAAAAAAGAATATTTAAGTATGTTTATCAGTTGTCTGTTGCCCATAATACAAGCTTTGCTTAGTTTGGGACTAGATGGCACTGTGTAGGATGTACCAGGTATTTATCATCATTATTATTATTATTAAAATATACAGAGAATTTTGTAACTCGACACAGCACTCTTTAAATAATGCATGATTCACTCGGGAATCAAATTCTGCGCCCGAAAGTTCTTTATGGAAATAAAAAAGGAAACTTTGGGAAAGGTCGAAGTCGAATTGACAGAAGAAATTAGGTTTGACAGAGTGAAAATGTACTTTTTTCCGCTCCACGAAATCTGACCTGAGTAAATATTCGATTGTCGTGAATTTGATCGAATTTTGGTACAAATCTCGTAAATTGGTTTTGCTGTGAAAGCTTTTTCGTAGACCTATAATAGGGTAATACTAGTCATAAATATAAAGTGTCGTGATAGCCCGAGCGCAGCGAACCTGTTTCAAATCTATATGGCCACGTGGCTATGTTTCGAATCCGGGCGTGTACCAATGAGTTTTTCTGACTTAAGTACATTAACTATCACTGACTCCGTGCCTCGGAGAGTACGTTAAGCAGTCGGTCCCGGTTGCTGTCAATAGATGGCGCTCGTTACAATTCGCTGACTTACATTGGAGCAGCGTGGTGGATTTAAGCTCCAATCCCCCTCATGTTGAAGAGAGACCTAAGCCCCTGCAGTGAGGTATAAAAAGGGCTGATGGAATGGAAAAAAAGTCGTAAATATATGACTAACATTGAAAATATATTTATCTAGAAAATATAAAAATTTACTTTATATGTTCGGTTGAAGAATATGGAACTTATAAGCTAATAAAATTATATCTATCTCTTTCTTGCAAAACGATGTTTAACATTATTTTAAATGGTCTGACGTCACACATAAGTACGCCGTGCGGTATTGCCCTCTCTGTCTAACAGGACATTTTAAACATTCATAACTTTGTTAGTAATAATAATGATTTTTAAATATTCCTTCAAAACTCTTTCATATAAAATAATAAAAAAAAACAGCCTATTCTTGCCGTGTATAAATTCATTTGACTTGAAAATACTTCACGAATAGATGTTAATTACTCGCATAACGTCTACGAAAGCAATACCTTCTTCTTGTTCACTGTCACTGTCAGTTCAACTCAAAACAATTTCCAAGATTGGCGGTTAACAACTTCGTTAACTAAACTTTCTAACAATCAACTACATAATGGCTTAAGTTTTAGGACATTTTAGGGCTTTGTTAGGAAACCGACACGAACTCACGTCTTTAGGAAAATGGCACAATGACTCAATTATTACTTTAATTTACACACTGCGGTCCTCTTTCTCCACACGCGTTGTATGAAGCCAGGAGGGAGAAGAATAGCTCAAAGGTGGCTCAAATTTCATCCCAATATCTACCCGTTGCCAGCATGTAAACATAATACCTTAAAACATCGCACACAGCGCCATCTAGTTCCAAAGTAAGCAAATATTATGCTTGTATTATTGGATACTAGACAACTGACGTACATACTTAAATATTCTTTTTCCTATATACATATATTGATACATTTTTACACCAAGACGCGGAACAAATAGACACGTTCACATGAATATTTGTCCCAGGCGGGAATCGAAATCGCGACCCTTGACTCCTAAAGTCTCTAACGATTCGGCCAATCGGTTAGCCATTTCTAACAGTTTTCCTAAAATTTCCTGATCGAGGCACTAGCACTTAGATAGATTCACTTGTCATTAACTAAATACATTTCAAGCATTCATCATCATCATCAGCCCATTTTTACCCCACTGCAGGGGCTTAGGCCTCCCCCAGGGTGAGGAGGGGGGCTTGGAGCTTAAGTCCACCACGCTGCTCCACTGCGGGTTGGGAACTGTAACGACCGCCATCTATTGACAGCGTCCGGGACCGACTGCTTAACGTGCCCTCCGAAGCACGGTGTCAGTGATATTGTGTACTTAAGTCAGAAAAACTCATTGGTACACGCCCGGATTCGAACCATGGCCCGATGGGGCCAAATTTGAGACAGGCTCGTTGCGCTCTGGGCTATCAAGACACACATTATTCAAGCATTAATTAAATCAAATTAAAAGTTAAAGGAAATAAAATCGTAGTTCCTAAGCGTAAAAAATTATATATAATTGGAAACCTGTAATAGGTTAAACTTTGATTTTATTATCAAATAATACTGTGTCTTAATAGCTGTTGGTTTTCCCACAATAAATAAATAAATAGAAAAGAAAATTCGAAAACTCTATGCCACTCGAAAATACCTACCTGTATATAATTTTCCAGAGGATAATCACAATATAAAAATATTGACTCGTCTGCCCATTAGACCACAATTTTGTCGTCGGGAATTGCGCGTTATTCCGTGCAAATATTTTTCTATTTTTGCGTTCATGCATAACTAGTAACCTATATGACTTTTTCCCCCTTAAATTCGATTTTTTCTTATTTAAGGTGCGCGTAAGTCGCACATAGGTAGGATTCTTAAACCATATTATGCCAATAACAAAAACTTGTCCAAAAACTAAGTCACGAGTACGTCCAGAGTTAAACTGCGCAATAACTTGCTCAGCTATAGCTCGTGAACTAGTTGAACACAGAGAAATACGTATTTACTTAAGCTGCCGACTCCCCAAAGGACGGTTCGAAGTTTCACGTAAGCAGATGGCCCAAACTAACGGTCACCGAGAAAAAGATGTTTGAAGTTTTTTTTTCTTAACTTTTTTGAAAGTTTTGTTTAGTTCGATAAGCTTCACACGCTCTATAAGTTATACACGCAGTCAATAATAATAATAATACCTGCGACAGCCCACACAGCTCCATTTAATCCCGAACAAGCAAAGCTTGTGTTATGGGTACCAGACAACTGATAAACATACTTATTCTTTTCTTTTTGATAATTTATACGTATACATATATTTACAGCCAGACACGGAACAAATAGACATGTTGATTGAACTTCAAGCACCCTCATCCCGAGGGGGTCTAAGCCCCTGCAGGAGGGATCAACGAGCTGGGAACAAAAAAATTGTCCATGGTAGGTAGGCACTACTACCTACTGATATGACAACTCTGGTTATACAAAGGGCAAGTCATGCACACCACAACTCTTTCATCTATCCTTTGAAAATAGTCCTGTTGTTGCATTATTGTATTATTTATTAAATTATTATTATGTTATTGACTGACCGAATGGCTGAGTGGTTACAGACCCTCACTGCGGAGCCGAAGGTCGCGGGTTTGATTCCCGCCCGGGACAAATATTTATTTCGTTCCGTATGTGGGTGTAAATATTTATATATTTATTTATTATGAAGAATATTTAAGTATGTATATCAGTGGCCTAGTAACCCATAATACAAGCATAATACTTGCTTACTTTAGGACCAGATGGCTCTGTGTGGGAAATTGTGTCCCAAATCCCAATTATTATTATATTTTAAAATATTCCCTGTGTTAATACAAATAAAGCGGACATTATAAATACAAAAACAAACGCCACGATGAATAATGTATGAATATGCTAATTCGGCATTTAGCATTTCCCCAGTGAAAATTATTAAGTTTTACGCACAAGGACGCTTATAAAAAATATATACTACTTTGTATACTAGCTACTTAATGGAATTTTGGCAAATTTGTTATGTACTATTTTTCATAAAACATAGGCCATTTGTACTATTCGAACGGGATTGAACCAAAATTGTAAATTTTCCCTGATGGTCATTCAAATTAAAACGAATAAATACCAAATATAATTTTTTTCTATTTACGAAATTGCCGGATGTTTACAAAAGTTCATCCGACGTTGAAATTATTTCTGTGACGTCATCTGGGCGGTTGAATTTATTATGCTGCTTTCTGCAGTTAAAAATTAAAGCCAAAAATTTAAAAAAAAATTGGTAAGGTCACTCACTATGTCTAATGAAATTGTAGTACTCAAGAATCAATAAAAATATTATGACTTTATTTATTTTGATATAATGTTAATAGTAAACATCTGTCCAGTTGACGTCACGGGGATGTTTCAAGTATCAATTTTTGGAGAAAATAATTGAGAAAATTATAGACTTTTTTTTTTTATTTAAGAGAAAGGTATAGATCGGTTGATAACGGACTTGAGTTAGAACTAGGTTTGTATAGGGTCAAAACTTTGAAATTTTTATAAAATTCATTATTATAGACATTTCGAAGTTTTGTTTTCTCTATACAAAAAAATAGTACTAACTCAAGTGAGACTTTAATTTAAAAAAAAATCAACATAAATATCCGTGTTAACGACCATAATCGTGTGAGAAATTTTGTATAGGCCTTCAGGCGTCCCGCCCTTTCTGAAGTGTTAAAATTACCAATTTAATAATAAAAACATATACATGACAACAACGTCTAGGCCCCAAACTAAGCATCAGCTTGTGTTTTGGGTACCAAGCGAAGACACCACATACATTAACAACCAAAACCCGGTACCCGTATCAATATTCACAATTAAATATACACCCGAACTGGGATTCGAACCCGGGACCCGTAGCTTCGTAGGCAGGGTCGCTATCTACTGGGCTAAGCGGTCGTCTTATTTATAATAATATATTATGTCTATCTAACATATATCTTTTGCTAAAACAGAATTAGCGTATAGCAGATAGCAATAAAGGAAGCATTTTCAAAGTGCTTTTAGCGTGATTGTAACGCATCTATGTATTCATAAAATTCATTGATTATAAACACGGAATAACGAAGTACGTGGGATTGGTTTGCCTACTCAGACATTAAAAAAAAAACTGTTTCATTGGTATTTGTCTTTATTTATAGTTAGTCTTTATAACGAAATATACTGCTATTTATAGCGTATATTTTTTGAGGTGCCGTCATAGCCGTGTGGTAGTGAGTCCGTTTCTTGTTTACAAGGCCGTGGTTTGAATCCCAGTGCATGTATCAATGAGTTTTTTCTGACTTATGTACAAAACGATCACTGCCTCGGAGAGCACGTAAAGCCGTCGGTCCTGGTTGTCCTGGTTGCCATCAATAGTTGTCCAACCAACCACCAACCCGCACTGAAGCAGCGTAGTGCATTAAGCTCAAAGCCTCCTCGTCCCGAGGTGAGGCCTAAGCCCCTGCAGTGGAGTATGTATGGTATGGTAAAGTCTCACAGCATAAGTAAAGGGATAAATGTTCAAATCATCAATTTGTTGTTATATCTTATAATCAAAATTATAATTTTTAAATTGTTATATGCGCTTACGTGCCATCTGGGGGTGAGTAGAGCTAGATAAATACAGTTACATGACGATACAACAGTACGGAACCTTCAAGGCGCTAGTTGGACTCGCACTTGGCCGGTTTTTTTTAGACTGTACAATATAAGTCGTCCCGTTTTTATCAAATTTCAATCTAAGTTATGGGCTCAAATCTTTACTTAGCAGTGACAAAAAAAATATTGTAAATAAATATGGACCTTTGTTTGTCCATTAGCTATTTTGAAAACGAGATAGTATTAAATTCGCTCGATAGAAAAAAATCACCAAAAGAACTTTAATAAAAGACATTTTCTTTTGTCATAATAAATGTAATTCTTTATGTTATAAAAAATCTCAAACGTATGTTATACTTATACCTATCCATTGGCTTTTTATTTTTGTATGTATAATATTTTTTTTTTTGTAATTAAAATATTAAGATTTTCGCCTGCGTCTTTATTTGCAAGCAGTCTTGTATCCCGTTTGCACTAGAGTACTTGGCGCATCTGCCTTCTCTCTCGCACGCAATTGGGCCGACCGGGCAGCAGCAATTTTTCCAGGCGTTGTACTGAGTCTTAATTTCGCGTGGAAATCTGTGAAATCCTAGGAATCTTCTAAAATATCATTGCGAGGCGAGATAATTGTACCTACCATCCAAGGCGCATCAGTGTAACGCGCGAAAAAAAACATTTTTGTAATGTGTGATTGTGTAATATATCTTTTCGTTTTTTTATGTAAAATACCACGAATGCTATGTGGTCGTAGTGTAGCTAGCATACTTTTACCACGTTCGATATTTGTTTTTTCTACGAAATGTAATGCCATCAGCCCATTAATACCCCACCGCAGGGGATTAAGCTTCCCCTCGTTACGAGAGTGCTTGGAGCTCCAGTGCGGGTTGGTGGATTGTAGCGACCTTCATCTATTGGTGGCAGCCGGAACCGACGACGGCTTAACGTCCTTACCGAGGCATAGTCAGTGATAGTTATGTACATAAGTTAGAGAATAAGTTGCTGTGATATGTTTTTATTGAAATCTTATTATGGAAACGCCGCCACAGCCTTCGTGGTAATTATCTACTGTGAAAACTTGTAAGTTTCAGAAAAATTTTAAACGGCGATAGATGTGGAAATGATCTCCTTTATAATAATAATATTTTGGACATTCCACATAGCGCCATCTATTTCCAAACTAAGCAAAGCTTGTACTATGGATACTAGGCAACGGACATGAATACTTAAATATTTTTTTATAATATATACATATATCGATATTTTACACCAAGACACGGAACAAATAGACATGTCCATGCACACCAATATTTGTCCCGGGCGGGAATCGAACCCGAAACCTTTGGCTACGCAGTTAGGGTCTCTAACCACTCGACAAACCGGTCATCGAGTATACTTAAAGGGATGAGTCATTTTATATGTCTCTTAAAATAGCTTAAAGATCGCAGAGATATTACAGACCTAAGCTTTTTAATGAATATAGCGAAAGGTACGGTAGACTGCCCGGAGCTTTTAGAATTCATAGGATTGCGTACGAATGCGACTTTATTAAGAAGACCACACATTCTCCATATGCCGTGAGAGCGGACTATACGTAGAAATCGTTTATCTTGAGGACTAGTAAACAATTTAAGGTGGGACGCTGCCTGTCTAGTACGGCTATTTAATAATAGATGGAGCCACAATACAAAGAAATTATTTTAATTCTTTCATGATCACTTTTCTATGTTTCAGTTGATAAAACATTACATCATCATCATCATCATCAGCCCATTTTCACCCCACTGCAGGGGCTTAGGCCTCCCCCTTAGGGAAGGGGCTTAGGTCTCGAAAACATTACATGCGACTATAAAATATATTTCTCTTTAATGTTTTTAACTGACAGTATTGATTGTTTCAACGGTTTCGAAGCGTTTGTACAAAAATCTAAAATTTGTGAAAAAAAGTTTTTTTTTTCGATTGATAAAGGTTCTTTCAATAGTTTCGAAGTATTTGTCGTAAAACTTTATGTATTCCGAATTTTAGGTTTTTGTACAGACGCTTCAAAACTGTTGAAATACTCAGTAATGTAATAGGTACCAAAACATTAAAGAGAAATCTATTTTATAGTGGCATGTAATGTTTTATCAACTGAAACGTAGAACAGTGATCATGAAAATCATTTCTATGTATGGTGACTCCATCTGTTATTAAATAACCGTATTAGACAGGCGTTGTACCCCCTTAACGAAGTATCATCGAAAATGTGCAAAGCAGCTGTGGGTGCGGATTTGTTTATTATTATAACCTTTTTTGTTTATTATAAACCTTTATTACATTATGTAATATATTTAACATCACAAGAAAATTGTTTTCACTATAATACACACGTTTGAATATTAGTGGAAACTTGTAGTTTAATAATAATGTATACATGAACAACAACGTCTAGGCCCCAAACTAAGCTTGTGTTTCGGATATCAAGCGAAGACAACACATACATATAACAACCAAGACCCGGTACCAGTATCAATATTCATCATATAAATACTGATCCGACCTGGGATTCGAACCCGGGACATCCAGGTTCGTAGGCAGGGTCGCTACCCACTAGGCCAAGCGGTCGTCGTAGTTAGCCGTATTTGAATATGTATCTTTCTATTTTTTCTAGCTGTAAGTTTTTTTTACTGTTCATCTAACAGTTCACAGTCTATTTTACAGTTTAAACTTTACAAGTTTTGTAGACAATTCACAAGTTTACTAATACTGCAGTCGTCCTGCGACATTATATTACGTACAAAGTACCAAAATCTATTTGCCATAAAACTCACCACGAAGCGATTCAGACTGCCGATAGCGGCGTAGTAATTTCAGTTGTAGCATCCCAATTTTACTTTTGGGATGTTTACACATTTCAAGTTACTTGAGCGACTTGATTACATTTGATTTGATTTTTTGAAACAGAATACGTGAAACTCGAGGATTTGTTAATGATTCCAATAGATTTTTAATAATTATATAATAATATCTGGGACACCCTACACAGCGTCATCTAGTCCCAAAGTAAGCAAGTATTATGCTTGTATAATGGGGTACTAGACAACTGATACATACTTAAATATTCTTTTTTTTATTATATATACATATATAGATACTTTTTACACCCATACACGGAACAATTAGACATGTACATGCACCCAAATATTTGTCCCGGGTGTGAATCGAACCCGCGACCCTCGGCTCCGCAGTTAGGGTCTCTAAGCACTCGGCCAACTGGTCAGTCAGTCAAGAATCTGTTGCCCGACGAAAAACGCTTATAGTCTCTTCATGTTCGTTCGTCCATCTGTCCGTCGGTCGGTATGTCGCGACGATTTTATTTAGACGCTATTAAGATTTCAGGGTTGAAATTTAACACACTTATAGTTAATGTAGTTTACATAATAGACAAACAGTGTAACTATCAAATAGACATAGATATTAACATTTAATATCTATTTATATGTGTCGTGATAGCCCGAAGCGCAACGAACCTGTCTCCAATTTATAAGGCCACATAGGGCCATGGTTCGAATCCGGGCGTGTACCAATGAGTTTTTCTGACTTAAGTACACAATATCACTGACACCGTGCTTCGTTGGGCACGTTAAGCAGTCGGTCCCGGACGCTGTCATTAGATGGCGGTCGTTACAGTTCCCAACCCGCAGTGGAGCAGCGTGGTGGACTTAAGCTCCAAGCCCCTCCTCACCCTGGGGGAGGCCTAAGCCCCTGCAGTGAGGTAAAAATGGGCTGATGATGATGATGATGATGATCTATGTCTATGACTACATTTATAGACATGTAGTGTAGCTATCAAAGTAGGTTAAGATTTTATAAGTAGATCATCTTCGCGATAAATAGGCGACACAAGTGTGAAGAAGCGGTGCTGTGGGGCAGTGGACGCTTCCCGACGATTACTACTGCAAGCGTCGGGAGAGCGCACAGAATTCGCACTATGGTTTGCGCATAATGCGGCTCACGCGTTCCCGCAGAAAAGAGATATTTGTTCGTAGCTATGCGATGTCGACATCCCTACACGCGTCTCGCTAAATCAAAATCAAAATCAAAAAGTAATTATCAATATAAGATGTTTACACACACTTACTGAAAGTCAAAAGTAATTGATTAGGTGATTAAGTACCGGTTCCAAAACTAGAAAGAGAAGAACCGCCAAGAAACTCCTCCCTGTTTATTTTATTTAAATATATGTTTTTCTTAGTTGAATTTTTTTTTTTTAATATACTTACAACTATTACAATTATGTCCGTCCATGCGCACTTATCATTCAAATACTCGCTAATACAATAGTAAGCTTTTTTCACGAGTTTTCCGTGATTTCAGTGATTTTTCAGTGATTTCATTTCAGAAATTTCAGTGAAACGGCGCTTATAGGGGACATTTCTTACTTACTCGGGGCCGCGCGCTCAAAGTACTTTGCCGCTATACATAGATGTGTATAAAAATATTATAAACAAACAATGGAATGTGCTTCACGTCCCCTAAATGAAAATGCAGAATGGAAAAAAATACAAATATCTATTATTATTTAATTTAAATTATAATAATAATCTACTAGTGATAGTATATGTGACAGATGACAGACAGGTAAATTTGTCTTATGAGATACTGGTCGGATTTTGTGAATATCCCTTCTGGAGTTCCACAAGGTTAAACCATATGCCCTTTATCATATAGCATATACATGACATTTCAGTGCTTTAAGAACATCAAACAATTAATGAGTGTTTATGATAAATAAATCTATTTCTGTATTAAATCTATTGAATACTGCTATAAAATGCAGTGTGGCTATGAACATTTATCTATTTATAATAGCAACAATCGTTCAACTATAAATACATAGTCATCATCATCAGCCCGTGTCTCTCCACAGCAGGATATAGGCCTCTCCCAAGGCTCGCCACCACACACGGTCCTCCGCCTTCCGCATCCAATTACCCCTGGTACGGTGCTTCAGGTCATCAGTCCACCAGGCCGGGGGGCGTCCAACGCTTCGCTTCCCAATACGTGGCCTCCACTCGAGAACCCGTCTATCCTATCGGTTGTCGGTTCTACAGCAAATGTGACCGGCCCATTGTCACTTCAGCTTGCTAATCACTTAGGCTATGTCGACAACTTTTCGGATTTCAGTATTCCTGATTTTGTCCATCAAGGAAATACCTACAAAATAAATACATAGTAATTTACACAAATTATTTTTGCGTGTTCTCGAAACCTTATTACACATGTTTATAGTTTGGGTGATATTAAAATTCTATGACAAACTTGTATAAGTTTGTTACTGTCACTGTTGCTGTCACCGGAAAGCGAAGCGTTGGACGCCCCCCGGCCAGGTGGACAGATGACCTGAAGCGCCATACCGGGGGTAGTTGGATGCGAAAGGCGGAGGACCGTGTGTGGTGGCGAGCCTTGGGAGAGGCCTATATCCTGCAGTGGAGAGACACGGGCTGATGATGATGATGATGATGACTGTTGTTGTTGTTGTTGTCACTGGTGTATACCAGTGAACTTTAGTTTAGGTGGTCGGACGGAACAATCGAAATGCAATCTCAACTGTGATGGACACTGCTGTCAATTTTAACTTCTCTATGATCTTGATCAACATGTTATTAAAAACCTGACTGTTCGGTTGGCCGAGTGATTAGAAATTACTGCAGAACTAAAAGTCATGGGTTCGATTCCGGTCCAAGACAAATTTCTGTGTGCATGAACATGTGTATTCATTCCGTATTCGTGAGTAAAATATAATTGTGAGAATATTTAAGTATGTATATCAGTTGTTTAGTAACCCATAATACAAGCATAATACTTGTTTACTTTGGGACTAGATGGCGCTGTGTGGGATATCCCATATATTATTATTATTAGTGTTACAATTTACATAATATTTTAAATATCCTAAGTCAAAAGCTTGAGAGTGAGAAGGTGGAGCTGACAATGAATGCGAACAAAACAAAGCTGGTATCAAACATAATGTGGTAAAAAAAACGTTTCATAGTTTCATTACATCATGTTAGGTATAGCGTTTTATATATTACACCTAATTTCAAAATTTCATATATACTAAAGCTAATATCTCCGAGTAACATGGCACTGACAAACGTAGAAAATAAATACGTGTAGTTTTTCGCCTAGATAGGTACCGCAAATTACAAGAACGTAAGCACAAAACATTCAGGCTCAGGTGTATGTATCAGGCGCTTCATGTTTTTCTTAGGATAGACCATTGCGTATCATGCTGTCTCTTTCACTCATAAGTGGTAGCTCTGTGCGAATGGCTGCCTTAGCGTTATCCGAGGGGTTACAGTCCGTAAGTGCAGAGTCAAAGGTTGCGGGTTCAATTCCCGCCCTGGACAAATATTTGTGTGCATTAACATGTCTATTTATTCCGTGTCTCGACGTTATATACTTATACAATATATATATATATATATGTATTATAAGTAATATTAAATATCAGTTGTATAGTACCCACAATACAAGGTTTGCTTACTGGATGGTGTTGTGCGGGATGTCCGAGGTATTATTATTGATATTAATCATGATAATGACTTCATTCACGGACGTTGCTCCAGTTATTTTATCATTTCAACATATAATAATAAAACAATAATAATAATGACGTGTACGCCACAAACTAAGCATTAGCTTGTATTTTGGGTACCAAGCGAAAACACCACAAACATATAACAACCAAGACCCGGTACTAGTATCAATATTCATCATATAAATACTGACCCGACCCGATTCGAACCCGGGACCTCCAGCTTCATAGGCAGGGTCGCTACCCACTAGGCTAAGCGGTCGTCATATGAGACACAGCATCTCAAGTTGTGTTGTTATCTATGTATAAGAAAGCAAGCTAACTCGAATGATGTAAACGCGTAAAAATCGATATCCTCGTTCGTACCCTTCTTGCGGTAACTCGACCGTTTCTGTTTTCAGAAAGTTTAGGCTGACCCAAGATTTAATATAATATAAAATTATAATTGGTTTTCGATGTACCACTGTAATTTATTTAAAGCTTAAAACGTTAAGGGTAACTTAATAATAAGCATTTCTTTGTTAAGGTTCCCTACCTTAAAACCAAAAAATTTACTTTCGTAGGATCACTGAGTTGTCCGTCTGTCAGTTTGTTAAAACTCTTTTTTTATTCAAGATCATATGGAGGTATTACGTTGAAATATATAATATATATTGTTTTATTAAAAAAAATTGTTATTGGCATAATGTTAATACACGAAACAAAGATAAACTTGCTAACCATGTCAGCTGCCTCAATAAAATCACAAAATCTCTTAAAGGGCAATGTTATACGCTTTTGAAATAAGATCCCAGTTGATATTCAAGGTCTACCCCTTAACAAGTTTAATACTAGAATAAAACGAAAGCTTTAGGCAAAAGCTTATCATAAAGTATCGGACTACTTAGATGATGAAAGTCTATGGGTATAAGCCGCTCGCCTGTCAGTTTGTTTCAACAATATTAATCTTTCAGCACTTATTGTTAAAAAATCGTTTATAATTTCGTTAAAAAGAGCGTCCCTCAGTTTCTTGCATTTTCCTCTGAAAAGGAACAGCACTTTTTGAATGCGCGTTTGTGGTGACGTTTTCCAACAAAGGAATAAATTCACTTTTGTGACGTATTTCAAGATTATGTTACATAACTACGAAATAAAGATATTTGAAACTTCATAGGATCAACACGTTGTCCGTCTGTCTGATTGTTAACACCCTTTTTATCAGGAACAAAGCGTAGGAAGGCTGTATCAATTTGAAATTAATATCGCAAATATTTAGATCTTTTATAAGGCCATAGGGCCATGGTTCGAATCCGGGCGTGTACCAATGAGTTTTTCTGGCTTATGTACATAATTATCACTGACTTCATGCCTCGAAGAGCACGTTAAGCAGTCGGTCCCAGACGCTGTCAATAGGTGGCGGTCGTTACAATTCCCAAC
This sequence comes from Luffia ferchaultella, assembly GCA_949709985.1. Classification (NCBI taxonomy): domain Eukaryota; kingdom Metazoa; phylum Arthropoda; class Insecta; order Lepidoptera; family Psychidae; genus Luffia; species Luffia ferchaultella. The sequence continues at coordinate 8,086,521 of OX453270.1, read as the reverse complement.
CCGCAGTAGAGCAGCGTGGTGGGTTTAAGCTCCAAGCCCCCCCCCCCCTCCTCACCCTGGGGGAGGTCTAAGCCCCTGCAGTGGTGTAAAAAATGGGCTGATGAAGAAGTGAAGATTTAGATCTACGGAACCTTAGAGCTTTAAAAAAATGAATTTTCTTAGTCAAGGCAATAAAATAATACGGGCATTTATGCCACACATTTTCACACTCGCTAATAATGCAAAACCTATAGGCTGCTCTCCGTTGACCTAATCATGAAATTTGAGAACTAAGTAGTACAATTAAAGGAAAAATTTATCAATAATAATAAAACCTCAGACATCCCGCACAGCGCCATCTAGTTCCAAACTAAGCAAAGCTTGTACTATAGACAATAGACAACTGATATAAATACTTAAATAATCTTTATAACGTTTACATATATATATATATATTACATCCACTGAAATACAAATTCTCTTTTGGGGACATTTTTTTTAATTTTCATGCGTAATAGCGATAAATTCAATACATAACAAACAGTACTTTATACTCGCAATGGGCCGTTTTTTGGAAGTTTTTTTGCACAGACAGTTGAAGGGACGAAGAGTAACACACGCTGTTTATCCTCGGAGGTTCCTATGGCATTTATCGGGTGTTCGGCTAAACACAATTTAAACTTTTATAGCGTGTATGGCCGAACACGTGTCATATTTATATATATGGCGTACAATTTATGCCAGTGATACAGTTCCAATCAAGCTTTATGGTGGATGTGAACATAGGCACAAGTCGCGTCGCAGTAACCAGTTTTAGGTGTAGAGGGACGCAGTGGAGCGAGGGGCATATGACTGAACCTACGCAAGCACGCTTAAAGCGTTGTATTCCGATCCGCCATAATGTTTGATTGGAATTATACCTGATTTTGTGCAAGTAAGTCGTCCCGTTTTTATTAAATTTCAAATTGTAAATAAATATGGACGCCTGTTTCACTTCTTCGCTTCACTTCATCAGCCCATTTTTACCCCACTGCAAAGGCTTAGGAGTCCCCCAGGGGAGGGGGGCTTGGAGCTTAAATCCACCACGCTGCTCCACTACGGATTGGGGATTGTAACGCCCGCCGTCGCCGACCGACATCTGTTTGTCCATTGGCTGTTTTGTTAACGAGGTAGTATTAATTTAGTTCGATAAAAAAAAATCACCAAAAAACCTTAATAAAACACATTTTCTTTTGTCATAATAAATATTATAATTCTTTAACGTTAAAAAAAAATCTTAAATGAAGGTTGTACTTATACCCATCCATTGGCTTTTTATTTTTGTATCATCATCATCATCATGATCAGCCCATTTTTACCACACTGCAGGGGCTTAGGCCTCCCCCAGGGTGAGGAGGGGGGCTTGGAGCTTAAGTCCACCACGCTGCTCCACTGCGGGTTGGGCTGCGGGCGGTTGTATATATAATATTTATTTCTTTTGTAATTAAAATATAAAGATTTTCGCTTGCGTCTTTATTTTTAAGTAGTCTTGTATCCCGTTTGTACTAGAGTATATGGCGCATCTGCCTTCTCTCTCGCACGCATTTGGGAGGCTAGCAGCAGCAATTTTTCCAGGCGACGACGTACTGACTCTAAGATTCGAAATTATTATGAACAAAGGTACAACTTTTGAGATAGGAAACGAGTAAAATTCAAGAACTGAATTTAGAATACAATGTTTTTTATTATTAAACTAGCTTACCGCCCGCGGCTTCGCACGCGTGGACTACGCAATTATACCGAGACAGCTTAACACAGTGAAGAGTTTCTGGACCATTCTGAAACTTAACTACGCAAGAAATCTCTATATTTAATAAACTGAATTTCTTCAAAATCCGTTTAGGAATTTAGCTCGAACAGACATATAGATACTACGTATTTATTTATATAGATTTAAGTCCTGTTGCTGCGACAAAATTTTTAAGTGTACTTAGCAGTAGATTCCAAACAACGGGCTTCACAAATTTAAACATGGAATGATAGCTGACAAGTGGAGTTTTATCGATGTACAATACTTGCCACCACCGAAGTGAAAGGCCGCCGGTTGTACACACTCGCCGAGCAAAGGCGAACTGCACCGCACTAAGAACCGCATAGCGCTGCCTCCGATCGGCGAGTGTGTACAACCGGGGGACTTTTACATCGGTGGCGCGGTGGTGGCGCATATTGTACTAACAAAGGAAAAATCAAGCAGTAGGTATGCATATGATTGATTGATAAAATATAAACAATTTATAATAAGAGCACTTAATGTATTACTGTAATACATATATACAAAGTGAGATTTTAGTAACCGGCCAAAATTTTTCTACATGTTAGGTATCATTAATAGACCTCATTGCGTAAATAATAAATATGGGTTACATTTTCACAATAAATTATTTTATCAACAGTGTTATTTTATAACTTTTGGTTTCCTTTTTAACGCTATATTAAACGCACGCGCCCGAGTCCTTGAAACGGAATGAGGCGGCGGGCATGAATGGTGACTTTAGTTATTGGTTTTTTTGGGAAAGGTTTGTGTGGTCATATCTCAATATTTTTCTATAGAATAATACTAAAAGGAAACAAGACGGTTATCGGTTTGCTATCAAAGATCATTATATTAAAATTTGGCTGTTTATTAAAACCTCGCCCTGTATAAATAATATATATACAATCCCATATCTTCGTTCTTTTTGCTGTGGAGACGACGGGCTGTTGGAGCCTCGAGGCCAGAAATTTAATTAGGGGCATCGGTCGCCGAATTAAGGAAAGGGGATGTGACCCCCGCTCTGGATTGTTTCTGGTGCAGAGGCTCGCCATAGCGATCCAACGCGGTAATGCCGCTAGCGTTATGGGAACCTTTGCGTCGGGTTTACCAAGGACTGGTTATTTTTAGCTTTTTAGGTTGTATATGCCATAGACTTTTTATTTGTAGATTATAATATATATTTTTATAAGTAGTAAATTTTAGTTTATTAATTAGTTTTTATTTTAATATTGATTGTAATAAATGATTAATCTGTATTGTAGTTTTTTCTTAGCTCATTAGGTTACCATGTTTATATTGTACAATAATAATAATAATATTACAAGTAGGTAGTTGATGTATTTTTTTAAAGATAAGTACAACTTTTGAATTTCTTAGCGCTTATCCTCAGCAGTATCATATTTTGAAGCTTTTTATTTAATACGTATTACAATAAATAATTTTAAATTGAATTAATTCTTAATTTACTTGAACAATAAATTTTTTTTGTCATAAATATTAGCCAATAATGTTTTTTTTTATTTGCAATATTTTTTTCTGTAATTATTTAATGAATTAAAACTGATAATGGAAAAATTTCATGGCGACTCACATCATAACAGGTTCCAGTTAAGCTATCATATGCTCTACAAATTAACCTAATTGGGTCAGATTGAAAATCACTAGCCATTTAATTGACAGAGACAATTGATTGATAATGATTGATGAAAAGTTAACGGGTTAAAAAACAATTCAGGAATGTAAATTTGGAAGTTATTTTCAAGAATCTAAATACGGATTGAACTAGCGATATATGGAAATGTATATTATCTAACGAAAAAGGGTACACTATAAAATTTTATGTATGTCTTCAAGTATCTATAAAAATAAATGGCAAAGTTTGTACGAAAGCTCCTAGTTTTTATCGTATTAAACTTGTTTATTTGCTGATAAAATTGTTTAACTACCCACCTACGTACAACGCACACTTAAGATACTTTTACACGGTCTAGCAAGGGCAAGGGTGGTGGGGGGTTCGTTTCTTGTTTAGAAGGCCGTGGTTCGAATCCCGGAAATCAGCATATGCTAATGACATTATTATATGATTGACTGATCGACTGGCCGAGTGGTCAAAGACCACAATTGCGGAGCCAAGGGTCGCGGGTTTGATTCCCGCCCGGGACAAATGTTAGTGTGCATGTTCATGTCTATTTGTTCCGTGTCTGGACGTAAAATATCTACATCTGTATATATTATATAAAAAAATATTTAAGTATGTATATCAGTTGTCTGGTATCCATAGTACAAGCTTTGGTTAGTATCGGGACTACATGGCGCTATGTGGAATGTCCAAGGTATTATTATTATTATTTTCACTGACCCCGTGCCTCGGAGAGCACGTTAAGCCGACGGTCCCGGCTGCCGCCACCAGATGGCAGTCATTAAAATCCATTAACCCGCACTGGAGTAGTGTGGTGGATTAAGCTCCATGCATCCTCATCCTGATGAGACGCCCGAGCCTCTGCAGGGGGCATGATAGGCTGATATGGTATATGATACTGTTGTATACTGTTACAGGAGTAGGTAAACAAATACATTTCACAATTATTCTCCCAATAACAAACCAATAATCAAAATATGTTTGGTTGTTATCTGATAATAAAGATTTTTACAATATGTTTTACAGTTTTTGTTTGTGGTGACACGCGGCAGTGTTCATTAAAATAATGTTACGTGTTAGGGTACGAAGGATTTAGAGAAAAAGACCTGCTGACTGTTTTGAAGACTTTATTCACTAACACTAGGTCCAACACAAAGCACTAGGTCCGAACACTAAGCACTAACGATGTCCTAGGTCGTAGCCAAGTCGTAGGTTTCACTGGTATCACTATTGATCACTAGTTTTCACTTCGAAGTCGCCTCGAAGGTAGCTCAAACTGAACTGAACTTGCTCGCCTCCCTGCGTCTATTTATATGGGCCGAGACGAGCCCCAGACTATTTCAGAACGTACCTGACTCGCGCGAACGTGATCGACCGGGTTAGATGATTCTGGAAAGTTTCGCGCATGTACCCGGTTTTCGAGACTATACCTCTATAGTAGTTCCTCTAACGCCATCTACTATTGAGTAGGGGGTTTCATGTTGTCTTTGTTCTTTGAGTGGTTTTACTAGTTGACGCTAGATGGCGCTAGTTTCTTTGTGCTTTGTGTGTTCGTGAACCGGCCAACTGCGACTCGGATTCGCACATGAAGAGTTCCGTCCCATCGTTCAATATATAAAAAAAAAACAAGTATTTTGTATAAGCATCCTTTTTAATTTATGACTTTATTTTATTTTGTTGTTATAGCGGCCTAGTAGTATAGTATACGTCATGAAAATTTCAAGTGTCTTCCTATTACGTTCAGACGATACAGTTCTGTGACAGACGGACGAACGGACAGACAGACGGACAACGGAGCCTTAGTAATAAATAGAGTTTTCGTTGGTACCCTTTGGGTATGAAACCCTAAAAACGGGAATCCTGATGCTGGAAAAAATGAACATATATTTCAAGTAACGAGCGATACGAACCTCATTATTTCATCATGATCATCGGCCCGTGTCTCTCCACTGCAGGATATTGGCCTCTCGTATCGTATGTGCTGGCGAGGCTCGCCAGCACATACGGTCTTCCGCCTTTCGCATCCAACTACCCCCGGTATGATGTTTCAGGCCATGTGGCTGGGGGTGTCCAACGCTGCGCTTCCCGGCACGTAGACTCCACTCGAGAACTCGTCTACCCCATCGGTTGTCGATTCTACGACAAATGTGACCGACCCATTCCCACTTCAATTTGCTAATCACTTCGGCTATGTCGACTATGTTAACTTTGATATATTATTTCATAGTCGCATAGAAAACCATTCAATGAATAGGTTTTTTCTTAAACATAAATTTTACTCATCATATCACGAAAACAACAACACAATCCCAAAGGCATAGCAGTTTGTTCGCTTACACGAGGTTTTACCTGAAAATAATAATAATAATAATATTTGGGACATCCCACACAGCGCCATCTAGTCCCAAAGTAAGCAAGTACTATGCTTGTGTTATGGGTTACTAGACAACTGATATACATACATAAATACTTTTTTTTAATAATATATACATAGATAAATATTATACACCCAGACCCGGAACGAAATAAACATGTTCATGCACACAAATATTTGTCCCGGGCGGGAATCGAACCCGCGACCCTTGGCTCCGCAGTTAGGGTGTCTAACCACTCGGCCAATCGGTCGTCTACTTTTTCTAAAATCCTTTTTTTTTTAAATTCCCTAGAGTGACACACGCTATTATTACGTATGCGAATGGGTTGCGTTCAAATAAAATATGTAAATTACGGTTGCGCGTAATAAGTGCTCTGTAAAAATAATATTAAATTCATAATTTATAGAATGATAAATTTATTTGTACTAGCTTTCCGCCCGCGGCTCCGCTCGCTTGAACTACACAATTATTAATGTACTAGGACCCCTTTGATCGGAATAAAAAGTAGCCCATATCGCTCTTCAGCCTATGAACTATATCTATGCAAAAATATATCGCGGTCCCGGTACAACTGTAGTTCTCGCGAGCGGAGCCGAGAACAGAAAGCTAGTTTGAAAATAGAATATGGCTCATGCTATTTGCTAATAATGTAGCTTTCTATGGGTACACGTATTTTTAAAATCAGTTAAGTAGTTTTTGAGTTTATCCGTAACAAACTCTCTCTCTACTGCCTTTATCCCACTCTAGGCGGGGTCGGCCCAACATGTTTTTTCTTCCACTCCTCTCTGTCACTGGTCAGTTCATCACTCACTCCTTTTACTATCATATCCTCCTTCACACAATCTATCCATCTCTTCCTCAGTCTTCCCCTCTTTTTACGTCCTTCCACATTCATACTTAACATTCTTCTGCCTACATACTCGTCATCCCTGCGCATAACATGACCATACCATCCAAGCCTATTACTCCGCAGTCTCTCTGTCACTGGCGCTACTTTCAAAGCTCCCCTGATATACTCATTTCTTATCTTATCCTCCCTTTTCACACCACACATCCATCTTAACATTCGCATCTCTGTCACATGCACCTTTCTTTCATCCATCTTCTTCATAGCCCAACACTCTGATCCATACATGACAACAGGTCTGATTGCCGGCTGATTAAAGTTACCAGAACTGATTGATTTAGATCGAAATGATGGAGTTGTGTGTCTACTGAACTTTTATAGTACCAATACTGTGAAAAAGTAACAAACTTAAACACATTTTCGCATTACAAGGTGTCGTATGTCCGTTTTTGGGATGTTTTTTAGTGAGAGACGAATATGCTACTCCCCCCTGAACAGGTCACGTAGTTTGGGTACGTTCCCTTAAGGCGTTAAAGTGTAAAAAGTATCTTGTACCTTACCTCAAGTACTGAGTTGTCTTCACAAAAAATTTCAGCAAGATCAGTTCAACCTTTTATATGATGTGTCGTGTCGTGATAGCCTAGAGCGCAACGAACCTGTCTCAAATTAATAAGGCCATAGGGCCATTGTTCGAATCCGGGCGTGTGCCAATGAGTTTTTCTGACTTAAGTAAATTAACTATCACTGACTCCGTGCCTCGGAGAGCACGTCAAGCAGTCGGTCCCGGACGCTGTCAATAGATGGCGGTCGTTACAATCCCCGACCCGCAGTGAAGTAGCGTGGTGGGTTTAAGGTCCAAACCCCCCCTTCTCACCCTGGGGGAGGCCTAAGCCCCTGCAGTGGGGTAAAATGGGCTGATGATGATGATGATGACAGACAAACTATCAGTCACAGAATATTTCGAAAATTCCCATTTTCGCCTCTTTATCTTTTCTCTTCACTTGAATAATAATTTTCATAAAAATATTCAATATACACATCCGATCCTGTTACAGTTATAAAATATGTATATATAAATAAATAACATATATACATGACAACAACGTCTAGGCCCCAAACTAAGCATTAGCTTGGATTTTGGGTACCAAGCGAAGACACATCATATATATATAACAACCAAGACCCGATACCAGTATTAATATTCATCATATAAATACTGACCCGACCTGGGATCCGAACCTTGTTCCTCCAACTTATTAGGCAGGCTCGCTATCCACTAGGCTATGCGGTCGTCATATATTCCGTCTTTGACTGGTGTGGTTCTAATCAATCATTGTACCTCAAATCCTCTGTGCATTGTACAGATCCCAATCCAATCAGTTCGTCCTTTGACCCGTTAAAATCCAAACCCGTCAATTTTGATATATTATGACAGTGATCGATGCTTATTCAGACGAACGCAGAATTCGTGGCAGTTTCCTTCTGTCTTCCTAGCATGTAACTGTTTTTTTTTTTAACTCAAAGTTACTAGCAGAATACAAAAAGTTGATCCGTAGGATACCAGCTGTTCTGTTCCTAAGATTTGGAAAGCTTTGAATCGATTACCGTTATACTAAAAACGGGCCCATTTCAGATGTAAGTACAAATTCTGAATAAGCTCTTACATGACTTTTTTAGAAGGTGCTATAGAAATAAAAATGATGTTCGGGACAACCCGCACAACGTCATCTAGTCCCAAAATAATCAGAGCTTGTATTATGGGTACTAGACAACTGATATTCATTGTACTTAAATATTTTTTATAATATATATATGCAGGTTGAGATTTTAGTAACCAGCCAACATTTTTCTAGATGTTAGGTATCACCAATAGACCTCATTACGTAAACAATAATATAGGTACGAATATTCATAATCAATAATTATATCCTAAATATTTTTTAACAAAATTTGGCTACCTTCTACTTACACAGAGCGAAAGGTCGGGGCATGGGCCATGTGGGCGGGGCGCGTGCACGTGCACTGGTGTCCTCGTGAAGGGTGACTAGTATATTGGTAGTTTTGGGAAAGGTTTACGCAGTCTTAACTGAATATTTTGCTATCGAACGATACTAAAAAGGAACAAGACGGCCAATGGATTTTTATCAAAGGTCAATACATTAAAATTTGGCTGGTTATTAAAACCTCACCTATATATATATATATATAAATCCATCTATATATATACATACATAGATCCATGCAGACATGGATAAAATATTATGTTATAGACATGTGATTGCGGTATTTGTAGATTTTTCGATAGACTATTTATGTCTATGGTCTATGTCTTTGACTTCACATATTTAATAATCTTTTTATGCACACTTATTTGTTTCGAGGATCTAAAATTTATCTGTTTGCCGCCAATTTTCAAACATGCTTGTTGTAATACGTTTCACAAAAACGCAGGCGTCGAAGCTTGCATTGTCGGATAACTGATACAGAAATGAACATTGCAAAGTGCGGCGATAAAGCGATTGCTAACGATAACTTTCACTCACCGATTGGCCGAATGGTTAGGAACTCTAACCGCGGAACCGAGGGTCGCACATTCGATTCCGGCCCTGGACAAATATTTGTGCACATGAACATGTTTATTTCTTCCGTGTTTGGCTGTAAAAAGTGTCTAGTACCCCACAATACAAGCATAATACTTGCTTACTTTGGGACTAGATGACGCTGTGTGGGATGTCCCAGATATTATAATATTATTATTATAACTGCAAGCGAAAGTCGTGGTGTTATCCAGTCTATATTCTACAGACCCGTGCATCAATCACAGCTGAGGTCTACAGTCAAGAACTTTAGACAAAGATAAAAGAATTGGCAAAAAACTGGCCAGGGTTCAAACACGAAGGATCCGTACCACCGAACAATATAAAATAACATGTTTCTTGTATGGGGGCCTATTTTAATTTTGACTTCATTTTATTCTTATTATTTGTTGATATAGCTGTCAATACACACAGTATGAAAATTTAAGTGTATAACTATTATGGTTTTATGGTTCAGATGATACAGCTCTGTGACGGACGGACAGTGGAGGCTTTGTAGTAGGGTTCTTGTTAGTTGTTTGTACCCTTTGGGTTTCCATTCCATCAGCTCATTATACCCCACTGCGGGGACTTAGGCTTTCCCCCAGGGTGAGGAGGCTTGGAGATTAAATTCACCACGCTGCTCCAATGCGGATTGGCGAATTGTAACAACCGCCATCTGTTGACAGCAACCGGGACCGACTGCTTAAAGTGCTCTCCGAGGCCGGGCGTCAGTGAAAGTTATGTACTGAAAACAGAAAAACGGTACACGCCCGGTTTCCAACCACGGTCACACGGCCCTGTAAATATGAAATAGGTTCGCTGTACTCGGGCTATCACGACAAAAATTTTTACTACTATAAAAGTTAAGACAATGGAGATATTCATTGACATCTCAAAACGTGATACGGGAAAAGTCAAACTAGATTAATTTATGAAAAGCGATCCTTTGGTAATTTATTAGGAAGTGTCAGAAGCCCTTTAAATACATTAACCACTTACTCCGTAGCCGAACAAGGTAAATAAGCTAGAAAGGGAAGTTATGGGTAGCGTGAAATGAGATTATGTTGCAAGAAAACTCAATTACATAGGTTCGATTCACGGTCTAAACTAAAAGGTTAACTTGATTTGTGCTTCTGAAACACGGCTAAGCGTATTAATATAATTGCGTACTAAAAAGGTAAAATAGAACCCTATTGTTGTTATATGCTGTCTGTCTGTCCGTTCGTTCATATTTCACGGTTCTCTAGCAGATGATAAAGCTACAGGGTAAATTTTTTTCTCGTATAAGTGGTTCGATTCCCGGTCCAACCATGTGATTATTCAAAAATCAAGTTAAATTGTTTTTTTAAATTAAAATGATGTCTTCATTCAGTAAAATTTTCAATCTACAACATTCAGGGTACTTCCCCTCCATGCGGCATAGCCGTGGGACGCCCTGTATAAAAATCACATCGATTCGATGCTCCGTTACGACGCGAAGAAAGGACAAACAAGCAAACATTGATAGTATTCATTTTGATCGATAAGTTGTCAATAATATATCGCCCATAAGGCACATCCCTAAGCTATCGCGGGGCGCTTGTCTATAGGACAAAGAAAGAGCGATCTTCAGTTTTCTGAGTGAGTTACACACTGGAAATCAGACTGAGCCAACAGTCGTGATAGCCGAGTGATAGCGAGCCCGTTTCTTGTTAAGAAAGCCGTGGTTCGAATCCCAGTTCATGTACCAATGAGGGTGTTCTAACTTATGTAGGTACATAACTGCGACGGAATCTGTGCCTCGTATAGCATGTTATGCATTAATAGACGGCAGTCGTTAAAATCTACCAGCCTGCAGTAGATCAACGTGATTAAGCTCCAAGCCACCTCAACCCAGGGGAGGCCTAAGCTTCTGCAGTGGGGCATAAATAGGCTGATGGTGTGGTAGATATAAATAATAAATTGTGACGGTAATTAACACAATATTGTGTAGGGGTACGAAACTCCCGACTCGCACGCACGTGACCAATTATTTGTTGTATATTATATAGTGGAGTCGGTTCAGTAGAAAAAGAAAGATTGAGAGGGTCACATATATATAATAATAATAATAATAATAATACATGGGTCATCTAGTCCCAAAGTAAGCAAGTATTATGCTTGTGTTATGGGTTACTAGACAACTGATATATATACTTAAACATTCTTTACAATATATACATATACAAATATTTTTGCAAAGACGCCACACACATATAACAATCAAGACCCGGTATCAGTATTAATATTCATAATATAAATACTGACCCGACCTGGGATTCGAACCCGGGACCTCCAGCTTCGTAGGCAGGGTCGCTACCCACTAGGCTAAGCGGTCGTCAATAATAATAATAATAATAATACCTGAGACATCCCACACATCTAGTCCCATAATAAGCAAGTGTTATGCAGGTATTATGGGGTACTAGACAACTGGTATACATATATTATATAGATACTTTTTACACCCAGGCACGGAACAAATAGATATGTTGATGCACACAAATATTTTTGCCGGGCAAGAATCGAACCCGTGACCCTTGGCTCCGCAGTTAGGGTTTCTAACAACTAGACCAATCGGTCAGTCAAATAATAATAATATAATAATAATAATACATGGAACTTTCCACACAGCGTCATCTAGTCCCAAAGTAAGCAAGTATTATGCTTGTGTTATGAGTTACTAGACAATTGATATACATACTTAAATATTCTTTATGATATATACATATAAAATATATTTGAACGGATGATGAACAAATGAACGGAGTTATTTTTGTTACTTGTGCGTTCAGGCGATCTCTAAGGGTACCGTATTGTCAAATGAAATATTTTTTGTTCTTTTACTCCAGTATTGAATACGTTTTAGAAAGGCCCCTTTTACGGGCCTAAACTTTATATTATTTTATGTAAAATTGACTTTGAAACTGATTTTTTCCCCCACAACAACAAAATTCTTAGGTTTAATTTGATATTAACGCTGCATGTCTATTACGATAATTTAATAATAGATGGAGCCACCATAAAAATAATTTATTTTTATTTTTTCATGATCACATTTCTGCGTTTCAGTTGATGAAACACAACATGCGACTTTAAAGAATATTTCTTTTTATTGTTTTTAACTTACATCATTGATTGCTTCAACAGTTTCGAAAAGTTTGTACAAAAACATAAAAGTTGTGGAAAATAAGGATTTTTCGACTTATTTCTATAATGGTTTTTCCAATAGTTTCGAAGCGTTTGACTGAAAATTTTATTTTCTAGAAGTTTTATGTTTTTGTACAAACGTTTCGAAACTGTTGAAACAATCAATAATATCAGTTAAAAACTTTAAAAAGAAATATTTTTTATCGTCGCATGTTATGTTTCATCAACTGAAGCGCAGACATGTGACCATGAAAAAATTAAAATAATTTCTTTTTGTGGTGGCTCCATCTATTATTAAATAGCAGTACTAGACAAGCGGCGTCCCACCTTAATTTCACCAATATTTACCCTTTCCGAGTAAGTATGTATGAAACGTTTTTTTTTTGTTACCAGGTCACGATGCGTACGGTATACATAGTGATACTATGCATTGCGTCTTGCTGCGCAGTCGCAGTAGGAGTTGCAGCTTGCTGGTGCGTGTATCGCCGTAGAAGGAAACGGGATGACGACGACGAAGTACGCACTATAAGGCGAGTAATAATATTAATGTTTATTTCTTAATAGCCTAGATACAAATAAGACATAGTTTTTTACAAAAATCTGATACAGGCTAAATAATTAACTAACTATATAATAATAATAATAAAATTAAAATCGAATTAAAAACTATGGAAGCAATCTACAAATATGAAGTCTATATATACAATCTCAAAAGCTAAAAATAACCAGTCCCATGTGAACCCGATGCAAAGGTACCTACCCATAATGCTCGCGGCATTACCGCGCTGGATCGCTATGGCGAGCCTCTGCATCAGAAACGACTCCGAGCGAGGGTCACACCCCCTCTCCTTAAGTCGGCGACCGATGCTCCTAATTAAATTTCTGGCCTCGAGGCTCCAACAGCCCGTGGTCTCCACAGCAAAAGGAACGAAAATATAGGATTTTTCCAAATTTGTGTATTTATTGGCTAAATTATTCTAAGGGCAAGTTATTCTTAGGCTAGGCTAAATATTGATTGGATTGAATTTTTTTGGTTAATAGGCCAAGAAGAAGCGTCAAGGATCTCACAAGTTATAATATTAATATCCTGAGACATCCCACACAGCTTCATGTAGTGCCAAGGTAAGCAAGTATTATGCTTGTATTATGGGGTATGAAAATTCGTGATAGCTAAGTAGTAGCGAGTCCACTTCTTCTTTAGTTTGTGTTGCTCGTGCCTCGAATCCCAGAAACTACCATGTACCAATGTGTTTGTTCTGACTTAAGTACATAAGGTCAATTGCCATCATTAACCATGGCAGTCATTACATCCTTCAACCTACACTGAAGCAGCGTGGTTTAATAATAATAATAATAAAAGCGTTTATTAGACCATATAAGGTGCAATAAAATACAATTCAGAAAATACATAATCAATTTGTTCTAAAAAGTTCTTCAAAGCTCCGAGCCCCTTCATCTCGATGGGAGGCCTAAGTTCCTGCAGTGGGGCATAATAGACTGATATAGATGGAGTAGGTACCTACTAGTCAACTAACGTACACACTTAAGTATTCTTTATAATATATACATATTATGTAGATACTTTTTAGACCCAGCCACAAAACAAATAAACATGTAAACATGTTCACGCACACAAATATTTGTCCTGGGCTGGAATCGAACTGCGACCCTTGGCTCCGCAGTTTCAGCAGGATCTCTAATCACTCGACCGATCTGTCATATATCATCAATATATGTTTGTATTGTAAAAAGAATATTTAGGTATGTATACCAGTTGTCTAGTACCCCATCTTCACATCATCTTCACTTCATCAGCCCATTTTTACCCCACTGCAGGGGCTTAGGCCTCCCCCAGGGTGAGGAGGGGGGGGCTTGGAGCTTAAATCCACCACGCTGCTCCACTGCGGGTCGGGGATTGTAACGACCGCCATCTATTGACAGCGTCCGGGACCGACTGTTATGCAAGCTTTCAAGTACTTTTTAGTATACGAAAAGCTACAAAATCACTCACGAGCCCAAAAGTTCGCTTCGGTTTGTTTACATCCATTAATCAATGTAACAGAACACGTAAATTTTGGTTAAGAGGATTTCGTTTCCCTACAATTTGAGCTTTAAATTGTTGAATTTTTTTTTTATTTATAGGTCGAGAAAAAAACAGGACTACTATAAAAAATAATATACAAAAAACACACTTATAGACTAGAGGTACTTAAAATTAAGCTCTTTATAAATATACATATACAGATACTTTTACACAACGGAACAAATATAAAAGTTCATGCACCCAAATATATGTCCCAGGCGGGAATCCAAATAGCTACCTTGGTTGTTTATTAACAATTCAATATATGACTTACTAAAAATATTATTAGACATTTGGTATAACAAATGACAATTTTTTTAAGGCATTTTCTATAGAGCGATAATATCACATTAATAATTTATGTATAAGCTAGTTATCGGCCCGCTGCCGTTTCCGTTTCTGGCCCTAGTCCCATTCCGTTTTCGTTTCCATTCACATCAAAGTGGTTGGGGATGGGGGCTTCCATTCCATTCCATCAATCCTGTATACCCCACTACAGGGGCTTAGGCCTCCCCCAAGATGAGGAGGTTTGGAGCTTAAATCCACCACGCTGCTCCAATGCGGGTTGGCGGATTGTACCGACCGCCATCTATTGACAGTAACCGCGGGACCGATTGCTTAACGTGCTCTCCGAGGCACGGAGTCAGTGATAGCTATGTACTTAAGTCAGAAAAACTTTTTGGTACACGCTCGGATTCGAACAGGTTCGCTGCGCTCGGGCTATCACGACACTATGGGGGCTTACACAAAACCGATTCTATGGCGTTCGTATATCATATATAATAAACATACGTACTCGTATTTAAAAAAAAAACTAGTGGTCGCCCTGCGGTCGAAGTTCGACCGTTGCACTTTTTGAAACCACCAATAATAAATAGGTGAAAGTAAGTCAATTCAAATTGCCTCAAAAGACAGACTATTAAATTCGTTTGGTCGACAGTATTTGTAACACATATTAGGGATATATAGATTTTAGCTTTTGACACTCCTTTTCTATATAAACTTTATCTTTGCCAAATCTCACACTCCTCCGTGCGCGTAGTAACGCTTAAAAAGGGATCTAAAGCTTTTCCTTTACGTATTTATATATAAATATAGATTATCAATTAAAGTGGTTTGATCTCCTATTAAAGTAACAGATTTATCAAAAATGTGAATATGCAGTTTTTGTTTCTTCAAAAATCGAACTCATGTATCCTTTGAACACTTTTCGCTATTTCTCATAGTTTATCACGAAAATTTACAAAATAAAGACGAAAATATAAATAATTAATAATATTTAATTTTCTCATAGTTTAGGATTTGACCATTCAGTCTCATCTCAAAAATTCAACCTGTATATAGATTTTAGCTTTCTGCACTCCTACTCCACATAGACTTTAACTATACCAAATCTCACAATCCTTATATGCTTATAAAAGGGCCTAAAACTTTTTCTTCACGTATTTGTGTTTGTATAATATCTTGAAGAATAATTTAGGCTGAATTGCACTTTATTTTTAACTTATTCGTATTATTATTGACGACCGCTTAGCCTAGTGAATAGCCATCCTGCCTACGAAGCTGGAGGTCCGGGTTCGAATCCCAGGTAGGGTCAGTATTTACAATGGGGTCCTCATATTATGAGGGTGGCTGGTAAACTGAGCTCTGCTGTTTTTGCAATTAGGCAAATAAGAAAACTAACCGATGTGCCTACAGCGAGGCTGGTTTATTTTAGCTACTTTCATAGCATAATGTCATATGGCATTCTGCTATGGGGAAAGGCCGCTGACATTCAAACAATATTTGTTCTGCAGAAAAGGGCTATTCGAGCTATATATAAATTAAAATCTAGGGATAGTGTAAAGGCTCATTTTAGAGAAGGTAATATTTTGACAGTCCCTTGTCAGTATATTTATGAAAATATAATTTATGTACGTAAAAACATAAATGCTTTCTCTAGGGTGGGTGATGGCCACAACTTAAATACAAGTCATAAGCATATGTTATCAATTCCCAGGTTCAGGCTCTCAAAGGCTAATAATTCTTTCATGGGAAATTGTATCCGTTTTTATAATAAAATTCCAAAAGAAATGTTAGACTTGAATTCTAATCAATTTATAAAGCGAGTTAAAGTCCAACTCATGAAAAAAGCTTGCTATTGTATTACCGAGTATTTAAATGATAAGTGCGCATGGACATCATTGTAATAGTTGTAAGACTTTAAATTAAAAAAGAAAAAACAATTAAGAAAAACATATATTTAAATAAAATAAACAGAGAGGAGTTTCTTGCCGGTTCTTCTCCTCCTAGTTTTTGAACCGGTACCTAATCAATTTTTACGACTTTCAATAAGTGTGTGCAAACATCTTATATTAAATAAAAACTTTTTGAATTTTTTGAATTTGAATTTGAATTTATATGATGAATATTGATACTGGTACCGGGTCTAGGTTGTTATATGTATGTGGTGTCTTCGCTTGGTACCCAAAAACAGCTAATGCTTAGTTTGGGGCTTAGACGTTGTTGTTCAAGTATACGTTATTATTATTATTATTGTCCTACACTTTAAACTCTATAGTTTCTAGTTAAATATAAACATTGACACTTTATGGAAACGGAAGATACTGGCCCTTATATTCCAATTAATATAATATATTTCAACATTACATTTGTTATATTAAATTTGTATTAGTTTAAGGGTCAGAATCAACATTTATTTGGTTTAAGTTTTTCTGTGTTAATTTTATTATTTTTCATATTCCGTTTTCGTTCCCGTCACTAAAATGTTTTAACGGTTCCGTTCCTGGCCTTGGCCCCATCCCGTTTTCGTTTCCATTCACATCAAACAAACTGGTCGAGGACGGGGCTTCCATTCCATTCCATCAGTCCATTATAACGCACTGCAGGGGCTTAGGCCTTCCCCAGGGTTTCCCATTTGCAAGCTAAATTGTAAAGATTATACTCATTAAAAAATTTGTATTGTATTTATTTATTTATGTATGCATCGATAAAAGGGCCATTGCGTAATAGGTCAAACAATAAAATTTGGTTTGGCCAACACCAGAAACCATTCCTTAAATACGTGGGTCACTTAATGTTGTTTCGTTTTTATTATTTCATCTTAATCAATCATTTTCAACGATACAATCAAACTACCGGTATTCAAGCGAAGAAAATGGCTTGATACCGAAAAAAATCACAAACTTTCTTATAATCTACTAGTTTTCTGATAGGAAACGTGACCTAATCGGACTTACTTTCACTCATATGTACAGTAAGTCTCTTGTGATTCTTCAACGAAACGCGATCTGACTATCGTCGCGGCGCCCCGGCGGCGCCCCAGGTTATTAAGTTTTTAGATACTCTATCGTTCATCAGAAAGCGTCGCGCGGAAGCTTTTTGAATATTCCTTGGTCTAGAACTATAAGTAGAACTCTAGTTTCGTAAAGTAATATCATATCATACGATCAGCTCATTAATATACCACTGCACGGGCTTAGCTCTCCCCCCGAGATGAGGGGGCTTAGAGCTTATTCCGCCACGCTGCTCCAGTGCGGGTTAATGCATTTTAACGACTGCCATCTATTGAAGGTACAGAGTCAGTGATAGTTATGTACTTATGTTAAAAAAAACTCATGGCTACATGTCCTGGGATTCGAATCACAGCCTTCTAATCAAAAAGCGAACGCGCAACCACTCTCCTTTCACGACGAAATGACTAAACCATGTGATATTACAAACATAAAAGCTGGCTAAGTGCGAGCCAGACTGGAGGTTCCATAAAGTTATAAACGTATTTTGACTTGTTTATAGCTACTCGCCACTAAATTACATGTAAACATATATTTCGTGAAATATATATAAATATAAACCTTTTTTTTAAAAACAAGCTTATATTTTAAAAAGCAACGTACTAAAAATTTAAAAATAATCGTCATCGCTTAAGTTTCAAAAGGATATTATTTTTTAATAATTATTTAAATCTTGAGGCGTCAAACGTCATTTGTAATAAATACTAGTTTGAACAATTTAAAGACTGATGATTATTTTTAAATTTTTATTGTATTGCTTTTTGAAATAAAAGCTTATTTCAGAAAAAGCTTTTTTATATGTATTTTACTATCCCTTAAATTATTGTCATTTTATTTTTGACTTTTCAGTATTAGAATACTTAAACTAATCCGTATGTGTGTTTAATGCAAAGCGGTTGGTTCATCCCGAGGGGAGGCCTAAGCCTAGGGGCTTATTTTAGCCCATTAAAGCCTCTGATTAATGCGCTGATAGTATAGTAATATCTCATATAATTCAGCAGCTATACGATGAAATGTCTGCAAAAAATAATACGTAAAAAACACTCCACTTTTGTGGAGTTTAATGTAATTTTGACCTTACCAGCACGACACAAAGTACTATCTTAACAATACTTATATATGACAGCCTGTATAGTTTATATGTGATTCGTTAGAGTGGAAAATATTTTATCGTTTTGTTTTTGCTGACGCTCCATTGGGGTGAAGTTGAAAAGCTGACTCGGCCGATTCGGATAGACAAACACAAAAATACGAGTTGTTTATTAGGTTACTGAAAGAATTTATTTCTTTATTTCTGTAGATAAAGAAAGTTTCAGACGAATATCCACCAAGAAGTATAGGTTTGTCTGTCAACATTAAAGGTCGTAATAAATAAATAAATATATGACAGAGATTTATACGGAATGGAAAAAAAAACCTTCTTATATTTTTATTTCCCGCCCTTTTTTATTTTTTTTTCATTACAGGAATCAACGTAGAAAAAAAAATAGAATTGCCGTTTTTGACATTTATGTGACATAGAGAAGTTGTCCTAATTTATTTGAATCAAACCTCAAAAATGAATATAAACCAGAAGATCTGGTATCTTGTTTGTTTAAGAGAATTTTTTATTTCCGCCCAGTATATTAAAGCTTCGGTACTTTTTTTTAGGTTTGGATAGTGAGATTTTTTAAGATTTTGTTGAGCTTAAATCTACCACGCTGCTTCACTGCGGGTTGGGGATTGTAACGACCGCCATCTATTGACAGCGTCCAGGACCGACTGCTGAACGTGCTCTCCGAGGCACGGAGTCAGTGATAGTTATGTACTTAAGTCAGAAAAAGTGATTGGTCCCACGCCCGGATTCGAACCATGGCCCTATGGCCTTATAAATTTGAGACAAGTTCGTTGCGCTTTGGGCTATCACGACACGTATCATGACACGTATACAACATTGATAACTTCTGCCTAATTTTACATCACGCGAGTCGGGTCGGTGAAGGGCTCCGGCCGCCGCTCCGGCCCGGCTGCTTGTCGCGCTATAGTTTTTATTTCACGATAACTCCGATAATATTAATTTAAATTGTATGGTACAAATGACAATTATAATGTGGATAAAATTTTTATGGTAAATTAGGTATTTAATTTGTTAAAGATCAATACTGTAACCGTATAAATTGCTTTTCCATCAACTCATCGTATAACACTTCATTAAACATAAAAATAGGTATAGTAAGCTATCCATAAAAGATAGACATATGCCATTCCGGACTTTTTTATAGTCCTATAAAAAAGTAAGAATTCCTCAATACATAATTTTGTTATATCTCAAAGGGATTAGGCAGCGTTTTCGATGAAAGTTCCAAGTTGGCTAAATTTTTTTCGCCGTGTTCAACAATAATCGTCATATTTCTACTAATTTGCACAAAACATTATTAAATTATACACATAAACCTTCCTCTTGAAACACTCCATTCATTAGTGTCAACCATATGCCAATCCGTTTGGTAGTTTTTGAGTTTATCGCGTTCAGACAGACAGACAGACGCGGCGGGGGACTTTATTGTGGAAAGAAGGGAAGATTGTCGTGTCCTCAGCCGCGCCTAGCCGACCATGTTGTAGTAAAACAAGAGCTAATAAAATAAATTTAATAAACTGTATACAAAAATTATTTACTATATTATATAGGTTTAGAACAAAAGTCTATAGGATGACTTGCGTACCTGAGTGCGGTTGTGTTTCTACTGGTAAGGATTCGTGTAATTACAAGGTATTTTATATGATTTTACATGCGTCGTTTCGCCACCTGATTGACTTGACGTGGTTCGACAATTTGGTGTTTTGGCCAATCAGAAAACATTTAGTGTCATTCGAGAGTCCAAAGTATTTGGGCCGTGCGATGTCACGTGCACTGAGCCTGCAGAAATATTGTTTTTGAATAAAAATAAATGACGGTGAAAAATCAGCGGAAAATGTTGCGACATTGGGGTCAACGATTTGGACTTTAGTATACGCGGTCAATACCCTTATATAAACTAAATAAAATATTGCACTATCAAGGTTATTTATTTTAAAAAAATCTTATAAGATTGTGGTTAAATGTGTGTGAGTGGGTGAGTATGGTTGTGTGTGAGGATGTGGTGATGAATATGAGAGACTTATTTGAATTCTGATTCATTATTTTTCAATAATTTTTATTTAATTACTTTTAGCTTAGTGTCAAATCAAAATATAATCCTCATGAATCAATAAAAACCTTATCTTATTATATTATACTTACATCTATTATGGCTGTCTCACTGATTGGCCAAGTGGATAGAGACCCTAACTGCGGAGCCAAGGGACTCGGGTTCGATTCCCGCTCGAGACACATGTTTCTGTGCATAAACCTGTCTGTTTGTTCCGTGTCTGGGTGTAAAATGTCTTAATATGTATATATTATAAAGAATATTTAAATATGTGTAGGTATCAGTTGTCTAGTACCCCATACAACAAGCATAATACTTGCTTAGTTTGGGACTAGATGGCGCTGTGTGGGATGTCCCAGGTATTATTGTTATTTATATTGGATATATAGCATAACTTTATTCTATTATATTTACAAGTTTATTGGGTAATATGATATTATGAAACTTTAGAAAGCTCATGGCTATAACTCTGGCTGGCTTGTCAATGTGCCACTTAGAAGTTTACAAAGTCTCGATGACTTTGAGACCCTATCAAAGTTATTAGGTGTTTGTTTACTCGTCTACATTTACGCTAAATAATACCTATCCATGTGACATGTGTACATCGGTCAAGAGTTTTTTTTTTAAATTATTTTATACAAATGTTTTCTATTTATATATCAGTAAAATAATTTAAAAAATGAATGACTAAAATAATAATAATAACGTATACATCACAACAACGTCTAGGTCAAAAACTAAGCATTGGCTTGTGTTTTGGGTACCAAGCGAAGACACCACATACATATAACAACTAAGACCCAGTACCAGTATCGATATTCATCATATAAATACTGACCCGACCTGGGATTCGAACCCGGGACCTCCAGCTTCGTAGGCATGGTCGCTGCCCACTAGGCTAAGCGATCAGTAATCTTTTATTTTTAATCTGTAAATTATTTAGTTTTTGTTCAATTGGATTGATATTAGAATGAAATTTTATGCAATGAATGTCAAGAATTAATTCCTATTATTAGATATCCGCTAAGTACAGCAAATTCCAATCGAGTCCTTTCTCGTCCTTCCTATGCTCAAACGCGCTCTCACGTAAGCAGCAGCGAACGTGCCAGCGCGTGTATTGGTCATTTTGCTGAAGCGTTTTTCACATAATAATAATACATGGGACATCCCACACAGCGCCATCTAGTTTAAAAGGAAGCAAGTATTATGCTTGTGTTATAGCTTATTAAACAACTGATATACGTACTTAAGTACCTATTCTATTTTTATAAAATATACATATATACAAAATACTTTACACTCAAACCCAGAACGAAATAAACATGTTCATGCACCCAAATATTTAGTCCCGGGCGGGAACGGAATCCACGACCCTTGGCTCCGAAGTTAGTCGATCAGTCGCATGTTGTCGCCTGGCGCTTTTTGATAAATTCGATGCTTAGCGTCGGCGCGCAAATTACACTACGCTGCACTAACTCCCACATCAAATTTATAAGATTGTGTGCTTGACTTTAATTATTTTTATTTTGACATACATTTAATAGTGATATCAAATTCACGAATCAGTAAAGTCAAGCCACAACCGCCTAGCTAGCCCATCAAAATTTTTTTGCTTATTCTTTAACTGACTAGCAACAATAATAACCTAGGACAACCCACACAGCACTATCTAGTCCCAGTCTCAAAATAACATGTATTTATTATACATGTATTATGGGGTACAAGACAACTAGTATGTACGTACAAAATTATGTACATAATATAGATACTTTTTATAGCCAGACAAGGAAAAAATAGACATGATCATATTGAGCATGACCAAAAAATTTGTCCCATACGGGAATCGAATCCACGACCCTTGTCTCCGTAGTTAGGGTCTCTAACCACTCGGCCAACCCGTCAGTCAAGGAACAAAATCACATTATTGTTATTTCTCATGTAAACGACGAAATAGAAAATGAAACGCAAATAAATAGATTAAAAAATATATTTGTATGATTTTTTTCAAATTCTTGGGTTGCTAGTGTATGAAACGTATCCGAAAGCATTGCAAATAAATTATTAGGGATTCATACCCAAATGGTACCAACGGAAGCTCTATTACTAAAGCTCCGCTGTACGTCTGTCTGTCACAGGGCTGTGACGTCTGATTCATAATAGATAAACAATGAAAACTTTCACAGAGTATATATTATTATTGCCTCTATAACAACAAATAATTGAAATAAAATAAACTTAAAAATTGAAGGGGGTCACCATACACGAAACGTGTTTTTTTTTTCGATTTCTTTCTTGATTGGTGGCTGTGAGGTCATTGCTTGCACTTGAAAATTATCATGAAATATGTATTACTATGATCTCTATAACAACAAATAATAAAAATAAATTAAACTTAAAAATCAAGGCGAATTTCCATACAAGAAACGTGCTTTTTTCGAACGGTGGAACGGAACCCTTCGTGTACAAGTCTGACTCGCACTTGGCAGGTATTTAACGTTGTCGTCGTTTCAACTTCTAGACGATTTCAGAACACATGATCCTGAACTGTAGTAACCATGGTGGCATGTTTTCCCAGAAATTATAGAAATAACAAAACCTGTATTGTCCTTAGATTCTGTACCTATATGTATATTTGTGAAGGTCATTTACCTCTCATATTTTGCCGAAACTATCTGCAACTATCTATATATTTTCACAGATACAAACAGGTGATTTCACTGCAGTATGACGTAATGTTAAAGGCCCTCGGTTATAGTAGGATAGAAATATCTTGATCATTTGTTATAGAAACTATTTACGTTTATGAAATTGGTACATTTTTATTGTTATTTTTAGATTTGTTCTAAATGTTTGTAACATATCGAAATAAATTATAAATAAATAGAAATAAAAACATATAAATTATATGACGGGCGTATTGTATATACGAGGGTGGTTCGATAAGTGACAATTATTGCAACGTGGCGCTCGTAATTGTATGTAGTTGTAAAAATACAAAAATATTTGACCAAAATCTGGAAACGTGCTATAGTTAAAATAAAAGAATATAGAAGAATGTTATTAAAGGCTGGATTGGACTAGAATAAAGAGACACGGGCTGATGATAAGGATGAGGATGATGATTGAACATTGCCCATTAAATAAATAACCATGAGTTCTCCAAGTATTTTATTCGCTTGCTACGATGTCAAAATTTTATAGAGTTTACCATTTAGAACAATTTGCATGAGCAATATTAATATATTTAAAGTTTAATAATAATATATTTTACGCCGTAAAATATCGACACTACAAACAACTATATGTATGTGGTGTCTTCGCTTGGTACACAAAACATAAGCTAATGCTTAGTTTGCTGCCTAAACGTTATTGTGATGTATATATTTAAAAAAAAAATTAAAAAAAAACTTCTGACCGGTGGTGGCAGTGCTACGTATATCTACTAGATGTCGAGTAAACATGCATATTTGTGGGAAATATAATAAATTATTCATTGAAACCGAAATTATACACGACGGGTTCATTTTTAATTGAAGCTCGATACTTGTAAATCTATTGGGTATTGTTGATATTAATATGAATTTTATAATTACAGTCAAAACCGTTTATAACGACATCGTTTACAACGACCTATCGGTTATTACAGCCAGATTGTATGGTCCCGTCCGAATTCCTAGTAAACTATTCAGTAAACAAACCGCTTATAACAACATCGGATACAGCGACATATCGCTTACAACGACGAAACTTTATCGATATTCATCGGCTATAACGAGCGGTTGGTCGTTGAATGAAAAACGGCAAAGATATTACAAAAAGTATTTCTGTTCTGGATGCAATTCTAATGATATCGGAAGCTTGGGAAAAGGTCACACAGACCACTATAGCTAACTGCTTTCGCCATGCAGGTTTCAAAGATCCCTCTCTATCACAAGTGGAGGACGACGATGATATTCCGCTAGCGAGACTGATACAATCTACAGATGAAGATGACAACGTACCACTTGCTGAGCTGGTTACCCAGTTGCAAAGATCTACTGCTACAGAACATAGAATTGAGATAGAGGAATTTATTTGAATAGATGACAGTGTCGCCGTGTGCGCCTTAGCTACTGACGAAGAAATTCTTGCAGAAGCTGAAAGTAACAACCGTAACACTGGCGAAGAAAACGAAGACCAGCAAGACCCTGAAGAACAGTTTCAGCCAACAACAATTTCCGAGGCTCTTAACGCTGTAACAGTTTTACAAAAATTTGTTGCTTTTAACGAACAGTTTGATATTGACGATACTCATACCTTGAGGAGTATGAAACGTAAAATGCAAAAAATATTTGAGACTGGGCTAAAAAAAAGACAGAATAAAATTACTGATCATGTATTTTAAAAACTAGTGTAATTTTATAACCCGTAACTGTAAGAAGCTAAGTACATTTTGTATTCTAATTATTTCGTAATAAATATTTTTATTTCTTTTCTGACTCGTTTATATACATAACCTTTACTAGATAGATAACTACATATGATAATACATATAACTACTGTACTTGCGTATATGACTGTATTGCTTAAAACGACTATCAGATATAACGTCGGCAACTATGCGGTCCCTTCGATGTCGTTATAAACGGTTTTGACTGTATTAATATAAAGTATTGGATTATTGTAATAAAGAAATGTACAAAAATAACAATAGTTTATTTATAATATGCTTATAACAAAATGAATAACTAAAAATAATACAATAAATTATGTAATAATTGAAAAAATAATCGAGAAGAGGGTTAGAACAACGAAATAAACATGCTTTATTAAATATTTAATAAACGTGATTAGTTTTTATATGGCGTGTTTTAAAGTTACGAATTCATGTTTTTTCATGTTTATGTAAATGTAATTATAATATTAATTAGGATCAAAATAATACTACAAGCACAGAATAAATAAATTTGACAGCATCTTAATCATAAACTGAAAATTAAAAAAAATACTATAATATAATATTATATTAAAGCAACCTACTTATCGTCACGCAATATAGCTAAAGATGTATATAAAAATATGACAAAGTACTAGGAAACTAACAGAGAGCGAGGCATCCGATATACCTGAATATAACATGATGAATTTTATGCAAGACCTAGTAAGTAGGTAGTTTGCAATAGCAACAATGTTAAAGGTTTATCATCCGATACCATTTCAGACAATATTTAATCAATTTCAAATCATATTTTAAGTAAATACTTTGATTTTGCGTGGAGTAGAAGCTTGTAGAAAATATATTGACGTTTTGAAAAAAATCAGTAACCTTAATAACATAATAAAAATAAAGTAAAATTTATGAAATAAAAAATCTTTACAATGAAACATATAAGACAGCCTGTAACATATGCAGTGCATTTAAGACTGGTTGTTAGCCGTCGACATAATGAAAATATTTAATAAAATTCTAGTATCAAGATTAATTACGCCGATTTGAGATTTCAGTGACTTGCACGAAACTATCAAGGTGCTTCGAACTTACTATAGACCATCCTTCACCAAACGGAATTGGACCTTATGTATTAGTATTAAAGTTGATTTTCTTTTGAAAACATAATAACCTAATATTCGATCCAAATTGCTTTATCCTCTCTATAGCTGTATGTTTTGACAACGTAAATCCGAACGATTAGATATCTTTGACTTATAAGCCGTAAGTTTGTTTCTTAAGTCAAATCTCTTGCTCGGCACGCGTGGGATTGAATCCGCCCGGTTTTTTCGGGATTTCTAGGTTGTTTGAAGGCGTCTGACAACATTAAAAGGAATAAGGTTCTAGGAAAACTATTCTACTATTCTATTTACGAATTTTTTCTATTTACGAATGTTTTCAACAAAGAATTTTTTCATGGGCAACTGTTTTCATTTTTATAATGGCCTTGTAAAAAAACAATAATAATTTTATTACATAATAAAAATAAAATTAAAAATAAATTTATACTACAAGTCCAGGTAAAAAAAACCGCTTATTATTCTGTCAATGAAGATTTAAATGACGTAGACATTATTTTAAAAGTTGCACTTTATATTTTAAAAATATTTGAAAATTCTGGGGGTTTTTGTTCAAATATTTTCAAATTACAAGGTGAGATTTTAATAACCGGCCAAAATTTTTCCAGATGTCAGGTATCACCAATAGACCTCATTGCGTTAATAAAAAATATGGGTTACATTTTCGTGATAAATTATTTTATCTACAGTGTTATTTTATAACGTTTGGTTATAGCCTTCTTAACGCTATAGTAAACGTACGCGCCCGAGGCCTTGAAACGGAATGGGGCGGCCGGCATGAATGGCGACTAGAGTTATTGTTTTTTTCGGGAAAGGTTTGTGTAGTCGTATCTCAATATTTTTCTATAGAACGATACTAAAATAAAACAAGACGGCTATCGGTTTTCTACCAAAGATCATTATATTAAAATTTGGCTGGTCATTAAAACCTCACCCTGTATAGAACGTCGATAGAATGCGTTTCTAACACATGACATTTATAGCTATAACATATTTGCTGCGAGTTGACATAATAATATAATTTTTAATTTAATCTTGTGTCATTTGTGCATGTAAACGATAATAATATTTGAAAACGGGAATCGTCAGACAACACAAATTCACATCATCCATCCGATTACTACGCCGATTACGACCTGTCAGGAACGCAATCTCGCGACGACGGCCAATGTATAGTAATTAAGTTATATGATATAAAGTAAAATGATGCAGATTATATATAGAAATATTATAACAGAATAATAATAATACATAGGACTTCCCAAATAGCGTCATCTAGTCCCAAAGTAAGCAAGTATTATGCTTGTGTTATGGGTTACTAGACAACTGATATACATACTTAAATATTCTTTATAATATATACATATATATATATATATTTTTTCGAAGACACCACACACATATAACAACCAAGACCCGGTACCAGTATCAATATTCATCATATTAATACTGACCCGACCTGGGATTCGAACCCGGGACCTCCAGCTTCGTAGGCAGGGTCGCTACCCACTAGGCTAAGCGGTCGTCAATACAGATAAATGTTTAGTGTTCTATATAAAAAAACACAGACTTTTTCGTGAATATTTTAACTAGTTAAATGCGGTGCGAGGAATTACCTTGTCCTTGAAATGATTATTTTTTACGTCTTACATAATACAAAAAAAGAAAATAAACAAAATAACATTTCATAACAGTCCCGAGACAAAACTTTCTGTGCCGGAAACTGACGTACATAAAAGTGATGATATAATGTTTCCGCCGAAAGTTTCTTTTCCCACCGAACTATGAATTTAGCTGACTAGAAGGCGCATGCTGTCTAAACTCAACGACTGGACAGAGAGCCAGCGCATAAACAACTGTTTGAGTTTCCTAAGGCTAGTTTTTTCATAGTTTATTACTATGGTTGTGTGTGTGTGTGTGTGTGTGTGTGTGTGTGTGTGTGTGTGTGTGTGTGTGTGTGTGTGTGTGTGTACGTGTGTGTGTACGTGTGTGTGTGTGTGTGTGTGTGTGTGTGTGTGTGTGTGTGTGTGTGTGTGTGTGTGTACAAACATACTGGGGTCAATCAAGCCAAACAGAACAGGTGACTTTGGCGCGCTATCAAAGGTGTCATGCCTGTCAAGATATTATGAAATGAATTTACTCAAAGCTGGCTTTTGTCAAGTGGTAACCTGCGCACAAAGACCTACACCACAGCACAACATCCAGGTAACCCGTCTTCCTTCCTTATCCTATGGCTCAAACGTGATACATTGGTTCTCAAAATAAACGACCAGCATTACTTCTCTATTAAACTAATTCGTAGCTTAGTAATTTTTCCCTTTTTAGATACAATACCCCAAATACTTGATACATAGTAATAGGTAGGACTGCGGGAATGGGAACAAGGAAACATGGTTATAGGGACCATGGTAGTCTGGTGGAGCCGTTAACAAACGTCAAGTACATTATTTCATTATTTTCTATGAAATAATGTAATTTTTATTTATTTATTTGTATACAAATCAGCCTATTGGCCGAGTTTTCGGAGTTGGTTCCACAAATTTTCATCGTATTATAATTTATAATTTTTTTTTCTTTACCTTGATACCTATTATATAATTATTTATATTCCCGCCCCCTCCCCCTACTATTCCCTTTCTTAATTTTTCTATCCTCCGTACCCATTACATGGCTTCTTACTCCCCATTTCCCCCCAGTAGTTCTCCTATTTCCCCTTTTTCTCTCCCACCTTACATGATCCATCAAGTACTCTAAATATCCCCCACCTTCACATATTTTGCATTTTCTATCCTCGTCTGCCATCCAATATTTGTTTTCCTTGTTCAGATTTCTATATCTTAATCTTGCCATTTGACCATCTTTTGACTTCCGCGTTCCCCCGTTTTATCCAGGTACATGGACCTCTTTTTAACCCTTAGTTCCTTATATCTTTTATTACATCTTGTCTCTATTTTCCTATTATATTCCCATTGACCTTGCCTCTCCACTTCTCGCTTCTCTATAAATTTCTCCAACTTTCCGCCATCTGGTGTTCTTCTTTGAAATAATTTGGTAATTTTGGTTAATTTGCTTTCAGTTCGCTAAAAGTTTAATTAATAATTATGAATTCGAGCTGCTCAATGGGCTTAGACAATTTTTTTTAACACATAGTTTTTATTATTAAATATAGATCAATTTATACCTGCCCCTTAAAATAAAATTAAAAATTGTTTAATTTTCTTAGTTATTTTGTCCCAAAATTTGTTAGAAAACATCCCCGTGACGTCAGTTAGACAGATGGTTTCCAAACTGCATTAATTTGGACTAAATAAAGTCACAATACGTTTACTGATTTATGGGGATTACAATTTCATTTGACGTAGGCACCTCAATTCAATATTTTTTATTTCGTTTAATTTTGGTTTTTTACCGTGGAATGCAGCGCATAAGCGCAAACGCCCAGATGACGTCACAGGGATAATTTCAACATCAGATTTTCATAAGTATCTGGAAATTCGTAAATAGGAATAATTGATACTTTGTGAGGTTATTTTACAATTAGTTACAAGGAGTTACAAGCCCCCCTCCTCACCCTGGGGGAGGCCTAAGCCCCTGCAGTGGGGTAAAAATGGGCTGATGATGATGATGATGATGATGATGATGAGGTTATTAGAACCTTATTCCTTTTAATTTTAATGATAATCAGCAGAACTTTTGGTCCAAATCCATTCTGAAACTTTTAACTAGACCCAGTTTAGGTAAATACGTTTTGTTTCTATATTTGAAACCAAATTTTCACTATGAAAGACGAGGACGAATATATTTTAACTAAACTTTGTTCCATAAACGTATCACTTCGACAGAATACGGAAACTTTGGTCTTGTATTTTATATACCAACGCTATCATTTTCAGTTTGCTTTTCATTTTTCTTTTGAAAAATAAAAAAATTTAAATTGGCTGTTAGATGTATTCGTAAGTTTAGTTTATTTTTTTATTATCGGTAGTTTTGGTTATTAAATAAACAAATAAAATAAGTAAAAATTACTACTCAGTAATTTTCACTTATTTTATTTGTTAATTTGTTGAGAAAAATGAAATAAAATAAATAAAAATTACTAAATAGTAATTTTTACATGGAGGCGGCAACAGCGACGAATAAAAGGACTATCGTACCTTAATCATACCTTTATCATCATCATCATCATCATCATCATCAGCCCGTGTCTCTCTACTGCGGGATATAGGCCTCTCCCAAGGCTCGCCACCACACACGGTCTTCCGCCTTCCGCATCCAATTACCCCCGGTATGGTGCTTCAGGTCATCAGTCCACCTTGCCAGAGGGCGTCCAACGCTTCGCTTCCCAATACGTGGCCTCCACTCGAGAATCCGTCTACCCCATCGGTTGTCGGTTCTACGGCAAATGTGACCGGCCCATTGCCACAGCAGCTTGCAGCATACCTTTATATTGTATTCAAATCAACATAAATCAAGTCCAACGGTTTTTACTTTTAAAATTAATTTGAAACATCGCAAAAAAAATTAAACAGGCGGGTTCTCTTCTCGAAATTGTTTTACTTTTACAACATGTGCAACATGAAACGAATGGCTTTTTGATATATGAAAATTTTTAAAAAAAATCGATAAAGAACCCCGCGCATTAAAGTGTTTTTTTTTTTGTTATGATGTACTCGTCAAAATATTTAATAAATGAAAACGGTTGAACCTGGTTTATGATAATCTGATTACCATATAATTTTTTTAGCCAATCGGTTAAGGTTTATTCGGTTGCAACCGTTGCCTTTTGTTTGGAATTTTGGCAGTATACAATCCTCAGGACGGACAGACTAACCATCATACCAAAATTACGAAGTACCAGTGGTACATAATAACAGGAGAGAAAACAAGATTTTCTACACTAATTTTGTTAGTAAATTATTTAAGAATTAGAATCACCATGCCACATATTATAGGTCATATTTTTTTCATGTCTGAATCCCGCAAATTACAACAATTTTCTGTAACCCCTGTTAACCCCACATGGGTATATTCCCGTAGCGATATTTGTTCGTGTATATTTCATTCGACTTATTTTCCCAATTTAGTTTTAATATTCTGTAGGAAATCCAACCTTGTTTTATAGGACGTAAAGTTAATTTTGTTTCAAACGTTACGAAAGTTTAGAAGCCGCAGCTTTTCACAAAACCAGTCGGCCTCTTACTTCGGAGCTTTGCAGTTGTTCGGTATAGCGACTGCGAAAAGTAACCGAAAACGGTAAACAAAATATTATTATTAATTTATTTAATTATTTTTTTTATTAATAATACTCTAAGGGTGTTTTAAGATGGTTTTCATTCCATAAAAAATTTTTTAGTTGAATGTCTATTCTTTTTTTGTCCTATGCAACTTTTTACAAAAAAGTGTATTGGAATGGATTAAAGTCTATAAAATATTGTATTTGTATATTAAAATAATTACGTATTTACGATAAACGTAAAAATTAGATATTTCTTAATTTGTTTAAAATAATCTTTATGTTAATATCACGGGTACTTATCTATAATTTAAGGGCATTTAAATTTCTTAAACGTAAAATATCGTTTAATTGCTAATCAATAGAACTTTTCGTAGGAAGTGTACCTTTATTTCTACTTAAATTTTTTTGTGACGGAAAATACGGCTAAAGTGTTTCATTATTTACAACATTTAACACTTAAATAATAATAATATTTTCCTTTAACACCAGATCGCTCTTATTTCATACACCAGTATCTCAGCAAACTATACATAGCGCAATGTTGAATGTTCAATTGCAAGTAACACCTAGAGTAAATTTTTGTTAGATATAAACATTTATTATTATTATTATTAAGCTGCACAAAAGTAACAAATTGTTTAAAAATAATGAATAAAAAACGGATAAATGGTGTGTCTGATTCGCACATAAAAGGTTCCGTACCACCAAACAATATTTAAAAAAAAAATCTAGTTTCTTGTGTGGGGTCCCCCTTTAATTTTGACTTTATTTTATTATTCGTTGTTATAGCGGCTATAGTTATTGTACACTATCATCATCATCATCAGCCCATTTTACCCTACTGCAGGGGCTTAGGCCTCCCCCAGGGTGAGGAGGGGGGCTTGGAGCTTAAGTCCACCACGCTGCTCCACTGCGGGTTGGGAACTGTAACGACCGCCATCTATTGACAGCGTCCGGGACCGACTGCTTAACGTGCCCTCCGAAGCACGGTGTCAGTGATATTGTGTACTTCAATCAGAAAAACACATTGGTACACGCCCGGATTCGAACCATGGCCCTATGGCCTTATAAATTTGAGACAGGTTCATTGCGCTCTGGGCTATCACGACACACTATTGTATTGTATTGTATTGTATTGTATTGTACACTATATGAAAATTTAAAGTGTTTACATATTACGGTTCAGATGATACATCCCTGTAACAGACGGACGGACGGACAGCGGAGCTTTTTTAATAGGGTTCCCGTTGATACCCCTTGGGTACGGAACCCTGAAAATCTAGTTTTAAAGGAGAATTCAATAATGCTACAAAACATTGCAGCTTTCACACACATATTTGCGCGGCATAATTATAAAAATTCACGTTAAAATCAAAGGCGGCTAACTTTTGCTAAAGCCAAAGTGCAATAATTTTGAAGCAAATCGTTGAATCGCGTAATGAGCTTGTTTGATTGGACCAATTAAAACTACAAGGAATGTGCTTCTAGAATAACTTCTCAATTATTTTTTTCTATTTTTCTAGATATTTATGAAAATATTATAAACCGGAAAAAGTGTTTGAACCCTGTATCGTGAAATGGTGTACAAAGAAATGTAGATTAAAAAAAAAGCTCGACGTTTTTGTCAAAGCATCAAGTCATTCACTATTGTTGTGTTTTCGTTGTGTTGTTTTCAGACACAGTGGCGTCATTCCATTCATTTTTAGAGTTCTGTACCGAAAGGGTACCAACGAGACCCTATTATTAATAATAATACTTGCTGTCCGTTCGTCTATCACAGGGCTGTATCATCTAAACCGAAAAAGGACCGTACGAACACTAAAAAAAATCACTGTTTGTGTTACTATGACTGCCATAAAAGTACTAATTGACAAGAAGGCCTCTTCTGCGTTAACCGCCTAACCACTCATACTCTAGCTATCTGGTGCAAGATAGCGAGTTTCAGTCCGCGAGGTCCCGCGCGCCGGTCTTCACACCCGTATATTTGCTTTCGATATTTTCGATACTGTGAAGTAACATTCATGACTCTATTGAAACCAAACGCTGCTGTCAAATTTATTTACTCTATCATGACCGCTATAACAACAAATCATAAAAATGAAATAAAGTTAAATATTAAAGAAAGTCCCCATACATGAAACGTGTTTTTTTCTACGTTTTTTGGTGATTTATGGCTGTAAGAACATTGCTCACACTTAGAATTTTTACTGAGTTTGTATGGCTATTAAAACAAAAAATAATAAAATTAAAATAAAGTTCAAAATAAAAGGGGGTCCCAATACAGGAACGTTCTATTTTACATTGTACGGTGGTACAGAACCCTTCGATCCGACTCGCACTTGACCAGTTTTTTTATTAACCCGAATAGTAAATTGCCCCACTACCTCACTTCAACGTACTCTGGAAGCGGTCCCCAAATAATAAGTTAGAATTCATTACGAAAGCTTTTCAATCTGTATGCAAAATACCAACAATTGTTTTTCAAATTAATTGGTTGCCTTTGTGCGAGGATTTCGCTAACGAACGCGGAGCTCATATACCTAATAAACGTCCAGTTATATATTTATTTACTTTTAAAACGAATTAAGATTATTTTGTATGCCTTAACGTTCACTTAAAATATTTTATCAATTTATAAATACGTGAAGGAAAAGCTTTGGACCCCTTTTTAAGCATACTACGCGCACGGAGGAGTGTGAAATTCAGCATAGTTAAAGTTTGTATGGAGTAGGAGTGCAGAAAGGTAAAATCTATATACAGGTTGAGTTTTTGAGATAAAACTGTATGTTCAAATCCTAAACTAAGAGAAATAGCGAAGTGTTGAAAGGGGTCGTGAGCTCGATTTTTAAGAAAACATATCAGCATATTTAAATTTTTTTAAATTTTTTTACTTTAACAGGGAATCAAACCACTTGATTTTATATCTATCTGTATGTAAATACTTAAGGGAAAAGCTTTCGACCCCTTTTTATACATACTACGCGCACGGAGGAGTGTGATATTCGGCATAGTTAAAGTTTATTATGGAAAAGGAGCGCCAAAAGCTAAAATATATATAAGGTGAGATTTTAGTAACCGGTCAAAATTTTTCTAGATGCATGCCCTGGAATTCGAACCACGGCCTTCTCTAAACAAGAAGCGGCTCGCTGCCACTAGGCTATCACGACCAAGAAACCTTTAGACATAAATGAATTAAAAAAAAAAAAGAAAATAGTTATAGACTGAAAAGACAAAAGCAGGCTATATTCTATAGAATTTGATTTGCACAACGTAAAATGTGCATTTTAAGTTATTTAAACCAATATTTTTTGTCCGATACCTACTCACACAGTTAAGAAAATACCCTGTCATATAAACATGACTTGAACGGTATATGTTATTGTAGGAAGGGACATTTCTATTCTATTCTAGTGTATATAAAACATGAAAAAGGAAGTGATTTACTATCGAAGACATGTTTGCGCCGACACCGGCACGACACCGACTTGTCGGTTCCGAGCCGGGCGAGGAAGAAGCTTGCCGTACATTTACATACAATTTTACGCCCACTAATATCGGTGTCGGGCCGAGGCCGGGCCGTCTAATGAAGAACCGCTTATTACCTGTCGAGTAGATGTCGACAAATAGGCATGATGACAGTAATTGAAAATCACTGAAATTATGTATTTATTTAATGAAACTTGAGTCATGGAATACAAAACAAGCATTTATTTTTCTATTAATAGCGAGATTAATAATTATTTTGATAAAATAAAACTACGAAATACGAAAGTCCGCCATGATATGTTGAACACCAATCAGAGCGAATGACGTCACTTTTGAGTAAACAAGTAAACGAACTCGAACGAACTCTGTGTTTTTTCACTTTCAACGATCAACAAGGATTTATTAAGGCAAACAGTGACAATTTGCCTAAAATTGATGTGTTAATGCTGGGAGAATTTTTAGCATCAAATAAAGATTTTTGTTCAGCAGAATTTAAAAACGTCAAAACCTTTATGTACGTTATTATTTAACAAACATACCGAATAATTTAAATTTTAAATAAAGTACCTATTAAGACAACATAGTGGTGCAAGATTAAACCTAACATCGAAAAAGATTGTGTTTAATTTAATTTTAGGCCTCAAACAAGATATATACTATTTACGATCTTCAAAGTAAATGAAATACGTCGAAATGATCATCACAAAAATAAAGGTGAGTACCTACTAGGCAACATTGCTGTTGGATCTCGCCTTGCCAGTTTAAGCCACTTGTATTATCTCGTATCGTTTTCTTTTGTGGAACGAACAGGAATAACTTATCAGGCGTTTTTATTGATATGTTATCACACTGAGGGACCACACACCACCTGTACACTTTAGAATTCATATTTAATAAACTAAATTATTCAATGAGCGTATAAGGAACGTCAGTGTTTACAAATACGTATTGTTTGGTTTTATTTACTCGAAGTTTACTCAAACGTGACGTCATTAGCGACGCCATGACACTGACAAGCGTTTTGGCGCGAATTTTGAATCTAAAAACTAAAATGTGATTTTTTCCTCCTAAATCTTTATTATAAGTAGAAATATGTTATTCATTGTAAGTACTATACGTTTCCGAACACTTTGGAACAGTTTTTCAAAATCTGTCATCATGCCTATTATGCGGATAAATTTTTGTTTTATACAATAAAAAATAAAATGACATCGATTTTACCAATGGACTATAAAAAGCATCTTAAAACATTCTTAAATAAAGGACTGATTATGCAAAAATGCTTTAAAGGATTTAATGTTAATTTAATTTATCTTTTGTTATATATATGTACAATAAGTTAATTTTAATTTTTCTTTGTATAATATCCTTTTGTTGCACAAACCGTCTTCCTAACAATCCCTAGGGCAGGCGAGAAAATGGACTAGAGAATACACCCCCATGCAATTTTTTTTTTGAGAATTATTAAAAAAAGATATCTCATTAATAACAATTAATGCATCTACACATCTTGATCGTTTTTTCCATGACGGGGCAGTGGTTTAACTGCTCTATCCAACTAGTTGGCCCATGGGCCCCTAGTGAAAGCCCCTAGCTTTTTAAGATTGACATGTGACAATTCAATAAATAAATAAATAAATAAAAAAGAATAATACTCATTGTAACTAGGTTTTGTTAACAGATATCTTTTAAAGTAATTTACTAAAATTTAAAATAAACGCATACGAAAAAAAAAGGTTTTATATAACCATTGTATTCTAAAAGACTCCGTTTTTCTGCTTGCCCTAGGATAAGGTATACTACAAGAATATACATTTCAGAAACACTTGAGAGCTGTCCAATGGCTGTATAGAAGCTGTATAAATAGCTAAAATAGTTTGTGTAGCACTTTCAACCGATCCGTGCGGCTCCGAATGCGATTCGTGTGCCATTCTGTGCAAGGCCGCCATAAGATACCCGTCGCAACGCTTTTATGAAATTAAGTGGAGTGTGTACTGGTAAATTTCCATATAATCGGCGTTCACGGTTGCCCCCAATTAAACCTTAACCGATTGGCACAAAAAAATTTATGTTATTCAGATCAGCAAAAACTAGGTTTATATTATATGTTTTTAATTTTTTTAATATTTTGATACGGCGTAAGAAAAAATTTTTAAATGCGCGTTGTTATTTTTCGAATTCTTCAAATTTTTTCAACAAAAAATGTAATTGATTTGATATTGAACAAGTTGTAAAAAATTAAACCATTTTGAAAAAAAAATACGCCAATTTCATAAGTTTTTTTTGTAATGATGTATCAAAATTTTTAATATATTAAAAATTATTTTGCATAAAAGCCAAAAAATTTCAGAGCTGCACATTTCGGTCACAAAATTGTTTACAATACCAAAATTGCCGAATTATTCAGCACTCTGTCATTGTAATAATGTCGAAGTTCCTGAAAAAGGAAATTTTGGCAGATTGTGTTAAATTATGGCACACTTTGTTGGTGTAACAACTAACAGTATAGAAAAAAAAAATTGAAATTATTTTCATTTTAATTCATAGATAATAAAATGTATAAAAACATGTAAAAACCAAATAAAAACTTTCCCTGAATCTTTTTCGAGTGAATTTAGAAAAAAAAAATCACTGACGCTATCTTTTAAAACTTAATTTTAGATTAATTTCATTATTTGTCTAGAATGCGGTATATAACGCCCACTTGGAATTTTTTTATGGTACAGCTCTTTACGCACCCGTATCCAGCTTGCCGACATCTAGAACGTGAATGAGTTCGATATTATCGCCTCGCAAAAGTTCAGTTTTATTACGAAGCTCCCGTAATTCAATGAAAAGCTCTGAAGTGTGCGATAGTGCAAGCAAACCGTCGAATTTGTTATGTTGTTTTAAATTTGACTCATCAGGGTCTCATCACGAAAATGTATTCAAATACTAGAATTTTGTTGTTTCAACCAAAACGTCTTGAGTGTCACGGGAGAATAAACTTTAATAAATTATTTTTTTTCGATAGTTTCAAATAATAGAATGGAGTTTCCAATATCTTGCACTTTATAAAAATATCACGCTATATGCGAGCGATTATGTAGTAGTTAAACGTTTTCTAACTAAAAGAATTATCTTACTTAGAATGAAATTAAATAAACGAATTCTAAAATTTTATAATAATATTATACAGGGTGAGTTTTTATTGACCAGCCAAATTTTAATATAAAGATCTTTGGTAAAAACCGATAGCCGACTTGTTTCCTTTTAGTATCATTCTATAGAAAAAAGACTACACAAACCTTTCCTAAAAAAACCAATAACTCTAGTCACCATTCATGCCCGCCGCCCCAGTCCGTTTCAAGGCCTCGGCGCATACGTTTACTATAGCGTTAAGAAGGCAACCAAACGTTATAAAATGACACTGTAGATAAAATAAATTATTATTAAAAAGTAACCCATATTTTTTAACATCTAGAAAAATTTTGTCCTGTTACTAAAATCTCACCTTGTATATATAAAATATTTGAAAAAAGTTGGTAAATGTAAGGAAATAGTTTTAATTAATTTGATTCAATATGTACTCAATTAAAGAGAAAATTTTATGTGATCCCAGATTCACGTAGGTAGTACACTCGCGAAATATAGGTTTCATTTCACGTATTCATTTGACGTTGTAATTTTTCGCGTATTTAGCTGACATCGTTTTACGCAACTTTGTAAGTTTTCTTTAATTAACTTTTTTGTATTTATTTAATTTTTTTCATTTATTTACAACATATTTTAGGTTTCTAATTTGTAATATTTTTTTTCTGAAAATCGAGCCATTTTTATTACAGTGTTTCAAGTGCAGTAAAAAAAACCACTAAAATTACAATTTGTTTGACAAAAAACAATTGTGTAAAATAATTTCCGATCGAAAATTACATCGGAAGCTGTAAAGGATGAGCCTAAGAAGGTAAGTCATTATAATATTTTTAGATGTATTATTTATTATATAAAGAATGGGCTGAAAATGTTTAAACGTTTTCCGATGATAAATTAATGCATTCTTTGTTTTTTATAAATATAATTTTAATTAAATCTATGGAGAACATCTTCGTCTTCACATTTCTAGACCACGCAGTAGGTACATTATTTCAGTTTTAACCCAGTTCGATATTATACAAATTAATGTGGTTACTATCGTTTTCCCATATTTATAATAATAATAATAATAACATACACATCACAAAAAGGTCTAGGCCCCAAATTAAGCATTAGCTTGTGTTTTTGGGTACCAAGCGAAGACACCAAATACATATAACAACCAAGACTCGGTACCAGTATCAATATTCATCATATAAATACTGACCCGACCTGGGATTCGAACCCGGGATCTCCAGGTTCGTAGACAGGGTCCTACCCACTAGGCTAAGCGGTGTTATTATTTTTAAAAAAGCGATTTTTTTTGTAATTTCACTACACCTTCGTATAGCGGGTCATGGATTACACAATTTTTTAGGGTCCGTACTCAAAGAGTACCAAAGGGTACCCTATTACTAACCTTCCGCTGTCCGTACGTGCTGCATCGTCTGAACTGTTATAGGTTGACACTTGAAATGTTTACATGGTGTGTATTATTTTGGCCGCTATTACAACGAGATATAATAAAAATAAAATACAATTAAAAATTAAAGGTTGTCCCCATACAATCATCATCATCATCAGCCCGTGTCTCTCCACTGTAAGATATAGGCCTCTCCCAAGGCTCGCCACCACACACGGTCCTCCGCCTTTCGCATCCAACTACCCCCGGTATGGTGCTTCAGGACATCTGTCCACCTGGCCCCCCATACAAGAAAAGAGTTTTTTTAACGTTTTTGGTGATTGACAACTGTGAGATCAATGCCTACACTTGGTATTTTCATTTAGTGTGTACTACTATAACCGCTTTGACAGCAAATAAAAATAAAATAAAAATTAAAAGAGGTTCCCATACAAGAAACATGTTTTTTTTTTAATATATTGAACGGTGGTACGGAACCCTTCGTATGCGAGTGATAATGATAATAACACACACAATCACAACAACTTCCAGGTCCCAAAATAAGCATTAGCTTGTATTTTGGGTACCAAGCGAAGACACCACATACATATAATATAAATACTGACCTGACCTGGGATTCGAACCCGGGACCTCCAGCTTCGCAGGCAGGGTCGCTGCCCACTAGGCTAAGCGGTCGTCGAGTACCACTCGCATTAGGCGTTTTTTTTTTAAATTTCATTTGTGTATTGCCAATAACAGAAAACTACCAATAGTCTCAAAATAAAATGGTTGTAACAGACAAACAGAAGGACGTAACGAAATTATAAGCGTTCTTTATTGTGGTATAGACAAAATATATACAAAAATCGGTTGACCCTGCAGCCCATCCCTAAAACTTCCCGCTATTCTCGATATTAAAGCGCTCGAAAATATACCTATTAGAAAGCTATTGAGTTTAAAAGCTATTGATCGAAAGCTATCGATGTTCATGGTTTTTTGAGCTCTTCGAGCTCACAATATTAATTTTCTTAGCTCTCCATGCTCAAAAATAGAATTTATGTCAATTTAGAGTTTTTAGAGTTAAAAAACCAGGGACATTTTGGAAATTTTTGAACTACGATATCTTTTGAACGCTTCTTTTGATTTTAATGCAATTTACGGCATTCTATGCAATTTTGTAAGCATAATTTTTTTGTATAAAGTCAAAAATCAATTGATCGAAAAAAAATCACAAATTAATGTTAAAAAAACTTTTTTGGAAATTTATAAACTGCGATATTTTATGAACGCGTCGTTCGAGGCTTTCCTGGACCTGAAAACGTGGAGATCTGTTGAAAACTCGATTTCCGAAAATCCGACCCAAACCAATATCTTCCCTTGGATAGAGGAAAGTAAAAA
Source organism: Luffia ferchaultella (assembly GCA_949709985.1). Lineage (NCBI taxonomy): Eukaryota > Metazoa > Arthropoda > Insecta > Lepidoptera > Psychidae > Luffia > Luffia ferchaultella. Next base: position 8,045,419 of record OX453270.1, on the reverse strand, counting down.
AACTGCATTAAAATCACCGGTGAACGTAAATTCGCATTGTATACACAAAGATATTTTTCTTATGGGCGTGTAATCCACAAATGGATTATATTTCACGGCACGCCGTAGGTACAGCATTTTTTGTACACACTTATTACTTTCTTTGCCTCCATTTATTTTCCTTTGCTACCTTTTTTTCACAGTTCGTTTTCACCACCCTCTTTTCACCTCTTGGCCCTTTTCGCTTTCCTCGGTATATTTTCAATTCCTTCTTACTTGTATTAATGAAATCTTTACATATAATAACACTAACACGAGACGGTGCCGTGATAGCCCGAGCGCAGCGAACGTGTTTCCAATTTATAAGGCTGTGATGCCGCGGTTCGAATCCGGGCGTGTATCACTGACTCCGTGCCTCGAAAAGAGCACGTTAAGCAGTCGGTCCCGGTTGCTGTCATTGGAGGCGGTCGTTACAATCCGGCAACCCGCATTGGAGTAGCGTGGTGGAATTAAGTTCCAAGCACACTTATCTTGAGGGGAAGCCTATAAGCCCCTGCAGTGGGGCATAAAAAGGGCTGACGGAATGGAATGGAGACGATAAATAGTAATCGATTTAGATATTAAAATAGCATTTTTTGGAACTTTTGTCTGTTTGTCCGTTTGTCTTGAATTGAAATTTGGTATGAAAATTATTTACTACATGGGTAACATATTGAATACTTTTTACTCAGGGAAAATAAATCTATACTGATACGCCGCGCGGACGATGTCGCGGGCAAAGACTTGACTGACCGATTGACCGAGTGGGCAGAGACCCTCACTGCGGAGCCAAGGGTGGCGGGTTCGGATCCCGCCTGGGCAAATATTTGTGTGCATGAACATAAGTCTACTTATTCCTTGTCTGAGTGTGAAATATCTAAATAGTAATAATAATAACAGGGTATTCATCACAACAACGTCTAGGTCCATAACTAAGCATTATCCTGTCCTTTGGGTACCAAGCGAAGACACCGAATACATATAACAACCAAGACCCGGTACCAGTATCAATATTCATTATATAAATACTGACCCGGCCTGGTATTCGAAACCGGGAGCTCCAGCTTCGTAGGCAGTGTCGCTACCTACTAGGCGAAGCCGTCTTCAAACATATATGTACATATATATACTGTAAAGAATATTTAAGTATGTATATCAGTTGTCTGGTACCCATAATACAAGCTTTGCTTAGTTTAGGACTAGGCGTCACTGTGTGGGATGTCCCAGGTATTAATATATTATTATTACTGTTATTATTATTTATTAATGCAGCCCAAGACAAGCGAAATCGCGGCATAAACTTGTCAGATAGAACACATTCATCTGAACATCTGAACACCGCTCAAAACAGTCGACGGATTAACAAAAAAGTGCATCACAAGTCTACCATTCTCGCCCTGCACCCTAGTTGCAGCAGACAGACAGCGTCCCCTCACCTTACCATCATGTCTTTTTTCACGAAAGTTGTCAAGATTTGAGCACAGGTACAGTCCTTGCCATGTATTTGTGCGGCTCTCAAGTTAGTCACAAAAACGTCGCAATGACAATATTCCATAGTAGTGTTGTAACGGAAAGTATAGTAAAACTAGTTGGAATGGAATGGAATGGAAATGGAAATAGTTTCTTGTTTGCGTCCGTAAATATTTTTCATTTTAGCATTCGAGAGTCGTTCACTTATTGATATTCAAGGTCATCGAAGTCACCCCCAGTCCCTTGTCTTTTCGATTTATCGCCACACACCCTAATTCTTTATTATAGTCTGGGAGCCAGTGACCAAAAATTGTCACGGCTTTTGAAAACCTAATGTATCGGTCAGTGATAAGTACATACAGAGATCAGTACTCATGGACTGCAGTAAATCAACGAGATGTGGGCATATATGTAAGCGGTGTCAGAGCAGAATTTAGTCCTCAAATTTTGTGTCGGTACAACACAAGTCAGACAGTCACTTGTTAGAAACCACATAGCAGCAAAGTCGTATATAGGTGTCTCAAGACACATTCGTTTTCTGTTTCAAAATGTCACTACGTATAACTCAAAATATATACTATAATAACATTGATTAGTTTATAATGTCCGACTCTCTAAGTCGGCGTCAAAAAAGGTAGATATAAATATCACCTAACTCTTCGGTTATAATCGTTAGTATATAATGTATGACGTCGCGAGAGTGTGTGGTCTGTTGAGTCACACACAAGTATGTAAAAGTTGGCCTGTCATTTTTGTTGACGTTGTATTGCGACGGTCATTCAGACATTATATAATCAAAGAATAAAAATAAAGGAGTTACTTTTCATATGTAAATACTGATTTATGGGTATTTATTTTATAGATTTGAATGACGCAGCCATTATCATCATTTTACTCTGTGACATTGACGTCTGTGTATGTGTAGCATAAGCACTGTGCGACGACCGCTTAGCCTAGTGGGTAGCGACCCTGCCTGCGAAGCTGGAGGTTCCGGGTTCAAATCCCAGGTCGGGTCAGTATTTATATGATGAATATTAATACTGGCACAGGGTCTTGGTTGTTATATGTATGTGGTGTCTTCGCTTGGTACCCAAAATACAAGCTAATGCTTAGTTTGGGACCTAGACGTTGTTGTGATTGTGTGTATTATAAAAAAAAAAAAAACTGTGAGTACTATCTACCAACTCGACCAATAACTCAGCTTCTAAAAAGTCGTTACCAATTTTGGTCACGGGATCCTAGACTATTACAACTATCTAACTGGAAAACCTTTCTCACAATACATATCAGAAATTAGATTAACTTCGAGCTCTGGGAAAGCGCTTCTTATGTAGGAAAGGAAAAACATGTTTTTTTCATGGAAAACGATTCGGCATTATTTCAGGTTTTTATTTTGATATATGTAAATGTAATAAATAGAATAAGTCTTTCTAGGCTTCTTTAAAAGGGACTAATATAATCTATCAAAGTTAAAAAAAATCTATTATATATAAATTTGATGTTTACAGAAACTTACTGAAAGTAAAAATGGATTCGGTTTAATTAGATTTAAATGTAACGTAAGTTCATCCTACTTGGAGTATTTTTAATGTTTTTTATTTCCAATTCTGTAAATATTAAAAAAAAAACAATGAATATTTACATAAAAACAAACTAAAATATTTCTTTGCATACATCATTGATAATTTCTGCCTAACTTTAGACCATTTGTGTCGCGTCGGTGTGAGGCCGCACGGTCAAGATATTAATTTAAATTGTATGATGTAAAGGGCAATTATAATGTGCATGAAATGCTGAAGGTAAATAATGTATTTAATTTGATAAGGATTAATACTGTATCCGTATGAATTGCTTTCCAATTACCACACCATATGACTCGATTTTTTAAACGTAAACAAAGATATATAGTAAGCCATCCATAAAAGATAGACGTATGCCATCGCGGACTTTTTTAGTCCTATAAAAAGAGAAACAATTTCTCTATACACTGTTTCGTTATGCCTCAAAGGGATTAATTAGGCCGCGTTTTCCATGAAAGCTCCCAGTCGATTTGATTTTTCTGACGTCCGCGTGCTCAACAATAATCATCGTATTTCAACTAACTTACACAAAACATTCATTAATTATACTATAAAGCTATTCGCGCTCTTGAGATTCATTTAGAGATTAATTCAAAGAAATAAAGTAATTGACAGTGCGTCGTATTTATGAAAAAAAAAAAAAACTTAAAATATAAATATGTATAAAAAATAATAATAAACCTCTCGTCGCCCCCGACGCAAATGTGCCCATGACGCTCATCGCATAGCGACGCATCGCAGGGCGACGAGGGGTGGATTATTGGATTAGTTTTATTTATTATTATTATTTTAATATAAAGAAAAAAAATAATAAACCTTTGTATTATTTATCTATAGGCGATATAATTTTTTTGTTAAAAAGTTTACATTTTATAATTTTTTGTGGCTATAATCTACTAAATACATGCTTGATTTTTTTATTACTATTAAAGTAGCTACCTTCATGCATCGTCAAACATTACAGTAAGTGAGTGAACAATCAATTATCCCCAGTTTTCCTACACTTAGTTTTAATTTTTTTTTTACAAATTTATATCAGACCAACTACAGGATATACCCTTTCTAATAAAAAAAGAATTATCCAAATCGGACTACTCTGCAAAAAATTATGCCAGGTCATACATTAAAAAAAATTGAGAACCTCCTCCGTTTTTTTTGTCGGTCAAAAATCATATAGTAAATGAATTTGACACCAGTATTTGATTTTAATAGAGTCCTAAATGTCAGTTCACAGGGATTTTAGGAGGTTGAAACCGGCGCGCGGGGTTTTCTCGGGGGTAAAGAGCGGCGCGCGGGGATCTTGTGCACTGAAACTCGGACTAAAACTCGCCATCTAACACCAGCTAACTATAGTATGAGTGGTTAGACGGTAGGTAAACGCAGAAGAGGGCTTCTAGCCAATCCGTACTTTTATGATGAAAATATTTTGTATGTTCATAAATTCATAAAAATAACCTTTAAAAAGAATTATGATGTACACAATTTTAATACCAGGAATAAAAATGAACTGGCGTCTAAGATTTTATAATAAACTTCCAAGCAATCATCATTATGTCAAGCATATTACAATTTAAAAAAAAAAACATATAAACGTCAAAATACTAGGGATTAAATTGCTTTATCCACTTAGTTTTTAAGACAAAACCCCACACTAAGTTTCTTACAGTGTTCTTCTTACATGGTGTACCTTTATGACGTACAAAAGTGACAGCAAAAGTTTAGTAGTCTACTCGAAAATAAATCGATTTTTAGTTTCATGCCTAGATCAAAGGGAAGCTTGGGTTTTGATTTTTTGCTAGTGTCAAAATATACGCCATAATTATACGTATACGCTCGGTTATTGTGTATGTATATACACAATGGAATTTTCAATAAAAGGACGGACCTTTTCAGTAAAAGGAAACAGCCCTTTTTAGCAAGTACCGCCGAAACGGGCGAAACAAGGTGATTAATAATGCTATAACCTCACAAAAGAATAAGGCCAAACAAACGTACGTTGGTATTACGCGTTATCGGCACATCATCACGAAATCTAGTCACGAATCAGTCTTAAAGGCCTACACACACTGTCAGTTCGTTTTGATGTGATTCTGTCAAGAGATCACATTGGTACCTACAGATAGATCATCCATATATGACGACCGCTTAGCCTAGTGGGTAGCGACCCTGCCTACGAAGCTGGAGGTCCCGGGTTCGAATCCCAGGTCAGGTCAGTATTAATATGATGAATATTGATACTGGTACCGGGTCTTGGTTGTTATATGTGTGTGGTGTCTTCGCAAAAATATTTATATACGTATATATTATAAAGAATATTTAAGTATGTATACCCATAACACAAGCATTATACTTGCTTACTTTGGGACTAGATGACGCTGTGTGGGAAGTCCCATGTATTATTGTATTATTATTATTATTATTATTATTATTATCCATTAACAAAATAAAGAATAAAATGTACCAAAAAATATTTTAAGATTACAATGTCCATTACGCTATATGCAATTCATCCAAGTTATTATTATGTGACTATAGGTTGATCCAAATTAAAACAAATCATTGAAAAGATCGTCATTTAAAAAAAAATGTTAGTAGAATTATTAATATTATATTTTCTTTTATTTAGTTATAATAATAATAATACCTGGGACATCCGACACAGAGCCATCAGTCCCAAAGTAAGAAAGTGTTATGCTTGTTTTATGGGTACTAGAGAATTGATATACATACTTAAATACTCTTTATAATATTTATCAATAAATTTATTTATTCATTTATTCAGGAAACAAACAGTGTTAAATACAACATGAAATAAAACAGATATATATATAGAACCTACACAATACAGTTTCCACAATTAAATTATACATAAATACAATAGATTAATACAATAGATACCGCTATATATATAGATATATACAATAGATATAATATATACATATATAAAAACTTTTTAACCCAGACACGGAACAAATAGACACAAATGCACACAAATTATTGTCCCGGTCGGGAATCGAAACCATTGGCTCCACAGTTAGAGTCTCTAACCGCTCGGTCAATCGGTCAGTCAATATTAGTTATATATTAAAACTTGTACATGTGGCGCCATCTTTATATGTTACATAGTTGAATTTGAACGTTTCTATTTCAGGTAATACGTATTCTTCCAAAATAATACATGTTACGTGTTCAAAAGTATATTTTATTTATTAAAATTAGAGTAATTAAGGTTTATTCAAGACAATTCTAGTCTAGATAACGCTATCTATTGTAGAGGATAACAAATAGTTAGATAGTGCCACCTATGGTGAAGTATAGTAACTAATTCGCTTTAAGTTTATTTCACTGCTTACATTAGAAGGTTTACCTATTCCATACTCTAACGCAAATTTATCATGTTTTTCAAATTTTATGAAACCGCGTTAAATAGAAAATCACAATATCGAAATCAAAGATATTTCAGCGTAAATTTATTTTTGATATTGATTTTATTACGAGATAGTTCTTTTATTTAAAAAAAAAATGATCAATAAGGTGAATCAATACTTAACTTTATTCCTTTAAAAATCTGCATAGTTTTGTTTCTCTATAACTATTAATATTATCCAACATTTAATTATGTGGTAAATAACAACATAGTATAGGTTAATACAGTTTTTGCCTCTGTGTCACTTACTTCAGATTACTGTTCCGGTTACCGCCACACCGGCGACTACTGACTTTGCTGTAACGATCATAAATATATTAAGATAGAGCAGAGGAGTCTGGGACGCAAGTATGACGCATATTGTGTACGGTTAAAAGAAGGAACATGGCTTTGGTTTACGAGGAATGTCGAAATATATATGTATCATATTGTGACGCCTATCTACTCTCACGACGACAGGTTATCGAACTCACGAGAAAAAGCGTGACACCTATCTACAATAGAACGAAAACAGGTCATCGAACTTACGAGAAAAATTCCCACAGCCATTCAATAAAACCGAAAAGTCTGGATTAAGAATTAAATTCCACAAATTTAAAATAGAGGCGCTTTTGTTCAAAGGAATACTCGCGATATTTCGAAAAATCAACGCTCATTTTGTAGGCGCTGCCGGCGCCAAAATTCCGTTCCCACGGTCGAGAAAATTAAATGTAATTGATAAATTTCGAGAGATAGAATATTCGAGACGGTGACTAGTGGAAGGGAGAGAACAATATAAGGCGATGGTCGGAGGCGTCGAGCAAGTTGATTTTTGGAAATAAGTCAAGCGCGATAATTTACGAAGTGCGGAGTGCTTTAACCGTGTAATTAGTGTTCGATATTGTTTGCTCTTGGATTATTTTGTGATTTAAAATATAATAAAGTAAAGTGAACTAAAATCAGTGTTTTAGTGCATCATCAATATTAAAACCGGTAGTCCGTAACAATATATACGGTCTTCATAAGATTAAATGCGTTAAGTCCTCTAGATCACGGGTGTTGGATGTGACGATGGTGGAAAAGTTCTGAGTACGTTTAAGTAAGTTTCGTTTTAAAATCATTCCAACTTCAGTCGTCTTCATCGTCATTCCAATATGTCTTCGTTGTAAGAAACTTGTATGCTAAATTTCAAGTTTCCAGACCCAGCGGTTTGGGCTGTGAATTTATTTGTTTACTAGCGACCGCCCGCAGCTTCGCTTGCGTAGACTACAAATTCCTGTTATAGGTACTATTAACGTTCGAGATGGTTTATACGTACTTTTTGCTGGAACCAATTTTGGTCACACCCATTCAAACTTTCAATCTTCATTCCCTTTCCACCATTTAAAAAACCGATACAATTTTTCATCTTCCGTTTCCCACTCTTAAAATGTGAAAATCTAAAAACCCTGAAACACGTCATTATTTAAGTCCCTCCATTCCCATCCTTAAGTTTGAAATTTCTAAAAAAGCCTTTTTAACTTTATAATGCTCACGTTATAAAACAAACTTATGTTCCAAATTTAAGCTTCCTAGACTTAGTACTTTCGGCTGTACGTTGCTAGATCAGTGAGGACAAACGACAGACAGATAGACAGACAGACAAACACAAAAAGTAGCTTATGTAGTATAGCCTATAGCCTTCCTCGATAAATGGACTATCCAACACAAAAATATTTTTTTCAATTTGAACCAGTAGTTCCTGAGATTTGCGCGTTTAAACAAACAAACGAACGAATGAACGAACGAACGAACGAACGAACCAACAAAAAAACAATCAATCAATCAATCCATTTATCCATCCATCCATCAATCCATAAATCAATCAATCAATCCATCAATCCATAAATCAATCAATCAACAAATCAATCAATCAATCAAACCATCAATCAATCAATCAACCAATCCATCAATCCATAAATCAATCAATCAATCCCTCAATCGATCAATCCCTAAATCAATCAATTAATCAACAAATCAATCAATCAATCAATCAACCAATCAAACAATAAATCAATCAATCAATCAATTAATCAATCAATCAAACACTAAATCAATCAATCAACCAATCAATCAATCCATCAATCAATCAATCAATCCATTAATCAATCAATCAAACAAACAAACAAACAAACAAACTCTTCAGCTTTATAATAAGTATTTCTATTATATAGATTAATAGATTATAAGATAATAAGAAAATAAGATATTACTGAAAACCGTATCAAAGTCTATTGCGTGGTTTGAAAGTAAAAAGTTAACGAACAGAGACAGACAGCGAATTTATTTTCTCCCATTATAGTTTTCATATTTCGATAAAAACTGCTAAGATATTAATTTAAATTGTATGATGTAAAGGGCAATTATAATATGCATGAAATGCTTAAGACAACTAACGTATTTAATTTGATAAGGATTAATATCACGTTTAAAAAACATCTTCGCAAATAGTACATTATGTTGAACAAATTTGATTGTCATAAAAAAGTTATAGTAAGTTAACCTTAAAAGATACACGTGCTGTAGCGGACTTTTGGTTAGAACTTTTAAAGGGGTACAATTCCGTAATACATGATTTTTGCTTAACATCAACCGTTTACGCAGCGCGCGCGACGGAAGCTCTCAAAAGGAATAATTTTTCCCGTTTTTGCAACATTTTTCATTGATGCTCCACTCCTATTGGTCGTAGCGTGATGTAGTATAGCCTATAGCCTTTCTCGATAAATGGACTATCCAACAAAAAAATAATTTTTCAATTCGAACCAGTAGTTCCTGAGATTTGCGCGTTCAAACAAACAAACAAACAAACAAACAAACAAACAAACTCTTCAGCTTTATAATATTAGTATAGATTCAGTTTAATTTAAAATAAAATCGATCTAAATCGAAATAAATATTCGTATTCATATTCATTACACTACAACTATTACATTATTAATGATAAATACGTAATTTGTACAACGCAACGTCAGTAAACATGAATACCGCAACCTCTGCGGCCTAACCAACGGCTTGTATCAAAACAATTTTCACTTCGCCATGAATACCAAAGCTCGTTTCGGACCCGTTGCGATAAAACTTATTCTGTCTCGTTTAGGGGTTGTTGTCATGTGACGCCACTCTGACGCACCCGCGGTCTAGTTTTTAAGGCTAATTTTACAAATGCTCACCGACAAATGTACGTTTGTTCATTTCACTATGCGACATCTGTCAATCTAATTGATTAAACGTTTTATCAATTAATATTGACGGTGTGTACGCGCCCTTACACGCAAAATGTAAATACGGATCGTTTGGAATTCAGCACGAGTGTACTTAAGGACGGATTAATATAACGTAGACAACTAATACAAAGGGAACTATAAGATAACTTAATTAGTATTCCCTTAGTTATGTATGAACGTTTATACGCAGAGATGAGCCGATACTGGTTCACTAGTTTTGGTTTTGTCACTACTTATATTTTATTTCTTGGAATATGCACTGCAACATGTAAAATCTGAATCGTATTTTTATACTGTAATGGTGTACCCAGTGGCGTGTACAGGATTCAAGCTTGGAGGAGGGGGGGGGGGGCATATTTTTCATTGAACTTAAAGTCTATATTTGTGCTATATACATGCAAGACACGTTTTACGATCTGAATAAGGAAGCCAGGGAATTTGTGTTAATTCATGAAAATTTTGCAACTTTTGAAACCCCTAAGACCCCAATCCCTCCGTTACCCTCAAAGATATAGCCAAATTTACGTCTCACAAGAAAAGGATCTGATAACCATTTTCAATGGTGAAACGTGTAAACCTAGTTTTTGCTGATCTGAACACCATATATTATTTTTTGCGCTGTTCGGTTAAGGTTTGATGGGGTGCAGCCGTTGACAGCGTTTGTTGGAAAATTCCTCACCCTGAATGCTATGTTTGAACAGATCTAATTAAGTAAAATGTGGCCAGCATTCAATAAACGGTACTATACCTATTAAATTGTATTAGGCACTTTGACTGTGTAAATAATTTACTATTATATTGAATATTTTTATAATACTTTAAAATAAAATTAAAGCTAATGATTTACTTTCTACAAATATAAAGTTTATAAATACGACTTTAAAAGCTAAAAATAACTAGTCACTGGCGAACCTGATGCAAAGGTACCCATAACGCTTGCGGCATTACCGCTCTGGATCGCTATGGCGAGCCTCTGCAGCAGAAACGACCCCGAGCGAGGGTCACACCCCCTCTCCTTAAGTCGGCGACCGATGCTCCTAATTAAATTTCTGGCCTCGAGGCTCCAACAGCCCGTGGTCTCCACAGCAAAAGGAACGAAGATATAGGATTTTTCCAAGTTTGAGTATTTATTGTGTTTCAGACGGGCCGCGGGCTCAGCGGCCGCCCCTGTTGAGTTGAGGTGGGAGAGAGCGAAAGTGCAGACGCAAGTTGCGTCCCATAATAAGCACCTCCCTTTTTCCCAAGGCACCAGGGTCAAACCATCAGGCCTCTTTCCGTCCGTGCGACTAAGCCCCGTGGTTCGGTAACACAGGGCACATTGGCCGAAATGAGGGCGCGACGAATGATATCATTAAGTGTGTGGTGACGTGGAAACCTGCCCGAGCATCTATTACAGCTCAAGGCGTGGTGACCGTTGCCTTCCACCATGACACCACACGAGCACTGGTGAGGTTCACACACCTTACAACCCAATCGCAGTGCCACTGCTATACGAAGAGACTCATCATCGAGGAGAGTACCCACGTGCGGAGAGGGCAGAGCATGCAACCATGCCCCAGATTCCAGCCGAGCCACCGCTCTATGTCTGGCTAAATTTACACCAGAAGCCTCACCTAGGAGACGCTCATATGAGCGTTTCGCGCTCGCCTCGTCCCACAGATGTTGGCATTCTGGGGCATTCGGCAGTTCTGAGGACGGATGAATATCTGACCAAGCTTTAATTGCCTCGGACATGAAGGGAATGTAAACTTTGCCACCGTTATAATAATAATAATAATAATAATACATGGGACTTCCCACACAGCGCCATCTAGTCCCAAAGTAAGCAAGTATTATGCTTGTGTTATGGGTTACTAGACAATTATAACGTAATAGACGTTATAATGAAGTATGTTAGTGACAAGTTCCATAACCCCGTGTGTACAAAGCTAGGAAAGCCGGTAAACTCAAGTAAATAAAAAAGCATAATTTTCCAATTGCATCGTAGATCTTCTTGCAGAATGTTTTTAACATAATTAATGTCATTGTGTTTGGGGGGAGGGGCGGTCCCCACGGCCCCTTCCACTAAATACGCCACTGGGTGTACCTATTGTTGAAGGACCAAATAAATAAATAGCTTTCGAGACTATCTCTCCCTCGGTATTAAATACGCATCGTGATTGCGATAAATAAAACTAATTTGAGGTAAAAAGTTAACACCAAAAAATTCGTTAAATAATCAATGTGACTGGAGGGCTGGCGTTTGCCTCGTGCTACTTATATAATAATAATAATAATAACATATACAATCACAACAACGTCTAGGTCCCAAACTAAGCATTAGCTTGTATTTTGGGTACCAAGCGAAGACACCACATACATATAACAACCAAGACCCGGTACCAGTATCAATATTCATCATATAAATACTGACCCAACCCGAGATTCGAACCCGGGACCTCCAGCTTCGCAGGCAGGGTCGCTGCCCATTAGGCTAAGCGGTCGTCAATATATATCTCGATATATATCGTATATACATCGCCATATGGCGAGGTAGTATTCGTAGCCAATCTTTCGAGGACTCTGCCGCACGGCACTGATTTAAACAATATTTTCTATTTGTATTTAACTTTTTTAATTAGATTTCAATTTTGTATTTTTTTTTAATTATGGGCTTAGATGTAAATTTTTAACCTAAGATTTTTAAATTTTTTTCCATATAATTACACCATTATATAGCTTTCTCGTGGAATAAAAAATAATAATTAATTATTAAAATCAATTTTAAAATATTTCGTATCATACGATGCCTCACAAACCCTTGCATCTTTTAACACTACTGACTTTAGTCTACCATCATAAATTTCGGAAATATAACCGAATTACACTCACCTACGAAAACGATCCGTTGAAAGTTTTCAAAGTTAAAACCATGTTAGTATAAAGTAAGTACGTACTTAGATTAACAGACAATGAAATGTTATTTTACTGATATTTTATATCCCATGATATTCTCTTGGAAAACAAATCAACCAATTCATCATTTAACCAATCGTGTAAAGGGTTTTACTGGAGTTTCCATATACACTGCTCTATTCATATACCTACATATCCGAATGGATGTACAAAACACTTTATCCTGTATGTAGACATCCATACATACAACTATTCATATCTACATACCCGAGAAATACATTAGTCTCTTTTGGCTTCACCGTAGTCGAGTAAAAATGGAGGGGGCGGTCACAATTTTCCCGCAGACTTTCAGAAATAAAATGTACCTAACGAGACCTTTTCAACAATGTTAATTTATCTTGTGAAACAAAATTACATTGTTGTTATCCCAGCCTGCTAGAAACTAGGCTTTTAACTAGATAACATTGAAAATGCAATCATTTAGAAATAGTAAGCTTTAATAAGCCGTGATAGCCGAGTGGTAACGAGAGCGCTTCATGTTTAGAAGTTCGAACCACATATACCAATGAGTTGTTTTTAACTTATGCTCGATTCCATTCGATTCTATCAGCACATTATATCCCACTGCAGGGGCTTAGTCCTCGACCCAGTGTGAGGAAGGCTTGGAACTTAAATCTACCACAGTGCTCCAGTGCGGGTTGGTGGATTGTAACGACTGCCGTCTATTGACAGCAACCGGGACCGACTGCTTAACGTGCTCTCCGAGGCATGGAGTCAATGATTGTTAAACTCATTGGTACACGCCCGGATTCGAACCACAGCCACACGTCCTTATAAATTTGAAACAGGTTCACGGCGCGCGGGCTATCACTACACTAACTTATGTACAGAACTATTACTGACTATGCCTCAGACAGCACGTTAAGCCGTCGGTCCCGGTAGCCATCAGTAGATGGCAAACGTTATAATTCATCAACCCGCACTGGAGCAGTTTGGTGGACTAAGCTACGAGCCCTCTCATCCCGAGGGGAGGCCTAAGCCCCTGCAATGGGGCCTCAATGAGCTGATGGTATGTTATGGTATGATAAGCTTGTAATATAATATTTTGTAATAAAGTTAATGTTTCGCAAGAAAATAAATTAATTTTAGAAATACAAATGCGATACTAAAGAGTTTCAAGTTACGAAGAGCGGGAGGCATCAGTTATATTTTACAAACAAATAAAATAAGTAATTTCCTTCAAAAATGATTGTGTAAGATTTTAAAATAAACTACCAAGCAATATTGACTTTTCAATATATAAATTATGTAAAACGACAACTTATGTCTAAAGCTTATTATAATTTGAAAGAATATAATGTACGATAAAAATGCTTGGCATAATTAAGGATTAAAAGCTCTAATGTTTAAGACAAGTTTCTTGTAGTGTTCTTTTTAAAGTGGTCGCGTACGAACTTCCGCGAAATTAGCTTTATGACGTTCGAAGTGACAGCAGATCTATACTTGAAAATAAATGGACTTTTATTTTATCTTATTCAAAGAGGTGGCCTTTGTAATAACATACATATACTCACGCCTGCTTCCCATTGGGGTAGGCAGAGACTACAGATTTTCACTTAGTGCGATCCTGGCATACTTCCTTCGCTTCATCGACACTCATCACTCTTCTCATACGCGCTGTCCGGACACTCCGAATACTCCGGGTACTCTGAACTTGACCCTTTTCTAGTAGGTCCCTAATCTGGTTCCAATAAGTTCGTCTAGGGCGACCCATTCCGACCCTACCATTCACCTCCGCACAGTAAATTTCTTTCGTCAGTCTTCTTTCATCTATCCTCTCCAAATGACCAAACCATTGCAGCATTCTTTTTTCAATTTTTGTCACTACATCTTCTTCCATATCACACCGTTCTCTTGTAATCTTGTTTCTTGTAATAACCATACTATAAAAGTGAAGTATTTATACAGTTTTTCACGGTCGAGATATCGTTATATATACTTTTCTTTAATGTTTTTAACTTTCTTTATTGATTGTTTTAACAGTTTTGAAGCGTTTGTACTAAAATCTAAAATTTGTGGAAAAAAAGGTTATTTTCGACTGATTTCTACAATGGTTTTTTTAATAGTTTCGAAGCGTCGTCCCACCCATCCCACCAAACACGTAATTTTCAAGTTTAACAGAATTAGTCGCGAACATAATTGACGCCGGTTTCCGTTCATCTAGAGGAAGGTGAATTGCTAGAGTGAAAATAATCGATCAAGTGAACTGACGTCTAACTCTCTGGATAGGACAAGAGCGACTGAAATATTTTGTGACAAGCGATACAAATGACCAAAGGATTTGCTTGAATGCCTCCCTTATACTTAACCTATATAATTTAACGACTTTGCGTGATACAAATGTCGGAACTGAGCGTTTGGGTCTATTCTGTTATTTGAGTTCTAATAACCATATCTGATCGCGTTAGGGGGTATGGCCAAATACCATTTGTGACTTATTTTCATGATGATATAACAAATATAATTGAATTGACTAATGATTACAGAAGTACAGAACCTATTTTAAAAAAATCTCCAAATGACCCCAAACTTTGAAGCAACTAACTAGCATATACACACAACACAGACAAGTCAACCTTATAGACCACGCTTTGACAGGGAGTAGCATTCGCCAAGGCTATGTAGTGACACTACATAACTATGTCACTAGTTAGCCGTCAGTTGTAAGCAGGTAGGAAGCCATTAAATTGTCAATTTTGAACGAGCCAATGAAAACTAGCCGACTTCTCCCCGCACCCCGCCACTTTTTGGCGATTTCGTTTTCATACTGACGTTTATAAAAGCGTGGTCTATAGGTTGACTGGTCTGTGACACACAAACATGACAAAAAGATCGATTGTCTGCCTATATTTAAACATCCGGCTCGAATGACCTTAGTAGACTGTGCTATAGCTAGCCGGTGTACGATGGGGAGTTTAAGTCTGAGTTTCAGTGCGCAAGGTTCCGTGCGGCGCACTGAGTCTCCGAGAAATCCCCGCACACCGGTTTCAACTCCTCGAAAATGTGAAATGTCACTTCGACGCTATGAAGTTACGACGCAGTGTCTCAAACAATCAGTGTAAACGAGCTCATTTGGAATTCAAATGTCTTTATTCGTAACATCACTTTGTACTAAGTTTATTTTAATCACAGTGTCGAGTTTGATGGAATTATTAAGTGATTGTAGGACATGATTTTATTTTTTGTTAGTGGTATTAAAACTTTTTTACGGCGATTTATTTGAGTGCGAAATGTAATAATAATATTATTAAAAATACCTAGGACAACTCACACACGGCCATCTAGTCCCAAACTAGGTTGAGCCAGTGCTAGGAATCCTAAACTACTAATATACATACTTAGACATGTTTTTATAATGCAGACACGTCCAGACATAGAAGAAATAGATATGTTCATGTACTAACACGAATATTTGTCCTGGGTGCGAATAGAACCCTTGACGTTCTATAGTTAGGGTCTTTAACCACTGGGCTAATAGGTCAGTGGAATATGTCTTTGCTGTGGTGGTCGAGAAGCTATAGTTCGACCGTAACCGCTGTACCGCACCTTAGGTATGTGCGCGGTGAGGAGGGAGGCCGTGGTTCGAATACGGGCGTGTACCAATGAGTTTTTCTGACTTAAGTACACAACCATCACTGACTCCGTGCTTCGTAGGGCACGTTAAGCAGTCGGTCCCGGACGCTGTCAATAGATGGCGGTCGTTACAGTCCCCAACCCGCGGTGGAGCAGCGTGGTGGATTTAAGCTCCAAGCCCCCTCCTCACCCTGGGGGAGGCCTAAGCCCCTGCAGTGGGGTAAAAATGGGCTGATGAAGTGAAGAGGAGGGAGGTGCCTTAGGTATGTGCGGGGCGAGGAGAGAGGCCATCAACGCTCACCACCAGCCTCCTTCCTCGCCCCGGACATACCTAACGCGATACAGCGGTTGCGGTCAAACTACTACCACTCAAACTCAAGCATTCACGGTGACTCTCACCAATCTAAATTTGTCCAAGTGAACGTTTACCGTTTATTTCATCCATGTGATTCATGACATCCTGTTATATATTTGACTGACCCAATGGTCGTGGTTAGACACCTTAACCACGGACCTGAAGATCGCGAGTTCGATTTCCACCCGAGTCAAATATTTTTGTGCAAGAACATGTTTATTTCGTTCCGTGTCCGGGTGTAAATTGTTTATATATTTATATATTATAAAGAATGTTTAAGTATGTAGATCAGTTGTCTAGTAACCCATAACACAAGCATAATACTTGCTTACTTTGGGACTAGATGGCATTGTGTGGGTTGTCCCATGTATTATTATTATTTTAAAAAAAAGTAGACGGTTCTTATTCTATAATAAAGAGCTGATTCGTTTGTTCGAAATGTGATAACCACAAGATTTTTATTTATTTTATTATATTAGCTATTTCTTTGTTATTGTTAATTACAAAAATAATTGTGCGAGTAATGGTCGTACAATTAATTTTCATTTAATTAAATTTTGTATACTCCTAGTTCTTCGTGGTTATTATTTATTTCTATATAACTGCAGAACCTGGAAAAAAAGGTCGTAGCCGCTGTGCGCGCAAAGAGCGGCAGTTTACGCGCGGCTGGGTGCAATTACGGCATAACCACAGCTACACATGGTCCGCAAATTTTTGTTGTTATATCTAATAATTTAGTTGGTTCTTCGTTCAGATTGACCTAGGCTATTGATTATTTGTTTAAAAGTAAAAAGTCCGTCTCCTAAGGAAATGTGATTTTGTATTCAACGTGGTTTGATAAAACCTGAAAAAATTGTGAAATTGCACCTATTTTTCCGGGATAAAAGTAGTATTATGTCGCTCTTCAAGTTATAAATTATATCTATGCAAAATATTATAATGATAACACACACAATCACAACAACGTCTAGGTCCCAAACTAAGCATTAGCTTGGATTTTGGGTACCAAGCGAAGACACCACATACATATAACAACCAAGACCCGGTGCCAGTATTAATATTCATCATATAAATACTGACCCGACCTGGGATTCGAACCCGGGACCCCATGCTTCGCAGGCAGGGTCGCTGCCCACTAGGCTAAACGGTCGTCGTTATTACAGCGGTCCCGGTAGAACTGTGTAGTCCACGCGAGCAGAGCCGCCGACTAAAAGCTAGTTTGAAAATAAAATATAGCCTATGTCACTCTCAGATAATGTAGCTTTTTACAGAGAAAAATTTTTTCAAATCTGTTAAATAGGTTTTGAATTTATCCGTAAGAAATAAACAAAAAATAAAGTGTTTTAACCCTGTAGTGGTCGCGTGAAATTCATATGTTGTCCACTACTATAAAATCTCAAATTTCTCTGAAACGGTAAGCGTTACTTTCATGCGCAGCTAGGTATTTTTAAATCAATAATCAATAGATGCACCCAGTGCAGTGCAAGTGTAAGACAGCCACCAACCTGAGACAACGAACGTCTTGTAATATAATGCACCGCTGTCATATGTCATTATATGTCTTTCCTGCGCAGAAACTATTATAAATAATTAATTTTTAATAAATAGGTTTATTGTGATCTCAATTAGAGCGAATCCTGTGATTTCTATGTCAATTTAGAAAAGTCTTTTATTTTTGTTTATTAATTATCACACAGAAGTTGTGATTAAATTTCGTTGATTTTATCGTGTTGAAAAACTGTACTGATTATATATTGATAAGTAAAATAAGTGTCGTGATAGCCCAGAGCACAACGAACCTGTCTTAAATTTATAAGGCCCCACAGGGCCATGGTTCGAATCCGGGCGTGTACCAATGAGTTTTTCTGACTTAAGTACACAATATCACTGAAACCGTGCTTCGGAGGGCACGTTAAGCAGTCTGTCCCGGATGCTGTCAATAGATGGCGGTCGTTACAGTTCCCAACCCGCAGTGGAGCAGCGTGGTGGACTTAAGCTCCAAGCCCCCCTCCTCACCCTGGGGGAGGCCTAAGCCCCTGCAGTGGGGTAAAAATGGGCTGATGACGATGACGATTTAAACGTTGCAATTACTCGGGGTTCATTCCTCACTACGAGTTTGCGGCAGTTGCAGTATTGACACTCGGTCCGTGGTAGTCTGATACGAAAAAATTCGTAAAGGATTTGTCTACCCGTCTGATCAGCACTGCTGGCGATCCCAAAGCGGGAGCCTACTTCGCACAGCAACTGAGCATCGCTGTGCAGCGCGGAAACAGTGCAAGCGTAATGGGATCGATGCCGCATGGAACCAACCTGGAAGATATTTTTATGTTGTAAATATTGTAAATTGAATTGTAAAATAGGTGTGTTTTTAAATTGAAATCATCCTAAAATATTTTTTTTATTTCTATTTAAAAATGTAGGTACTTCGCGCGACTACTGCCGTCTCATTTAGATGCGCGACCTCTGCAGGGTTAATAATAATAGTAAAGCATACTATAGAAGTATAGTATGCTACCGCATGTCGCTACAACATGTCGTGATAGCCCAGAGCGCAACGAACCTGTCTCAAATTTATAAGGCCCCATAGGGCCATGGTTAGAATCCGGGCGTGTACCAATGAGTTTTTCTGACTTAAGTACACAATATCACTGACACCGTGCTTCGGAGGGCACGTTAAGCAGTCGGTCCTGGACGCTGTCAATAGATGGCGGTCGTTACAGTTCGTCGTTACAGTCCAACCCGCAGTGGAGCAGCGTGGTGGACTTAAGCTCCAAGCCCCCCTCCTCACCCTGAGGGAGGCCTAAGCCCCTGCAGTGGGGTAAAAATGGGCTCATGATGATGATAGTATGCTACCTGTGAAGACCTCTAACTGGTTTCCTGTTTTTATTAATGTTTACTATAAGTATTGTATAGCTGTTGGTTTTCCTAAGATAATAAATATAAAATAAAATACCATACTTTATATTATAAAGAGAAAAGGAGAAGGAGATTATTTTAAATTAAAATTTTTGGTTCACATCCCTGTGATCCCATTAAGTTCATTCGTAAGAAACAAACAAAATATCAAGTCTTTATTATATTAAGTATACATAGTATAGTAGTGAACATAATAGTATATTAAATAAACATAATGTATTATTTATAGTAAATTAAATCAAATCAAAAATCTTTATTTCGTAGTTATGTAACATAATCTTGAAATACCTCACAATAGCGAATTTATTACTTTGTGGAAAATCGTCATCACAAAAACAGCACTGTTTTTCCCTTTATACATTTCTCATACCTAACGCCAAAGAGCTGTATGTATAGGTAGCAATCTCTCCCAGAAATACATTTAATTCGACCCTAATTTGTCGTCTTGATGCGAAATTTTACGCAGGACGGTCCAACGAGCATAAATCTCAGGGGCACAGATGTCGCCTTATATAACTGGAACATAAATTTTAGTCTTATTGCATGCACGAGGACTCTAAATGTGTTGTACGTTTATTTAGTTGATATAATTAAGTAACTTTAACCTAATTCTACTTAATTATGTTAAGGGGATAGTCCTTCTCTCTGCGGCTTAGAATTGACATCGCTATCTCCATTTCAATCCTTTTTCCTTGACCTATTCCTGAGGGACAGAGATGACTAGAGCTGATTTCCAAAAATACATATCGAAACAGCTTGTGGGCCGGGACTATTTCCACCTCTGAAGTATGTATGAATTGTAACCAAAATTTGCAGGGTCATTAAGAAAAGATGTTCATAGGGCGGCACGTTTTGTTTTTTTTTTTTTGTTATTTTAAATTCGTATTAATATTGAATCTACAGCTCATTATTTTCTAGTACGAAAAATGATGAAAATCATGTTTTTCAGGATTTATTCTGAAACAACTGAACAAGAAATAAAAAAAAGCATACCGCCCTGTGACAGTATTTCTCCTAATATACATATATATATTTTTTCTGTAAACATTGATACAGAAATACAGCCAGTGATTGGATACGGACCGAACCCTCTTTTTTGTATGAAAAGCCTACCCCCTTAAGAGGTAGTGTACTTTGTTTTTCAGCGTAAAAGCTGTATTTTAAGTAATATTAATAATGTCTGCCACACCTCACACACGTTCATCTAGTCCGAAATTAGCGGAGCATGTATTATGTGCACTTTACTGTATTCCTCAAAAACTACTGAACAGATTTCGATGCGCTTTTTTATATCACGTAATAGGTATCACGTTCGAGCAGTTTCTTAGACACGTTTTGTGAATAATGGCCACCAGGGAGCACTGCAATAAAAGTGTTTGTCTAAAACAGCTAGGAATTTGATACCTTTTTAGGGCTCCGTAGCCAAATGGCAAAAAGGAACCCTTTTAGTTTCGCTATGTCCATCCGTCTATCTGTCTGCCTGTCTGTCTGTGGTTTTTCTCGGAAACCATTGGCCATATATAGATGTTATTTATTAGGTGTAATCTATGAACCGCTACACAATGACGTAGTGAAATTAAAAAAAAAGTTTTTGCGATAGGTCGCCATACATGTAACTTAAGTACGAAAAAAAATTCATCGTATATTAACGCGAGAAGTATCAAACGATAGGTCTTAAAAAATGATATCCAGGTTTCAGACAATTTTTTTTAGAGTCATGTGTCGCCCCCCTCTACCTGGTGAACCGTTGTTTATGGATATGTGGAAAAAATTTATGACAGGAGCATATATAGGTAACGTAGTTAAAAGGAAAACTATCACAGCGAACTAGACTGTATTATGTAACGAGTAGTAGAGTAACTTATAAAATGAAAATGACAGATAGCGTGTTATTTGCATTGCTTTGCAAAGATTATTCTCTTCACAATCGATACTAAAACTCATAGGTTCACTGTAATAAAATAAGTAATAAAAATGGTCTCTAGCTATCAGTCATCATCATCATCATCATCAGCCCATTTTTACCCCACTGCAGGGGCTTAGGCCTCCCCCAGGGTGAGGAGGGGGGCTTGGAGCTTAAGTCCACCACGCTGCTCCACTGCGGGTTGGGAACTGTAACGACCGCCATCTATTGACAGCGTCCGGGACCGACTGCTTAACATGCCCTCCGAAGCACGGCGTCAGTGATATTGTGTACTTAAGTCAGAAAAACTCATTGGTACACGCCCGGATTCGAACCATGGCCCTATGGGGCATCATAAATTTGAGACACGTTCGTTGCGCTCTGGTCTATCACGACAGTGGGCTATCACTGCACTTATGTTATTACTTTTCGGATTAGCCAGAGAGGGTCGAGCGCCTTCGGTTAAGTTCGATTAACATCGCGCTCCTTTTTTTTTTAATATTGTATGGTGGTACGGAACCCTTCGTGTTCGAGTCCGATTCGCACTTGGCCAGTTTTTTATTATTGCATCGGTGTAACTTTAGAGTATTTTCACATCGCTATGTTTTTCTTTTGATGTGTTAAAATAATAAGAAAAATTAAAAACGGCTGGACTTAGTATTAATCCTAATCGCAATCTAGTTTTGTGGAAAGCGATGGACCATTTTGGGCTTATATTTGCCAGAGAAGTATGTTCGAACACGACTTCTCCGGTCCCAAACCCTCTAAGTATATCAAATAGGCGTGGCCAACATGCCCTCAATTGCAATTAAATGGGTCCACTGGAATCCGAATTCTCGTATTTCAAAGATGTTATCTCTGCAATCTATTCATTTCAAAGCGGACCTATACCTCATTGAGAGTTAGTTATACACGCAAATCCGAATGATAGTCCAAACGTTTGCAAAACTTTGTGTCTGGTACACACTGATAGAACGCGGTCAGACACGGCTGTTGACCTCACTTGACTCAGATTATTGTGCCAGTTGCCTCGGCGCCGGCAACCATCCACCTCATCCATCCGAAACTAATACTTAGGTCATTGAAAGAAAGCGGGCAGACACGGCCGTCGACCTCAGTTGATACGGATTATTGTGCTAGTTACCATTGCGCCGAAAACCATGCACCTCATCCAAAACTAATAAGTCATTGAAGGAACGTGTGCAAACACGGCTGTAGATTTCACTTGACCCGTATTATTGTGTCAGTTACAACTGTGCCGGTAACCACTCATCTCATCCAAAACTAATAAGTTAATGCAGGAACGTGGGCAGACACGGCTGTCAACTTCACTTGACCCGTATTGTTGTGCCATTTACCACTGCACCGGCAACCATCCACCTCATCCAAAACTAATAGGCCATCAAAGGAACGCGGCCAGATACGGCCATCGACTTCATTTGATCTAGCTTATTGTACCAGTTACCACTGCGCCTGTAACCACCCATCTCATTCAAAACTAATAGGTCATTGAAGGAACGTGGTCAGACACGGCTTTCAACTTCACTTGACCCGTATTATTGAGCCAGTTGCCACTGCACCGGGAACCAACCATCTTATCCAATACTAATCTGTGATAATTGTGAACTATTAATACTAAGTATATATGAATTATTAATTACAAATAAAAATTAGGTATTTAGGAATTTAGGAATAATAAAATTTTAATGTCCGTCAAAAATGTAATTAATAGTTTTCTAATGGGCAGCGAGCCTGCCTACGAAGCTGGAGGTCCCGGGTTCGAATCCCTGGTCGGGTCAGTATTTATGTGATGAATATTGATACGGATACCTGTACTTGGTTGTTAAATGTATGTGTTGTCTTCGCTTGGCACCCAAAACACAAGCTAATGCTTAGTTTCAGGCCAAGACGTTGTTGTGATGTATACGTTATTATTATTATTCTAATAAATAGTTTTAGCTCTAAAATTGTCGAGGACACGCCACACAGCGAAGTGACAAAACGTTAAAGTTCAAATATTCAGCCAGTTCTTTAATCTCTCGATCATTTTGATAACATAGTTGTATAATGCTCGAAAACATGAGGGTGATATTATATCCTTTGGTACGAAAACAGAAAGGTCCCTTTTCATTCGTAGAATATACGAAATTACTGTTTTCGCGGAGGTCACACCGCGCGATCCGTTTCTCGTATTCGCCCAACTCTCGCAAAGGTTGTTATAGAGTTATGAATATTTTAGAGCTTACAAATATTTTTACAATGGGTCAACGGTCACTCTATTTTACGAAGATGTTCATCCGGCGTCACAGTGACTTTAGGTCAAATGATTTCACCTTACACTAAACACATTCTGTGTGATAACAAGACTTAAAAATGAAATAATTTAACTAAACTCGACGTCAACTTTGACGTCATTTTGAAACTGACCATTTGTTATTGGCCGAGTGATTAGAGATCCTAACTGCGGAGCCAAGGGTCGCGGGTTCGGTTCCCGCTCGGAATAAATATTTGTGTGCGTGAACATGTTTATTCCGTTCCGGATCTGGGTGTAAAAGTGTAAAAGTGGGTGTACGTATATTTTATTTAAAAAAAAAAAATTAAGTATGTATGTGAATTGTCTAGTAATTTATAACACAACCATAATACTTGCTTATTTGGGGACTAGATGACGCTGTGTTGGATGTCCCATGTATTATTATTATTATCATTTTATAATTATTATTATTATTATTATCAATCGCAATAACATTTACTTACCAGGGTTTCGTATTATGAATACGCTAACTTAATTTTGTATTGTTATACATATCAGAATATCTTCGAGTTCCTAGTTATTATACAGGATGAGTAAATGAACAGGAGCCTCTATGACAGCTATCCTAACCGTTGGAGATGGGAAGTTTTGTTCTTAGAAAAACTGTATTAAAATGGCATTGAAGGATTTTTGAAAAACTAATTTTTTCGAAGATATTCACTATTTGCTGAAAAAAAAAAAATTCCTGAAATGAATCCACCAGTGTATAGCCAACAAAAAGTTGTATGACACATTTTTTTTATGTTACTGGAAACAGACGAAATCCGACGATTTGTGTTCCTTAGATTATTGACTTATTTTCCTCCGAGTGACTTGAGAATGATGCCTGAGAATATCTCATTTGAAAATGGAACAGTTGCTGTTCTATTTTCAAAATCTAACAGACTGAACGACAGCCCGCCAAGAAAAGTACTGGCCACTTATATAAATGGCCGGCTAGATCACCCGACTTGAGTCCAATAGATTACTTTATTTGGGGACATGTAAAAAATAATATTTATAAAAGACAATATGATAATGTCCACGAACTACAAGAGGCTGTGCGACAAACTATTTATAATATTCCACCCCAGACCATGCGCAAGGCGACGCGTGCGGTCTTGGGTAAATGTAGAAAATGTATAAACCAAAATTGACTACATTTTGAACATTTAGATTAAATATCATAATATGTAGTTATTATTATTTTTATGAATTTCTTAAATGAATATTTTTATAAATTTCACATATTGTTTCAATTTATTGATTGTTTATTTTGAATTTCATTCAAAGAATAAAAGTCATACAGCTTTGCTAAGCTTGAATAGGTGGAAGCTTGAATAGGCCTCTATGACAGGCCCCTGTTCATTTACTCATCCTGTATAAAATACTTCACAATAATCCTAACTAATATTATTAATAGGACAGCTGTCTGTCTGTATCTTTGATACCGTTTCACAGCTTGACTGCTGAACCAGCCCTAATAGGAAATTTAAAGAGATATGCACTGAAAAATTTAAAACTATTTATTCCACTAACATAGCACTGTTTACTACACCAAAAACCTAAGTGTGTTGTTCGACGGTTTTACTGTTACTACTACATTTAGGAAACTACTATAAAAATTAATTTGATTGTCATTTGCTTGTGACTGTACCATTTAAAACTAATCAGACCATAAAACTAGTGACAGGCGAATGTCAGAAAGGACGTTCGCAACACCAGTTTAGATATATTTGAGTATGACACTACGTACAATGACGTACGGTGCCGAAACATGGACTCTCACGGCAAGACTGATCCACTAAAGTCGCTCAGCGCGCTATGGAGCGGGCTTTACTCATTATTTCTTTGTTGGATAAAATCAGAAACACGGAAATCCGTCGAAGAACCAAAGTTGTCGACATAGCCGAAGCAATCAGCAAACTGAATTGGCAATGGGCCGATCACATTTGCCGTAGAACCGATTACCGATGGGGTAGACGAGTTCTCGAGTGGAGGCCACATACCGGTAAGCGAAGCGTTGGACGCCCTCCGGCCAGGTGGACAGATGACCTGAAGCACCATACCGGGGGTAGTTGGATACGTAAGGCGGAGGACCGTGTGTGGTGGCGAGCCTTGGGAGAGGCCTATATCCTGCAGTGGAAAGACACGGGCTGATGATGATGATGATGACACTACAAAAAAATAACGTTTCTGAGAAATCGTATAACACAATATTATATCCATTATTTGGTGTAGTTCGCTTCAAACTTTATGGCGCATCGGAATACAACGCTATAGGCATGCTTGTGCAGGTACAGTCATATACCCCTCGCCCCACTGCGTCCCGCTACACCTAAAACTGGTTACTGGCGACGCAACTTGCGCCTATGTTCACGTCCGCCATAAAGTTTTATTGGAACTGTAACTCCGCTGAAAATTAATCGATCATACTTTGCAGAAAACCTAGCTAAGTAATTCCGCTTAACTAAATTAAATGCCAGATCTGAGAGATTATTAATTTTGTAGGACAGCTAGTAACTCTGGTGCTGAAACTTCTCCCCACATCTTTCTGTCGACATAAATCATGTTACACGCTAACATGTATAATAATATTATATATATATATATAAGTATTATAAATGGGATGTTATCATCACAGGTTTGATTCATTTGAAGAGTTTGTTTAGATGACGTTGTATAACATTTCGCAAGGTTCTAATCCTTTGAAGTTAACTTATAAAACTCGAATGCTAGCGTATTATTTTACAAGAAAAGATGAAAAAGCATTTGAAGGAGTAAATTAATCCATCAACCCTTTTTATGCATTCCGGCAGGGGCTTAAGCCTCCCCTCAAGATGAGGGGGCTTGGCTCTTAAATGCACTACGCTGCTTCAATGCGGGTTGGCGGATTGTAACGACCGTTATCTATTGACAGCAACCTAAAATTATTAACAAATATAAAAAACTAGCTAAGTGCGAGTTAGACTCCTCGTACACGATGGTTTCAGTAGCATCGTATAGTTCCAATCAAACTTTATGGCGGATCGGAGTACAACGCTATAAGCGTGCTTGCGCAGGTTCATTCATATGCCCCTCGCTCCACTACGTCCCGCTACACCTAAAACTGGTTACAACGACGCGACTTGTGCCTATGTTCACGTCCACCATAAAGGTTGATTGGAACTGTACAACATAAAATACACGTTTCGTATATGGGGATCGTCTTCAATTTTTAATTTAATTTTAATTTTTTTATTTATTTTTATGGCGACCATAATAGTACATACTTCACGAAAATTTCAAGTCTAGGTAATGATTTCGCAATCACCAAAAACATCTAAAATCACGTTTCTTGTGTGGGCACACCCTTTAATTTTTAGGTTTTAGGTTTAGGTTTTAGTTTTAGGTTCCTGTTGCACAGACAAGTCAACCTTATAGACCACGCTTTGACAGGGAGTAGCATTCGCTAAGGCTATGTAGTGACACTACATAACTACGTCACTAGTGAGCCGTCAGTTGGAAGCACGTCGGAAGCCATTAAATTGTCAATTTTGAACGAGCCAATTAAAACTAGCCGACCTCTCCCCGCACCCCGCCACTTTTTGGCGATTTCGTTTTCGTACTGACGTTTATTAAAGCGTGGTCTAAAGGTTGACTGGTCCGTGTCCTGTTGGTACCTTTTGCGTACGGAATTCTAAAAAATACTGTTTGTGCTTAGTTTGATTGTTTTCACGATTCGCATTATTGTATAATATGATATTTTTCCCGTAACCAAATAACGATAAACGGACCCTTATAATTTCTCCCTGTCCGTCTGTCTGTCTGTATGTCACAGTTATTTTACTAGGACGTTATTGGCACTACATAGACGAAATTCGGAAAGTAGGTGTAATCGAATTGCCATACAATGATGTAACGAAAAAAAAATTATGGTGGGTTATTATATTAATAATATAAATTATTAAAATGACTTTTTTAATGAAGTCAGTAGTTGTTCTATTTTTCGTATAAAATTTATTTGACCATAAGTGAAAAACTACACGTTTATATAAATATTTTACCGTCATAGTAAGTATAGTGTCTTACCGGATTTTATTGTGATTTTTATAAAATAAGTTCTTTTTAACATGAAAACAGTTCTAATTGTAGTCTTCTAAGGTTTCGTGTGATTATTTAAAAAAAAATAACCACACCAAACAAAAAGGTAGTCGATATACTGCAGTTTATGTACAAAAAGGTTTGAGCTTTTGTCGAAACACAAATTGTGTGGGTGCTCTTTTTCGGCGTTGTTTTTAGTGGTTTGGGCGCCCAATATCATTCGTTTGGTATGTTCAAATATCATTCATTAGAAAACACGTGTGAAAATATTCATGCTAATTAAAAGGAAAATTGTAAAGAAAATCTTCTGAAGTCTCAAAGTGCCATATGAACGATTTAATTTACGCCACACAGATTATAGCTTCGGAATACAATAACAATTTCTCACACCTGAAACTTCACCCTGTATACTATCTTTAGTGAAGCTTGCGGTTTTGAAAACTATGCGGGGTAAAATAATATACAGAAAGTTATAGAGCGAAATTTGACTCTCAATCACGACATTCTGTGAGAACGGTCTCATTTTCTTACACCAAAACCCATATATAGGCTGAGGTTTTAATGACCAGCCAAATTTTAATATAATGATCTTTAGTAGAAAACCGATAGCCGTCTTGTTTCCTTTTAGTATCGTTCTATAGAAAAATATTGAGATATGACTACACAAACCTTCCAGAAAAAACCAATTACTCTAGTCACCATACATGCACGCCGGCCCATTCCGTTTCAAGGCCTCGGGCGCGTACGTTTATTATAGCGTTAAGAAGGCAACCAAACGTTATAAAATAACACTGTAGATAATATAATTTATTATGAAAATTTAACCCATATTTTTTATTTACGCAATGAGGTCTATTGGTGATACCTAACATTTAGAAGAATTTTGGCCAGTTACTTAAATCTCCTCTTGTATATATATAAATTTATTTTATTTTACCCTCAGAGACGGCGGCGCGAAAACCGTCATTTAAAGAATCTAAAACCTTTCATGAGTATGAATTGTACGAATTGACTAGAAGCCCTCTTTTGCGTTTACCGTCTAAGCACTCATACTCTAGCTAGCTAGTGCAAGATGGCGAGTTTCAATCCGCAAGATCTTCTGGGTCTTCTCACCAAGGATATTTTTGACATTTTCGATGCTGTGAAATCACATTTCTGACTCTATTAGAACGCAACGCTGTTGTCAAATTTATTTACGCTATATCTAAAACAGATTAGTAACAATAAAACTAAGCCCTTAAATCAAAAAAGTTCAACTTTTCGTCCAATTTTTTAAGCATTTACACGAAATTTCGTACACGATTTTCTTCTGGAAACATCTGGCGGTAATGTAGCGTGGTATAATACTATTTAATAATATATCGTGCGTGGTGCGCCACTTTTGATACTCGATTCTATCTCAATTATTATTTGGTATGAAACGTTTCATTTAGTAGGTACTAGTTTTTGCTTAAGGGGATAGTCTTTCTCTCCGCGGCTTTTTTGGCATTGCTATTTCCTTTTCAATTCCTCTTCTACGGCCCATTCATGAGTGATAGAGATGACAGGAGCAAATATCCAAAATTACCTATAAAATAATCGTCGAAATAGCATGCGGACCCGTGTTTGTTTCCACTCCTGAAATGAGTACGGTATAAAATCAAAATTCGTAGCAGTATTAAGAAAGGCCGTCGTTAAGGCAGTGTGTTTTCCTTTTTAAGAAAATTATATTAATACAGAATTTACGAAAATTGTATTAATATAGAATTCAAAAGCCATTATTTTCAGAACAGAAAATTCGAAAAAATGATGTTCTTGTAAAATTTATCATAAAATTACTAAACGAGATATCGAATAAACAAAAACACAACGCCCTGTGCCTGGGTTTTTCTAATTACTTATATTTTTTGTAAAAATCAGTTAAGGAATCGAGCAAGGAACGAACATGTGCTGGACCCCTTTTTTGTATGGGAAGCCTATCGCCTTAAGGTTAATTGTTTAGTAGGAATAGTAGGTACATCAAATCTATTTTGTGTAATCCCTAATTAAATCACTTCTATATTTATAATGTTTTTATAATCTATATTAATTTAATTTTGTCATTAGTTCCTTCATTCACAGTAAATGTTTATAATTTCAAATTCATAACGGTACAATATTATACTATATTTAGTGGATCAGACAATAAGCGCTATCCTATTTCGATAACCTACATATCATAGGTACCTATTCATATAATACAGGTACCTATGATACAGGCAAACTATTTTGTTTTGTTTAAGTATTATGTAACATATACGAGTATATACACTAACCTTATCATTTAAGTTTTATGAATGATAGGTCAAATTCTAGTAGAAATAAATTTATCTTTACCTTCATTTCGTTGGCTAGTAAACTGCTTGAGCGTATCACAAACTTGAATGCGTACACATTAATAAACTGAACAAAAATTTCAAATAAGCAGGTGACGCAAACAAATGGTTACCGAGAAAAAATTCACAACAAGGACAATCCAAATGCTTTTTCACCCTACTGTTATAATATCTAATACTATTCCGCTAATGGAATAGAATATAAGTTTGTTACAATTTTATGTCCCTGAGAGGTGTAACAGCTGATCTACCGCCTAAAATTTAAAAGTGATTACATAACAAATAATTCTCTTAACATTTCAATTCGAAGAACAGTCGGTCATCGACCTTATCAGCTGTTTCACGAGTAGTTTGTCCAATTTCGCGATTTGCGAGACAGTATCCTGGTGTATAATTGAGTTAGCAAGTAAACCTGATTAAATAAAAATATTTTATTTTCATATTGTAATTATGTATTAGTATTTTTATTGGTTGCTATAAAAAAAAATAAGATAAGTGATAAAAAAATAAAATTTTAAACATGTTTTTCTCGGTAACTGTTTGTTTGCGCCGTCTTTTCACTTAAAACTTTTTGTTTAGTTTGGTAAGCTCTACACGCTTTATAAATTCGGAATTTGTCTTTTGTGTATACTTTGATTTATTTTTATACTTTATTCCTTTACATCCCTTAACTCTCCTGTTTAATTTTTATCTAGTAGTTGGGGCTTAACAGACTCAAACGATGAAAATGTATTACAATAGAGTGACTAATATTAAATATAGTTTATTTATTTAAAAAATTAAAAAATACACTTTATACAATAACAAAATTCATAAACAAAATTATAAATTCTTAAATTTTTATCTCTGTCTCTTTCTTTAAAAACGAAATTTGACATAACTTTGAATGGCCTGAATGGTCTGACGTCACAGCTAAGTACGCAGTGCAGTATCACCCTCTCTGTTAAACAGGACATTTTAAACATTCATAACTTTGTTCAAGGACTCAACAGGGTTCAACCCTTAGGAACATAAAATTGTAACAAAGTTATAAACAATATAGCAAACTTCTATTCTATTCCATTTGCGGAATAGTTTTAGATATTTTTAAATAGAATTGGATTGTCCGTGTTGTGAATTTTTTCTCGGTAACCATTTGTTTGCGTCACCTGCTTACTTAAAACTTTTGTTCAATTCGTCAAGGTGTACGCATTCAAGTTTTTACTGCGCGGAATACATTGTATTTATTGAGCAATTTACTAGCCAATGGAATAAAGGTAAAGATAAATTTATTTCTACACGAATTTTACCTGTCATACACAAAATCTTAAATGATAACGCTAGTGTATGTACTCGTATATGTTATGTAACACTTAAACTAAGCAAAATAGTTTGCCTGTATCATAACCTATATAGGTACATATTTGGATAAGTGGTTAGCCCTGACCCAGACCTTGGTCTTTTTGGGCTGTTTCAGCAACGCAATATTGGTTTGGTGGTCACCGGATATAATTGAGTAAATATTCTTTATCTATCCGTAGACATAGAAACTGCAAGTATTAAATATAGTAGCTAAATTTTGTACTTCTTGAAATAAATAAATAAATAAAAAATTTAAAAATATTTATATTTCTAAAATTATTTCACTGGCATGATACATTTAGAAAACTCTTTAATATAAAATAATTTTAAAAAAAATAGTCGACTGGCCTATTGTGAAATCGATTCAATATCGCATTTCCAAAGTAGGGCTTTATTTCGGTCGCGTACGTCATAACGGGTATACCTAACATCGCAACGACATATGCGAACATGAATTTTTCCTTATACCATGAAAATATAAAACCGCAGACATCTAGAACGGTGGCTTAACAATGAGCTTGAAATTATTATTATAACAAAAAAAAATTGAAACCCAAATCCACTTCTGCCAATCCATTATGCCCCACTGTGGGGCCATAGGCTTCCCCTCGGGATGACGGGGCTGGGAGCTTAATCCACCACGCTGCTCCAGTGTGGGTTGGTGGATTGTAACTACTGCTATCTTTTGGTGGCAACCGCGACCGACGGCTCAGCGTGCTCTCCGAGGCACAGACTCATTGACAATTATGTATACAGGTTACAAAAAATTCATTGGTACAAAATTAGATGAGCCTGTAAATCTGTTTTGATAATTTGATGGGTGTGGAAAGAAATTCCTAACGCAGGTGATAATCAAGATTTTTTTAAAGAAGAAAAATAAACAAACCCTCGGTCTCCCCACTGTCAAGGTGACTTTCAGGTTTTATAAAAAGTTGATGTGAATAAATAATTAACGTTTTTTCGTAGTGTTGAGTAGCGAAATAAACATGAAAATAACTCACCGTGCGTTACAGCGAGCGCCAGTGAAGAACCCGGTGGAGTAATATAGTTTTAACAGTTTTTCTGTCGTGACTTTACGCTGTGCTTCAAAACTTTTAAATGTAATTTTTGCGTAGTAAGACTGACAAAAGAGAAAAAGCGGCGCGTGCGCAACACAAATGAAATTGTTGGTCCCTTTAGGATTTTACTTTAGGAGCAGTTCACTTCCACTTTCACCAGCCCAGTATGCCCCACTGCAAGGGCTTAGGCCTCTCCCCGGGCTGAGGGGGATTGGAACTTAATCCATCATGCTGCTCCAGTGCGGGTTGGTAAAACAGTACTTTAGGCGTAGTCAAGAAATGAAGTCTCATAAATGACGTCTTTCCCAGTAAGTAGGTACCTCAAAAGGAAAAAAGAACTTTTATAGGATCATTCCTTTATCGGTCTGTCTGTTTGTCTGTCTCTCAAAACCGTTTTTCTGAGGAACGTGTCTAAGTATCAAGTTGAAATTATTATCAAATACTTACCTAAGTATTTGATAATAACTAGTTCCAAAGAAAGCAATTATTATGCTTGTGCTATGGGTTACTAGACAACTGATATACATACTTAAATATATAAATAATTTACACCCGGACATGTTTATAAAAAATCAAGCTTCGAAGTCAATCTAAAAAAATTGGGCCCAAAACCTGTAGGGTACTTCCCGTTGACCTATATATTTTTAAATGTAATTTTTGCGTAGTAAGACTGACAAAAGAGAAAAAACGGCGCGTGCGCAACACAAATGAAATTGTTGGTCCCTTTAGGATTTTACTTTAGGAGCAGTTCACTTCCACTTTCACCAGCCCAGTATGCCCCACTGCTAGGGCTTAGGCCTCTTCCCGGGCTGAGGGGGATTGGAACTTAATCCATCATGCTGCTCCAGTGCGGGTTGGTAAAACAGTACTTTAGGCGTAGTCAAGAAATGAAGTCTCATAAATGACGTCTTTCCCAGTAAGCAGGTACCTCAAAACGAAAAAAGAACTTTTATAGGATCATTCCTTTATCGGCCTGTCTGTTTGTCTGTTTGTCTGTCTCTCAAAACCGTTTTTCTGAGGAACGTGTCTAAGTATCAAGTTGAAATTATTATCAAATACTTACCTAAGTATTTGATAATATCTAGTTCCAAAGAAAGCAATTATTATGCTTGTGCTATGGGTTACTAGACAACTGATATACATACTTAAATATATAAATAATTTACACCCGGACATGTTTATAAAAAATCAAGCTTCCAAGTCAATCTAAAAAAATTGGGCCCAAAACCTGTAGGGTACTTCCCGTTGACCTATATAGAATTATATACTTCGACAAGAAGCAAAATATTATAACACAAGTAATAATAATAATATTAATAATATCTGGAACATCCCATGTGGGACATGTTCATGCACACAAGTATTTCTTCCGGGCGAGAATCGAACCCGACCCTCAGCTCCGTAGTTAGGGTCTCTAACCACTAGGCCAACAGGTCATTCAGTCAACAACAAGTAAAGAAACAAATAAGAAAATCGTTATTTTGTAGTTACACTACATATTTTCTTTTTTAATTTTCAGATTAATTAATGCCTTTACGTGGTATTCTTTTGGCGAGTACGAATTGACTGGAAGCCCTCTTCTGCGTTTACCGTCTAACCACTCATACTCTAGCTAGCTCGTGTTAGATGGCGAGTTTCAGTCTAACTTTCAGTGCGCGAGTTCCCCGATCACCGGTCTTCACCCCCGCAAATTTGCGGTTGACATTTTCGATATTGCGAAGTGACATTTATGACTCTATTAAAACCGAACGCCGCTGTCATTTTTTTTACTCTATCCGATAAACAAGTCAATATAGGTTTAAACTGTACGGAACTTTCAGGGTGTGAGTCCGACTCGCGCTTGACCGGTTTTTTTCTAAAAAAAACCTTTCCCTGTTTTTCTCTAATACAGAGTGAGTTATCGTTCCGGTTAACTAATTTTCCAAGTTCGAAAATCGCTTCATCATCGTTAGGCACTAGAAAGCTTTTGGGAGCTTATAATGAAAGCTGTTTTTACACAAAGTCCATCGACAGTTAAGGGTCATTGTTAAAGTAGTTATCGAATGACGTTCTTTAAATATATAATATTCTTATGGATGATGGGGTCTCCATATTAATTTTATAGTTCAGAGAGCGCTTAAAAATCTTGGTTTTATAAATGGAATCAGTAAACTCTTCAGAAACGCACTAACTTTAAAAATCCTTTACTTTGCCTTTGTGAGATCAATATTAGACTTTTGCAGAGCCCCTATTATCATTGTCATATTAACAGAATGGAGAAAATTCAAAAGAAATTTGTAAATTATCTAAATCATCGCAGTTATCGCACTGACGCCACGTATGAACAATCCCTCAGTTTTTATAAAATTCTATCTTTGAGAGATCGTCGCAAACAAAATGATATGTAATTTCCGTTTAAATTACTTACTAACAAAATCAACTCCGCACAATTACTAACAAAAATATCCTTTGTTGTTCCTTTACGTACAAATGCAAGTTCCTTACGTACTACTAAAGCTTTATTTGCGCCGCCTCGTTTACGGAAAAATTACACCCGAAATAGCTTTTTATACCGTTCACTAAAAATGTATAATGATGATTTTTCTCATATTGATCCCTTTATTACTTCTTTAGACACTTTCAAAAAATGTGTGTTTACTAAATTAAGCAATTTATGAATCTTTTCAATAATACTGTTTATCTAGAATTGTTTTTCTACATTAAATTCTTAGTTTCTTTATATTAATTTTATACATATGTTAAATTTATAAGTTAGATAAATTTTTATTAGTACCTATGAATTGTGTGACCTTTTGTTTAGTTTTATTTTCCGGTGTAGCTCTTATCAAATTTTTATATAAGAAAATTATAATCGTTTTCGGCACTATAGGTCTATGTTTAAAAAAAAACTTTTATGATATGCATTATAATTGTAAATGACTGTTTGTGCCAGAATAAATAAAAATAAATAAATAAATATAAATAAAAGATACTAGCGTTTGCCTATGGCTCCGCCCGCGTGTACATATGGGATGTGCTCCTGAAATATCCGAAAGTCACTTTTCCTATTTTTTAATATTATATAGATCCCGATCTATCTTGTGAACCCCTCTTTTTTTATTTTTGGAATTTGAAATTTTGCTCGTATGTAAAATATATTAATAAACATTACTAAGTAGGGGTTGGCATCCTAAAATCGGTCCGGGTAATCTTTTTAATAATAATAATAATAATAACACATACAATCACAACAACGTCTAGGGTCCCAAACTAAGCATTAGCTTGTATTTTGGGTACCAAGCGAAGACACCACATACATATAACAACCAAGACCCGGTGCCAGTATTAATATTCATCATATAAATACTGACCCGACCTGGGATTCGCACCCGGGACCTCCAGCTTCGCAGACAGGGTCGCTGCCCACTAGGCTAAGCGGTCGTCATTTACTAAAATTGTTATATTAATTTTTTATTAACATAATTTTTTATTAATATTAAGTCGAAAGTAAAAAAAAATCAGATTTTTTTCGCCCAAATATTGGATATTTTTCAAATTTTCGAAAAGCCTACTTACTCCGCTTTCAACAAATTTAATACAATACGATAGCTCTTGCCTATACCGCTTTTTGACACCAAACATATTTAGGCAACTAGCCAACTTTCGGTGATTCAGCAATTAGTAGCGTGACAGTGTATTAAACTACTGTGTGCACTAATGTTGCCATGTTAAGTATTTTACTACAGACTAAGAACTAAGACAGAATATATAATAACAGGTACAGAAGGAAATCTGCGAAAAACATTTAAATAAATAGCGCCTCCCTTAACTCTATCTCTTTCTGCGCCACTGCATCACATAAAAGATGGAGGTGCGTTAGGTTTGCTAGCGGCCCCAAACGGTACGTTTATTATTGTTAATATTTCGCCATACATAACAAGAAGTTGCTTTTTCAATATTTACTTCTGTAAATTCTTAAAAATAAGGAAATCTACCTTTTTTATACATCTTAAAGAACATAGTTTAGAATTTAGCTACACCTCTGATTATTAGTTTAAAAATAAAAAAAAACTGCCCCTTAAGAAAATCAATAGTAAAAATAAAGTACCGCGAAAATACTTTTAATTTCGATTTTGTGATTTTTTTATAACGGGAAAAATTTTAAAATTGCGATAGAGTACATAAAAAAAAGATCAAACTTAACTAGTTAATATTCTTTATGATATGGCACTATCAGTGAGTTCGTAGTGTAATCATCATCATCACCCCATTTTACCTCACTGCAGAGGCTTAGGCCTCCCCCAGGGTGAGGAGGGGGTTTGGAGCTTAAATCCACCACGCTACTCCACTGCGGGTTGGAGATTGTAACGACTGCCATCTATTGACTCTATTGACAGCGTCTGGGACCGACTGCTTAACGTGCTCTCCGAGGCACGGAGTCAGTGATAGTTAATGTACTTAAGTCAGAAAAACTCATTGGTACACGCCCGGATTCGAACCATGGCCATATGGCCTTATAAATTTTAGACAGGTTCGTTGCGCTCTGGGCTATCACGACACCTGGGAGGTCCATGGCTACTCGGTAAGCCGGTATTGGCAAGGGGCCGCTCCAATTCCTTGCCATCGGATATGTTGAAGTGAATTATGTAATCGTAGTGTAATAAATTAATTAATTAATAAATTTGTTTGTGTCTCACTACAATTTTTAATAATAAACAATATAGTATAATAAATAACGTGGGGTAAATAAATAAAATTAAACAAATAAATCTTAAGTATTCAATTTTCAACAAAAACTGTAAGTTTTCAGACGTAGCATGTATTATTTTGAAAAAATACGTATTGATTGAAATAAAAACATATTGTCCCAATTTGAGACAACTTATGGTTACGTGACAATAACTTGGGTCATATTTTATGTATTCCAACTTTGAAAAAGAATCGTATCCAACAGATTTTTTTTTTATAACGTATACATCACAACGACGTCTAGGCCCCAAACTAAGCATTAGCTTGTGTTTTGGGTACCAAGCAAAAACACCACATACATATAACAACCAAGACCCGGTACCACAATATCCATCATAGAAATACTGACCCGACCTGGGATTCGAACCCGGGACCTCCAGCTTCGCAGGCAAGCTCGCTACCCACTAGGCTAAGCGGTCGTCTTCGTCGTATTATTCAACAATGGTTAACAATGTTCAAATGCCCTTAGAATTTATTTCCATAGTCCATAGAAATGACATATTCAAGAAAACGGCGTTTTTCATTTTGAATCTGTAATTTTTTGCCAACCATCCATTCGTTTATCAGCCTACATTCATCCACTGCTGTACATAGGCCTCTCCCAGGGCACGCCACACTCCTCTCCTCCATCTTCATCCAGCCACTGCCGGCAACTAGCTTTATATAGTCGGTCCAGCGAGCCGGTGGCAGGCGTCTCACACTACGTTTGCCGGTTCGTGGTCTCCACTCAAGAACCTTTCTTCCCCATCATCCATAGGTTCTTCGGCAGATGTGCACAGCCCACTGCCACTTCAGCTTCCTTATCTTGAAGGCTATGTCGTGCCCCTTTGTCCTCTGACGGATGAATTCATGTATATACCCTGAGTATAGCCTGTTCCGTGATAGCCCGAGCGCAGCCAAACTGTTTCAAATTTAGAAGGCCAAACGGCTGTGGTTTGAATCCGGCCGTGTAGCAATGAGTTTTTCTGACTTAAGTATATAACTATCACTGACTCCGTACCTCGAAGAACACGTTAGGTGTAAGGTATAATGCAGTAAGGTATAATGGGCTGATGGAATGAATGGAATAGCCCGTTCCATAGCTCGCTGAACAACTTTAAATCAGTGAACTAGTTCTAGTGCGTGTGTCTTCGTTTCAGCACTTTAGTCATGATCGGCTAGACGCACTGGTCTCTAAGCACTGAGTCTTTTATCTCTAAGCACTGAGGGATGGCTGAGGTAAATATTCGAATACAGCCCAGCCCAGCCGGATCCTCCTTGCGGCCTCTTTTACGAAATTGTTACTACCAAGCTGAATAGTCTGCCCTAGGTAGACATATTCGTGAACAACTACAAGGGCCGCCTCGCCAACGTATACCGACTCCGGCACGACGTAGTTTTTTTCTAATATTTCAAATCAACAACAAATCATTGGTAATCAAAATGTCGTGGTATTTATGCCACGACATTTTGATTAAGTTAAAATTTAAGATTTCGCGCTTCTTGCATCGTAGCCCTGTGGGAAGGGCTTTGATTAATGGAGAAGAAAAAATATATCTAATAACTATCGGGCTATCGCTGCTTCAATAGATACAATTCTTAAAGTCTTTACGAAACGAGTTACTTTTTGAACTTATTCTTGCAACGCTACTTTGACCGATTGGTCGAAGGGTTAGAGACCATGGGTGGACCATACACGGAACAAATAGTCATGTTCTTGCACACAAATATTTGTTCACGGCGGTAATTGAACCCGCGACCGTTGGCTTTTCGGTTATGGTTTCTAACCACTATATATATTATAAAGAATATTTAAGTATGTATATTAGTGTCTGGTACTCATAATACAAGCTTCGCTTAGTTTGGGACTAGATGGCGCTGTGTGGGATGTCTCAGGTATTATTATCATATGTGACCTTCCCAAAGAGGTGGACGTGTACTGGCGCTCTCTGACACCGTGCAGCGTCGACTTTAGAGCTTCGTATATTCGTCGTTATTAAATTTTTTAAAGCTAACAAAGGCTTTAAGACAATCCTCTCTAGTTTTCATGACTTGACAACCACTTAGCCTAGTGGGTAGCGACCCTGCCTATAAAGCTGGAGGTACCGGCTTCGAATCCCAGGTCGGGTCAGTATTTATATGATGAATATCGTTACTGGTACCGGGTCTTGGCTGTTATATGTATGTGGTGTCTTCGCTTGGTCCCCGAAACACTAGCTGATGCTTAGTTTGGGGCCTAGACGTTGTTGTGATGTATACGTAAGTTATGTTATATTTTTAAAAATCCGAAACTACGACCAGTTAGATGGTACACAAAACACTTTCATTTGTTTGTTTTTCTTATTTCCGAAAATAATTTCGTTATTTTTGAACATTTTCCGACTCCCTGTTGTTTTATCAGATAAAAATGTTTTTGAAAACATGGTAATGCTTGGTACACGTACGTTGATTTCAATCAACTTTTTAACAAAAGCTTCAGTTGTCGGTCGACACAAAGCCTGCCATTCATATAAGCGACTCCAATATTCTGATTCGGAACGCGACCCATTGGCTTACTGAATGGACAGACACATTTACATATTAAAAAGACTATTGGCTGATTGACCAATTGGCCGAGTGGTTAGAGACCGTAACTACGGAGCCAAGGGTCGCGGGTTCGATTCCCGCCCGGGACAAATATTTGTGTTCATTAACATGTCTATTTGTTCCGTGTCTGGGTGTAAAATATCTATATAGGTATATATTTAAAAAAAATTATTTAAGTATGTATATCAGCTGTATAGTACCTGTAATACAAGCTTTGCTTAGCTTGGTTCTAGATGGTGCTGTGCGGAATGTCCCAAGTATTATTATTATTGAAATTAAGAATAAAACTTATAACTTTTGAAAAGGATGTTTCTATGCTACCTAAGAAATGACGGAAATGACTTCATGCAATGGAGTAGAAATTTAATGCAAAGGTATGACGTTAATAAAATATCGCAGTTTATTTATTAAAAAAAATATCTTTATTGAGAATATGTATATAAATACAATTTTGCACAATGTCATGAAAATAACACAAATTATTACTATATAAATAATTGAACATTTAGACATAAAATTGAAATCATAGTAGGTAGGTACCTATTACCACAAAATAGGTACATAAAACAATTTTTTTTTTAAATATTTTATTGTCATAATAATCCACTGATTTATTATTAAATATTTTACGTAATAAAAAATAATATATACATAATTCTTGTACTTACAAAAAATATATAAATGATGAACGCAGAGTGCCGAGAACGCTAGTAGCTTTCCCACGCTGAATGGCAAGGCTGATCCTCTGAACAAAATATTCTTTGATCAGAGGGTCACCTGACACCAATCGGAGCCTTGCGCCAATTTCGCGTGAGATTGCAACAGCATCCCTGGACCATGGAGTCATTGTCTCCACTGCGAACACTAAAAATTCTTATTTGTCTGTTATGCCTTTATATTTAGAGCTTTTCAAACAAAAAATAAATTTCAGTTACATGTCAGTAAATAACCTTATATGTCTTCGGTTGGGACAGCGGTGTCCCAAACATTTCTGTCATTCACATAATCGTCTAACCTGTAATAAGGCTTCATACACAAGTTGATGCAGTTTTATCCAGCTTTATTTTTACAAATTCTGTCACAAAGCACATTAAGTAATTTAAAAATATCTATACCTGATGTTCGGCTGAACGTAGTTCAAACTTATAGTGCGTGTGGAATTTACCGAATTAAACAGAAGTGTAAAAAAAAATATGAAAGAAATGATACAAAACTGAAAAACATGTTATTCTCGGTAACCCTTAGTTTGCGCCATCTGTTCACTTTAAACTTTTTGTTTAGTTCGGTAAGCTCTACATGCTCTATAACTTTGGAATACGTTCAGCCTAATACGTGTATTAGGCTGAACGTATTAGACCGTATTAGGCCTATTAGGCGTATTAGGCTGAACGTATTCCAAAGTTATAGAGCATGTAGAGCTTACCGAACTAAGCAAAAAGTTTAAAGTGAACAGATGGCGCAAACTAAGGGTTACCGAGAATAACATGTTTTTCAGTTTTGTATCATTTCTTTCATATTTTTTTTTGTAATATGTAATACGTGTGTAAGGAGTGTTCGGCTGAATGTTGTTCAAATTTAAACATGTTTTCTCGGTTAGCGTTACTTTGCGCCATCTGTTCAATTGAAACCTTTTGTTTAGTTGGGTAAACTCTACATGCTCTTTAAGTTTGGATTACGTTCAGCCGAACACCAGTGGAATGATAATGTCTACAGGGATAGTTTTGTAGTAAGTAGTGTACATTTTTGCTCTATCACCAAAAATAGAGTGCAGAATGTTTCCGGAGTATGTTAGAATATAGAAATCATAAACTTTTTTTTGGCCGCCCATTTTCGATAAGGTTAGCTAAAATGAAATACAAATATTTTTTTTTGCCATTTGTCACCATTTAGTATTAAAGTCCGTCCTTATACAGATTTTAAGTCAATTCAATTATGTCAAAATGAATATTTAAGGATGTATATCAGTTGTCTAGTAACCCATAACACAAGCATAATACTTGCTTACTTTGGGACTAGATGGCGCTGTGTGAGAAGTTCCATGTATTATTATTACTATTCTTTTCCGAAATATTGTCATAGTTTTCCCCTGACTGTCTTAGCGCTTGTGTGTGTGAGTAAAGGATACGCTCGTCGTTCGAACAAGGCTTATCTATAAGGTCATCTTTCGATGATCTATGGGTGGGATAGATTATAATCGACTCGGCGGCACCCTAATTGAGATAACGAATCGGGAGCTGTTCGTTAAATTTGAGTGCTAATGACTAGTGGATTTACTGTAGAATGGAATATATTTTTCATTTTCATTTTATAACGAAAGAATTTTCTAAATACATCATAACAGTGAAATAATTTAAATAAATAAATCATTATTAACAATGTTATACATGTTTAAGATGTCCTGGTAGACAGAGAAGGCAATACCGCACGGCGTACCTAGCTGTGACGTCAAGCCACTTAAAACAATATTAAATTTCTTTTTGCAAGAAAGAGACAGAGATACAATTTTAATAGTTTATAATTCCCAAATTCTTCGACCGAATATAATTTTGTTTATATTTTTTTTTTATATATAAAGTCTTTTTTATAATTTCTACATAAATATAATATCTACAATATTATTCACTTATTCTTTTTTGTATAACGTGCCATCGGTAAACATACGCGATATTTCCATATTTTGCCTAAAATGCATGTAATTGTCCGAAATTACTTTGAAATTATTTAATACTACTGTAATACTATAACGTATACATGACAACAATGTCTAGGCAACAAACGAAGCATTAGCTTGTGTTTTGGGTACCAAGAGAAGACACCACATACAAATAACAACCAAGACCCGGTATTAGTATCAATATTAATCATATAAATACTGGCCCGACCTGGAATTCGAACCCGGGACCTCCAGCTTCGTAGGCAGGGTCGCTACCCACTAGGCTAAGCGGTCGTCAAAATTTGTGCAGTAAGTTTATGTGCAGTGAACGCTTTGTTTCCAATCTGTGGAGCTATAAACTGAGCTGAATTTAGCTGACCTAATATTTGTAACTATATTACAACTATACAACTACAACAACTATATATATTTACCATCATTATGTGTAACAACAACCATTTTGTTAGAGAAAAAGTCAGCGGCAAGGCAACTAGGCCACATCCTCACTACCCAACGTAGTACTCATTACCTCGCCTCACCCACCTCACTACTTCAGTACCCCATAATACAAGCATAATATTTGCTTACTTTGGGACTAGATGGCGCTGTGTGGGATGTCTATGATATTATTATTATTACATAGTCGTCGAGATCTTTACAATAGTGTAATTATTTCATTAAACTTTATTTGTATGAGGTTTTCGAATGTACATGTTTTCAATTATATGATTTTTCTGGCATGACCCACTTTATCAAAATTTAAGACGTTCATCGAATTTACGTCAATTAATACAATCCTACCAGGGGGCTGATTCTCGTACCGCTTGACTTGTTTTTTAGTCTATACTAGACTTAAGACAATTTCAATTAAACTAATTTTGTTTCTAGTCAAAACGTAATTTTCTGTCATGAAAATGTCTCACATGATTCTCGAAAATTTTAATGTTTTATATGGCTTTTGAGAATACAGCATTATGTTTTCGCTAGAAAAATATTGAATTTCATCGACAATGTTTCATGAAATATAAAGTCAAGTGGTCCGAGAATGAGGAAAATGAGCATGAAAATTTTAATAGCTAGAAAAATACAACAAAAAATAAAAAAAATACCAGTGAAAGAAATTAAGCAATAGCTTGAAAACTCAATTTTTGACAAATTTTCAAAGTTATGAATTCATAAAAATCATCCGCCGCGACCCGCCTCAATGCGTGACGTCATTCCGCTCACTGGAAACAAACTATGTTGGAAACCATCTCGATTCTCGACACAATCGAATTGCTCGCGCATCCGCGTGTACTATGGGACGCAGTTTTTTTTATGTTATTTCGTGTTTTATCTTTTTATTTTGGATAATAATATGGAAAATAGAATACCTTATAGATACTATATAGTACCTTTATGAGCTAATACAACAAAGACTGACTTCACCTCATGCATGTATTGACACAAAAGCAATCGACATGATGGGTGATGTTGTTATAATCGCATGTGGGTTAATAAACTTACAAAACAAACTAGTTTAAATAAATTTATGAGTTTCAAGATATTTAATGAATACTAATTAAGATAAATAAAACCGAAAGAAATATGGCAGTGTCTGCATTGTATTTTATTTAATCAACAAATACAGTATTATAGTTACCAAATTTTAATGCAACAGTTCTTTAAATATATTTTCCTTCTACAACTTTTTGCATTTTTCAAATAAATTTTCACAATAATCTTTATCATAACTTATTTCATGTATATCAATGTTTTTTGTTGTCTTGAAATTTGCGTGAGCGATACAAAAGAGGCATTTCTCTTTTTTTTGTAAAAAACATTTGCGTTTGCGCTTCTGCATAATATTTTTTTTTTTGCTATGACACCATTATCTTTAACATAGTGTTTGAAATTCACATTAGATACTGGGCACTTTATTTCTAGTATACTTTCCTCAGCTAGAATACTATCTGGAGAAGCGCCCATAGAGGGAAAATCTTGAGACAGAAGAAGACTCACTCTTTGGAATTTGAGGTTCTTTATGATGGGATTCTTTATGGTGGGATTTATGATTTTTTCCTTCTTCACACACAGACTTTTCTAAAAGTTTACCTCTTTTAATTGCAAACATTTGTTTAAATTTATAGGAACCTAAAAGATATTCCACCAAAACTCCATCTGGTGTGCTACACTGAGTAGATTCGTGAGCTTTTGAAGCTGTAATACGCGCGTATCTCATTTCATACCACAATCGACAGTCGGCTTGTGATCTGGTTGCTTCCTCAATGGCTTCACATTGTTCAGTTCGAATAATTTCTTTACAAAATAAAATAAAG
Organism: Luffia ferchaultella; assembly: GCA_949709985.1. Classification (NCBI taxonomy): domain Eukaryota; kingdom Metazoa; phylum Arthropoda; class Insecta; order Lepidoptera; family Psychidae; genus Luffia; species Luffia ferchaultella. The sequence goes on along the minus strand of OX453270.1, from coordinate 8,000,587 downwards.
CTGTCTGCATCTTTAGCACCGTTTTTCTTTCGTGTTTAGCCAAAGATTTCTTCTGGGATCCGACTTCTAACAGTTTTCGTTTCTTCCAATAACAGGCTACTTCAGTACAAGCAGGCTCCTCACTACGTCTATGTAACCACATAACTAACACCATTGTATGTTTGCATCCTCCTTTGGTTGCCGCACAGCCTTCACATTCGACAGATTCAATGTAATTTGTACTTTCATTACAAATAAATGTACAGTGATAGGCTGTAGTCACAGACCAGTCGACCTATAGACCACGCTTTATTAAACGTCAGTACGAAAACGAAATCACCAAAAAGTGGCGGGGTGCGGGGAGAGGTCTGCTAGTTTTCATTGGCTCGTTCAAAATTGACAATTTAATGGCTTCCGACGTGCTTCCAACTGACCGCTTAGAAGAGACATAGTTATGTAGTGTCACTACATAGCCTTGGCGAATGCTACTCCTTGTCAAAGCGTGGTCTATAAGGTTGACTTATCTGTGGCTGTAGCTCAAACCTTGTGCTCAGGTGTAACTGTTGCTTTTACTATACATTGAGCATTTTGCCTTTTTACCTATACATATTGTTAAAAACACACAAACCAACTAGCGCCATCTAGCGTCAACCAGTAAGACTACTCAAAGAACAAAGACAACACGAAACCCCCTACTCAATACTAGATGGCGTTAGAGGAACTACTGTGAAAGAATAGTCTCAAAAACCGGGCACATGCGCGAAACTTTCTATCATCCAACCCGGTCGATCACGTTCGCGTGCGTTCTGGAATAGTCTGGGGGCTCGTCTCCGCCCCGTATAAATAGCCGCAGGGAGGCGAGCGAGTTCAGTTCAGTTTTTGTGTTACCTTCGAGGCGACTTCGAAGCGAAACTAGTGATCGAGAGTGCTACTAGTGGAGCTTACGACTTGGCTACGAGCTAGGACATCGTTAGTGCTTAGTGTTTGGACCTAGTGCTTTGCGTTGGACCTAGTGTTAGTGAATAAAGTCTTCAAAAGAGTCAGCAGGTCTTTATCTCCAAATCTTTCGAACCCTAACACGTAACAATATTCAATTGCGTTATCTCCATAACTATCGCATCCTGACCTGTTGATAAAAAAAAATTTATCGATAGGTAAGTACAATACTGTAATAACACTAGATGGACAGAACTTGTACATTAAGATCACCGGTAGACCAGACCAAAGTACAATCCGCAGCGAGTACGTTCAATCAGAATGGCGGTCGTTCGTGCAGTTACAGTTACGGACAATAGTACTAACGAATGTTTCAAGCGCGGCCCGGGAAATTATAATATAGGTATAGACATTTTTTTTCGAGGTGGATTAATGGAGTAGATTTATAAAAAATTTTGATGAGTATACCCTGTTGAACCAAAATTATCATATGCTTAATATTAGATCATCTTTCAAGTTATTGTATTTCTTGAACAACAGTGGTGTGGGAAGGGGTCGCTAGATATAATGAAATTTAACAGTTAAAGAAATAAGAATTTAGTAAAATATTAAGAAAAAAATACATACTTTTTTTCTGAAGTGCACGATTGTACTCCAGGGCCGCGCGGAGAGTGCGCGGTTTACGAGGGACGGAATATGACTGTGCGACCAATTTTAAAAAAATGAAGCATTATACGTATTAAATAAATTCCTGTCGATAGGTACCTAATAGGTATTCCTGTTTTTTCGGAAAACAAGTAGGTAACAGCTTGTATAGATATGACAGACGTTAATATATACTAATTGTAATAACGCTTTACACAATAAATAATAAACCCTATTTTAATATTTGCACTTTTAGTAATTGTAGTATATTTACCTAGGTAGGTAGATACATACTTTGCCAGTTTTTCTAATTGAATTTTCGCACTGATGTACTTTACGTAATTTATAAAAAACGCTCCGACCATGAAAAAATCAACTGTAGGTAGATTATCTGATTGTCCGCAAACAAATCCTGGTTCCATTCTGTGGTTTGGAAATGGACCAATAATATAGGTACGAGTGTACGAGTACTATCTGTACGAACGTACGAACGATGTAAACAGAATAAATGAATGAGCGGGCGAGAACAAGCATGTCTTGAAGTACCTTGCGTCCTCGTCTGCGCTACATGGCGAGGTGCACACCGAGCGAACCGGCGATGTGACGTCACAGCGGTTACTCGGACGGCGTAGGAAGTGTTTGCAACTTACAAAATTAAATTATTTCTAAAAAATTCATTATTCAATATATCGACAAAATATTTTCGGGATTTATATTATAAATATTAAGAGATTTTTTTAAGCTTAAAGAATCGCGATTAATTTTCATTTACATCTTCCTAATTACCACCCAGTAAACAGTAAACGAACAAAAATAGGTTGAAAGACGAAAGTTGAAATTCGGTAGAATCGATTTTTATTGTCCCAATTTAATCGTAAGTAGTAGAAAATTACTATCGATCGAATCGGCAATGAGCGCTAATGATGTGTAGAACGTCGATAGTGTTGTGTATTAACGCTTGATGGATTCGATTAAGTAATATGAAGTATATTCGTAGTTGTCATCGATTCAGTTCGAGTCATTCGTTACAAGAAGAATTAAACTCGGCTGGATGGCGTTCGAGAAGCTGTGCGACTTCTTTGAGACAAAAACACTCAAGTGCCCGAAGACCGCTTTATGTGTTTTGCCATTTGGTTATAGAACCATAGAAAGCATAGTTAGTTTCTATAATATACTAATGACCCGCCCCGACGTCGCTCGGGTAGATAGATAAAAAAATAAATTAGACAGATAAAAATTAAATTTTCCCTCAAGAAACAAATATCTCCCAATTTCAAGTTCTTAAAAAAAAAATTTTTCTTTCAAAGTAGTTTACTTCACAAACATTTCTCCTGTTTATTGCCATAAGAATTAAAAAGTCTCAAACTATCCTATTTCAGCCAAGATTTTTTTTTGAGATAGTCCGACAAGCAATTTGAGAATGCATTTAGTTCTTGAACTTACGATCATAATTACTTGAACTTAAAGTCTATCCGCTTTATTAAAGCTCGGTACAATGAAAGGCAAAACAGGAACGAAATGGGCAAATTATAATATATTTATGAAGAGGAAACAAAAAAAGTTTTTACATTCTTCATTACTTGACGTATCCTTCGCATCGCTACCTGTGTTCATAATAAAACGTTCTATTTGGTCATTTAAAGTCTATCCATTATATTAGACCTCGGTACACCGACAGGCAATGCACGAACGAAATAGACAAATTTAAATATATTTATTTAGAGGAAACAAAAACTATCATATTCGCTGCCCACGAAACTAAAACTTATGACATTCTTCATCACTCGACGTATCTTTCGAATCACCACCTGTGTTTATAATAAAACGTTCTATTTTGTCATTTACTTACTCCGTGACGCGTCGATATAAACTGATAATTTTTCGCTGAAACTGTACGCCATACGCGCGAGCCGTCGGTTTCATTGTTACGGCTAGCATGCGGCGGTATTCTTTGTGTTCTTTGTGGATTTTTTGTCTGAGTGCTTTGGCGGCGTCTCAAAGGGTGTGGGTTAAAATAATGGATATACTTTACGATCATAATTATGACACTAGTACGGAACATCGATTTTCGACCAAAATTGTTTTCGTTCTGTATCTAAGTAAAGTATATCCATTATTTTAACCCACATCCTTTGAGACGCCACCAAAGCACTCATACAAAAAATCTACAAAGAAAACCGTCGCACGTGCCAGCCGCAACAAAAGAAACCGACGGCTTGCACGTGCTACGTACAGTTTAAGCGAAAATTTATCAGTTTATATCGACGCTTCACAGAGAAAGTAAATCACAAAATAGAACGTTTTATTGTAAACACAGGTGATGATTCGAAGGATACGTCGAGTGATGAAGAATGTCATAAGTTTATGTTTCGTGTGCAGCGAATGTGATAAGTTTTTGTTTCCTCTAAATAAATATATTTTAATTTGTCCATTTCGCTCCTGCTTTGCCTTCCGGTGTACCGAGGTCTAATATAACGGATAGACTATAACTGGCAATAAATAATTAGAACAAGAGAGGGAGGATAGCGCTCTTTCTTGTTTTGTGTAATGAGGGATATTCGTTTATGTAATGTTACTAGCTGATAATATTGATTTCTATGACAGAATTTTTAAAATCATTTAAGCATTTTTTGAGTTTATCCGTTACAAACAAACGTACGAAAAATCGAATATTTTCTCATTTCAAAATTAATTCAGATAAGTATTGAAAAACGTTGACAGCACAGAAAACGGTATCCATCTTTATTCGTGAATAAAATATTCCTGGCTATTAATAAAGCTACAAAAGCTTCTCTGCCCCTAGTTCGACCGTCTATTGAATTTATCGATTCATTATAAACTGTGAAAATTATGAAAATTTCGCGGGAAATATCAGCATTACTTTGCCTTAAATTAATTTGTAATTTATTAATTAAGCGGAAGCAATGTTTTAAAAGACGTGAAACGGGTTTAACAAGATAGGCATGGCGAAATGGGTTATAAATGAAAATAATTAATCATGATATTATCGCGAACTCACGGGTTCCGTGTGTGGCAGTAAAACTTCCGACACTGTCCTTGCATTCATTTCACACAACACAATACACGGGCAATAAGCGATAATTTTATAAATATATAAATAAAAACCAAGAATCATTTTCAACTATCTTGACAGCTACGTGACAATTTTTTTTTTACTCTGACTTTGTGGGCCGCGTTACATATGTAAAGTTTGACCATTTTATCGATTTTCACGAAAGTTCCGTTCAATTTTATTTACTGCCACTTCGTTCCATAGGAAAGTTTTAGAAAAAAAAAATTGTGATAGGGAAATTAACTAGTGACGAGAAACATCAACATTCGAATTATAAAACCTAGGTATAAGTATAATATGATAAGTCTATGTGTTTTAAGATGACATTTAGATTCAATTTAGAATTTAGATTCAAGATTAAATTTTGAATTCAGAATAATAATATGTGAAACGCAACAGTAAAACGAAGGGAAGAAAAGTAGGAACACAACATGAGTAGTTTGACACGTTATAACAAGGAGAAAAGGTTATTTACCCTATAGGAATTGCCGAACAGGACAAACTCTAGTCTATGTTACTACAAGATCGACACGATATGAAGGAAAAATCAGTTTTGTATCCCATGGGAAGCCTCGACCAGACAAACAGTAGCCTATGTACCGTGGCTTCAATTATTTCCGTATAAATCGCACATCGTTTTATTGCTGTATCAGAAAAGACAAAGTTACTCGTTTTCGCGTTTACAATATTACTAGCTTGCCGCCCGCGGCTCCGCTCGCGTTTATTACTTAGTTTTTCAAAATAAATGTAGCCTATGTCACTCTTTAGCTTATTCCTATCAGCCCATTATGCCCCACTGTAGGGCCTTAGGCCTACCCTCGGGATGAGGACCATATCACTTATTTGGCGAGGAGGCTCGGTTTAGCAGCTTACGCTGTAAAAAGGATTCGCTTCTTTTTGGACATAGAAACTGCCAGATTGGTGTACTTCAGTGGGTTCCTTAATTGTGAATGTAATTTTCGTGTTAAAGAAGCGAGCTGTTCGAGCAATTTATAAATTAAAACTAGAGTATCACTTAAAGACAAATTTAAGGAAATTAATATAATATCTTTGTCGTCTCAATATATATATTTTAATCTTGTTGTTGGAGGCTTCAGTGCACCCTGGGTGACTATGCCAGCCTCATTGGGAGTTCAAGTTGTTCTATAAACGCGTTAGTCAATTCTTGTACTCAAAAGCTTCATCGAAGAAACAATATAATTTCTGGACTTTGTCAGATAAAGGCTGACTGAGAATTACATTTATTTCGCCGGTTTGATTTAATATATTTGGTATAATTTGGATATAACATAATGTTTGTAAAAAATTATTGTACTATTTAAAAAAAATGTATTGAACGTAATGTTATTACAAGAAACAAAGATAAATTTGCTAACCATGTCAGCCGCCTCTTAAAGGACAATGTATTGACGACCGCTTAGCCTAGTGGGTAGCGACCCTGCTTGAGAAGCTAGAGGTCCCAGGTTCGAATCCCAGGTCGGGTTATTATTTATATGATGAATATTGATACTGGTACAGGGTCTTGGTCGTTAAATGTATGTGGCGTCTTCGTTAGGTACCCAAAATACAAGCTAATGCTTAGTTTGGGGCCTAGACGTTGATGTGATGTAAACGTTATTATTATTATTACATTACAATAAGATCCCAGATAACAAGTTTAAAACAACAATAAAACGAAATTATAACAATTCAATTTAAATTCAAATTGTTACAATAAAACTTATTATAAAGTATCAGACTACTTAGATGAGAAAAATCCATGGGTGTAAGCCGCTCGCCTATCAGTTTGTTTCAATAATATTATTCTTTAAGCACTTATTGTTAAAAAAATTGTTTATGATATTGTTAAAAAGAGCGTCCCTCAGTTTCTTGCGTATTCTTCTGAGAGAAACCAGCACTTTTTGAATGCGCCTTTGTGATGACGTTTTTCCACAAAGTAATAAATTCACTCTTATGACGTATTTCAAGATTATGTTACATAACTACGAAATAAAGATACTTGATTATGATGCTTGAAATTTAATCCACCACGTTGCTTCAGTGCAGGTTGGTGGATTTTAACGACTGCCATATGGTGACGACAACCGAGACCGACGGCTTAACATGCTCTGCGAGGCACGAAGTCAGTGATGTACTTAAGTCAGAAAAAACTCATTGGTACATGCCGGTTTCGGAGTTTCGAACCACGACCTTCTAAACGAGAAACGGGCTTGCCACTACTAGGCTATCAGGATTCAGCATATAAGCTATATCTACAGCAAAAAGTATAGCGGTAACTGCACTAGTATGCAGTCCAGGCGAGCGGAGCCAAATGCGAAAAGCTAGTTTGAGAATAAAATATAAAACGTGTTATTTGCTGATAACGTAGCTTTCTATAGATGAAAGAATTTCTTAAATCAGAAGTTATTTTTGAGTTTATCCGTAACAAATAAAAAATAAAATGTTTCCTCTTTATGACACCAGTTTAGATTACAGATGGCTTCTTAGATATATATTCCACATTAATGCCCCACTGCAGGGGCTTAGGCCTCCCTTAGGGATGAGGTACTTGGAGCTTAATCCATCACGCTGCTCCAGTGCGGGTTGGTGGACTGCAATTTATTGATGGCTACTGGTACCGATAACTTAACGTGCTCTTCGAGGCAGAGCCAGTGATAGTTATCTACATAAGTTAAATAAAACTCATTGGTATATACATGCCCGGGGATTCGAACCTTTTAAACAAGAAGCGAGCTCGGGACCACCTGGTACCATGTTCCAGAAAGAACGTGCTCTTCGAGGCAGAGCCAGTGATAGTTATCTACATAAGTTAAATAAAACTCATTGGTATATACATGCCCGGGGATTCGAACCTTTTAAACAAGAAGCGACCTCGGGACCACCTGGTACCATGTTCCAGAAAGAACGTGCTCTTCGAGGCAGAGCCAGTGATAGTTATCTACATAAGTTAAATAAAACTCATTAGTATATACATGCCCTGGGATTCGAACCTTTTAAACAAGAAGCGAGCTCGGGACCACCTGGTACCATGTTCCAGAAAGAACGTGCTCTTCGAGGCAGAACCAGTGATAGTTATCTACATAAGTTAAATAAAACTCATTGGTATATACATGCCCGGGGATTCGAACCTTTTAAACAAGAAGCGACCTCGGGACCACCTGGTACCATGTTCCAGAAAGAACGTGCTCTTCGAGGCAGAGCCAGTGATAGTTATCTACATAAGTTAAATAAAACTCATTGGTATATACATGCCCGGGGATTCGAACCTTTTAAACAAGAAGCGAGCTCGGGACCACCTTGTACCATGTTCCAGAAAGAACGTGCTCTTCGAGGCAGAGCCAGTGATAGTTATCTACATAAGTTAAATAAAACTCATTGGTATATACATGCCCAGGGATTCGAACCTTTTAAACAAGAAGCGAGCTCGGGACCACCTGGTACCATGTTCCAGAAAGAACGTGCTCTTCGAGGCAGAGCCAGTGATAGTTATCTACATAAGTTAAATAAAACTCATTGGTATATACATGCCCGGGGATTCGAACCTTTTAAACAAGAAGCGACCTCGGGACTACCTGGTACCATGTTCCAGAAAGAACGTGCTCTTCGAGGCAGAGCCAGTGATAGTTATCTACATAAGTTAAATAAAACTCATTGGTATATACATGCCCGGGGATTCGAACCTTTTAAACAAGAAGCGAGCTCGGGACCACCTTGTACCATGTTCCAGAAAGAACGTGCTCTTCGAGGCAGAGCCAGTGATAGTTATCTACATAAGTTAAATAAAACTCATTGGTATATACATGCCCGGGGATTCGAACCTTTTAAACAAGAAGCGACCTCGGGACCACCTGGTACCATGTTCCAGAAAGAACGTGCTCTTCGAGGCAGAGCCAGTGATAGTTATCTACATAAGTTAAATAAAACTCATTGGTATATACATGCCCTGGGATTCGAACCTTTTAAACAAGAAGCGAGCTCGGGACCACCCGGTACCATGTTCCAGAAAGAACGTGCTCTTTGAGGCATAGAGCCAGTGATGGTTATCTACATAAGTTAAATATAACTCATTGGTATATACATGCCCTGGGATTCGAACCGCGGCCTTTTAAACAAGAAGCGAGCTCGCGACCACCCTGTACCATGTTCCAGAAAGATCCATAATTATTATATATACCGAAGAGGTATACTTAAGTTATATAGCTGATCCCAGTTTGAAGTAATTACACAGATTACGTAGAAATTCAGAACTGTTTTTGTAGGAGCGTGAAAATTTTAATTAGGCGCTTTATGTGTGAAATTTAATGTTAACTGTATTAATTATATCCAGCGGTGGAATTATTACATAAATTTGAATTAATTGTGGTTTCGAATAATAAACATAGTTCAAAAAATTGCTCTGTCCACAGACGGGGGGCATGAGCACCAGCACTGCTTAAACTGTGTACAAATATTAACTATAAATTGTGCTCGAATTTAAACTCCAATTTATCCAATGTGACTGGAAATTACTCCCGCCAGGTGGCGTTCCGTCTTTGATACCTAATTATTTGTCAATATAATTGTTTGACCGTTTAGCCTATAGCGATTCTGCCTACGACGCTAGAGGTCCCGGGTTCGAATCCCAGGTCGGGGCAGTATCTATATGATGAATATTGATACTGATACCGTGTCTTGTTCGTTATATGTATGTGGTGTCTTCACTTGGCACCCAAAATACAAGCTAATGCTTAGTTTGGGGCCTAGCCGTTGTTGTAATGTATACGTTATTATTATTATAAAGTCAAGCGGTCCGAGAATCACCCCCCTCCCCTGTTTTCCTATAAGAATTTCAACGTAAATTTTCCTTTCGCTTAAAACTTTTTTAATAAGTAAACTTTTTGATAACTATGTCCTTAAAACATGCGATATATCATGGTAATATCGTAATAAAAGAGAATTTGAGCTTTTAACTTTAAACTAAGTTTCACGTCTTAACTTTACATAAGTATTATGCTATATTGTAACAATTGCAAATCATTGCACTTTTTTTTTATTGGGGCGTCTATTTGGATACAAAATGTCTGGTTCTAGATCTGATAATGAGCAGGAAAATCGTGCCGTCTTCTACTTCTTCTAATTAATATTAGGTCGGTGAGGTTATTGGGAAATAATAAAAATTATGATGAAAAAACTTTATTCAACCAATACCATCTATCTATACCACATAAAACCATGTCAGGCCACTATAGTTTTGAAAATATTATTGAAATATTAAACTTTAAATACTGTTTATAAAACAATGATTTAGTTGCACTAATGCTTTATTACGAAACAAAACCACAAATTCCACTTTTATCGCACTTGCAGTTCGCATTTAACTTTCCGAGAAAACTGACTGACTGGCGTTGCGTTGATATCCTTGTATTATATAGCAATCGAAATCCCCTCTCCACGGGATCTCGAAACTTTGGTAGTCAAAAATTCCATATTTAAAATTCTAATCACAATTTACCCCGGGAATATTTCTTGACGCTGCCGGTGCCCTCTTGGAGCGGTCGCAAAAATCCGCCTTAAGATTTGGATTTTACGGGCGAGCAATTTCCTTTGAGTAAAAACCGCCTCTAAAATTTAACTGAATTTCTGCTTTATTTTAATCTCGGAATTTCTCAATATTTCTGTATTCGGTCGATGTGTTTGTAAAGCAGCGTGTTCTTTCTAGTACTTTCCATAACGTATGAGCAAGCTTCTATACATTCATAGACGTCACAAAACTTTATTTATTTATTTTTTTTGCTTGGGCCACAGTGCCTTTTTCACTGAGTTATTATTTAAGGGCAGCAAATAAAGTTTTCAACAGAATGAACAGTACTTTATGTTGCTCTTCGACCCGTCGTCTCATCATCATCATCATCAGTCCATTTTTACCCCACTGAAGGGGCTTAGGCCTCCCCCAGGGTGAGGAGGAGGGCTTGGAGCTTAAGTCCACCACGCTGCTCCACTGCGGGTTGGGAACTGTAACGACCGTCATCTATTGACAGCGTCCGGGACCGATTGCTTAACGTGCCCTCCGAAGCACGGTGTCAGTGATATTGTGTACTTAAGTCAGAAAAACTCATTGGTACACGCCCGGATTCGAACCATGGCCTTATAAATTTGAGACAGTTCGTTGCGCTCTGGGCTATCACGACCCTTCGTCTATATGCGTGTAAAAATCATATCCTCTCATTGCTCCATTTCGAGGTGAAGAAACGCCAAATGTCTTACCAAAAATAGACGATTTTAATTTCCGTTCAATTAAGCGAGAGGCCAAAGTGAGTGATTTCTAACACTCTGTTAGTTTTATCAACAATTACGCGAAGCCGTGAAGTTACATTCGTTTCTCCACACTACAGTACAAGGACTGCTGATTACATCGTAGATTATTTAACACACATTGTGTCGGGAATGTGGCGTCATTAATTTTAAGGCGTATGACGCATGCGTGGCGTATATAACGTATTGTCTTAAGGCGTATATAGCGAAATATGACGTATAAATTAATGACTTACGCTTTTGAATGTCGGTGTAATATTTCACTGTTAAATAATTAGTTTGATTATGCTATACTATATACAGAAACATCAGGGAGTCGGGGGTGAATATTTAATGTAATACGGATTTCGCAGGTTTCTTCACGAACGAATTACGAATGTACAGAACTACGTATAAAGATCCTAGACGTTACCGAACTATCAGACATTAATGGTCCACTGCAGGGGCTTAGGCCTCCCATCGAGACGAGGGGCCTAAAGCTTGTTGCACCACGCAGTGTCAGTACGGTTTGTTGTGATTTGGGTGTTGGGACTAACGGCTTAGCGTGATCTCCGAGTCAGTGATAGTTATGTACATAAGTTAGAAAAAAACTCATTGGTACATGCCCTGAGATTCGAACCAGGGCCTTCTAGACAAGAAGCGGCCTTGCTACCTCACGGCTATCACAATACGTTCGACGTATCGACCGACATTTCGACGTTAACGGCCAGCCCAAACAACGAGCCCTAGAAGAAGGTCTGGACATATGTTCCCCAATGATTGGATCCAGTGAGAAGGGATTCAGGTACTCAATACCTAAAACTATAAAAAGGGTTTAATAGTTTTCTTACAAGATAATGTCAAATTCTAGGAGAGAAAGGTCTAGTGAAATTGAATCTAGAGTGCTCAGCATTGACAATGACTTGGGGAAATATGATTGGAAACATAGAGGTAAAAATTCTGACTGAATACATGTACGTACCTACAAGCTGAGACAAGCTTTCTATAAATGGTGGCATAGAGCAAATTAATTTGACAGTCAGTCAGTTCACAGTATCAAAGTGACATTATATAATTTTGAGGGGTTGGAACCAGCGCGGGATTTCTCAGGGGTGAAGAGCGGCGCGCGGGGACCTTGCGCACTGAAACTCGGACTCCATCTTACACCAGCTAGCTATTAGTATGAGTGGTTAAACGGTAAACACAGAAGAGGGTTTCCAGTCAATTCGTTCTTTTATGGACAATGACATTAAAAAAAAAGTATAGGAAGCATAGAGGTATAAATTCTGACTTCGAATGCATGTACAGTACAGTTCCAATCAAACTTTATGGCGGATGTGAACATAGGCACAAGTCGCGTCGCAGCAATCAGTTTTAGGTGTTGCGGGACGCAGTGGATCGAGGGGCATATGACTGAACCTGCGCAAGAATGCTTAAAGCGTTTTATTCCGATCCGCCATAAAGTTTGATTGGAACTATACTAGGCCGTAAGTTATGCACACGAGTTCTAAAAAGCGGCTAAATAAAAACAAATTTAAAAATAAAATTATAAGTAATCTTGTAATTTTTTATTTGATTACAATAAGTTCAAACAATGTAGTTTCGTAATTAAATAAATCATCATCATCATCATCAGCCCGTGTCCCTCCACTGCAGGATATAGGCCTCTCCCAAGGCTCGCCACCACGCACGGTCCCCCGCCTTTCGCATCCAACTACCCCCGGTATGGTGCTTCAGGTCATCTGTCCACCTGGCCGGGGGGCGTCCAACGCTTCGCTTTCCGGTACGTGGCCTCCATTCGAGAACTCGTCTACCCCATCGGTTATCCGTTCTACGGCAAATATGACCGGCCCATTGCCACTTCAGCTTGCTGATCGCTTCGGCTATGTCGATAACTTTAGTTCTTTGACGGATTTCAGTGTTTCTGATTTGATCCATCAAAGAAACACCGAGCATAGCCCGCTCCATAGCACGCTGAGCGACTTTGAATTTATGGATCAGTCCTGCCGTGAGAGTCCACGTTTCGGCACCGTACGTCATTTAATTAAATAAATAATCAAATTCAAAAAGTTTTTATTCAATATAAGATGTTTACACACACTTATTGAAAGACAAAATGAATTGATTAGGTACCGGTTCAAAAACTAGAAGGTGAAGAACCGGCAAGAAACTTCTCCCTGTTTATTGTATTTAACTATGTTTTTCTTAATTGTTTTTTCTTTTTTAATTTAAAGTGCTTACAACTATTACAATGATGTCCATGCGCAATTGTCATTTAAATACTCGCTAATACAATACTAAGCTTTTTTCATGAGTTGGACTTTAACTCGTTTTTTAAATTGATTAGAATTCAAGTCTAACATTTCTACGATAAGAATACCTGTAGTTTTATTTTTAAACTTCTTTTTACTTAGACGGTTTCTAGAACTCGTGTGCATAACTTACTGTAGGTACCTACAAGTTCAGATATGCTTTTCATAAAGGGTAGGCAAGGGACCACAAAATTGCTCTCAGAATCGCTAATGGGATCAGTAAATTTAATTAGACACAAAGGTAGAAATTCAGAATTAATCATAGGGCCTGTATCTTTTGTAGCGTAATAGAAAGACACTTTTATATTAGGATACTCGCAACAACGACAACTAATAAGAGAAAATAAAGTTAATGATTTTCAGCATTTAAAATGCTTTTTCTACCGTTTTAGTAAGGTTTTTAAGAAAAATGCGACAGGGGGCTAGAGTCTTCAATTATTAAGGTATGTAAGTGAAAATGATTTCAAAAGGCGTGTCATTGAAAAGACATTGAAAAAAAAATTTGGAAAATTTTTATAATTTTTTTTTATTAATAAAAAATCTCAATTATTGACCCGTTTTTTTTTGAGACATCTTTTAATGAATCTTAAACATCTCAAAAATAAAAAGGCGCACCGGAAAATTAAAAAGTGATATGGAGAATTGAAAAGGCTTTGAATACCATTTCGATTGAATACGATATTTGATTATTTATATTTATCAAGAAAATACAAAAATAGATATATCATAATAAAATTTATAAACACCGAGCTATTTATTATTATAAAATTTATAAAGAATATTATGGAAATTATAATGACATTATAAAACACTATCCTGGCGATGATATCAAAAATGATTGTATGATTGTCCTTTTATTGGTCGCTGTTGCGCCTTCATATAGTGTGAACTGGTCGCTTGGGAGAGGGCATTGGTCCATGAAAAGAATAGCATTACTTACTAAATTTCGTCAAAATTGTGAACTGTTGTGATTTGTGTTCTTTCTCGGATAACCTTTTCATATAGTGTAGATATAGTATTGACATCTTGTGTATGATTTAGTTAATTTTTACAATTTGATGTTGATTTGTGGTTTGTTTTAATTTTGACTGTTATAAAGTGTTTTACTAACAAATGAGTCCTTGTTACTTGATATGAAATAATAAATAATAATAATAATATAGACAACTTTTTATCTCGATAAATAGCACGGTCTCTTCGGGATAACTGTTTATTTTCTAAAAAGGCTTTTTAAAGCTTTTTAAAGGATAAATTTAATCCCGAAAAACACTTGGTTCCTGTGGTATAGTTATTCTTCATACTAAAACGGCTAAACGGATTTATTTAATACGTATCTATGTACCTAATCCAGACCATATTTTTAACGATTACTATAATCAATGAACTAGTACAACCAAGGACATCCATAGAGATACCGCATTATGACAAGAAAAATATGAGCAAAAAATATATTTAAATATTATACTCCTGTTGGGGTTTTGAAATATTCGCAAAGAAGTAAAATCTTTTGTTATGCACTTATAAAATTCGTACTAGAAAAGAAAATTAAGTTTCAACAATGACACTGTGACGTCTGTCTATAATAAACGAGTTTAACATTTTATTCAGGTTTTCTTATAGTTTCGAACATAAAAGTAGGAATTGACTAGAATCCCTCTTCTGCGTTTACCGTCTAACCACTCTTACTATAGCTTGCTGGTGTAAGATAGCGAGTAGTTTTAGTCCGAGTTTCAGCGCGCCGCTCTTCACCCCCGACAAAATCCCCGAACACCGGCTTCAACCCCCCTCCCAAATGCAAGATGTCACTTCGATACTGTGAATTTATTAAAACTAAACGCTGCTGTCAAATTAATTTATTCTATGGTTTCCAAGTATGAGACACGGCGGTAGGCATCCCATACAAAAAAAAAGTTACAGCCTGTGTCTTTTTCTCGTTTCACTCCACTTCACTTCATCAGCCCATTTTTACCCCACAGCAGGGGCTTAGGCCTCCCCCAGGGTGAGGGGGCTTGGATCTTAAATCCACCACGCTGCTCCATTGCGGGTTGGGGATTGTAATGTCTATTGACAGCACCCGGGCCCGACTGCTTAACGTGCTCTCCGAGGCACGGAGTCAGTGATAGTTATGTACTTAAATCAGAAAAACTCATTGGTACACGCCCGGATTCGAACCATGGCCTTATAAATTTGAGACAGGTTCGTTGCGTTTTGGGCTATCACGACCCTATTCCTGTTCCTCGCACAATTCCTTCACTGATTTCTACAGAAGAAATATATGTAATAGGATAAACCCTGTTATAGGGCGTTGTATTTTCGTTTTTTTCGATATTTAGTTATTTAATTGTAAATTTTACAAATACATTATTTTCTTCGGATTTTTCTGAAAATTAGGGCCGTATATTCTATATTAATACGATTTTCAAAAAAAGGTAAACATCCCGCTCTAGAAACAACCTTTTTTAATAACGCTGCAAATTTTGGTTTCATATCATATATATACTCATTTCGGGGGTGGAATTATATACGGCCCGCAACCGATTTCGACGAGGATTTTATAGGTATTTTTGGCGATTTGTTCTTATCATTTCTGTCACTTAGAAACAGGTTGGCGAAGAAGGATTGAAACGGAGATCGATGCCAAATCGAAACCGCGGAGAGAAAGACTATCTCTTTAAGACGACGAGTATAGTGAATGACCTCTAGATATCGGAAAAAAGTGTAGTGAACGTTTATTTTGATTCAATATTTTGGTCCATTCGTTGTACATGAAACATTTAAAAAATACAAATGTAGTAGTTCAATTATTTCTTAAGACCCCTGTCATCTAATATATTGGAAATAATATGTATATACAATATAAATTAATATTATAAGAGTCATAAATTTATTTATAACTCTTTTTCTTTTCTTTCGACCGATTGGCCGAGTGGTTAGTGACCCTAACTGCGGAGCTGAAGGTCGCGGGTTCGATTCCCGCCCGGGACAAACATTTGTGTGCATGAACATGTCTATTTGTTCCGTGTCTGGGTGTAACAGTATATATATATGTATGTATTATAAAAAAAAAATTAATTATGTATATCAGTTGTCTAGTACCCCATAATACAAGCAAAATACTTGCTTACTTTGGGACTAGATGGCGCTGTGTGAGATGTCCCGGTTATTATTAAATTGTTTTCTTCGAAATATTTCACTGGCTTTGCAGGTTTGTACCAAAGTATTGATGATATAATTTTTGTTTTGAGATAGTCGAAATCCCTGTCATCTAGAAATACTTTATCCGTTAGATTTTACTGATATTTTTTAAAATATTTTGTTAAATAGCGCCTGCGAATAGCACGCTTTGCGAATGCTGTGCCTAAAAAATAATCAGGCGTTTACTTTAAGATTGACGAACCAATCTATGCTCTATTCTTAGACAGCGAATTCTGTTTTTCACCCATCGTCTTACGCTTATGTGGGCGTATTGCTCACTGCAGCGGCGCGCGTGCGCCGTGGCGTTCGACGACGGAATTAAGTACGGGCGAACGCTCAAGGTCATTCACTATACTCGTCGCCTTAACGAACTAATAATAACACACACAATCACAACAACGTCTAGGTCCCAAACTAAGCATTAGCTTGTATTTTGGGTACCAAGCGAAGACACCACATACGTATAACAACCAAGACCCGGTGCCAGTATTAATATTCATCATATAAATACTGACCCGACCTGGGATTCGAACCCGGGACCTCCAGCTTCGCAGGCAGGGTTGCTGCCCACTAGGCTAAGCGGTCGTCGACTATCCCCTATCCCTATCTAACTATCCCCTTAACGGTTTAATCTAAAATACGTACTTGTCTAAATTAGCCGTTTTTCAGTACATACCAATTTTGCAGGATATCATCGTATTTGCATTAGCATCGGATAGTATTTTAGTATCGATTTCATGTTTGCGTGTGTCCTTGTTGCGTATTTAGCGTTGCTAAGGCACGTAAAGAAAAAACAAATTACAAATTATTCACTCATAAATATGTTTGTTTGCTTGTTTGTTTGTTTGTCGTTTCTTTGCGTATCGTGACAAAACAACGAAATTACTGGACTTTTTTGCATGGAGACAATTGAAGATGCGGAGTGTTTATTCTGGCTGAAAGTTACCAGGAATACAAAATTCGTGCTTTTATTAGACATATCCATCTATATCAACCTATCATGCCCCACTGCAAGGACTCAGACCTCCAATCGGGATGAGTGTACTTGGAGCTTAATCCACCACGCTGCTCCAGTGCGGGTCGGTGGATTTCAACGACTGCCATCTGATGTTGGCGACCAGGACCGACGGCTTAACTTGTGTGTCGAATTTACTAGGAATATTTTTTAAATATATCTGCGCATAATTCAGCGCATGCAATGCTTTTCTGTAAGTAATGGGGCACTGACACATGTCAAATCTGAATTGTATTTTTGTACTGCAATGGTGTATCTATTGTCGAAGAGCCAAATAAATAAATAAATCTCCAAGGCACAGATTGAGTGATAGTTATGCGCTTAAGTTAGAAGAAAACTCATTGGTATGCCCAGGGATTCGAACCACGGCCTTCTAAATAAGAAGCGGGCTTGCTACCACTCGACAATCACGACCTATATCAACGTGCATGCCAACATATTACATAAAAAAAACTATTTCAATTCCAACAGTATAATTAAAACAAGTAATATCCATGTCCTACTCGTTTGTAAACAAAGAAATGAAGTTATTAAGGGGATGGAGTTGACAATCACTAAAGAGAGATCTAATTTTGAATGTTTGGGGTAGTTTATCTCAGTTAAGCCATTAGAAATTTTATTGACTATGGACGACCGCTTAGCCTAGTGGGCAGCGACCCTGCCTGCGAAGCTGGAGGTCCCGGGTTCGAATCCCAGGTCGGGTCAGTATTTATATGATGAATATTAATACTGGCACCGGGTCTTGGTTGTTATATGTATGTGGTGTCTTCGCTTGGTACCCAAAATACAAGCTAATGCTTAGTTTGGGACTTATGCGTTGTTGTGATTGTGTGTTATTATTATTATTATTATTATTATTATTATTATTATTATTATTATTATTATTATTGAGACTTAAACCACCCAAGAGGGTTCAAAGTACTAACTTAGTTGAAGGACATAGATAACTTTCCGAAAAGTACTTTTTCTTCAGGTGTTTATCCTTGACAGGAGGAATTTGATTTTCGATTTGGATGTTGCGGCACGAAACAGCGATTTGGTGCTTTGACAAAGTTATTCCCTCAGGTTTTTCAACCAGTCTTCCTTCTATCGGATGGCCTTTTGCTCTGAATCTTGCCTTGCATCACCAACAGGACTACGTGATATTTGTGGTTCCTCATGATATGGCCGAAGAGTACTGGTTGTGTTAAAGTAGGGTTAATTTTGTGAGTGGACGAATCTGCTTACAGACACTTGCGCACTTAGATAGTAGTGGATTTGGACAACCCATGGGGACAACAAGAGTAAATTAATTTGACGGCAGCGTTTGGTTTTAATTGGGTCATAAATGTCACTTCACAATATCGAAAATGTCAAACGCAATTTCGCGGGGTTGAAGACCAGCGCGCGGGGATCTCGCCGACTGAAATTTGCTATCTTGCACCATCTACAGCTAGAGTATGAGTAGTAAGACGGTGAACGCATAAGAGGGCTTCCAGTCAATTCGTACTGGGGTACGTAATGGGGATAACACAGTAAATGAAACCCGACCGGTTAAATGATCACTCAACCTACACTCAGAGGAGTTGTTCGTGGGCTTTGAAGTGAACGCGGACCGGATGCATTGAGGATGCTTCGGTGTGTGTCTAAGGTCCACCGCGTGCGACGTAGGAGGCTGTTGGGACAGTGATGCCTTCGTCAGCCATCTTAGGGAGAGGGGATTCGATTCGAATTCAAATTTAAAAATCTTATTGAAAGTCAAAATAAATTGATTAGGTACCGGTTCAGAAACTAGAAGGAGAAGAACCGGCCAGAAACTCCTCCCTGTTTATTGTATTTAACTATATGTTTTTCTTAATTGTTGTTTCTTTTTTTTAATTTAAAGTGCTTACAACTATTACAATGATGTCCATGCGCACTTATCATTTAAATACTCGGTAATACAATAGTAAGCTTTTTTCATGAGTTGGGCTATAACTCGCTTTATAAATTGATTAGAATTAAGTCTAACATTTCTTTTGGAATTCCATTATAAAAACGGATACAATTTCCCATGAAAGAATTATTAACCTTAGAGAGTCTGAACCTGGGAATTGATAACATATGCTTATGTCTTGTATTTAAGTTGTGGCCATCACCCACCCTAGAAAATGCATCTAAGTTTTTATATACATAAATTATATTTTCATAATCCTCGAACCTCGAAGATTCTTTCTGGCGCTGATTGTCTATTCCCATTCAACGGGGCAATGCGATGAGTGTCATGGGCACCTATGTATCAAGAGCTTCAAAAGGACAAAATTGGCAGATGGATAATTTTTATGGTATGGATGGATAATTTTTACGGTATTTGACTAATATTAAGAAAATATAAGTGTCGTGTATCGTGATAACCCAGAGCGCAACGAACCTGTCTCAAATTTATAAGGCCCCCATAGGGCCATGGTTCGAATCCGGGCGTGTACCAATGAGTTTTTCTGACTTAAGTACACAATATCACTGACACCGTGCTTCGGAGGGCACGTTAAGCAGTCGGTCCCGGACGCTGTCAATAGATGGCGGTCGTTACAGTTCCCAACCCGCAGTGGAGCAGCGTGGTGGACTTAAGCTCCAAGCCCCCCTCCTCACCCTGGGGGAGGCCTAAGCCCCTGCAGTGGGGTAAAAATGGGCTAATGATGATGATCATGATGAAGAAAATATAAATATAGACCATACAGGATAACAAAATTTGGAAACAAAATTATGTTTGGTTGGAGAATATAGTAATTATAAGCCAATAAATATCTCTGTCTCTTTTTTGCAAAACGATATTTACCGCCGTACGGTATTGCCCTCTCTGTCTAACAGGTCAATTTAAACATTCATAACTTTGTTAATATTTATTTATTTTAAAAAATTCTTTCACTGTCATATATTTAGAAAACTCTTTCATATAAAATTAAAAAAAATAGTCAACTAGCTTACTGCCTGACTGAACGATTAGTCTAGTGGTTGGAGACCCTAACCGCGGCACCAAAGGTCGCAGGTTCGATTCCTGCTCGGGACAAATATTTGTGTGCATATTTCGTTCCGAGTCTGGGTGTAACATATTTATATAGGTACATATTACATAAAAACAGGTTATTTAAATATATGTATATCAGTTGTTTATTAGTAACCCATGGCACAAGCATACTTAATATTTGCTTACTTTGTGGCTGGATGGCGATGTGTGGGATGTCCCAATTATTATTATTATTATTTAATTGTAAAAGTTTCTTCATTGGCATATTTTAGGTAAATAAATGTATTTTAATTGTGGTCTATTTAATAATTATACAGGGTGAGGTTTTAATGGCCAACCAAATTTTAATATAATGACCTTTGATAAAAGCCGTTGGCCGTCTTGTTCCTTTTTAGTATCGTTCAATAGGATAATGTTCAGTTAAAACTACGTAAACCTTACCCAAAACTACATATGCTAGTCACCATTCACGAGGGCGCCAGTGCAAGTGCACGCGCCCCGCCCACATGCCCCATGCCCCGCCCTTTCTCTCTATGTAAGCAGAAGGTAGATAAATTTTGTCAAAAAATATTTAGGATATAATTATTGATTATGAATATTTTACCTATATTTTTATTTACGTAATGAGGTCTTTTGGTAATACATCTAGAAAAATTTTGGTTGGTTACTAAAATTTCGTCCTGTATATCATCATCATCATCAGCCCATTTTTACACCACTGTAGGGGTTTAGGCCTCCCCCAGGGTGAGGAGGGGGGGGGGTTGTATATTTATTATTAAATAGTTCATTATAATTTTCCCAAAATTGTTTTCCATGTACAAATATAATAAGTTACCGTTGTCCAACAATAAATATTTCTTAATCCATTCTACTGTAAATAAAACTACAGACATGTAAAAAGAAGTCTGGCGTCATCGCAAATAGATTTTCAATCGATATTATTGAAATAGCCTCGTAAAAGAGTAGGGGAGATGTCGCGACTTTAAGTTTAATGTTTCTATGGCTTATGCTTCATATAATATCTAGATAAAGAATAGGCGTTAAAATAGGTAAAAATCTTCCTTCCACCAGCTCATTATGCCCCACTGCAAAGCCTTAGGCCCCCAAGGTGCGGGAGCTTGAAGCATGAACCACGACTCTACTCCAGTGCGTGTTGGTGCATTTTAATGACTGCCATCTGATGACGATAACCTATAAGATAAAAATATCAAAATAAAATGTCAAGGCAAGATAAAAATATCACCTAATTATATGGTTACGTGTTAAGGTTCGAAGAATTTGGAGAGAAAGACCTGCTGACTCTTTTGAAGACTTTATTCACTAGCACTAGGTCCAACACAAAGCACTAAGTCCAAACACTAAGCACTAACGATGTTCCTAGCTCGTAGCCAAGTCTTAGGTTTCACTGGTATCACTTTTGATCACTAGTTTTCACTTCGAAGTCGCCTCGAAAGTAGCCCAAAAACTGAACTGGGCTCGCTCGTCTTCCTGCGGCTATTTATATGGGTCGTAACGAGCCTCGAGAGTATTCTAGAAATCGCTCCACTCGCACGAACGCAATCGACCGGGCGGATTTCATTCCAGACCATTCTTTCCTCTAACGCCATCTAGTATTGAGTAGGGGTTTCGTGTTTGTTTGTTGTAAAACCCTTCTACAAAGTGGTTTTACTGGTTTACGCTAGATGGCGGTCGTTACTTTGTCTGTTCGTAATAATATAGTCATAATTTGCGTATAGGTCGCCTCAAACTCTATGGCGGATCCGAAAGTAGGCAAAACTGGCGTCGCAGTGATCATTTAAAGGTGTCAGCGGGACGCAGTAGAGCGTTAAAGACAGTGCGCTTCTCCCACCCCTATCCCACCTAATACTTGGGCAAGCCCGCATCTAGCGTTGTATTCAGATTCGTCATAAAGTTTGAGGCGATCTGTAGTAATCTATACATACACAAAGACGGATTGTTACTGGTTAGTATCGCATAGCGAGAGTATGTGGTCTGTTGAGTCATGTATGTAAAAGTTGGCTTGGCATTTTTGTTGACATTGAATAAAATTGTGAGGGGTGAGATTTTAGTCACCAGCCAAAATTCTAGATGTTAGGTATCACCAATAGACCTCATTACGTAAATAAAAATATAGGTCAAATATCCTAAATATTTTTTGACAAAATTTATCTACCTTCTACTTACATACGAAAGGGCGGTGCGTGGGGCATGTGGGCAGGGCGCGTGCACGTGCACTGGCGCCCTCGTAAACGGTGACTAGTAATATTGGTAGTTTTGGGAAAGGTTTACGTAGTCTTAACTGAATATTTTCCTATTGAACGATACTAAAAAGGAACAAGACGGCCAACGGATTTTTATCAAAGGTCATAATATTAAAATTTGGCCGGTCATTAAAACCTCATCCTGTATAATCAAAGGACTTATTTTAGCAAAGACTTATTTTCGTAGAGGACTTTAGTTCCATTTTGAACCAGTCATGAGGTCAATGAAAGCAAATCGTCTAAGTGACATAAAATTCGTCACTAATAAAAAAACATAATAACTACCTAGTCGGTGAACAAAAGTGACGAGAGCGTCGCGTCACTGGTCGACCCGTCCCACTTTATCTCCTCCGTGATCTACTTACTCCATACCGCCAAACACTCCCAAAAACAGACTTTTGCGTAGACACTGAGGTATATTGTACTACTAGAGAAGCTATCGTAAGCGATAAATTTTGCTCCATTTTAGTAAGAATCAGAACTAAAGTTCGCTGCAGCGCTAAAATATTAGTTACGTCTAACCAATCCCGTCCAAGCTAAAACATGCAGCGCTAGATTGCATAATAGGGTATAGATTTTTTGCGATAAAAATGTCATAAGCGCCATGAATTTAATGATCGAATTTCAAAGCGGTGGAAAAAGAAGACTAGGCCAATAAGAAAGCATAAAACAATAGCATTTACGCTATTAGCGCGCTTTTTCGGACTTTAACTAAGATCGATTAGTTAAGGTTCACATTAACTAGACAAAGTACGAAATTCTTGTTCAGTTAATGTCAGCATTACTTAGGTTAAGTAAAAATAAACGGTTTTCGAGCTTTACCGTTATGAAATACATTCGGACGGACATTCAGACATGAAAAAATTAAAAAGATTCCGTTTCCCGGCATTCGATTAGGCACTAAAGCCTAAACATATTCAAAGTAATACCTACTGTTGATTGGCTTAAATACATCGTCGTACAACACATTTAATTAAACCAAGTATAAAGCCATCTTTGACAACATCAATTTCTCTTCCACCAAGGAATATCCGGATTAACAATAACAATGCTGGATGCGATGTCATCTTACCAAGACAAAACAGTTAATTTATTTTAAACGTAGTATATGTACATAAGTAGGTACAGTTCGCCTCAAATTTTATGGCGGATCGGAATACAACGCTTTAAGCGTGCTTGCGCAGGTACAGTCATATACCCCTCGCTCCACTGCGTCCCGCTCAGTTACTCAAAATTAAATAATATACCTTTTGAAGAAACATTTATGACAATATATTTATGAATTTGAAAGCACCATCTATGAGATCTTATGGTAGATTTTTGTCTGTTATCTGTGGTAATATTTAGAAGCTTGCGTTATATGTTGAAATACCAAATACAAACGCTAGATGGCATTAATGCCAACAAACTGAATGCATCACACTTTAAACTACACCTCACCTGCAGGCTGATTCCGAACGAGTGTTAACTCACTCAATGCCAGCGATATGACGAAAAGTCTATTTTAATATTGCTAAAATGCTAATCTAAAAACGTTTATTTTTGCAGAAAATGGGTATTATATTTGTTACTGCATTTATATATTCAGAAAAAAGATATATTGTGAGGAAAATTAACTTTCCACCGTAGATATAGCTTTAAATATCATCCGTGTTATGTTCAACGCAAGTTCAGAAACACCCTGCTGGGGGATGATTCTCGGACCACTCGACTTTACGTGTCATGAGACATTGTCGATGAAATTCAATATTTTTCTATATATTATAAAGTAGAAGCCGCTTAGTGATAAAATTTTGTCGACACTCTAATTGTAAATAACTAATACACAATAGTAATTTTTTTTTAATAAATAAATGTAAATAAGTACCTAAATAAAAATAAAATTAGTAAATAATATACAATTTTGTAGTTAAGAAAATAATTCGATTAATTTGAACAAAAATGAAAGGTCAAGTTGAGTGACACCCCTAACACCATATTTTGAAATTCGATTACTCGTAAACGCTTCCAAAGTGCGACTTGATTTTTTTATCAATGATAAACACATTTATGAGAAACTTTTCAGTGCCAGTCACAAGTCGCACTTTTAAGTTTTTTGGGAGAAAAAAAATAAAAACAAAAATTTGATTAAAAATTCAAAAGTCGGTAACCAGAAGTGATCTTCAAAAAATAAAAACTGGAAAATATGCGCTTAAAGGTCCTTCATTACACCATATTTTTCAAAAAGATATATTTTGACCAGACATGCTTACAGAATTTATTAAATCTTTTTCTTACGTCGAGGTCACGAAACACAAATTATTTTAAAAAAGTCGGTTTACTGACGATAGTTGAACGTGACAACGTCATAAGTAAATACTGATGGAATGGTTGCATTTTTCAAAAGAAAATTTTAATTTTA
The DNA here is from genome assembly GCA_949709985.1 of Luffia ferchaultella. NCBI lineage: Eukaryota > Metazoa > Arthropoda > Insecta > Lepidoptera > Psychidae > Luffia > Luffia ferchaultella. The sequence continues at coordinate 7,975,517 of OX453270.1, read as the reverse complement.
TTTATTTGATAGATATTTTGTATGGATATAGAGAAGGAGTTAAATGGAAATCACAATTGAATTGATCAATTTACATTTATTTGTACGCGTAAATATAGTTATGTCAATTTTTTTTACAATGTACATAGTTTTCACAAGTATGAATGTGCGTTGAGTAATTGTTTTACAACTTTTATTTACAACTATTAAACATGTGTGATATTTAACTTCTTTCAAATTGTGTTATTCTGTTCCGCGCTCTCGCTTGCACTTCAATCCTTAAATGGAAATCAAATCAAATCAAAATATCTTTATGTCGTAGTTATGTAACATAATCTTTAAATACGTCATAAGAGTGAATTTTATTACTTTGTGGAAGAACGTCACCACAAAGGCGCATTCAAAAATGCTGGTTCCTCTCAGAAGAATGCGCAAGAAACTGAGGGACGCTCTTTTTAACAAAATTATAAACAAAAAATTTAACAATAAGTGCTTAAAGATTAATATTATTGAAGCAAACTGATAGGCGAGTGGCTTACACCCATGGATTTTTATCATCTAAGTAGTCTGATACTTTATAATAAGCTTTTGCATAAAGCTTTCCTTTTATTGTAGATTTAAACTTATTAAGGGGCAGATCTTGAATGTCAGTTGGGATCTTGTTGTAAAAGCGTATACATTGCCCTTTAAAACATTTTGTGATTTTATTGAGCTGGCTGACATAGCAAGTTTATCTTTGTTTCTTGTATCAACATTATGCCGATCACTATTTTTTAAAAATAATGTTATATTTTTTTACGTACATAATGTTTTCAAATATATTGTGGTAGTATATACTTATATATTGGATTTATAAAATTACTACTTATATAGCATACTATTATTTTATTATATTAATGAAAAGTATATAATACATGTTTTTACTGGGAGATGCAAGAATTCACTTAAATTTTTCAATTCAACTGATTTCAATAAATAAAGACGAGCGTTTATTAAGTGTCTTAAAAAATTTAAAGTATGAAAAACATTTTAAAGAGACTGATATTGAAACTACTTCAAAGACAAATGCTGTTAAAATTTCTATCGTATGCTTCTTAACAGTAAAAAAGATTGTTTAAATTTTCATGTTTTTGAGTTTTCGTTAATGTTTACTGACAATTTAAAAAAAAAATTCCTTTGTACAGAATAATGCACAGAACAGAGCACAGTATTTTGACTTGAAGCTTTGTTTAAAAATAAAAAAACAGCCCCTTAAAAATAAATCAATTTCAAAAATAAAGTTACGCGAAAACACCTTTAATTTCGATTTCGTGTGGCGCGGGGTTTGTTACGCTTTGAAAAAAGTAGTGAATTTGCGATGGAACAGATAGGTAAACCATCCAATGTACGCAGCAAAATAAATCGAATTACCTACTCTATACTTCACTATAGCGCTATCAGTAGTGTTGTCTTGAATAAAACTTGATTATTCACTTTTTACAAAAATTATGAGCTTTCAAAGAAGTGACATGCATATTGCTTTATTGCTTGAAATAAAATAAAGACATTCGTATGCAACTGTGTAACGTATAAAGATGGAAACACATGCAAAAGTTTTAATATTCGATATCTCAAAAACGCCGCTTTCTTAAAAATATCATATCCTACTAACAATTTTCAAAGAAGGCCATCTTTTCAGACATATATTTTAATTTGGGGCAAATTATGGTCACGTAATAATTATTCGGTTCAGTTGCATATATTTAGTCATAATATTAACGTATACATCACAACAACTTCTAGGCCCCAAACTAAGCATTAGCTTGTATTACGGGTAGCAAGCGAAGACGCCACACACATATAACAACCAAGACCCGGTACCAGAAAAATATTCATCATGTAAATACTGACCCAATCTGGGATTCGAACCCGGGACCTCCAGCTTCGTAGGCAGAGTCGCTAGCCACTAGGCTAAGCGGTCGTCATAAGGCGCAATGCTATGCGCAAATGCGCATTGTTAACTTCGAACTAAATCGATTTTCATTACTTACAACGATGCACATTTTCTCCTAAATCCATAATAACTGAGCGATACGATAGGTGAAAAATATTAAAAAAATCATAAACATAGGTATATAAACATTGATATAAATGTGTATAAACGTCATTTTATATAAATACGAGCGGTTACCGCACATGTAAACACTGTAGATTGTAGTTAGCGCCCTCTATTGTCTAGTATCCAATACGAGTTCTCATTCCAGTTAGAGGTTCCAGGAAACGTTAAGTTTTACATCGCTATCACAGATGGCGCAGTTTTAAGTTTTCTTTTATTGTTTAATTTTTATCTGTTTAGCCAGTTATAAACGTCCCTAGATAACCATTTATTTAATAAAGTAACGTTTTTTTTCCCCAATACTTGTCATAGTCCAAGATCTCGATGTATTTTGTCTATTGTGGACTCCTTTTTCGTTGCCAGGCGAAATATTGTTTATATACTATTAAATATATTAATAACTATTACTAAGGAAGATGGTACCCTAAATTCGGTCTAGGCTTTATTATATTTAAATTTGTTAAATTAATTTTAACATATAAAAATAAAAATAAAGTTCTTATTTTAGAATAATAAATAAAAATCGATTTCAATAAATAATTAAAAAAAAAAGAAATTGAAGAGTTCTGGTAAAAATCACACTTTGTTTGAACAACAACAATTATTATTATTAATAATAATAATACTTTTCTTTGTGTCGGAACTTTCAAGGTTACACGTTTTGGAGCCTGCAATCACTTTTGGTAACAAAAATTTATAAGAGAAAGAGTTATTCTAATTAAAAAATCAAAGGATCTCCTGCTTTCGCACGAACTTCTTACGACATCGGAAATGAACCTAACGGAATAAAGTAAACATGCATATTTTAGATAATACTTTTCAAAATAAATTTTTTTCGCAACAAAAATAACACAGTGTATCTGAATAAGCTAAACACTTCGAAATATAACATTCTGTACGACATTTCAATCGAAAAAACCGAATTAGTACGAAATACGCATATCCAACTTCCAAATAAGGGCCCCCTTAACCACTACTTCCAGTTGTCCGATTCTAACAATTTTAATCTCAATCGATCCCCCGTTTGATTTTGATCCCCCGTTTGATGACTTTCATTTCGTTGGAGTATAGGGGGTCATTTGGGAGTTTTGTGAGACAGGCAGATTGTACAAAGAGTTTTCGAGATATCGGGATGAACGTGATGTCAAAAGACGCAGCTCGGCGAGTTCTACAAGATGGCAAAAGACAATTTGAAAAAAGTTCAAAAAAAAATCGACAAAAAACGAAAAAATTCGCAATTTTTTCCCCGATTTTTATTTTGGGACCCCGATATCTCGAGAACTAGGTCCGAAAAAGAAAAAATTAAAAAAAACGGCTCGGGGTAATTAGACAAGGGATCGATTGAGACTAAAATTGTTAGAATCGGACAACCGGAAGTAGTGGTTAAGGGTGCACTTAGTTTTTGTTGGGAAAAAAATTAATTTCGAAAAATATTATCCAAAATATGTGTGTTTACTTTATTCCCTTATGTTAATTTCATGCAGTCAAGTTCATGCGAAAGCAGGAGATCCGTTGATTTTTTTTACTTAAGAAATTACTGGTCTGTCAGTCCATCGTCAACGCTTAGGAACTGCCTTCCCTTCTCGCCGCGCACACACGGTGCGGTACAGCGGTTTCGGTTACACTACACTTCACTTCATCAGCCCATTTTTACCCCACTGGAGGGGCTTAGGCCTCCCCCAGTGTGATGAGGGGGGCTTGGAGCTTAAATCCACCACGCTGCTCCACTGCGGGTTGGGGAATGTAACGACCGCTATCTATTGACAGCGTCCGGGACCGACTGCTTAACGTGCTCTCCGAGGCACGGAGTCAGTGATAGTTAATGTACTTAAGTCAGAAAAACTCATTGGTACACTTCCGGATTCGAACCATGGCCCTATGGGGCCTTATAAATTGAGATAAGTTCGTTGCGCTTTGGGCTATCACGACAGTAAACTATACTACATTGTGGTTATATGGAACTGCTTCTGTAATTTGTTGTGTCACGAACGTTGCGTTGGTTGCTAACATAAGGGCTTACGCAAAGGGCAAACGGCTTCATCTACAATTGTATCCAGTGTCTGTCTGTGATATAGATATAAATGTATTCACTAGTATAGGTACTGCAAGCAAGCCTCGCGAATTCGAATTTCAATTAATGGAATTCCAATAACGGTCAGGCTATCTGGTCAGGCGCATTCATGATTATCCACAAATGCCACTAACTTGGATACGTTATGTAGGGGTTTAGTTTGGATTAAAATTGCAATTCGCTATCGAAACCATCGTGAAAACAACAGTTCGGGAAGCGAACGATATTTTGTGGGCGGTTCTAATCTTTGATTATTATGGTCTGGATAGATCAGATCAGAAAACGTAGATAAAAATATCACCTAACAGTTCGGTTATAATTCGGGCACACAGACGCGTTTTATACATGGTTAGTATGGCGTAGCGAGAGTATGTGGTCTGTTGAGTCACACACACAAGTACATAAAAGTTGGCTAGCCATTTTCGTTGACTGTATTGTGAGGGTCCATCCAGACATTTTAAAATTAAAGATTCTCATCAAGAACGCTACGACAGTTTTTTTTTAATTTAACAGCAATTCGTTACAAAAATTTATACAATTTGGTTCACATTGAATCTTGTATTATTTACATACAAAAACATGTCCTGACTGACTGACTGACAGATGCAACGCCGAGGCGAAACTTCTTAAGCTAATCAAATGGAAATTGGGCTGTAGGCAAAGTGGGTTACGATTCTATAAGTAGAACATCTTCGCGATAAATAGGCGACACAAGTGGGAAAAAGCGGTGCGGTGGGACAGAGGACGCTTTCCGACGATTATTACCGCGTGCGTTGGGAAAGCGGACAGATTAACACTATGGTTAGCACATGATGCGGCTCACGTGCTCCCGCAATATAGAGATATTTGTTCGTAGCTATGCGATGTTGACATCCCTACACGCGTCTCGCTAAATAGTGAAACGGCGCTAGTATAGTACATATTTTACGTACTCGGGGCTTTTGCGTTCCAAGTATTTTGTTGTAGGTTCTATTTCTGACGTAAGCTTTCACTAAGAAAGGATTTATTTTTTAATTCAACCCCCCTACGTGAGTGAAATAAGGGATGATAAATATTTTTTATGGGAATGTAACTTTTTAAGTTAGATTTATGAAATTAATATTTAACTTTTCGGTTAGTGATAAGAAGCACCTGATACAGGATGTTGAAGATCTTGCCCCCGAGGGGATGAAATGGGGAGCAAAAGTTTGTACGTTCTCTGCCTTTTGTATGGAACTAAAAAATTTAACTGTTTCAACATTTTTGTAAAAATCGATACTATCATTAGTATATTGCGAGTTGGAGTTTTGTTCATGAGTTATTAATCTGCGTCGTGTTCGGCTGAACGTAATCCAAACTTATAGAAGGAATAGAGTTTACCGAACTAAACAAAAAATTTCAGGTGAGCAGATGGCGCAAACTAACGGTCACCGCTCATCTTATTTTCTTTCTTGTCAACCAACAAAAACTAATACAGAATTTTAATATGAAAGTAATACATTTATATTTAAATAGGTTTACTTGCTAATTTAATGAATCACTCACATTTGTCTCGAAAATGACAAAATCTATAAAAAAGATATTTTAACAGTAAAGTGAAAAAGCATTTGCGTTGTCTGTGTTGTGAACTTGTATTTTAGGATAACAAAAACAAAAAAACAAAAACTTTTGTTATCCTACCCAAGGGGTGGCTGAACAGGAGGGGTGTTTGCATCCTTGAGGAGAACTAGCATACCTTCCTTGAGGTTGAGATGTTCTTTTAACCACTTGGTTCGGTTGTTTAGAGTTGACAAGTAATCTGCACACCATACAATGTACAGCGAAATTTCATTGCACAATGCAAATCATAAGATAGCGTCTGTCGTGACGACCGCCTTGGAAAACCCAACGCGAAACTTCAACACCAAATATTACTGCAAATATCACTAGCCCATGCGGGATAACACTTTTAATGAATATTTTCGGCACCACGTACGAGTTAATGATTGATTAAACATTGTTTTCCAGAATTTAGCATTATTTGCAATATAATGATAATACGGTCAATAGATTGACGCTGTCAATAGATGGCGGTCGTTACAGTTCCCAACCCGCAGTGGAGCAGCGTGGTGGACTTAAGCTCCAAGTCCCCCTCCTCACCCTGGGGGAGGCCTAAGCCTCTGCAGTGGGGTAAAAATGGGCTGATGATGATGATGATGATGATAATACGGTACATGTCGACAGCTTATTGTTCCAGGTAGATAACAAAAGTAATAAAATACGTTGCTATGTATGATGTCTAATACAATAGTTAATTTTATTCTTATGGTAAACTTGTCTCCTTTTTCCAGAGTGGATCAATCATCAAGTATGGATGGCGGAGGAGATAAAAAATCCAGACTGAACGGATTTTTGAATCTGAAAACACCATTAATCAGTACGAAGACGCTGGGGTGAGTCCTAGATCTTTTGCAATTAAATCATGTTGAAATTTGAACAACCATCCAAATTTTAATATCTTTTATAAAAAGCCGATGGCCGTCTTGTTTCCTTTTAGTACCGTCAAATAGAATAATATTGAGACATGACTACACAAACCTTTCCTGAAAAAAAAAAAACGATATGTGTAGTCACCACTTACGGCCTAATGCTAATTTAGCAGGTTGCGTCATCTCGGTCTCAAGGTCTCGGGCGCGTCGTCACAAAGAAGGCAACCAAACGTTTTAAAATAACACTGTATTTGAAATAATTCATTATAAATATTTAACCATATTTTTTATTTACGTAATGATGTCTATTAATGATACCTAACATCTAGAATTTTTTGGATGTTTGTTAAAATTTCTTTGTTGTATATACTGTGTAAAAAATAATAATTACCTGTTATGAGGTTCAAACACAAAGCGTAGTATAGATGGCGCCAGTGGCGACCCGACTACTGTCATGTCAAACGACTACCTGCAATTGATTTTGTTACTGTTTTTTTTTTAAGTTTTTTTAGTCCTCACAATTCACAGTCTTAAACAATGTATTCTACGTGGAATTTAAGAGCTTTGAAAGCTAAATTAAAAAGAAAGGGTGCAATTCAGTTTGGAAGGAAAGCGCACCTTGTTGACAGGTATGGATTGTTGGAGACAAGTTTACAAGATATTCTTTGTAAACAGTAGAGTAGGTGGATTAACATATACACCTGTGTTGTTTACTAAATAATAGATTTAATTAATATACAATACAACATAGGTTATAAATTGTATGCATGTCTATACATCAATAGTCGTGACGACGATTCGCCCTCTGCAGGGAAAAGTTGGCAGTTGTGATCACCATTGCTTCAAAATTTGATTCAGATGACACGCCTAGTGAAACTCGATGAAATTTAATACGTCAATTTGTTTAACAGAGCTAATTGCATTTCGTATCTGAAATATTTTAAACATTTTTGATAATGAACACGAACTTATGAACTGCATGAATTTTACAAAAAAAATTGCGTATCAACATAAGGACACTAGAAACGTGTCAAAAGCAAACTCGTATCGAGATGAAACTCGGAGCAGTAAGTTTTAAACAGATAACGGCCACGCTTATGCGGAAGGATGTATCGCTCTAGGCTGCGAATTTTCTCTATGCCTGCTTTTTATATCTAGACTCTATGAACATGTGAATTTTCAGCTGAATTTTGTAACGAATATTTTGTTTATGACGCACTCATCATTTGTGAGATTTTTGTCGGTTTGTCTTCATTTATAGGTGGGTTTTCTTACGATTCTGCAATGACTCAACCGATTTTAGTGAAACTCTGTAGGTATACGAAAAGAACTCATTAACGCAGTAAAAATAAAATATATCTATGTAAATCGTATTCAGATATATAGTTTACAATTCAACGGCTGACTATCTGTCTTAAGTAATCCGTGTTGCGAAATTTTTTTTCTCGGCAACCATTAGTTTGTGTCACCTACTCACTTGAAACTTTTTGTTCGATGTATTTCGATAAGCTCTGTGCGCTCTGTGTTTTAACATTGAAAATCTTTATCAGATCATTTTCACGGAGGAATGTAATTAGACTATATTATCGAAATTTATTACGGTAGACGATTAGCAGTGTTATCAAAAGATGCAGGGGCTTCTAGGTATAGTATGATGCCAAATTTTCTGAAATCTGTTCGTAACTTTTTTCGGGAAACCGAAAATGGTGAAAAAAAGACGAAATTTCCCGGTTTTTCCGTACAAAAAGTGGATTCTTTCAAAAACGAAAGCCGTTTCAAAAAAAAAGGCTCCCGAGGCAGGTGTAAAAAAAGAAATTTTGGAATCGGCCGAAAACTATGGGCTGGACAGGTGCTATTTTCATAGAATGATTGTCAGATAAGCTATCCCGGAGATTGAGATTCTGCTATATTTCTGAAAGTAGTGTGTCAAAATATACAGGAGCTCGTCGCGTATCGTATGGTACCAAATTATTGAAAATCGGTCCATAATTTTTTTCGATAAATTTAATTAAATTTAAAATTGTATGACAAAAATTAATTTAACAAATTTATTTCAAATTTCAAATTCAATATTATTTATCAAAATAATTCATACATAATGCAACACAGGGCATCAATGCTCTCCACACTAGGCACAGCCTGTCACGTAGCCAGCAAAAACAAGTTAACAGTACATTTCATAGCAATTATAAGAAAATGTGTAATAAGTCATTATTTTCGATGTTTATTTTCAATGTCCTCCGATAGTTGTGTGAAACGCGAAATCTGTAAATTTTTTGGACAATGTTCAGTCAAACACGATATTCTACTACAGAAAAGAGTTTCTTGCGGCTTCTTCTCCTTCTAGTTTTCCGAACCGGTGCATAATCAATTTATTTTGACTTTAATAAGTGTGTGTCGCTTATTTAATGTTCAAAGTCGATTGTATCTGTATACAATCGTATTTCTAGTTTTATTATGTATATTCTTGCACAAGTAATAAAGTCCAATCGAAACGAACTAACTGAAAACGCTTTCGAGGAAATGGAATTTCTCGTTGAAAATGCAGCAAGTCGTAAAATGTTAAAATTATTGAAACAGCATATACGGGGAAAATATTCAGTCACTTTGGAAACGTGTGTTTTTATTTTCGTATGCTTTTATAAATACAAAATGTGGAGGAAACAAAAATCAGAATTTTATTTACTATTTCTACAACTTATCCATAGTGTGTCGTGATAGCCCAGAGCGCAACGAAACTATCGCAAATTTATAAGGCCATAGGGCTATGGTTCGAATCCGGGCGTGTACCAATGAGTTTTTCTGACCTATGTACATAACTATCACTGACTCCGTGCCTCGGAGAGCACGTTAAGCAGTCGGTCCCGGACGCTGTCAATAGATGGTGGTCGTTACAATCCCCAACCAGCAGTGGAGGAGCGTGGTGGATTTAAGCTCCAAACCCCCTCTTCACCCTGGGGGAGGCCTAAGCCCCTGCAGTGGGGTAAAATGGGCTGATGATGATGGTGATAACCTATTCATAGCTATCCAATTATATAAAATTCTTTGTAAACCTATGTTTTTATTTACGTACAGACCGACTGGCCGAGTGGCTAGAGACATTAACTGCAGAGCTAAGGGTCGTTCGATTCCCGCCCGGGACAAATATTTGTGTGCATGAACGCATCTATTGTTCTGCGTGTAAAAAGTATGTATATATGTATATAATATAAAAAAACAATATTATAGTATATATATATACCAGGTGTCTAGTACTCCATAATACAAGCATAATACTTCCGTACTTTAGGACTAGATGGCGCTGTGTGGGATGTCCCAGGTATTATTATTATATGTTATTAAATAAGTTCAATTGACGTTAAGTGACTTACAGTAAATGTGTAACTCCAAAACGAGTGAGCCGATTTTTATTGGGTCTTCCAGTTTAAATGGGCATCACCTCAGAGCATGTGTTTAGAGAAGTAAGGGTCTCTACAGTAAATGTGTTGTAAACAATTGGACCGAATTCGATGACGTTTTTTGCATTAAATAGAAATCACTGTGGTGTTCACCTATAATTGGTGAACACCACATATTAGTTCATAGTCTCTAAGGATATATGTAAGTGCACAATTTTAATATGTAAACTGTTGGTGATCCTGTTTGAAATAAACAATGAAATAAACCACTTCGTTGCAAGTTCCTTGACTACACACAGCAAGTTACGGCCGCAAGAGGACGCTTTGGAAGACATAATCTACTTTTATTACAACCACTCATCGCCTCCCACTTAGTACACAGTACGTTTGTACATAGACTTTGTTCTCCCATCGGTAGTAAATAGGATGCGCGTGAGTGGTTAACGGGTGGCTAAAAAGTTTCAGAGGATGTTCAAGTTTTTTCTAGAAACTTCAAAATTTTCCAGTTAGTTCCACAATATTTCAAAAATCCGACTGCTATCTTTCGCATAGATGGTGATACCTGGCGGTCAACTTTTAGGACAACATCACAGGCGACCCGCAGATGGATCGGGTTTTCAATTGAATGCCGCTGTTAGAGTAGCAACTTGTAACAATAAATATCATACCATAGCATCAGCCCATTAATGCCCCACTGCAGGGGCTTAGGCCTCCCCTCGGGATCGGGACAACTTGGAGGTTGATTTACGACGCTGCTCCAGTGCGGGTTGGTGGTTTTAACAACTGCCATCTACTGGCGGCTTAACGTGCTCTCCGAGGCACAGAGTTAATAATAGTTATGTACATAAGTTAGAAAACCTCATTGGTACATGCCCTGGGATTCGAACCACGATCTTCTAAACAAGAAGCGGGATCTTTACCACTCGGCTATCAAGACACAGATAAATATAAATATCCTGAAAATTTCATTATTTACAAACGGCTCCACTTTTGTACCTTCGCTGCTCAAAGTACTAAATAGAAATTAAATATTTTTTTAGGATGTTTACCATAGATTACGAGCTTTGTGATTAAATTCTTCAGTAAGTTGCTTACGCAGGCCATTTTAGAGCTTTCATCATCTTCAATTTGCCGCATAATCTTGTATTTCAGGTATCGGTACTATTTCCTTATTTATTTCCCATCCGGCGTTTACAAGACATTCAATGTAAAATTTTTGTATCGAGTGAATCCGTAGTTTCGATTAACTTGAGAACTTGATAGAATTCCGAAATTATGTAATCGACTATACATACGGCACGTAAAACCATATAGGACTGCCGTGGAAAGTAAATACATATATAAGCTCTGTTTGTCAAAGGGGTAGACAGTGACAAAATTTCCAATTGTTATAGACGTTAAGAGGAGTTTGTAGTAACAAGTTTCCATATAAATGGCTTTATAACTGTTGCACCCCGTGTGAAATACTGCACATGTTTAAAACTAAAAAAAAATCGAAAAATTATGAATTGCGATGAAATATTGTGAAAATGCATTCGGGTTGAAATTGAACATACTGTGGAAAATAAAAAAACGTCGAAAAAAAATCCAGCGCGTTTAAGTTTTTTTTTTACGATGTATCAAAATATTCAAAAATTAAAACCGATAAGCTTAGTTTTTGTTGATCTGAATACCGTATAATTTTTTTGTGCCAATCGGTTAAGGTTTAATGGGGTGTAACCGTTAACGCCGTTTGTATGGAAATTTCCCACTACGCACTCCTCTTAAGTTAACCATCGCTAAATGCAGGCTCGTCGGTTTAAATCCGTACGTTTTTCTAGTGCGGCTCATATCAATCCTCGCATAACACACATTAGCTCTATTTAATTCTGAAACATATGTTTTTTTATATGTAAATAACAAAATTTCCATTGTTTATGTTAGTGTTTTTATTTAGTCATTTGTTTATGGGTTATTGTTACCTGAAATGAATTATTATAATATTATTATTATTACTACATCATTTAAATCCGTTTAAATCGTGTAAATCCGAAAGCATATGCCAAGTTTGTCGATAACTAAAAAGCGTCCCAACCATAAATTAAGGTGTACAGGATGAGGTTTTAGTGACCAGCCAAATTTTAATATAATGATCTTTGGTAGAAAACCGATAGTCGTCTTGAAAAATATTGAGATACGACTACACAAACCTTTCCCGAAAAAACCAATAACTCTAGTCACCATTCATGCCCGCCGCCCCATTCCGTTTCAAGGCCTCGGGCGCATACGTTTACTATAGCGTTAAGAGGGCAACCAAACGTTATAAAATAACACTGTAGATAAAATAATTTATTATGAAAATGTAACCCATATTTTTTATTTACGCAATGAGGTCTATTGGTGATACCTAACATCTAGAAAAATTTTAGCCGGTTACTAAAATCTCACCTTGTATATGGTCCCAACACGATCCTCCGCTTCCTGCATCCAGCCACTTCTAGCCTGATTTATCAGATCGTCTGTTCACTTAATAGAAGTAGGAATATTATAAGGTAGATACTAGAACACATACTACGCTTACGTTGTCTTACCGGAATCATCATCATCATCATCAGCCCATTTTTACCCCACTGCAGGGGCTTAGGCCTCCCCCAGGGTGAGGAGGGGGGCTTGGAGCTTAAGTCCACCACGCTGCTCCACTGCGGGTTGGGAACTGTAACGACCGCCATCTATTGACAGCGTCCGGGACCGACTGCTTAACGTGCCCTTTGAAGCACGGTCTTACCGGAATTACACTTAAATTAAGTGTAGTTGACGCGCCGCGTTTAGCACCGCGCTTCTTAAATTAATAATAATAGTGATATACATAGGGACATCGCACACAGTGCCATCTAGTCCTAAAGTAAGCAAATTTTATGCTTGTATTATGGGGTACTAGACAACTGATATACATACTTAATTATATTTTTATAATATATACATATTAGAGATACTTTTTCACCCAGACTCGGAACAAATAAACATGGTCATGCCCACAAATATTTGTCCCGGGCGGGAATCGAATTGCGACCCTTGGTTCTGCATTGACGGTCTCTAACCATTAAACCAACCGGTCAGTCAAGTTATCTTATTAGAGTTATCGACAGCGCGATGTCGATAACTTTGACGCTCTATCTCCCCTTCGCGCTGTGCGTGTTCCCCTTCCACACGTCGTCGCATACCTTCCCCCGCATTTGCGGCTTACCACGTTCTAATAGTTTTAGTCTTACTTTTAAATTTCTCTTACTTATATGGACCGCCTGGCTGGAGGGCATCCCACGTCTACATTTCCTTGACAGTTGTGGCCGGCTTTCTACTACTTTTCTAATTAACCCAGCTAATTTTCCGGGCTATGTCAACAAATTAGATGTTGCATTACGATGAAAAATTTCTGTATTCGGAAAATTATGAAAGTACATAGGCTGCATTCATTAACTAGCTTCTTACAAAAAAAAAATATTTAAAAAGTAATTTCAACCCGACATTTTAAAATTGAACTCTTTGGCTGAAGAATACAGTTTGTTTCATATAACTGTCAATTGTTTTTCCATTGTAGCGTCATTTTGAAAAGTACGTGTCACCATCACCGTGAATTTGACTCATCAACATTTTCATCGTTGTCGACGTGGGCTAACTCAAAAACGGTGTATCTAACAAATTGAGTTCGACTTTAGGGGACGAAACAAAATAAAAGTGCATCGATCGTCCTGGCTAATATATTGAAAAGCAATAAAACAAAAAAAGTAAGATATTTATTTATTTTGTTATTTCGGATTAATAATTAGCAGGCCTCGGAAAACTTAATATGTTGTTTGTGCGACATGTAGAATGTGTTTCGGATAACAGAATAAAATTTTCCATTCAATCAGTCCATTATACCTCACTGCAGATGCTTAGGCCTGCCCCCAGGGTGAGGGGGGCTTGGGGCTTAAATCCACCACGCCGCTCCGATGCAGGTTGGCGGATTGTAGCGACTGCCGTCTATTGACAGCAACCGACAGCAAGAGTATAGTAAATGTGTAGCTATTGTGTTTTGAAAAGGGATGACGTTTCAATGAACATTCGATACTTTTCAAAGAGATTTCTCTATTATTAACTCTCCCAAGTGAAAACTGAGTCCCTCAAATCAAAGTAACTATCCGTTGACGCTGCTAATATAATGGAAGTTTGGTAGTTAAGCTGTATCGAGCGGCACAGTGTGACCATTTTTGGTAGATTTTTACAATTTAGTAGTTTTAAGACTTCAAATAAAAATTATAGGTGGCATAATTATTGTTTCAAAAATTAAATAGTTATTTCATATTTCAATTGTGTAATAAAGTGTCGTGATAGCCCAAAGCGCAACGAACCTGTCTCAAATTTATAAGGCCTCATAGGGTCATGGCTCGAGTCCGGGCGTGTACCAATGAGTTTTTCTGACTTAAGTACATAACTATCACTGACCCCGTGCCTCAGAGAGCACGTTAAGCAGTCGGTCCCGGACGCTGTCAATAGATAGCGGACGTTACAATACTCAACCCGCAGTGGAGCAGCGTGGTGGATTTAAGCTCCAAGCCCCCCACCTCACCCTGGGGGAGGCCTAAGCCCCGCAGTGGGGTAAAAATGGACTGATGAAGTGAAGTGAACTGAAGTGAAGATATTTTAATTTATATAATTTTGTAAAATCTAACACAACATAATTATTAATACTCGTATAATTCATTTAATTTATTTCTATCTTCTGTTGTCTATTCTGTTTTTATTATGTGATTTCGTATTTTTCTGCGATTATACCATTGACGACCGCTTTGCTTAGTGGGTAGCAACCATGCCTTTGAAGCTGGAGGCCCCGGGTTCGAGTCCCAGGTCGGGTCAGTATTAATATGATGAATATTGATACTGGTACCGGGTCTTGGTTGTTATATGTATGTGGTGTCTTCGCAAAAATATTTATATATGTATATATTATAAAGAATATTTAAGTTTGTATATCAGTTGTCTAGTAACCCATAACACAAGCATAATATTTGCCCACTTTGGGACTAGATGGCGCTGTGTTGGTTTTTATAGTCCTATAAAAAAGTAACAATTCCTCTATACATTATTTTATTATATGTCAAAGGGTAGGCAGTGTTTTGGATGAAAGTTCCAAGTCAGCTAAATTTTTTCCGCCGTCTTCAACAATAATCGTCATATTTCAACTAATTTTCACAAAACATTATTAAATTATAAACATGAACCTTCCTCTTGAATCACTCCATCCATCGATCGGTGTCAACCATATGCCAATCTGTTTAAACACAAAAAGAGGTATAGTAAGCTCTCCATAAAAGATAGACATATGCCTTCGCAGATTTTTCTTTGGTTCTATAAAAGAGCAACAATTCCTCCATACATTATTTTGATATATGTCAAAAGGATTAGACAGCGATTTCGATTAAAACGCCCAGTCGGCTAGATTTTTTCACACCGTCCATCGGTGTCAACTATATGTCAAACCGTTTGGTAGTTTTTGAGTTTAATGCGTTCAGACAGACAGACAGACAGACAGACACGGCGGGGGACTTTATTTTATAATATGTAGTGATACACAAAAAATATACCAATAGTCTTCAATTTATCCATGGACGTGTTATTAGGTTCAGGACTGTGCACTCGGCTTTGTGAAACGAGGAGACGAGTTAGCGAAGTCAGAGTATCTTTGTCACTCTCTGTGTAGGGTGACAATAATTTTGTTTTGTTGAAAAAAATAAACAGACAAATAATCCATTTCAATCGTTCATTTTTACCACGCAGTCAAAACAAACAAAAAAAAATACTATAATATGTGTAACGATTTGCAAGTATGTATATGTATAAAAAATTTTTTGTTAATAATAACGCATAAACACACACAAACAATGTCGTGATAGCCCAGAGCGCAACGAACCTGTCTCAAATTTATAAGGCCCCATAGGGCCTGTGTTCGAATCCGGGCGTGTACCAACGAGTTTTTCTGACTTAAGTACACAATATCACTGACACCGTGCTTCGGAGGGCACGTTAAGCAGTCGGTCCCGGACGCTGTCAATAGATGGCGGTCGTTACAGTTCCCAACCCGCAGTGGAGCAGCGTGATGGACTTAAGCTCCAAGCCCCCCTCCTCCCCCTGGGGGAGGCCTAAGCCCCTGCAGTGGGGTAAAAATAGGCTGATGATGATGATGATAAATGATGAAAACACACAAAATAAAATGTGTTCTCAGGTACTCATTTTAATTTTTTTAATCATATTTTTAAGAAATTTTTGTCGTACAAAAGATTTATTAAACGCTAGATCACAATGATCACCATAGCAACCCTTACGTCTAGTATAGTTGGGAGCGTGTTTGTTGGCCGCTGGCACGCGTGCCGTAACACGCCCGGAATTTATTACCCGATTTCAAGAGGGTTTATCTCCGCTATAGGAGTTCCGCTCTCGAAGTTAAAATCCAGTGTTTTGTAGGCGTCAATTATCCATGAAACTATTGTTGTCATGTCGTGTACTTGATTTATAATAATAAAATAAAAATATAATAATAAAATAATAAAATAAATATAACAATAAAATAATAAAATAAATATAATAATAAAATAATAAAATAAATATAATAATAAAATAATAAAATATATATAATAATAAAATAATAAAATATATATAATAATAAAATAATAAAATAAATATAATAATAAAATAATAAAATAAATATAATAATAAAATAATAATAAAAATATGTCTAGCTACCTGTGAGAACCACTAATTTGTTTCCTGTTTTTGTTGTCACTGCATAGTATAAAACAAAGTCGCTTCCCGTCTGTCTGTCCCTATGTATGTTTAGATCTTTAAAACTACGCAACGGATTTGGATGTGGATTTTTTTAATCATCATCAGCCCATGTTACTCCACTGCTAGGGGCTTAGGCCTCCCCCAGGGTAAGGAGGGGGTTTGGAGCTTAAATCCACCACGCTACTCCACTGCGGGTTGGGGATTGTAATGACCGCCATCTATTGACAGCGTCCGGGACCGACTGCTTAACGTGTTCTCCGAGGCACGGAGTTAGTGATAGTTAATGTACTTAAGTCAGAAAAACTCATTGGTACACGCCCGGATTCGAACCATAGCCCTATGGCCTTATAAATTTGAGACAGGTCCGTTGCGCTCTGGGCTATCACGACACGGATTTTTTTAATAGATAGACTGATTCAAGAAGAAGGTCTATATGTATATAACATGCATAATATAGTAGAGAAACAATGATAGCTTTAGAGGTTTCTAATGTGATGTCGAAAATAAACACATTTTTTTGCGCTTACATTGCAAACGCTGGCTGAACCCTACGAGATAGATCAAAATAATGTACTACAGTATTGTACACCTAAAAAAGTTCTACAAAAAAGTCTGTGATGGCATATGTCTATCTCTTAGGGATAACCCATAATAACCATTTTTTTATCCAAAAATTGATGTAAATAAGTATTCGAGCACAGAAAACATTTTCGAGCTAACCACTTTATTGTTACTTGCCCCTTGACAACCACCAGACCAGCACCAGATGGCCCTTGTAGCATTTCTTTTTCTATAAGCAGAAATGATATAAAAATATAGTCCACTCGGGCGAAGCCGGGGGCGGTAGCTAGTTGTTTATTATAAATATTGTGTGCTGTTGCTTTTTCTAAGACACTGAAATAAAAAAAAATTAAAAATTATACACTCATAATAATATCTAATAATAACTATTACTAATGATTATACTACGAAATCTACTAATTTTATAAATGTGTAAGTTTGTATGTTTGGATGTTTGTCAGTCAATCACGCAACCGAGCAAAAAGTTAACGTGATTTTTGTATTAGTTTTTGAGCTGGAGAATCATAAAAACTTACTTTTTCATGACAAAGACACAATTCCTTTGAAATGCCTATTCTTCGTGCATAAACGGCTAAACAATATGTGGCATAGAGATTTCTCGGGCAGTTAAAGTTCAGAATATTCTAGAAAGTTTCACAATATCCTGGAGCGTCGCGTCCCTTTGGCGGTCCCAAATGCGGTACAACTGTGTAGTGTAGGGCTGGAAGCGACTTGTCTATAATATGGCGTCCATAGCTTATCTACTCAACTAGGGTTTCGTGGATGATTAGATTAAATCCTCGAAGTAGTATACTATGTAAAAAAATCTGAGTTCCGAAAAAGGCCGGCTGGCGTAAAAACTTTTAATCTCGTACTGAAGCGCGCTATTATACACAACGCAAGCAGGTTTAAAGCGTCACGGGCATGACATATAATAATAATATAATAAAAATAATAATAATAATATAATAAAAATAATAATAATAATATAATAAAAATAATAATAATAATATAATAAAAATAATAATAATAATATAATAAAAATAATAATAATAATATAATAAAAATAATAATAATAATATATTAAAAATAATAATAATATAATAAAAATAATAATAATAATATAATAAAAATAATAATAATAATATAATAAAAATAATAATAATAATAATATAATAATAATAATAATATAATAAAAATAATAATTTAATAAAAATAATAATATAATAAAAATAATAATAATATATGGCGCGATAAGCAACTGTTTAAAATTACACGAACAATTTGATTCGTATAATAATTTAAATTCGTTGCAAAACAATTAATTATCAAATACGTTTTATAAGTAAGTACCTACACAAATTTTATACTGAATTACTTCCAAAGAATTTCAATTTTTTTGTGTTGTTATAATAATAATACCTATGACATTCCACCAGTACCATCTAGCCCTAAAGTAAGCAAGTATTATGCTTGTATTATGGGGTACTGGACAAATGATATACATACAAAAATAGTCTTTGTAATATATACATATATAGATACTTTTACACCCATACACGGAACAAAGAGATATGTTCGTGAACACAAATATTTGAATCGAACCTGTGACCTTAGCTCCGCAGTTACGTTCTCTAACCACTCGGCCAATCGATCAGTATAAGTTATAATATATAAGTTGTTGTATAAGTTAGAAATACGACAAATAGAACCAAGTCTGTGTCATTAAGTATTAATGTTGTATCCCAGTTTTTAATCAATTTCATGTTTTTAGTTAAATAAACGTCGTCGTGATAGCCCAGAGCGCAACGAACCTGTCTCAAATTTATAAGGCCCCATAGGGCCATGGTTCGAATCCGGGCGTGTACCAATGAGTTTTTCTGACTTAAGTACACAATATCACTGACACCGTGCTTCGGAGGGCACGTTAAGCAGTCGGTCCCAGAATCTGTCAATAGATGGCGGTCTTTACAGTTCCCAACCCGCAGTGGAGCAGCGTGGTGGACTTAAGCTCCAAGCCCCCCTCCTCACCTTGGGAGAGGCCTAAGCCCCTGCAGTGGGGTAAAAATGGGCTGATGATGAGTTAAATATTTGAAGTCTATGGGTTTCATTTAGACTTGCTATTTAAAAAAAAATTAAATTCTGTATTCATTTCTTGTATTGTTTATACAGAAAGAGATTTTAGTAACCACCCAATTTTTTTCTAGATGTTAGGTATCACCAATAGAACCTCATTGCGTAAATAAAAATATAAGTCAAATATTTATAATCAGTAATTCATCACCATCATCATCAGCCCATTTTACCCCATTGCAGAGGCTTAGGCCTCCCCCAGGCTGAGAAGGGGGTTTGGAGCTTAAATCCACCACGCGACTCCACTGCGGGTTGGGGATTGTAACGACCGCCATCTATTGACAGCGTCCGGGACCGACTGCTCAACGTGCTCTCCGAGGCACGGAGTCAGTGATAGTTAATGTACTTAAATCAGAAAAACTCATTGGTACACGCCCGGATTCGAACCATGGCCCTATGGCCTTATAAATTTGAGACAGGTTCGTTGCGCTCTGGGCTATCACGACACTCAATCAATAATTATATCCTAAATATTTTTTAACAAAATTTGGCTACTTTCTACTTACATAGGAAAAAGGGCGGGGCATGGGGCATGTGGGCGGGGCGCGTGCACGTGCACTGGCGCTCTCGTGAATGGGCACTAGTATTTTGGTAGTTTTGGGAAAGGTTTACGTAGTCTTAACTGTATATTTTCCTATTGAACGATACTAAAAAGGAACAAGACGGCCAACGGATTTTTATCAAAGGTCATTATATTAAAATTTGGCTGGTCATTAAAACCTCATCCTGTATAGTCTAATTCTTCCGATAATAATATCTGGGACATCTCTTCGATATCTCCGATGTCAGAAATGTCACTTCACAGTATCGAAAATGTCAAACGCAATTTCTCGGGGGTGAAGACCGGGGCACGGTGACCTCGCTGACTGAAGCTCGCCGTCTTACACCAGCTAGCTAGAGTATGAGTGGCTAGACGGTAAACGCAGAAGAGGGCTTCTAGTCAATTCGTGCTTTTATGGTAATAGATCATAGACAAAAATTAAAATAAGTACAAGTACAATATTAAGTGTCACTAAAAACGTTACTATTTAGAATTGTTCGTTCACCTATAAAAAATACATTAGGTTACTTGACCTAACCACTCGAATCGGGACCCGACCGCTAGATGGCATGCCCCAATGAATTATTTAACTGTGCTCGAATTCTAAGCATTCTCTGGCAGTCGTTCCCTTAGATGTTAATGCAGCTATTTATTATATAAATATAAAGAAGTGGGTGTATATGTATTTGGTAGAAAATTTGTAAATTCGATACAGTTACAATTCTAATGATTAACCGATTACCCCAGTAGTTAGATATCCTAACCGCAGACCCAAATATCACATGTTCGATTCTCGCCCGTGACGAATATTTGTGTGCATGAACATGTCTGTTTGTTACGCGCCTGTGTGTAAAATGTCTATATAGGCATGTACCATAAAAAAATTAAGTATGTAAATCAGTTTATTAGTACCCATAATACAAGCTCTGCTTACTTTGTTACTAGATAACGCTGTGTCGCAGCTATTATTATTACTGAGAAATCAATATTTTTTTGAGCAAAATTACACTTTTATATGAAACATTTTAAGTTTGCTAGCAAAAATATAATATAATGTAATAATAATAACGTATATATGACAACAACGTCTAGGCAAACTAAGCATCAGCTTGTGTTTTGGGTACCAAGCGAAGACACCACATATATATAACAACCAAGACCCGGTACCAGTAGGTATCAATATCACATAAATACTGACCCGACCTGTGATTCGAACCCGGGACCTCCAGCTTCGTAAGCAGGGTCGCTACACACTAGGTTAAGTGATCGTCGAAATCGTTTGTTTTAATGCGATTGGCATTTTGAGTTTTCAGCAAACCTATGTTTTTCTGTATAGATTGTTACATAAGTTATGAAGCAATGATTTGCTAGTTAGGTCATACATGCATAGAGTGGTTGTAATAAAAAATGCATTTATTCACTAAAAAATCGCAATAGGCTAGTTGACTATTTTTTTTAAATTATTTTAAATGAAAAAGTTTTCCAAATAAAGTACCCAAATATCGAAAAAAAAAATTAAATAACTTTTTTTAAGTATTAGTACATATTTCTAACAGATTTTCAGTTAAAATGATGATATAGATAATTTTAATAAAACAACGAAAGTATTATTTTGAAAGGTCTTTATTTAAAAAAAAAAATTATTACAAAATTTCGTGTTGTACAAAAAAAGTGTCGTGATAGCCCAGAGCACAACGAACCTGTCTTAAATTTATAAGGCCCCACAGGGCCATGGTTCGAATCCGGGCGTGTACCAATGAGTTTTTCTGACTTAAGTACACAATATCACTGACACCGTGCTTCGGAGGGCACGTTAAGCAGTCGGTCCCGGACGTTGTCAATAGATGGCGGTCGTTACAGTTCCCAACCCGCAGTGGAGCAGCGTGGTGGACTTAAGCTCCAAGCCCCCCTCCTCACCCTGGGGGAGGCCTAAGCCCCTGCAGTGGGGTGAAAATGGGCTGATGATGATGATGATGATTACAAAATTTAAGAAATTTTCATTATAGACTTTGGATCAACAAGTATATCCTAATTTCGAAGATACTGGGTTGTGTCGAAATGTGTGCGAAATTAGAGTTTATCCATCTATTTAGGCACATCTCACAAACAAATATTTTGGTCTTCGTTCCCTCCACTCCAACGCAAACCATTTTACTTTTACCGTAATTTTGTAAAGTTATTTTAGTGACTTGAAATATTTTAGATGCTTTTAAGTACACCATTTCTTTCTTTTTCACGGCATCTACTGCAGCTGCCATTTTAGTAGGATTCCACTTTTCTCGTCTTTGGAGACGTAAATGTCTGTTTAATTAACGTCTATAAAGAAAGTAAATAATAGACCAGTACCCTTATATCGAACACTTATTGCCTATTATCAAACATTATTCGATATAAAGATTCTAAAGAATCAAAAAAAAAATTTTTTTTGTTATGACAAAATCTAGTAAACAAACAACTCCGAAACGTGTGAAAACATTAAAACAAATATAGTTTTAGAATCCAGACGTTAAATAGTAGTGAATAATTTGCACTTACCGTTTAAAAAAAGGACGTCAATGTAAGGTTGATAAAATTTTGGCTTTTTTTTTAATGAGGGCCGAATCTGCATTAAAGACACCTGCGCGCCCGACCTACCACGCAGGTAGTGCCGGGTTGGGATTTCTACACAGAAGGTGCAGCCCGACCGGCTAAACGACTCCTCAACCTAAACTCCGGAGAGCGTATAGGGTTTGGCATGAACAACGACCGGACGCATTGAGGATGCTTCGGTGTGTTAGTGCCTTTGACGGGCGGTGCCTTAAGGGCGCCGTCTCGTAGGCGTATGATTAAAAATAGGGATGAGGGCCGACGCGTGTCGGTCCCTCGACAATGGAGGGCAGTTCGAGCTGGACGGCCCGACTGTGAACAAACAAGGCTCAGATGCCATTCGAGCAGATTTATTACGTTAACTAGGTGATATCGGGCGCTAGGTACTGCTCATCTACGTCAGACTGAAGGTCTGATCTGCCTGAAGTCCTGAGACTCTCAACCTCGGTGGTGAGATCACCAGGAGGATCTGTTAGTACATTCCGTGGGCGTCTGAGAAAGTGGGTGGCGGACGGGGGCTCGTAAGAGGCCGCTGCCGAAAGTAGCGGGTTGGTGTGCGCGACCGCGGCGGCGAAAAAGCACTCTGACGCGTCCTTCATGTATTTGGAGATGGTTGATAAGTCGAAATCGCTGTGAAGTAAAATTTTGGCGCAGCGAAATTTACATACTCCATATCTCACGCGCGGCATGACTGACCAGTAATGTAAAAATCTGCTATATTTTAAAAACATGCATCAGATTATAAACTATATTATTTTAGCATATTTATTAATATGCTATGCTTTAGCATAACACGCGGGAATGTTTAGCGCGAGAATCGTTCGTTGCGTTGGGCGGCGGTCGCATGCTGTCGACCGACAGCTGCGCTAATGCCATACTAATGCTAAATTGCTAAAGCTAATCAGTCAGCGCGCAATCGCGTTCGTTGTAGGAAGTGTTTTGTTGTGCTGATCGCATCGCTCTATCGGCAAGGCGGAACTGCGGGATTGCGTCGCGCTATTTAATAGCATCAAGAGGCAACCGATATAATATGCTAAATCCGTTGGGCTTAAATAACGCGTTTTAAATAATGCTTTATGCTATATCATCCACCACTGTGACTGACGGCGCAATGCACTTCTTCGAGACAAGTGCAGCGGGGGCAGTGCTCCGCCACGCAAATTATACCTATTTCTCTGGAACTTCATTGCTAATAAAATACTTAAGGGTTCGATATCAGGACAATGTTCGATATTTGGTGCACTTACTCTATATCATAAAAGTGAAGGAATTAAAAAAAATTATCATTATTAACAGTTTTGATTGCCTAAAAAATGTCCTTCCTGTTAGACAGAGAGGGCAATACCGTACGGGGTACCTACGTGTGACGTCATGCATTTGAAATAATGTTAACTATCGTTTTGCAAGAAAGAGATAAAGATAAAATTTAAAAAGCTTATAATACTAAATATAAATGTTTATAAAATATATAAAGTCAATTTTAATATTTTCTTGATGAATATCATATATTTAATTGTAGTCAAATACTGTATTGTGATGCGATGTATATAATTGACGGTAGGTGTTTTTTTTCGCTCATTTTTCTTTTTTTATTTCCATCCTAATTTAGTTTTTTTGAATTGTTTGACTTTTAAAATAAAAATAATATCAACACATTACCTACCAATTGTGTACGATAAAATATTTAAATATAGGCACATCAAAAAATTATAACACAAAATATGCTCAAAATCATCACAAAATTCAGACTTACCTTATAAACGCCAGTTTGGTATCTTGATTTTGCTAAAGGCATGTAATGTCATTTAGCTAGTCTCAGCTATCTAGTTTTGGACTGAGCTAGATTTTTAATATCGCCAACCGATACTGAACTCTAAACCCTTAGTCATAAAGATATTTTATCTCTGCAAGTCAATAAAGCTTACTTCAGTCACGCCTTGTTATGACAGCACGTTAAGGGCTTATTAATAAATGTAAGTTTAAATGTTATTTTTGTCACTTAAAAAATATACATCCTGCACTCTAATGAAGAGACGATACTGAGACATACTGATAAGTGGTATGAGACTCTAACAGCGGAGCCAAGGGTTCTATTCCCGCCCGGGACAAATACTTGAGTGTATGAACATATATGTCTTTTTTTCCGTGTCTGAGTGTAAAAAAAAATATCTATATTCGTAAATATTATAAAGATTATTTAAGTATTCATATCAGTTGTCTCGTATCGATAGTACAAGCTTGGCGTAGTTTGAAACTAGATGGCGCTGTGTGGGATGTCCGAGGTATTATTATTATATGATAAAGCAAAACAAAAAATATTAAAAGACAATAGAAATTACTTTTTGTTGTAGTGACAGCGAATAATAATTAATACTATCTTTACACGTGACTTCGACCTGCAGAGACATACGTAGCTTTAAATAGGATATAGTTTTTTTAAGAAAACCTAGTTTAAAAAAAAAATATTAACACAGCCATATTTAGTTCTTAAAATCCACCAACCCGTAGTAAACCAGCGTGGTAGATTTAGCTCCAAACACCCTCATACCAAGGGGAGGCTGAAACCCCTGCAGTGAAGCATAATGGGCTGATATGGTTAAGATGCCGGGCAACATAAATATACAAGATTAATTTTGCATCCAGCCAGGCCAGGTGGACAGATGACCTGAAGCACCACACCAGCGGTAGTCAGATGCAAAAGGCGGAGGGCCGTGTGTGGTAGCGAGCCTTGGGAGAGGCCTATATCTTGCAGTGGAGAGACACGGGCTTATAATGATGATGATGAATGATGATAACTTTTGCATCTCCTTCCAAATTTTAATATTTATTATACTTTGGTGAAAATAATAAAACACATGTTTTGTCTCTTAGTATTACTTAATACTAAAATATTGAGATATGTTTTCACAATATTCTGTTGATAGATGGATAAAAATTATAAACTTGTGTCATAGAAACAAATTTTTATAGGACTATTGAGCTGTAGGCTTCAATACAAAAATTGAAATTAAAAGTAATATCAATATATTACTTTAAACTTGATACTTGCACTCGTTCCTCCAAAAAGGGTTGCTATGGACAGATTAACTGTTAGACAGACGGACAATAAACTCATCCCATATATATAATGGTCTCAATAATACCTTTTGAAGAACTAAGCCCTATAAACGTAACAGAAGTTTTAAGTACGCCTGCGTGGGCGTAAAACGAGCTAACTTCATAGAGTAAGTACCATATAATCCCAAAACCGCTAATCCACTTCGCAACTAAATCAATATGTTGGGAGCACTCACTTAAATGAATATAAAAACCGGTGAAATTCTTATCAGACCACGCACAGTAAAGGGTTCTGTGGTCAGGATTAACGTTCATGATTAACCTTTTAACTAATCATCGATCAGTATCAATCAATTGTCTCTGTTAATTAAATGGGTCGTGAGCTTCAATCTGACCAAATATGGTTAATGAGTAGCGAATAGGTTAAGAGTCCTTTCACAATTTTTTTCATAGTTAGCGCAGTTTCAACGCATTTTTTAATTATTATTGTGACTAAAGTCAAAAGATTTGAACCAAAATAATGCATACACTTTAAATTTTTATTACTGTTCATGAAAGTGTATTAACAATAAATTGAACATTTAACACCTAAGTTTGGTGAAAGCTTTAGTTTCTGATCGGCTTTTTAGGAATTTTGTGTTTTGGGAGCACAGACAAGTCAACCTCATAGACCACACTTTAACAGGGAGTAGCATTCGCCAAGGCTATGTAGTGACACTACATAACTACGTCGCTAGTGAGCCGTCAGTTGGAAGCACGTTGGAAGCCATTAAATTGTCAATTTTGAACGAGCCAATGAAAACTTGCAGACCTCTCCCCGCACCCCGCCACTTTTTGGCGATTTCGTTTTCGCACTGACGTTTATTAAAGCGTGGTCTATAGGTTGACTGGTCTGTGTTTGGGAGTTACTAAATTTTATTTTTACCTATGAATAATGTATAAAAATGTTAAATAAAAATACTGTTAATACGAATATAGCTTGTTCTTGAATGTGTATTAATCAAATTCTACAATGTACTTACAAAATGACAGTAAATAAAATGCTAAAAAATTACAAACAAAATATTTTATTTTTGTTATTTTAGATGCAATATTATCAAGTTAAATTATCAGTAGTAAATTTCAGTGGTCACGTAGTCCAGTTTATTTTTATCTGATTTTAATTGTTTAAATATATGTCGTGATAACCCAAAGCGCAACAAACCTGTCTCAAACTTATAAGGCCCCATAGGGCCATGGTCCGAATCCGGGCGTGTACCAATGAGTTTTTCTGACTTAAGTACACAACTATCACTGACTCCGTGCTTCGGAATGCACGTTAAGCAGTCAGGCCCGGACGCTGTCAATAGATGGCGGTCGTTACAGTCCCCAACCCGCAGTGGAGCAGCGTGGTGGATTTAAGCTCCAAGCCCTCCTCCTCACCCTGGGGGAGGCCTAAGCCCCTGCAGTGGGGTAAAAATGGGCTGATGAAATGAAGAACGGAAATTGTTTAAATATTTGTTAAAATATATTGTTTTAAATAACATATAAAAGACCCGACGATACACTTCGGCCGGCAAACCTCTCACTGCCGTGTGGACGTGACGCGATTTTTTAATACTTTTCTTAAAATTCAAACAAGCTTAGAAACAAATATCCCAAAAACTATTTAATGTATCTTACCAGAAGTTACTGACACTGAGATACTGTTACTGAGACACCACTTGTGTTGATACGTTAGTCGCGTCCCACGTTTGAGCGAATTCAGCAATCGCTGGTGCGGCAGCGACCGCTACTGAATATCTAAAACGGGGCAAATATGCTGCCAGGAAGCAGCTACATATTTGTGCGGTTAGGAGTCGAGAGAGGCGCGTCGGTTTTTCCAGAAATTATCGAAGCGTCTGGTCAACGCCTCGAGTGACCGGATGGCTGGAGCTTACTTAGGGCAACCCGCAATGCCATACAGCGAGCTTTTTGGGCATTCTGCTGCACGGCCCTGATTTAGATGATATTTTTTGTTTGTAAGTATTTTTAGATTTTAATTAATATTAATAAAACCAAACATTTGTTTTTAACCGATTTAAGTCTTTAATTAGTTGATACAACTTAAATTTTTATTAGATAGGTACCTACTAAATACATCTTTCAGTATATAAATAATCTATCATGTTGGATTATGTATTGATAGAAGTGATAAAATGTTTGACGACCGCTTAGCCTAGTGGGTAGCGACCCTGCCTACGAAGCTGGAGGTCCCGGGTTCGAATCCCAGGTCGGGTCAGTATTAATATGATGAATATTGATACTGGTACCGGGTCTTGGTTGTTATATGTGTGTGGTGTCTTCGCAAAAATATTTATATATGTATATATTATAAAGAATATTTAAGTATGTATATCAGTTGTCTAGTAACCCATAACACAAGCATAATACTTGCTTAATTTGGGACTAGATGACGCTGTGTGGGAAGTCCCATGTATTATTATTATTATTATAATGTCAGTTTTAAAATATAAATTTCAAAAAAATATAAAAAAAAATTAAGAACTCGCGACGGCGCACACACACTTCATATTTGTAAACAGTGTCGAACAGAAAAGTGTGAGACCAGTGGCCGCAATTACTCCGTAACCAACAAACATATTTTAAAAAATCAATAGTTCTTTGTATTGCTACTAGATGACCTTTTGCTAAAAAGGCTGAAATTCTTCCCCCCACACCCCCCCAATAGGGGGTAATTTTTATTACCGCCATTCGAAAGTCCTTTTTACAGTCTACAAAAATATTTATTAACTACAAAGTCAAAAATCCATTATTTTTTGAAAATTTGCTAGTGACACGTTCATTGGCCAGAGTCCAGCGTGAGTATTAATCATTAATTTAAATTTTTAATAAATTCATAATCGACAGACGAAGTCGCGGCTAAAAATTGTTGCACGGTATAATGAATCTCTGTGTTAGTTCGACCCTAACTAATTTTGTGGCTGCCAAATCAAGTTAGTTAGGACGATGGACAGCTAGTGGCAATTATTATCTGCAGACTCAGCTCGACGTTAAGGCTGTAGGATTTAACTAATTTTCCGGAAAGACATGGACATACTTTTCTGGCTCAAAAGTCATAAAATTTAGGAAATTTTTCCAAAATAGTTTATGTTTAATCGTTAATGAATGATTTCTTCCATGAAGTTTGCTTTAATTCACTAAAGATTTATATTTTAATTTTATTGTGTTTGTTTGTATACTTTTCATTTGACGCCGTGATTTTGATTTTTTGGTCTGGTCGAAGATTACCATGAGATGCAGTATTAATCACGATTCGCAATAAATGGAAACCAAAGCTTCGAGTACAGGCTAGTTTAGCTAATTTTTTTTTTTATAACGTATACATTAACAACAACGTCTGGGCCCTAAACTAAGCATTAGCTTGTGTTTTGGGTACCAAGCGAAGACACCACATACATATAACAACCAAGACCAGGTACCAGTATCAATATTCATCATACAAATACTGACCCGACCTGGGATTCGAATCAGAGACCACCAGCTTCGTAGGAAGGATCGCTACCCACTAGGCTTCGGTCGTCTATAAGCGTTAAGCTGTAACGCAAGTTTAACGCTTTTTTTTTTATATCCGTTTCCACACCCGTATAGCATCTTCAAATCTTACAATAACCTAATATAACTTACAATAGTCTATATGTTAAAACTATATAGTTACTGAATAGCATCTTCAGCTTGTACCACCTTTGATAATACTTTCTCACTTCTCCCATTCTTGGCTTCTTTGACTGCCCGATTGGTCGAAAGGTTAGAGTCGATACCTACAAAACCAAAAGTCGCGGGTTCGTTTCCCGCTGTCACACTACTCCTATTGTGTTGCTACTTTCCTTTTCTTTATCTTACTTCTTTGAATTCAAAATTGAAAGAATAAGGACGTGACAGAGGTCGGGGAAAAAGTAAAAAAAAAAAACATTACATTTTTCTCAATTTCAGCATGTAAATTAAATAGTCTCAAAAATTTGGTTTTTATTGTGATTTTTTTCACAAGCTATAGCAATTGTTTCATATGGCTTAAAAATTTAATTATGTTGAATCATTTACAATAAGCGCTTAACCTATTAGGTAGGGGAGACAGGTGCTAGTTGTCACAAAAATTACATTAACCTGTGTAATAGGCAAAATAAAACGGATTTATTTATTTAAAGTTTTTAATCGTTATTTTTGGATCATCAGTCTTAATAATTCAACATAGTTCAAAGAAATCAACGATCTATCACATATAAAATTTTGAGAAATCGAATCTAAGTCAGGTGTGACAACTAACCCCACATCAGGGGTAAGTTGTCACATCAAGAGGTCTATGTTGTCACACTGTACTGCTACAGTCACTCTCGTCCTCTGAAGCACAGTTTGGGCAGCAATAAAACAAAACTTTCTGGCCCCCACAATTTATATGAGCCCAGAGTTTACATTTGGTACATTGTACCCACTCTTCGTTTGGTTTGCTGGTAGACCAAGGTTCGAAACAAATCAAACAAAGTACGTCTTCAGATTCATCCTCTTCGCTGCTGCTGATCGGTCGCTTTTTCTTTTTCCCTTGAACTTTTTTCTTTTTAGGAGTCTTCGGCTTTATTTTTCTCTTTTTCTGTTGTTCCGCTAATTCATTTTTTATTGGTGTGTCAGTCAAGATGGCACTCTTTCTTTTTCTTTTATTCAACACTGTTTTTTGTGGGGAGCTTTTGGAAATGGTCTTATGTCTTGAGGTGATAACAAAGGTACGGTCGTCACACTAGATGTATGAGCTTTCAGACTGAAATCAGGAGAATTCCTCCCAATAGCTAGGGTCCCAGAAGTTGACAAAGATTCTGGAGGATGATTCTGCGTGCTAATTCCAGGAGTTGGAGATGGTGTTTTTTGTAATGGTTCTGGTTGTGCCAATTCTTGGGTAGTGTTGTTGTCATTTACTTCTGACATGGTTAATTCTGGTCGATCTGTTACATACGATGGAGCAAAATCCAACTCTGTAAAAATATTGCGATTGAGGGCCATGTGCCACTCACTGTAAATCCAGACATAATGTTTAGAGGTGCTATGGCTTGTGGTAAACTTATTTTAACTATTGCAGGAATGTCATAGATAGTCATTGTCTTACCAGGGTGGCTTTTAATCCAATTATCGCAGGCCGTGTTTACATATCTCTTTAGTGGCCCATAAACACTGCGGTCTAATGGCTGTAGCTTATGGGAGCAGTGGGGCGGAAATGACAGGACTACAACTCCGTTTTCTTTACAATAATCCAAAGTCTTGATGGATAGGTGAGAATCATGATTGTCTAATAGCAATAATAATGGACGCTCAACGCTGCAACGAGTTTGCCTGACAAAATGCAAAATGAAAGCATAAAAACAGTCCTCATTCATCCATCCTGACGGGTTTGCGCTACCGACCGATCCCGTTGGTCCGTTGTTAACAAAATGGTCTTTATAATTCTTCCGGGGGAAAACGAAGAAAGGTGGTATACTATTTCCAGTAGCTGACACGGCAAGTGCCATTGTGACCAATGTGCCGCGCTCGGCTGACGTTAGGGCACCAATCTGTTTCATACCTCTTCTAGCAATAATTCTTTGAGGTTTCTGTACAGTGGTAATACCTGTTTCATCTACGTTCCAGATATCACTTCCTTCAAACTTGTATTTCTCCAAGACTTTAGACAAATTATCAAAGAACAGATTGACATTATGAGAGTTAAAACTGGTTGCACGAGCGAGACTGGTAGCCTCAGGCTTCCGGAGGCTAAGTTCTTGATGGCGACGTAGGTATCCTTTAAGCCATTCTTCGCCCGCCATTAAATCTCTAGTCCACGTGTCAGGGAATGTACGTTTCAAAGCAACAGCATACTGAAATGCCAATTTACGGATTTCCACTGGAGTCAACCCAAAATATATATCTGCAGCCCTCTGTATGTACTCTGATAACATATTCTCTTCAGCATCTGTAAACACCTGTCTAATTTTTACATAGCCCACAGATGTCACCTCAGCAGAGTCACCTTTTTCCTTTATTTTCTTGCAATAGCGAGATAGTGTGCGGTAGTTAATATTATAATCTTTGGCAACACTTCGAATCGAATTTCCAGGGCCTACTGCCTTCACAGCTTGCATCATGACATCAGCAGAAGTTTGGCCTCGATTGGTCTTTCTTTTGCGGTTTCTAGGCATGTTTGATAAGTATCTAAAACAAAAGAACAAATAGTCTTCAGTATTTATAAACTTTATTGGGGCTAGTTGTCACAGTGACAACAAGCCCCCAACCAACTGAGACAACATGTGCCTAATCCACCATTAACAATAAAACCCTAAAAATAACCTCAATTAATTGCAATATAAACCTAAAATCATTTGTATGCTAAAAAGGATCAAATTCACCAATTAGAATACACCAAAATCTTCGCCAACATTAATGTAAAGTAGCACGTAGAACATATAAACAATTAGTATAAAATTTTACTCACTATTCAATATTTTTTATTTTTGTGTATTCACTGCGATCCAAGCGGCCAGCAGCCATGACACTTTCTGAGGTTGGTAGCACTGGGATGCGTTTGCATATTACAACTTACGCGTATCTAAAATAGTTGCCATTCCAAAAATATAGACGTTGTGACAACTAGTACTTGTGACAACGAGGACACCTCTCCCCTATATATCTAATCTGTGACTTAACATGATTTTAAATAGATTTAAATTACTATTATTGTAATTCACATATCGAAACTCCTAAATTTGATATAACTATGAAAATAATTGGTTTTTTTTATTGTTAAAACTAGCTTTCGCCCGCGGCTCTACCCGCGCGGACAGACATTACGCCTTTGTAGCTTAGCTTTGCAGTCGTTTTCAGCTCTCACCACTGTTTTCATTCGCTTTAATACTCTT
This sequence comes from Luffia ferchaultella, assembly GCA_949709985.1. Taxonomy (NCBI): domain Eukaryota; kingdom Metazoa; phylum Arthropoda; class Insecta; order Lepidoptera; family Psychidae; genus Luffia; species Luffia ferchaultella. The sequence goes on along the minus strand of OX453270.1, from coordinate 7,942,937 downwards.
CGCATCTAACTCCTGCTTCGGTCTCTCTGTTGTAATATGTACTGATTCCTTCCCGCTTTCATTCCCACTCGCATTACCATTTCACACATACGAGTATATACTATAGCGTGCCGCCCCAGTTTGGCACGGGCTCTTTCCCAACCTTCTTCCACCGTAATCCTCCCACCTTCCCCGCCCCTTTCCCTTCACCACCCCTTTCTTCTCAGCATCAGTAGGCCGAGTTGTTATGCCGGATGACTGTGTAGAAGTTATCATTCTATTCCTCGGGATTAGATTTTTTTCTGGATAAAAGGTACCCTTTTCTGTACTCCTGACAACGTGTACGCAAAATTGTATGATAGTCGGTTAATGCGCGAAAGTTTAACAAACAAACAAACAAACTCACTTTCATATTTATAATGTTTGTTAAAATATTCACAAGAAAACGAATCATTTTAAATTTGTTAATCTTACAGTAGCTTTCATCATCATCATCAGCCCGAGCCGCTCCACTGCAGGATATAGGCCTCTCCCACGGCTCGCCACCACAGACGGTCCTCCGCCTTCCGCATCTAATTATCCCCGGCATGGTGCTTCAGGTCATCAGTCGTCTATACGTGTACGTAATACGTGGCCTCCACTCGAGAACTCGTCTATCCCATCGGTTGTCGGTTCTACGGTAAATGTGACCGGCCCATTGCCACTTTGCCACTTCAGCTTGCTAATCACTTCGGCTATGTCGACAACTTTAGTTCTTCGACGGATTTCAGTATTTATAATTTTGTCCATCAAGGAAATGCCGAGCCCAGCCCGCTCCATAGCGCGCTGAGCGACTTTAAATTTGTGGAGCTTTACTTCGGCAAATATATTTTGACTCATTTTGTGAGAAAAACAACGGATAGACCTTCCCTTTTCGGTGTTCCGAAAATGCGACCAATAAATATGTGTTTTTACGACAACACCGCATCCTAAATTATATACGGGATCACATCTCAGCGAACGAAACGACGCCAGCCCTGTACATGTGAGAGGCGCCTTTATATTCGACGACGACGACGACACGGAGCGCGTCACAGACGATGAAGTTACTATAATTATGAACCTAGGACTATCCGAGTCGGAACTGACTATTGATGTACCCTTAGTAAATGCTATGTACGCATGCGTGAACTTAACACACTTATATCATAGTAAAATCTACAGACAGCTAGAATACTACGAAGTTCCACTCACACATACCTACTCACGAGGCCGCCATTGCAATGCTTCATGGTTGTTCATTGACAATATGTCTAGAGTTTTTATTACGTCTGTGACTATATATTTTTTTTTTAATTAAATATCGCTTGTTATACAATATGGGCGATGACACAGGATGAAAATAATATATAAATGTCATTTTATTTTAAAATACTGAGCGATGAGATAGATAGTGTGGAATGCAACTATATCTCGTGTTTTAATTTTTATGACGGATTACGTACCACCGTACACTATTAAAAAAAAACACATTTCCTGTATTTTACTACTCTCTCTAATTTTTAAATTTTTATTAAATTTGTATTTATGGCGGCCATGTTAGTGCATATTTCATAAAACTGTACAATGTAATGAGATATGTGTGTGTGTGTGTGTGTGTGTGTGTGTGTGTGTGCGTGTGTGTCTGTGTGCGTGTGTCGCGTGTATGTGTGTGCGTGTGTGCGCGCGTGTGTGTGTGTGTGTGATGTGTGATGTGTACAATGTGAGTAATGATTATGCAACCATCAATCACAAAAACGAAAAAAAAAGTTTATAGTATAGGGACCACCTTAAATTTTTTAATTTTTTTTTTTTTGTTTTTTGTTATTTGTTATTATTATTTATTATTTGTTTTAATATTTGTTAGTATTTATTATAGCGGCGTATTACACACTGTAAAAATTTAAAACTTCTATCTATTAAAATTGAGGGGATACAGCACTGTGACAGACGGACGGACGGATGGACAGCAGAGGCTCAGTAATAAGTTTCCCGTTGGTACCTTTTAAGTTCGAAACCCTAAAAATGTGCGTGGCACCCAAGCAGATGCAGAAGATCTTATCTTAACCATATGGGATACCTTAGACATCAGGTTTATTATATTGTAATAATAGATAGCAATAATAATATCTCGGACTTCGTACACAGCGCCAACTAGTTCCAAACTAAGCAAAGCTTGTACTATGGATACCAGACAAATGACATAAATAGTTAAATAATCTTCATAATATTGACATTTATATAGATTAAAAAAAATGTTTTTTATACCCAGACACGGAACAAATAGACATTATCATGCACACATATTTTTCATTTTCATTTCACCAGCCCGTTTTTACCCCACTGCAGGGGCTTAGGCCTCCTCCGGGGTGAGGGGGCTTGGAGCTTAAATCCACCACACTGCTCCACTGCGGGTTGGAGATTGTAACGACCAACATCTATTGACAGCGTTCGGGATCGACTGCTTAACGTGCTCTCCAAAACACGGTGTCAGTGATGGTTGTGTACTTAAGTCAGAAAAACTCATTGGTACACGCCCAGATTGGCCTATGGCCATGGCCATGGCCCTATGGCCTTATAAACTTGAAACAGGTTCGTTGCGCTTTGGGCTAACACGACACATATATTTGTCGGGAACCGAACCCGCGACCCTTGGCTCCGCATTTAGGGTCTCTAACCACTCGGGCGACCGGTCATCATCGATCGTCATATTGTATAAGGACACCCTAAGATAAAATATTATACTATCGTTTAAATAGAATAATTCATTAAACGATGCCAATGAAATCAAGCACGACATTAAATCGAATTTTTAATGTCGTGTCGTCCATAGTCGTGTCGTAGTATGTAAAAGTGTTGAACTTCATTCATTCGAGATAGGGACAATTTCAACAAAAACGCCCTATCGAATGGATATTGTGTCGGTTTCAGTATTTATTGATTCTGTGATGCAAACACATTTCCTCGCGAACATCCGCCTATCCGCTTGAGTGAAAATTATTTGTAACTTAGCTTCGCGTCTATGTGATTTACGGAAAATAGAAAATGCTTGTAATTTTCAAGAAATGCGTTTTAATTTGAAAAATTATTACTATGCCATCAGTCCATTAATGCTCCTCTGCAGTAACTTAGGCCTGCTCTCAGGATGAGGGGGTTTGAAGCTTAACCCTCCACGCTGTTTTAGTGCAAGTTGGTGGATTGCAACAACTGCCATCTATTGGTGGTACTCGAAAGCGACGGCTTAACAAACTCACCGTTATTATCATACCATAAACTCTTTTCAATAACCCACTTTATGGGCTTAGACCTCCCACCTAGATGAGGGGATATGGAGCTCAATCCACCACGCTGCTCCAGTGCGGGTTGGCGGATTGTTACGACTGCCATCTATTGGTCATAAACGGGACCGACGACGACTTACCAAGCTCTCCGAGGCACACACAGTTATAGTTATGTATATTAGTGTACGCTGCTAAACTGACTGTAATGTACGAACAGTCAGACAGACAGACGCGAAGAATATAAGAATTGTAAAATCCAAAAATAGACGTGATTTTTTAGGTTTTTCTTTACGTTTATTAGTCGTCTCATTTCTATCAATACGGTATGTCAACAAGAGTTATTTTTGTAAAAAAAATCGTGTTTATCCCATCCAACGACAATAAACAAGATAGACGGAAATTGGTTCCAAGAGTATTCTGTCGTAGCTATTCAACGAGGAAATTTAACAAACGAAAATAACATTTTCTTATATTATTAAAGAAAATGTCCCATGTAAACACTTTTCCGCCCGGACCTGTTAAAGCGAAGAATATAAAGGGTTGCCTCAAATTCTTGGAGCTGAAGGGTTTCAACCTTTTTAAGGACAACACGTCACTAAGCAACGCGATAAGATAAGATTCTCAACAATATTTCAATTGACGACCGCTCAGCCTAGTGGGTAGCGACCCTGCCTGCGAAGCTGGAGGTTCCGGTTTCGAATCCCAGTTCGGGTCAGTATTTATATAATGAATATTAATACTGGTACCGGGTCTTGGTTGTTATATGTATGTGGTGTCTTCGCTTGGTACCCAAAACACAAGCTAATACTTAGTTTGGGGCCTAGACGTTGTTGTGATGTATACATATGTTATGTTATGTTAATATAGTTAATGTATATGTCGTGATAGCCCAGAGCGCAACGAACCAGTCTCAAATTTATAAGGCCCCATAGGGCCATGGTTCGAATCCGGGCGTGTACCAATGAGTTTTTCTGACTTCAACTATCACTATCACTTTATAACTATCAATGACTCCGTGCCTCGGAGAGCACGTCAAGCAGTCGGTCTCGGACGCTATCAACAGATGGCGGTCGTTACAATTCCCAACCCGCAGTGGAGCAGTGGATTTAAGCTGCGAGCCCCCCTCTTCACCCTGGGGGAGGCCTAAGCCCCTGTAGTGGGGTAAAAATGGGCTGATAAAGTGAAGTGAAGTAGGAGCGACAATATTTCAATAGCCTGCTTGCAGCAAATGTGTAAATCCACTTGGCTATTTTGGTTACAAACGGCCAACTTATACACCAGAAAATTAGTGTTTAGGAGTTGTACGGAACCATCGAAATGCTATGACTGACTGGTTGGACGAGTCGTTAGAGACCGTAACTGCGAAGCCAAGGGTCGCGGGTTCGATTCCCGCCCGGGACAAATATTTGTGTGCATGAACATGTTTAGTTGTTTGTCTGGGTGTAAAAATATCTATTTATGTATATATTATATTATAAAAAAAAGAATATTTGAGTATGTATATCAGTTGTCTAGTATCCCACAATACAAGCATAATACTTGCTTACTTTGGGACTAGATGGCGCTGTGTGAGATGTTTCAGATATTATTATCTTACTATTATTATCGAAATGCTATGTCTTCTGTATTGGACTTGGAAAAGAAGACGAGTGGTGTCTCATCGCATCGCATCGCTACGTGGATCGAATGAAGAACGACGCGATTGTTCCGGGGAAATGATTTTCTTGTGTGACAAAATTAATTATCTTTATGAACACTATGTCTTTATTCTGTCACAAAAATATATGTCCTTATGAAAAAAAAAAGATTTGTCAATTCTGGAAGTAAATGAAAATATAATATTTGTTCTATATTTTAATTATTTTCGTTTAAACTAGTTCATTACGGTCGTGATAGCCGAGTGGTAATGAGCGCGCTTCTTGTTTAGAATCAGAAGGCCTTGGTTCGAATCCCAGGGCATGTACCAATGAGTTTTTTCTAACTTCTGTACATAACTAAAGGTCGTGGGTTCGAATCCCGCCCGAGACAAATATTTGTGTGTATGAATATGTATCTCTTTTTATTCCGTGTCTGGGTGTTAAATATCTATATACATATGTATATTTATAGAGAATATTTGAAAATGTATATCAGATGTCTAGTACCCATAATACAAGCATAATACTTGCCTACTTTGGAACTAGATGGCGGTGTGTGGGATGTCCCAGGTATTTATTGTTATTAATATGTTCATGTACGTTATTTCTTGGGTTCTATTCTAACTACTTCACCATCTCACAACTCTACTCTGAGATGGTAAGTGTTATACCCCAAGAGAAGAATCCATCACGGTAGACAGTGTTGTTGCTTTACGTTTCTTCGATTATCCACATGAGAAAATTCACGCTTTTCCGTTGCTCCGAGACGACGTGATGAAAGGACAAACAAATACTCTTACTTAGATTTGACCAAAGACCGTACTAGATCAAATTCTCTGACATATTAGTCAAACTCTCAGTATATACAGGAGAGATTTTAGTCACCAGCCAAAAATTTTCTAGCTCTTAGGTATCACCAATAGACCTTATTACGTAAATAAAAATATAGGTCAAATATTCATATTCAATAATTTATATCCTAAATATTTTTTAACAAAATTTGGCTGCCTTCTTTCTACTTACATACGAAAGGGCGGGGCATGGGGCATGTGGGCGGGGCGCGTGCACGTACACTGGTGCCCTCGTGAAGGGTGACTAGCATATTGGTAGTTTTGGGAAAGGTTTACGTAGTCTTAACTGAATATTTTCCTATTGAACGATACTAAAACGGAACAAGACGGCCAACGGATTTTTATCAAAGGTCATTATATTAAAATTTGGCTGGTCACAAAAACCTCATCCTGTATATAAGGATTTTCCTTAGTTGGGACTTTTACTTATCTTCATACTGACAATAATTAATGTTGGGTCGCAGATTACGCGAACGGGTCGACGCTCCAATCTATTGTTTTTAGTTGTTACCGGATATATATAGAGTTAATATTACCGCCTTCCTGAATAGGGTTTATGTTACGGACAATTGACGACCGCTTAGCCTAGTGGGTAGCGACCCTGCCTATGAAGCTAGAGGTCCCGGGTTCGAATCCCAGGTCGGATCAGTATTAATATGATGAATATTGATAGTGGTACCGGGTCTTGGTTGTTATATGTGTGTGGTGTCTTCGCAAAAATATTTATATATATATATATTATAAAGAATATTTAAGTATGTATATCAGTTGTCTAGTAACCCATAACACAAGCATAATACTTGCTTACTTTGGGACTAGATGACCCTGTGTGGGAAGCATTTTGAATTAGCAGTTTAAAAAAAAAAAAATCCCTCTGCGATCTGTACCGAATAAAAAAATACCACTTGTTTTTAAAAATAAAACATTTACTCTACTTTGGGTTTGGGGTTTGATAAATTCATACCTACAGTTTATTTTCCGAAACGAGTAACAACAAAACCCATTTTCTTCTTAGCCTTAACACATGACAACTCACGTGTTATGTTATAGAAGTACTTTTATGTCGCTCGTGTATATAACTTGAAGCGCTGTTAATAGATGGCGGTCGTTACAATCCCCAACCCGCAGTGTAGCAGCGTGGCGGATTTAAGCTCCAAACCCCCTCTTCACCCTGGGGGAGGCCTAAGCTCCTGCAGCGGGCTAAAAATGGGCTGATGAAGTAAAGATATATAATTTGGCTTCCCAAAAACTTCTTCAATAAACCATGGGGAACCTAAGGGACGTGTCGTGATAGCCCAAAGCGCTACGAACCTGTCTCAAATTTATAAGGCCATAGGGCCATCATTCAAATCCGGGCGTGTACCAATGAGTTTTTCTGACTTAAGTACATTAACTATCACTGACTCCGTGCCTCGGAGAGCACGTTAAGCAGTCGGTCCCGGACGCTGTCAATAGATGGCGGTCGTTACGATCCCCAACCCGCAGTGAAGCAGCGTGGTGGATTTAAGCTCCAAGCCCCCCTCACCCCGGGGGAGGCCTAAGCACCTGCAGTGGGGTAAAAATGGGCTGATGAAGTGAAGTAAGGTGAAATCATTTTTATATAAATGTTTGCAAGTTACAAAATGGGACTTTAATTTTACATTATCATAACGACGTTTTTCAATATATTTGCGATTAAATTTAGGTAGATACTTTATATGTAATAATGGCGCAAGCTAAGGGCGCGAGCGGCTTGCTTTTCGCGGTTCACGCATGCGTTACAAACAGAATGCTCGTTTGTGATTGGTGTAAAGTAAAAAGGCCTAGTACTGTAATAGTACATTATGATGCAAGTACGGTAAGCTGCATATTATAGTCGAGGTGTTTATAGGCACGAAGCGAAGCCGAGTAGTGCTTATAATAAACCGATGACTATAATAGCCAGCTTACTGAGCACGAGCATCATACGACGTTTTTCGATACATATGCGATTAAAATTAGGTAGATACTTTAAATGTAATAATGACGGGAGCTAAGGGCGCGAGTAGGTTGCTTTTCGCGGTTTGCGCATGCGTTACAAACAAAATGCTCGTTTGTGATTGGTGTCAAGTAAAAAGGCCTACAACATTACAGTACAGGTTTCGATGTTATAAAGACGGTAAATAGCAAATGTATTGAAACACGTAATTTTTTGGATTTTTGGTTTGGGCATTTGGTAAAATTAGTCACATTTTTTTTATTTTTTCCAAAAATTATCCAAATCATTAAATTTCCATACAGTGTAGTAACAGCTTTGTATATATTCCGGCCTTAATAGTTCGCTCAATGGTCCGCATGAAATTGACGGCAACAGTTCAACCGACTAACATTTTGTTACCGCTCGATCCTGGTTGTATAAATCGGTAAATCCAATTTTACGTCCGACGAAAATAGGTGACGTTTGTAGGCGTCGACATAGATTGAAAACGAGGTATCAGCAGCTTGAGATGATGCCACGACATTAAGGAACGTACATATACTACGTGATCCGTTTAGGGGAGATCTTCAAAATATCACGCTTGGTCACAGGAGTGGGGGGGGGGGGCGCTTAGGTCTTCTTCACGTAGTCAATATCGTCCAGGAAAATAATTCTGAATAAAAGACAAAAAGACTTGATTTGATGTTTTTACATATATTTTTCACTTGTAATTGTATGTATGCACTCTTAGCGTCACGTGGCAAGGGCCGTATTAATAAAGACAAATATGTACTAAACGATTATTTTTTAACTTTCTGTTAGCAAAAAATATTTACAACCGTATTTATGAATTGCTACGTTCAAAATACAGGGGGGGGAGGGAATCTTCGCATATACAACGGATGGTCACCGAGGGGGGAGGAGGTAAAAATTCTAAAATAAGGGTCACATAATATGGGTGCGTTCCCTTATTACTAACTATTAAAAAATGGTTTTGAGTTTTTGTAACTCATACCTATTTTGATGAGAGCTGTTTGTATGAATAATATACATAAACATATGCGGAAAATTTATTACTTTGGATTCATAATGTTCACAATTCCAAAATTTCGAGATTCCGATACCTCTCCACGCGAGTCTGACTCACACATAATTTTTTTAACTAGTATACCATACCATCAGCTCATTATGCCCCACTACAGGGGCTTAGGTCTACCCTCGGAATGAGGGGGCATGGAGCTTCATATAACCATGCTGCTCCAATGTAGGTTGGTGGATTTTAACGACTGCCATGTATTGGTGTTATTGTGCTGCCAACTAGGATTTTAACCGGGACCGACGGCTAAATATGCTCTCCGAGCATTCTCCGAGGCACAGACTCAGTGTGGGACCGACGGCTCAACATGCTTTTCGAGGCACAGTCAGTCAGTTATGTACATAAGTTAGAAATGAACTCATTGGTATATGCCCTAGGCCAAACCACGGTCATCTAAACAAAGAGGCGGGCTTGCTATCACTCCATAACAGAATCGTGTCAATAAATCTGGTTCTGTTGGCAGAACTGCATAGGTAGAACTGCTCGGACGTGTGTTTTTCGATGTATTCCAGACAATTCAAATTCAAATACAAATTCAAAAAGTTTTTATTTAATATAAAATGTTTACACACACTTATTGAAAGTCAAGATAAATTGATTAGGTACCGGTTCCAAAACTAGAAGGAGAAGAACCGGCAAGAAACTCTTCCCTGTTTATTTTATTTAAATATATGTTTTTTTAATTGTTTTTTTTTTTATATTAAATTGAAAGTGCTTACAACTATCACAATGATGTCCATCCGCACTTATCATTTGAATACTTGCTAATACAATAGTAAGCTTTTTTCATGTGTTGGACTTTAACTCGCTTTATAAATTGATTACAATTCAAGTGTAATATTTTTTATAATCTTATTATAAAAACGGATACAATTTCTCATGAAAAAATTACTAAACTTTGAGAGCCTGAACCGGGGTTCTACTTTACCTCACAGTAGAAGCTTGCAGAAGTTTTCTTCCAAGAGGTTCTACTAGTAGAACCAACAATACAATCTTTTGGAATATCGAGACATGCATGTCACTATGAAAATTGTATACTGCTATAAATGCGCCGTTTTTATAGGAGACATTCATTTGCTTAACACGATTCAAGAAAAGTCCCATAAATTTTAAGATACCCTTTTGCTTTTCATATTGAAGGCGTAATACGAAATCCTCACTAATTGAATGAATTTCACCAATACCTCATAAATTTATTATCAGCTCCAATCGGTAATATAGTGTCGTAGTAAGCATTTGCGGTCGATTTATCATTGACAATTCAATTAATGCATTCTCAGCAATGGAGTTCGCAGATAGGTAATGTGCGTCACCTTGATTAAACTATTTGGCGAGTTTTATAGTAAAAACGGTTAAGTCCAAAAATTCATTTACTTTGAAAATGGTTTCGTAAGTGTGTGCCCTTTTAAACATTTTTTTTATATGTATACTAGACGCTGACTGTCAACTATTTTCTCATAGCGGAATTTTTGAATCAACGTGAATCACGTCTAAAGTTTTCGCCTGAAGTGTTGAAAAATATAATATTGCATGTATATATTTACATCGCGGCGTCAAAGCCCACTTCAATAATTGTCGGTTTTCCGAGAAGTGAAAATTACCAAAAAAAAACTCTATTTTTCCTGATGGTTTAAAGAAACTCAATTTATAGAGTATATTTTATCAGTTAAAAATTAAGCAAATAAAATTTCTTATCTGCTTGTTTTGAGTGATCGCCATATTTCCTTACATCCTAACTTTTTAGTTGTAAACCAAAGGCATAATTAACAAAACTAAAAAAGCAGGTGCGACTGCTTAAATGTTTTTTTTATGATTTTTTTAATTTTTTGTCACTTCTGCCAAAAAACAATCATTAACCTATTCACTAATCATTAACCATATTTAGTTCACAGACACAATAGACTGATAATGATTGGTGACTAGTTAAAAGGTTAATCAACAGCATATAACATAATAGGGCATTGTGAAATTGTCTTTTTTTTAACAATGAGTCTTATTAAAATTTAAAAAAAAATGATTATTGTCATTTCCTTTTTTTTTAAATTAATTTGAAATAAAAAAGTTATCAAAATTTAAATTAATATTTAATAATTTAGCTCAATTACTAAGCTATTGTAGTAAGCGAGTGATAAAAAATTGTATCTGCAAAAAGTATATTAACTTAAATATTTATTAATGATAATTATCCTTTGACTGAAATGAAAAAAATTACAACAATTTTTTAAGAAAAACTACGCCTGTTTCTTTACTTATTTTTTGTAATGTTATCGATATATTCAGTCCTAGTTTATATTTTAGAAGGTAGAAGTAGAGGAACTGGTATAATTGTAAACCACGAAGACGCAACAACTACAACCTCAATTGAAAAGTTATAGCGATTGATTAATTTTTACACTTTGTACATAGTAATTATTTACTTATAAACTAAGAAAACTTGTTCCTACATGTACACGTCACTGTGTACATTCACTAGTTTTTTTTTTATGTCAAACTTTTTTATTTAAATTAAAAAACATTTTGCCCGTTGATTGATTGATGATTGAAGATTGATATACTTACGCTCTGCACGTATTTCGTACATACAAAATGCGGCAAATACAAAATTAAACTTACATATATTATTTCTTCTAATGGTTACTTTGCGACGGTTTGTAAGACGCATCTCTTTATTGTCATACCGTTAGTTATTATAATCAAAGAGCCGGCAAAATAATTCAATAATTCCTAATAGTCTTGTCAATGCGACGGACGCACAGTAACTACAAAGCAATTTCGCTTGATTAATGGAGTGATCATTTTAAACGATGATTTATGAATATGATATTTAGTGATATTTCAGTTGGAAGAGTAATTAATAAAAACATCTAAAGTAACAGGCACAAAGATATCAAAGTGCTTGCGCAGTGTTTTCCTTGATAGGGATTGTAGTCTATGAGCCAACATCCAAAAGTTTTATGCAGTTATGTGATATTTTACCGGTGGACTAACTCAATTAGTTTATCTCTTTTAAGGACATATAATATCTCTGAATAATAGGAAGTCGTTATCCACGTCTGTTTCTTTTTACGTTAAATTCTTCTAAAGTTTGCAACAAATTTAGATACGATTTTCACTGTTATTTAGAGAAATTCTTTTAGAAGGTTTGATACAGTTTTCACTGTCATTTATAGAAATCCTTCTAGAAGGTTTACATGTATAATACATGCACTTAATATCATAGAAAATAAAGAAAAGTCGATATTATTTCATTAAGTCGTGAAAAATTGCGGCTTTTAGTAAGCTTAACTTTGTACGGGCATACACTACGGACATATATATTTTAAAAAGCCTACAGAAAAGTTTGCAATGGTATATACCTATCTCCTAAGGATAATGTAGTTTATTGCACTAATGAAAAACCGGGCCGCAGACCTAGTTAAGAGGAATGTTATTGGTGAATCTTTATACAAACGGCGTCAACGGTTGCACCCCATTAAACCTTAACCGATTGGCGCAAAAAAATCATATAGTATTCAGATCAACAAAAACTAGGTTTAGACGTTTTCTGTTTTTAAAATATTTTAAAACGTCATAAAAAAAAAACTTAAATACGCGAGATTTTAAAACCTAGTTTTTCTTCATATGAATACCATATAATTTTTTCACGTCAATCGGCTAAGGTTTAATGGGGTGCAACCGTTAACGCCGTTTGTATGGAAATTTGTCACCACACACTCCTCTTAAAATATGATGTACTTATTCTGCTATGGATTTCACTGTGCCAATAAAAACTTTTCTAGTTTTCACCGGTTTTGCCCTTGAGACATATTGAGACATAACCTCCTTGTAAGTAGGTTGCCCCGCTTCCGTTCCCATACAGATATTTATAGTACTCTGATAATTTCCGATTAAAGTTGAGCTCGAAATTAGCTGACTTTATTACTGAAATTTAGTTTTTTATTTTCCAATAAGCGTGAAGTATACATTTATTTTCAACTAGCTTTCCGCCCGCGGCTCCGCTCGCGTGGACTACATAGTTGTACCGGGCTCCTTTTTCCCGGGATAAAAGAAGCCTATGGCTCTCTTAAGCTTATAAATAGCTGGATAACTACCTAGTTATTATAATAAATACTGTTACGTGTTAGGGTTCGAAGAATTTGGAGAAAAAGACCTGCTGACTCTTTCGAAGACTTTATTCACTAGCACTAGGTCCAATCACAAAGCACTAGGTCCAAACACTAAGCACTCACGATGTCCTAGGTCGTAGCAAAGTCGTAGATTCCACTTGTATCACTAGTTTCGCTTCGAAGTCGCCTCGAAAGTAGCCCAAAAACTGAACTGAACTCGCTCGCCTCCCTGCGGCTATTTATATGAGCCGAGACTAGCTCCAGATCATTCCAAAAGGCGCACGAACGCTGGCTGGACGACTCTAGAAAGTCTCACGCAGGTACTGTTTTTCGAGACTATTCCTTTCTTCTAACGCCATCTAGTATTGAGTAGGGGTTTCGTGTTGTCTTTGTTCTACAAAGTTGTTTTACTGGTTGACGCTAGATGGCGGTCGTTACTCTGTGTGTTCGTAACAATACTAGCTTTCCGCTCGCGGCTCCGCTTGCGTAGATTACATAGTTGTTCCGGGACCGCTATAATTTTCTGCATAGATATAGTTTATAAGTTGAAGAGTGACATAAGCTACTTTTTATCCCGGAAAAAGGGGTGCCGGTACAACTGTGTAGTCCACGCGAGCGAAGCCGCGGGCGAAAAGCTGTCTGTAATAAAATATGTCTAGTCCGGTCATCATTCATAATATATGCTACCGCCTTTATTAAACTGACCAATTTCCCGAGTGGTTAGGGCCTTAACTACGAAACCGAGGGTCGCGGGATCGATTTTCACCCAGAACAAATATTTGTATGCATGAACATGTACCTATAATACAAGCTCTGCTAAGTATGGGACTAGATGGCGCTGTGTGGGATGTTCCAGGTCCCGCCTTCGTGTATAAAACATCTGTATAGCTATTTTTTGGGATTCAGTAGCCAATTACAAAAACGAAAGCCTTTTAATTTCGCCCCGTCCGCTTGTCTATAGGTCGCCATTTTACTCTGAGGCTATTGGCACTGTTTAGATGACTTTTGTAAAATAGGTGTAATCTACGAACCGTTATACATCAAGGCTATACAAGTTCATATAAATGCGCGAAAAATTACAACGTCGCTTAAATGAGCAAACTGAAACGTAAATACGAGTTTTAAATAAAAAACAGTATTACATTATTGATATAGTAGTTCTGGAAAGTTCGAATTTACGTAATGGGAACGAAAGAAGCTTACTCAATTATTCATATACTCGTTCTATACATATAATCGACCGCTTAGCCTAGTGGGCAGCGACCCTGCCTGCGAAGCTGGAGTTCCCGGGTTCGAATCCCAGGTCGGGTCATTATTTATATGATTAATATTAATACTGGCACCGGGTCTCGGTTGTTATATGTATGTGGTGTCTTCGCTTGGTACCCAAAATACAAGCTAATGCTTAGTTTGGGACCTACACGTTGTTGTGATTGTGTGTGTTATTATTATTATTATTATAATCAACACATTATGCAATCTACTGTTAGTTGATCATATAAATTAATATTTAAACCTCGTATTAAAAGCGAAGTAGTGTGTTTTATTTAAATGCATATTTACTCTTTTATTTAATAATAATAATACCTACATGGGACATCCCACACAACGCCATCTAGTCCCAAAGTAAGCAAGTATTATGCTTGTGTTATGGATTACTAGACAACCGATATACATACTCAAATATTCTTTTTTTTTTCAATCATATACACATATATAAATATTTTACACCCAGATCCGGAACGGAGTAAACATTTTAATGCACACATATATTTGTCTCGCGCGAGAATCGAATCCGCGACCCTTAGCTCCGCAGTTAGGGTGTCTAGCCACTCGGCCAATCGGTCGGTCACTTAAAATTATATTTTTAAATTCATATTAAAATTTTAGAAATGTATCTATACTAATATTATAAAGCTGAAGAGTTTGTTTGTTTGTTTGAACGCGCAAATCTCAGGAACTACTGGTTCAAATTGAAAAATTATAGTTGTGTTGGATAGTCCATTTATCGAGGAAGGCTATAGGCTATACTACATCACGCTACAACCCATATGAGTGGAGCATCAATGAAAAATGTTGCAAAAACGGGAAAAATTATTCCTTTTGAGAGCTTCCGTCGCGCGCGCTGCGTAAACGGTTGATGTTAACCAAAAATCATGTATTACGGAATTGTTCCCCTTCAAAAGTTCTAACCAAAAGTCCGCGACAGCATATATGTATCTTTTAAGGTTAATTTACTATAACCTTTTTTATGACAATCAAATTTGTTCTAACATCATGTACTATTTGCGAAGATGTTTTTTAAACGTAATATTAATCCTTATCAAATTAAATACGTTAGTTGTCTTAAACATTTCATGCATATTATAGTTGTCCTTTACACCACACAATTTAAATTATTATCTTAGCAGTTTTTATCAAAATATGAAAACTATAGCGAGAGAAAATAAATTCGCTGTCTGCCTCTGTTCGTTAACTTTTTACTTCCAAACCACGCAATAGACTTTGATACAGTTTTCAGTATTATCTTATTTTCTTATTATCTCATAATCTATTAATCTATATAATAGAAATACTTATTATAAAGCTGAAGAGTTTGTTTGTTTGTTTGAATGCGCTAATGTCTGAAACTACCAGTCGTATTTGAATTTTTTTTTTGCCTGAGATAGCCTGAATCTAACGGAGGGTTATAGGCTATATATATGAAAACGAACTGTCTGTCTATTCGAGCAAATAGGTTTCGGCCAAAACAGCTTAACCGATTTTGATGCAACTTTACACATATGGAAAGGATGTAGTCAAAAGTGACATACAGAACTTTTTGTATGTCTGTCTGTCTATACGTCCATCTGTCTAAACCAATTTTAATAAAACATCACAAGTATGAAAAGAAGGTCGTCAAAACTAACAAATATTACTTTTTGTCCGTCTTGTCTGTCTGTACGTGTAAGGTCGTCAAAACTAACAAATGTTACTTTTTGTCCGTCTGTCTGTCTGTACGTGTATCTGTCTATTTGAGCTAATCTCCAAAACGGCTAAACAGATTTTAAGGAAACTTTGCAGACGGGAAAGAAGGTTGTTAAGAGATTTGACATTAGCTACTTTTTGTCCGTCTGTTTGTCTGTACGTCTATGTGTCTATTCAATTCAATTTTATCTATTCGAGCGAATTTCCACTACGGCTGAACAGATTTTAATGAAACTTTGCAGACGTGAAAGAACATTGTCAAGAGTGTCATAAGCAACTTTTTGTGTTTGTTTGTCTGTCCATCTGTCTGTCGTTTGTCCACACTGATCTATCAACTGCTACAGCCAAAACTACTAAGTCTAGGAAGCTTAAATTTGGAACATAGGTTTATTTTATAACGTGAGCATTAAGTTAAGAAAGCCTTTTTTAGAAATTTCAAACTTAAGGATGGGAATGGAGGGACTCAAATAATGACGTGTTTCAGGGTTTTTAGATTTCCACATTTTAAGGGTGGGAAACGGGAGATGAAAAATTGTATCAGTTTTTTTTAAGGGTGGAAGGGGAATGAAGATTGAAAGTTTGAATGCATGGGTGTAACCAAAATTGGTTCCAGCGAAAAGTACGTATAAACCATCTCGAACGTTAATAGTACCAATAACAGGAATTCGTAGTCTACGCAAGCGAAGCTGCGGGCGGTCGCTATTGTAAATAAAATACATTAAAAATACTCCAAGTAGGATGAACTTACTATTAAATCCAATCCACGTGTTCGACGCAACAAGCTGATATGACACTACGACAGAAAAAAACACTACGGCTTATATGCTCTGCTACCCGTGCGAAGCCGGGGTGGGTCGCTAGTAGTTCTATAAATTTAATAGAGCGCTTTGGGAATATTCGTCTATTCACGAAAGCATTCAACGTAATTAAAAAAAAAAAAACTAATTTCAAGGAATAAATATCTTAAAAACAAATGCATTATAAATTCTTATCATTAAAATTATTATTTTGAATAGGCTAGTTGACTATTTTTTTTTAAATTTATATAATACATATATAATATATTGTCGTGATAGCCCAGGGCGCAACGAACCTGTCTCAAATTTATAAGGCCCCATATTGCCATGGTTCGAATCCGGGCGTGTACCAATGAGTTTTTCTGACTTAAGTACACAATATCACTGACACCGTGCTTCGAAGGGCACGTTAAGCAGTCGGTCCCGGACGCTGTCAATAGGTGGCGATCGTTACAGTTCCCAACCCACAGTGGAGCAGCGTGGTGGACTTAAGCTCCAAGCCCCCCTCCTCACCCTGGGGGAGGCCTAAGCCCCTGCAGTGGAGTAAAAATGGGCTGATGATTATGTAATATGAATGAGTTTTCTGAATATATCATAACAGTGAAAGAATTTCAAAAAATAAATGTTTGTTAACAAAGTTATTGATGACTAAGAAATAAAGATATTTAATTGATTGATTAATTAAATATTTAAAATATCCTGTTAGGCAGAGAGGACGATACCGCCAGGCGTACCTATGTCTAAAGTCATGGCATTTACAAATACGTTAAATATAGTTTTGCAAGAAAGAGACAGTGAAAAAAATTAATAATAATAACATATACATCACAACAACGTCTAGACTCCAAACTAAGTATTAGCTTGTGTTCTGGGTGCCAAGCGAAGACAACACATACATATAACAATCAAGACCCGATACCAATATCAATATTCATCATATAAATACCGACGCGACCTGGCGTTCGAACCCGTGACCCCCAGCTTCGTACGCAGGATCGTTAAACCCTGGGTTAAGCGGTCGTTAATATCTTACAATTTCCATATTCTTCAACCGAATATAATTTATTTGTAAATTTTGTTATCGTATAAATTTTTTTAATTTTCTTGATAAATATGATTTATTAAATTGAATAGTAGAAAAATACTAAATTATGTCATTTAGATAACAACATAATGTAAATAAGAAAAACATTAATTAAAAACTTAAAATATATTCCGAGATATATATAAAAATATATAAAAGATATTCCAATGTGTCGTGTAAAGATCGTAAAGTTGTATCCAATGCTTTCCGACGACCGACGACAACTCGATGTCTGCATGTGCAAATCGTTTAATTTCTTATTCCCCTTTCGATCTTCTGTCGGATGTCAAGACTTCGTTTTTTATGTCTTCTTCTTCAACCCATTTTAACCCCACTGCAGGGGCTTAGACCTCCCCCAGGATGAGGGGCGGAGGGGTTTGAGCTTGAATCCACCTTTGGGGGTTTTTTCTGTCTTACTTAGCCTATAAAGCTCAAAATTAATAATACCATGTACTTTAAACTGAATATAAAAATTATCTTCCGATTGTCACATCAAAATGAAATAATACAAAGAATAAAACAGATAAAACGGACAAATCTAATTTTTATGTCTATCTTTTTAAGATGAAAGGGTACAGACAAAATTATTTAAACTGTAAAACGCTAACAATTTCAGAAAAAGGAATGGGAATGAAAGAAAACATATTTTTTTAAAATCCCGACTGCAAAACCATGCACGTACGAAAATAAAATAATTGGCTATATTCTGCAGAATTTGTTTTGAACAACGTATGCCACTGCAATACGATGTACCATTTAAGACAGTCTCCAAGCTACCAGAGTTAGAGTTGGAAATTCTCTCTCATCTGCCATGCTCACCATACTTTGCACCTACTGACTATTTCTTTTTTCAAAATTTAAACCACTTTTTGACGGGAAAAAAATTCAATTCCTGAGAGACAGTACAAAATTCCTTTGAAGAGTTTGTTGCCTTCCGTCCAGTGGATTTTTACAAGAAGGGCATCAATAAAATGCCACTGCGTTGGCAAAGATGCATCGATTGCAAGGGTGATTACTTTGAATAACAGAAATAAAGATTTGAAAAAAAAAAAAACTTTAACTTATTTCATACAAAACGGCAACTTCATAGGTTAAGACCTAATATATCCCATGTCAATCCACAGACGCCATATTGAAATAAGATATACCCTATGTCACTCCGAGAACTAAGACGAATCTAACGACACCTCGTCTGTACAAATCCATCAAGCCGTTTAGGGTACAGCTTCCACGCGGCGGCGGCGTACCAAAAAAATATCTACATACATCAGTCGGTTAAACAGTTAAAGCTGCCTATTATATGACTAACGCTCCAAACTGTGTATGAAAGTATATGTTTAGAATTTTGAAAGTGAAGTGCACACTACCGTGCTATGAAACAACGTTTGTCGAGAGATGTTCTCGTTTCGGTAGTGATAGCAAAAACGATGAAAAATTATTTAATGAATAATTTGTGTACATAATTTTTTTAAATAAAAAATTAGATTTATTATAAAGCTCAACTAAAGTACAACTTTTTGAAATTTATGAACGATATGTCACGGAACGCTAACTTTAACGTAAGTTTATATATTTGCTATACGAATGACGTCACAGTGCACAGCGATATCTTTCAGTGAAGTTCTTGTTTTGGCGCCAAATAATTTTATTTTTGAGGGTTATAGTCTACTATTCTTAGACGTTTCGAGAACTTAATACAACATTAAATTGCTATTAGTCATTCATAAGGCATAGGTAAAATTTTTCTTGTGGCTTTAAACATATCCGTTTAGTAATCATGGCACGCGGTCGCTATGAGCATAGGCGAGTGACAGAATGAGTTGTGGCCACGTTTTTGCAATAACTAATTAACAAATAAAACTTCGTCGGCAAGAACGTTTGGCGTAAACATTTGGTTCGCGGCGTCGTCGGTTCTATTAGTATATAGTTCAGTGTCTGAACACCGAGAAAGGGCTGTACTTCCATTATAGTATTGTTACGAACGGACAGAGTAATGACCGCCATCTAGCGTCAACTAGTAAAACCACTTTGTAGAAGGGTTTACGACAAGGACAACACGAAACCCCTACTCAATACTAGATGGCGTTAGAGGAAAGAATGTTCTGGAATTATCCTATCCAGTCGATTGCGTTCGTGCGAGTGGAGTAATTTCTAGAAAGGTCTCGAGACTCGTTCCGACCCATATAAATACCCGCAAGAAGGCGAGCAAGTCAGTTCAGTTTTGGGCTACTTTCGACGCGACTTCGAAGCCAAACCAGTGATACAAGTGAAACCTACGACTTGGCTACGACCTAATACATCGTGAGTGCTTAGTGTTTGGACTTAGTGCTTAGTGAATAAAGTCTTCAAAAGAGTCAGCAGGTATTTCTCTCCGAATTCTTCGAATCTTAACACGTAACAGTATGGTTGTATTTAATTACCTTAAAACTTTCTCTACTAGTACTTTTCCTACAAAACTGGTACCACCAGTGAGAAAAATCGTTTTTCTTGAAAATGTCTTAGCAATTTTGTCTGGTTCTTGTTCTAGTTCTTGATTGTCAATCATTTCTTGAGTCATGACAATTTCGTTCTAAAGGAATTTTAGCCGTTGCAATACTCTATTTCTGAAAAAAATTTATAACATAACATACTTACTATAATTTGGAAGTTTTACAGTTATAATATTTTTATTTACCCGTGGGAAAAAAACATTCCCCGCTGAAAAAATATTCCAAATGTTGTTTCAAATATAAGATAGTCCAGTAATTCCTGCGTGAAGCGTAAACCCTAAGGTTTAGAACTTAACCTACCACGACGCTCTAGTACACGTTGGTGGATTTCAACGACTGTCATCTGATGAAGGCAACCGAGACTGACGGCTTAACGTGCCCTTCGAGGCACGAAGTCAGTGGCAGTTCATTGGTACATGCCCTGGGATTCGAACCAGGATGCGATGTGGTTTTTTTTTTGCGCGTAAACACAAAAAAACATTAAGAAGTGGGCGATTAATTTTGTACGTAAGAGTACTAACAGACCATAGACAAATAGCATAAATCATCGCAAAATGAAAAACTTTAATTAATCATATTTTCAAATAACTTTAGTTTGTTCACATACATTCATTGCTTTCTTCGTGAGAACACTGAGCCAAGTGTCATTTTATAATTATTTACACAGGTACCCATTTTCTGCACAAAACATTGTAAGCCTCACATAAATATTTCTTGACCATATTTTGTGGCAAAACAATAACATACATTTTCACGCACTTTATAGATTTTTTTGGAATCGTGCACAAAATGTGATTTTGCACCTCGCTCGCGTTGCAATTAGACCGAACGGAATACGTACTATTAAAAGATGATTTTGACCACGAGATATCTGCAAAAAGAAATGGCAAATAGACATGAAAATACTTTTCATCATCATCATGATCATCATCAGCCCATTTTTACCCCACTGCAGGGGCTTAGGCCCCCCCAAAGTGAGGAGGGGGGGCTTGGAGCTTAAGTCCACCACGCTGCTCCACTGCGGGTTGGGAACTGTTCCACAACAACAACCGCCATCTATTGACAGCGTCCGGGACCGACTGCTTAACGTGCCCTCCGAAGCACGGTGTCAGTGATGTTGTGTACTTAAGTCAGAAAAACTCATTGGTACACGCCCGGATTCGAACCATGGCCCTATGGGGCCTTATTTGAGACAGGTTCTTTGCGCTCTGGGCTAATTAATTGAAAATACTTTTAGAAAGGTCTAAATGTGTGCCAAAAATTGCTAAACAATGATGCTTAGACATTTAAATATTGTAGTAAGCGCTAAAAATGTACGGAGTTATGATAATTTTTTTCCACTTGGATTTCGAAAGAGCAAAGGAAAAATACTAACACAACAGGAGAAGAGGAAAAGGCGAGGAGGGTAGATAAAATTTCCGTCAGCCCTTTTCACACCTCACTGCAGGGGCTTAGGCCTCACGTCGAGATGAGGGGCTTGGAGCTTAAATCCACCACGTTGTTCCAATTCGGGTTAGCGGATTTAACGACAGCCATCTATTGACAGCAACCGGGATCGATTGCTTAACGTGCTCTCCGAAACACGGAGTCAGTGATAGTTAATGGTGATTAAGTCTGGAAAACTCGTTGGTACACGCCTGGATTCGAACCATGGCCACATGGCCTTATAGATTTGAAACAGGTTCGCTGCGTTCAGGCTGTCACTACACGATTGTAGATAAAATACTTTGTAATAATATGATCATAACAAAGCCAAAATAATCCAGGCAGCAAAAGGACAAGCGATCACTAGTTTTTTTTTAATTCTTGTACTTATTGTTATCATAAAAGGTTTTCAACGGAAGCGTCGATTTTGTTATTTTAAATTTGCTTGTATTGTTTTCCTGCTGACCGTACCCCCTATGACGTCATACCGCTTCGTTCTCGGGTTGAATATTTCAACGCGTAATTACAGTCTCTTTTCAGGCATTCAGGGCTCAGTTGTTGTTAATTTGGAAGTTGGTCTTGTGATGAAGCCACGTTGCGTTTACGCAGTTTGCGCTTTCCAGTTGACATTAATTATAAAATTTTGAAGATCAATCTGCTTGAGTTTTGAATAAGAAATCAAAAACGCTAACTGGAGCAACTTTTTTTTTAATTTTTGACTAGAATTATCTCAGAGATAGCAGGACAGAAAATAAGTTTGGGGTAATCCACCTTTGGATAGCATTGCTATAATCATGAGTAGCCCAATTAGTCAATACAAACGATATTTCTGGACTACTGATTTATCACAGAGACGGCGGGGCGGAAAAATAAATTTAGGATTCAGCAATAGGAGTAAATAAATTGCTGAAAAAGAGTACGAATCGAATTAACCAAATAATTTGGCATGTAGTATAAATGGCCCATGTTAGCATATTTTAGGTTAACTTGGCCTCATCATCATCAGTCCATTTTACCCCACTGCATGGGCTTAGGCCTCCCCCAGGGTGAGGAGGGAGTTTGGAGCTTAAAGCTTAAATCCACCACGCTACTCCACTGCGGGTTGGGAATTGTAACGACCGCCATCTAACTTGGCCTATTTTGTCCTATTAACAGAATCAAAGGTCGCCGGTTCGATTCCCGCCCGGGACAAATATTTGTTGGCGAACATGTCTATTTGATACGAATCTGCGCTGCGTTTAATTTAATATGTATATCAGTTGTCTAGTACCCATAATACAAGCATAATACTTGCTAATATTTGATCGAGATGATGCTGTGTAGAAATTTCTAGGTATCATTATTAAACAAACCGTTATAATATGACATTTCGATCACGATTTTTTTTCTGGAACGCAAAAATAAAATAATAATAATAATAATAACACACACAATCACAACAACGCATAAGTCCCAAAATAAGCATTAGCTTGTATTTTGGGTAGCAAGCGAAGACACCACATACATATAACAACCAATAATAATATGACCTCATCGGTCATGTATTAGTTTCCAATATATTTAGTAAAGAAATATATCCAAGTACCTACACACAGATAAAAAACACCAAAATATATCCAAATATGACCTCAGAAAAAATATGCGGACCTAAAATAAAATCGCGCGAACTCTCAAATGTAGAGTCAATGCGTTATTACCGATAAAATTGAATAATTTCTATTGCTGTGAATTGTATTAATATTTTTTGTTATTGTTTATTAAATGCATTATACCTTTTATTTATTATGACGACCGCTTAGCCTAGTGGGTAGCGACCCTGCCTACGAAGCTGGAGGTCCCGGGTTCGAATCCCAGATCGGGTCAGTATTAATATGATGAATATTGATACTGGTACCGGGTCTTGGTTGTTATATGTGTGTGGTGTCTTCGAAAAAAAATATTTATATGTACATATTAAAAAAAAAAATATTTGAGTATGTATATCAGTTGTCTAGTAACCCATAACACAAGCATAATACTTGCTTACTTTGGGACTAAATGACGCTGTGTGGAAAGTCCCATGTATTATTATTATTATTTTGACTACCAACCCAAAGGGACAAAGGAATCAATCCATTCGACCAGTTTACTTTTTTATTATCCAAACATACACGTATTGTCGTTTTCAGTAAAATCTAAAGCTAAATTATAAATTATACTCGTAATTAAAAAAAAAATGTCAACGCAAATTCGATAATAGCCTTACAAAAGGAATTAAATATTTTGGAATCGGTGTTATCCTACAAACTGGAATTACCATCATAATAAATGAATAAAAATTCAGCAACCTGATAATTTAATATTATTGTGTCGTGATAGCCCAGAGCGCAACGAACCTGTCTTAAATTTATAAGGCCCCACAGGGCCATGGTTCGAATCCGGGCGTGTACCAATGAGTTTTTCTGACTTAAGTACACAATATCACTGACACCGTGCTTCGGAGGGCACGTTAAGCAGTCGGTCCCGGACGCTGTCAATAGATGGCGGTCGTTACAGTTCCCAACCCGCAGTGGAGCAGCGTGGTGGACTTAAGCTCCAAGCCCCCCTCCTCACCCTGGGGGAGGCCTAAGCCCCTGCAGTGGGGTAAAAATGGGCTGATGATGATGATGATGATGATTAATGTATGGATCTAGGGATCTAGTTCTGAAATCTTAATCCACACGATATTTACAATTACACCAAAAATTTATCAAATCAGTCACATTTTGAGAACAATACTATCATGATGTTCATACTTCTTTCTATACCAAAAAAGTGAAGACATATAACACTGCCGAATTGGAAAAAAAATATCTCGTGGGTCATATCCAAATAGGTCACGTCCGATCTGCAGGGAAAATACGGGGATCGTTTCGGGATGGTCTGGGAAAAATGGGAAAATCAACTGGCAACCAGAGCTGAGAAAATAGAAAATCGACTGATATTCTAGCTGCACGGGCCATGAAGAAATTATGTCCTGTATTTCTATAGATCTGTACATTCTGAACATCTGGGACATCGCACACGGAGCCATCTAGTCCCAAAGTAAGAAAGTATTATGCTTGTATTATGGTGTACTAGACAATTGATGTACATACATGTAGGCGACCGCTTAGCCTAGTGGGTAGCGACCCTACCTACGAAGCTGGAGGTTCCGGGTTCAAATCCCAGGTCGGGCCAGTATTCATATGATGAATATTGATACTGGTACCGGATCTTGGTTGTTATATGTATGTAATGTCTTCGCTTGGTACTCAAAACACAAGCTAATGCTTAGTTTGGGGCCTAGACGTTGTTGTCATGTATACGTTATTATTATTATATTATACTTAAATATGCTTTGTAATATATATATATAGATACTTTTACACCCAGTTTTTGAGATGGGACTGTATTCCCAAATTCTAAACTATAAGAAATAGGATAAAAGTGTACAAAGGATTCATGAGCTCGATTCTTGAGGAAACAAAACTGCGTATTCACATTTTTGATAAATCTGTTACTTTACCAGAGAATCAAACTAAATTTGATTATGTATATATTACTACGTGAAGTGAGAACTTTGTACCCCTTCTAAAGCGTGTTACGTGCACGGAGGAATGTGATATTTGACAGAGGTAAAGTTTATATGAAAAAAGAGTGCCAAAAGCTAAAATCTATAATAATAATAATATCTGGGACATCCCACACAGCGCCATCTAGTCCCAAAGTAAGCAAGTATTATGCTTGTATTATGGGGTACTAGACAACTGATATATACTTAAATATTAATTTTTTTTATATAATGTATACATATATAGATACTTTTACACCCAGACACGGAACAAATAGACATGTTCATGCACACAAATATTTGTCCCGGGCGGGGATCGAACCCGCGACCCTCAGCTCCGCAGTTAGGGTCTCTAACCACTCGGCCAACCGGTCAGTCGAAATATAATATATACTATATAATATATACACGTATATACCTAACATGCATTACAAATACTAAAGGGAAGGCGGATCAACGAGTATAGTTCCTGCGCGCTCGGACACGCGGGGTGTGTGGGAGTCCCACCCACTAACAACCGCCTGAAGCATAATAGGGACGCGAGTCGCTAGCTCGAAAGCTCCGAAAGTATTTCCGTTGGCGCGAGCCTCCGGTTAAGATTTACGTTATTGGTATAACGTGAAAAGTATTTTACAGTCCACTCTTTTGAGATGAGGTCAGTTGTGGGTCGAAATTGCACTTTCCACACTACTTAGCAAATGTTTCTTTTTCGTACGGCCACTTTGAAGTGCGCAAGAAAACCGACACGCTATCACAGATAACAAAATGTTTGCCGCACAAGGCATTACCGAATACGAAGGGCCTCCCACACATGCGTCAATGGTCAATGTTTCGCATGTGTGCGTGCTAACGATAAACATGTAAACATGCGTTCATAACTGTTGTAACCTTCAGGGTACGATTCCGTCTCGCACTTGGCCGTTTCTTTTTCTCTGTGAAATGAATAATAGTAACACCTGGGACATCCCACACAGCGCCATCTAGTCCCAAAGTAAGTAAAGCTTGTATTATGGGTACCAGACAACTGATATATACTTCATCATCATCAGCCCATTTTTACCCCACTGCAGGGGCTTAGGCCTCCCCCAGGGTGAGGAGGGGGGCTTGGAGCTTAAGTCCACCACGCTGCTCCACTGCGGGTTGGGAACTGTAACGATCGCCATCTATTGACAGCGTCCGCGACCGACTGCTTAACGTGCCCTCCGAAGTCCGGTGTCAATGATATTGTGTACTTAAGTCAGAAAAAACTCATTGGTACACGCCCGGATTCGAACCATGGCCCTATGGGGCCTTATCAATTTGAGACAGGTTCGCTGCGCTCTGGGCTATCAGGACATTATCACGACAACTGATATATACTTAAATATTCTTTATACTATATACGCATACAGATATTTCTCACTCAGCAACGGAACAAATAGACATGTTCACGCCCACAAATATTTGTCCCGAGCGGGAATCGAACCCGCGACCCTTATTTCTGAATATCGCACGTATCTGATGAAGTTATAGAGATTTAACCCGGTTTATTTATATACTAGGCATTGGTTAAAACTTAAAATCCGCCCGATCGCACCGTAGACTTGCGTTATTATGAATTCACTCGATATGAACTGAATTTCGTACGAAAAAGGATGATACATTTTCACAGGCTCCGCGCATCTGATCTCGCTGTGAAATTTCAGATGAATTTCAGTGGTACCGCGAAAGCTGCGCGGCGCAGTCGTCCTAAATCTCTCTCTTCTTGAATCTTCCTTGAAAATCTCTCAAACAAACAAACCTAATTTCCCCTTAAAAGAAACAAAAAGCAATAATTGTGGACTATGTTATTTGAATAAAAAGTTGTTATGTTAACATAATATTGTTATTGTTATATTATGAGCTTTCGTGTTATGTAACAGGTATGTATTGTGTTTGTATATGTTTATATGGATTAGAAGTTTTTATTTTTATTTTCTTATCTAATCAGATTAATCTTATACAATCGTAATAGATGTTTGAAGATAAATTTGGATTTTCCAAATAGATTTTTATAATTGATTTTTTAAGCATTATTACATTTATTACGATTAAATAAAAAACGAAAATTCCATATATATTTAATTATTTTAAATATATTTGAAAATAACATAAAAATGTGGAACGTATTACCCAGTATAACTAAGCAACACAAAATGTAATTATTAAATATTTTTTTATGTATGAATTTAATAAAAAAAAAATAACATTCTTATATTAAACTACTGGTTATTACAAAAAAAATCCAATTTTTTAATTTTGAGAAAAACGAGAAAATATTAGCATACGACCCAATGAAAGAAAAAAAATTTACGATCTATAAATTTACATTATTTTTTACAATTTTATATAGATACTACAAAAACGTATTTAATTACTGCATATTGAATGCGATAATTAATTTTAATTAACTGGATTACAACAAATTATTAATCTCAAAAATATACTTTGATTTAAGATGTAAATTGATGTCTTATTTATGATTTTAATTATATTTAAACTAAAATGACAGCCTAATGAATTTTAATGTAAACTTAATATTATTAAATTTTTATATACGATATAAAATCATTATAAATAATAATAATAATAATGTCTGGGACGACCCACACAGCGCTATCTAGTCCTAAACTAATCAATGCTTGTATTATGGGTACCAGACATCTGATATACATACTTAAATTATTTTCTTCAAATAATATATACATATATAGATATTTCACACCCAGACATGGAACAAATAGATATGTTCATGCACACAAATATTTGTCCCGGGCGGGAAGCGAGCCCAAGACCCTTGGCTCCGCAGGTAGGGTCTCTAACCACTCGGCCAATCGGTCAGTCAAATAATAATATAATGTTGGTTAAATGGCATAATATTCTACCCACACTATGATTTATCAAGATATCTTATAAAATTATACCCGAATCCATATTGATATACACACAAACTAAACTACGCCTGAAACTGTTAACAGACGTCCTTTATATAGAGCTTAACATACCATTGAAACATTCCATCTTGTATTGCACTATAGATTAAAAAAAAAAATCATTCCATTCCATCAGCTATGTGATACTTCTTTAATATTTAATGTTAACAGAATATTCGAATTTAATTTACATTTAAAACAAAAATACTTAAGAAAAATAAAAACTAATTAAAAACTAAAAGTATTTACAAATTAAAAAATACTATGTAAATTATGATAAATGACAAAATTTTAAAGAGACGATGGGTTCAGGGTACCAAGGATGCTTGCCGCGTTGCCGCGCTGTATTGCGACACTGATCCTCTGAACAAAGTACTCCTTGCTCAAAAGATCCCCTGTCAACAGACACAGCGCGACACCCAAATCGTGGACAAGTGATTTGGTATCCTTGGACCAGGGACCCATCGTCTCGACAGCAAAAGGGATGAAATGGTAGCGATTTAAAAGTTCCATGTGCTTGGCTGTTTTCCTACGAGCTGCTGTCTCAGCAGCTGCTCCAGTTTTTTTTTGATGTATTTTTTATATAACTTTGACATAAAGTATCTACGCAAGTTACATCCCAAACAAAAGCTTTACCATTTTTGTATGGAACCATAGTGACACCATCGGGTCACTTACTTACGACAATGTAAACAATGCCATCTCCAAAATAGTCGAATGGTTCACGGCCAATAATTTATTACTAAATGAAAAAAAAACCAAATGTATACGATTCTCGCTACCGAACGTCAAACCGACACCTACCAATATTGTCATTAAAAGTAAAGAGTTGGACCTTGTGGATTCTACTGTATTCTTGGGAATCACATTGGATGCAAAATTGCAATGGGATCCTCATATTACTAACTTGGCAAAAAGGCTCAGTTCTGCAGCTTACGCTGTAAAATAGAAACCGCGAGGTTGGTGTATTTCAGTGGGTTCCATAGTTTGAGGTTCATAGGTTCTTATGGTATTCTGCTGTGGGGACACACTGCCATTGTGAATACAATCTTCGGGTTGCAGAAGCGAGCTGTTCGAGCAATTTATAAACTAAAACCTAGAGTATCACTTAGAGACAAATTTAAGGAAATTAATATAATGACGTTGCCGTCTCAATATATATTTGAAAACATAATGTACGTAAAAAAAATATTGTATTATTTAAAAAAATTGTGATCGGCATAATGTCAATACGAGAAACAAAGATAAACTTGCTAACCATGTCAGCCGCCTCAATAAAATCACGAAATCTTTTAAAGGGCAATGTATACGCTTTTGCAATAAGATCCCAGTTGATATTCAAAATCTATCCCTTAACAAGTTTAAAACTACAATAAAACGAAAGCTTTATGCAAAAGCTTATTATAAAGTATTAAACTATTTGGGTGATAAAAATCAATGGGTCTAAGCCGCTCGCCTATCAGTTTGTTTCAATAATATTATTCTTTAAGCACTTATTGTTAAAAAATTGTTTATAATTTTGTTAAAAAGAGCGTCCCTCAGTTTCTTGCGTATTCTTCTGAGAGGAACCAGCATTTTTGAATGCGCCTTTGTGGTGACGTCCTTCCACAAAGTAATAAAATTCACTCTTATGACGTATTTCAAGATTATGTTACATAACTACGAAATAAAGATATTTTGATTTGATTTGAGCTTATTACACCCCACTGCAGGGGCTTAGGTCTCCTACTAGGGAGACAGGGCTTAGAGCATAATCCACCACGCTGCTCCAGTGCGGGTTGGCCGATTGTAACGACTGCTAACTATTGACAACAACCGGGACCGACTGCTTAACGTACTCACCGAAGCACGGAGTCACTGATAGTTAGTTGCCTATGTACTGAAGTCTGAAAAACTCATTGGTACACGCCCGGATTCGAACCATCGGCCACAGGGCCTTATAAATTTGAAACAGGTTCCCTGCGCTCAGGCTATCATGCCAATGCTAAAAATATGAGACTAGATGGCTGTGTGTGGGATGTCTCGGGTATTATATTCGCAAGGTAAGCAAAATGATAGAAAGAAGTATATTTTACTTTTTATTTGTAAGGGGCCGTCCATTAATCACGTGAGGCTTGAAAGGGGGGGGGGAGGGGTTAGACAAAAATCACGAAATATCACGAGGGGGGAGAGGGGTGTAGTAAGATATCACGTGTATTTATTTTTTCAAACGCGCGGTTTTTAAATCAAAAAGCGGCGTGTAGTGTACACCATTCGTTTATTATTATTTTTATGCCAATCAAAAACAACCTGCAACCTTTCTGTCTAGACAAAAATATCATGGTACTTAATTTCAGAACAAAATAAGATTATACTTTATACCTGTATTTAAGATAATATTCTAAAATATTCTTAAAAATTAAAGATTTTTTGTAGATACTAAAAATACATGTGATGCTGGGTGGGGGGTGGGGGGCAGTCTTAAACCTCACCATGTATCACCAAGGGGCAGGGGGGGTTAAAAAATGCTTTAAAAAAAGATCACGTGATTAATGGACGGCCCCTAAGAAAAAAATTTCATTCGACTTTGAATGTAACGCAAAGTTGTTTTACACTAATTCTTTTACGCTAGCAATCTCGTAGACAGCGAAAGTACCACGCAACTTTTTAAGTGTATAATAAATACTTGTTCCAAGTTTACACAAGCAAATCGGCTGGATTTTCGTGGCTTTACTGTTGTGTTCTAGGAGGTCTAGCTTTTATTTTTTGCTTTAACTATATCATACTTTATAGTAAACTTCCTACTTAAGTGGATATAGGTAAGGCCGCCAAAAACTGTACAAACGGAAATATTTCAGTGTCACCGACTTATATGTACCTAGGTGCTAGACTGTACGTACCACAGCCTGAAACTCCGCACGAAAGTTGTTCAGATTACGATGGTGCCCAGAACGACTTTGAAATAGTCGCTTGTGGACCGTCTGTCAGTGTAGACGATTGACATTATTTTGTATTTTGGAAAAATATCTGATAAAAATGCTGTACTGTGCTTTTAAAGAGTCCATAAACAACACCCGGAACTCTAAAACGTGCGGGTGGGATTGCTTATCACACGTAACTTTATAATATTTTATTAATTTAGTTTTCATTAATTAAATTTTTGACAATTACAAATTTGACGGTTGC